>JAAGEH010000293.1:9899335-10099281 GCA_011751065.1 Lasiurus cinereus
AAAAAAAAAAAGTTCAATATACACTTATGACATGACCCAGAATTCTACTCCTGAAAGAATGTCTACATGAAGAATTGCATGTGAATAATCATTATTCAAAATATTTCCAACAATAAGAAATAACTCAAATGTCCATTAAATGGTGAATTCATACATGGGCATACTATTCAATAATAAAAAAAGAAATGAGTTATTGATAAATGCAATATGATACATGCATTTCAACAGCATTTTACCAAGTGTAAGAAGCCAGTTATAAAAGAATATATGTTGTGTGTTTTTATTTACAATAAAATTTTTAGAAATGGCAAAAATGCAGATACAATAAATGTATCAGTGATTGTCTGAGGTCCATTTTGGGGTAAGGAGTGACTATAAACAGGCATAAGTGAACTTTGGGGGTGATGCAAGTGTTCTAAACTGAATTGTGGTAATATTTGTTAGAAATCATTGACTTGTATACTTAGAAGGGGTGAATTGCACAATATGTAAATTATATTTTAATAAAACTATTCAGAGTGGGAGAAAAAGACAGTGTTAAGAACATTAAAAGGCAAGCCACACACCAGGAGAAAATTTGCAAAGCATGTATATAAATACAAAAGACTTGTATCTAGAATATATTAGAAACGATTACCAAGTAATAATAAGAGAAGCAACTAAAGTTTAAGAATGGGCAAAATATTTATTTGGACACTTCACCATAACAGATATACAGTGGTCAGAGTGTCGACCTGTGGACTGAAAGGTCCCAGGTTCGACTCCAGTCAAGGGCACGTACCTCTGTGGCAGGCTCCTCCCTGGTCCAGGCCCTGGTCAGGACACATGCAAGAGGCAACCAATCGATTTGTTTCTCTCACATGGACATTTCTCTCTGTCTTTCCCTCTCTTCCACTCTCTCTAAAAATCAATGGAAAAATATCCTCAGGTGAGAATTTAAATAAAAAGATATATGGTGGTCAAATAAGCACTAAATGCTCAACATTAGTCATTAGGAAAATGCAAATTAAAACCACAATGAGCTTTCACCACATATCCACTAGAATGACTAATATTAAAAATACTATTCAGACCAAGTATTTGTGATGGTGTGAGCAGCTGGAACTTTCATACACTGTTGGTGGGCATGTAAATTGGTACACTTATTTTCAACAGTGACTTGTCAGTTTCTTAAATACAGAAACACACAACTATCATAGAATCCAGCCATTCTACTTTAAGGGATTTATCAAGAGAAATGAAAGCATGTATCTACACAAAGACTTGTACATGAATGTTCATATTAACTTTATTTGTAATAGCTAACAACTGTAAAAATCTCAAGCCAGTAATGAATAAGCCCATTGTAGCATATCCAGGCAATAGGATATTTTTCAGCACTAAAAAGACATAAACTATTGATACAAGCAGAATGATGCATATTAACATAACATGTATGAATATAAAAATAACCATGCTGAGTTTAAAACAAGCCAGATCAACAATAAATATATATTTATATAACATTCCAGAAAATGCAAATAAATCTATAATGATAAGAAACAAATCAGTTGTTGCCTGAAAGGGGATAGGGAGAGTATAGATAAAGGCATGAGAAAACTGTGGGGTGATGGCTAAGCTCATTATAGGGGTAGGCAAAAGTAGATTTATAATTGTGAGTACTCAAAACAGAGTTTATTCTTGCATTATTTATTTATTTACTAGAGGCCCGGTGCACAAAATTCATGTGTGTGTGTGTTGGGGGGTGTCCCTCAGCCCAGCCTGCACCTTCTCCAATCTGGGACTCTAGTAGAACTGGGCCTAAACAGGCAGTCAGATATTCCTCTCACAATCCAGGACTGCTGGTTCTAACTGCTTTCCTGCCTGCCTTCCTGATTGCCTCTAACTGCTTCTTCCTGCCAGCCTGATCATCCCCTAACCACTTCCCTGCCAGCCTGATTGATGCCTAACTGCTCCCCTGCCAGTCTGTTTGCCCCTAACTGCCCTCCCCTGCAGGCCTGGATCCCCCCTACCTGTTGCCCTCCCCTGCAGGCTTGATTGCTCCCAACTGCCCTCCCTTGCAGGCCTGGTCCCTCCCAACTGCCCTCTCCTGCTGGCCATCTTGTGGCAGACATCTTGTGTCCACATAGGGGCAGCCATCTTTGACCACATGGGGGCAGCCATCTTGTGTGTTGGAGTGATGGTCAATCTGCATATTACTCTTTTATTAGATAGGATAGAGGCCTGGTGCATGGGTGGGGGCCAGCTGGTCTACCCTAAAGGGTGTCCCAGACCAGGTGGGGGTTTCCTTGGGGTATGGGGTGGCCTGGGCGAGGGGTCTGTAGTGGTTTGCAGGCCAGCCATGCTCCATGGCAACCCAAGCAGAGACCCTGGTATCTGGGATTTATTTATCTTCTCTAATTGAAACTTTGTAGCCTTGAGTGGAGGCCAAGGCAGGCCAGAGCTACGGAAGCTTGTCTTCCTCTATCACCGGGGGCAACTCAAGACTCCTGCTCTCTCCAGCTCTTTGGCTGCTGCCATTTTTGTTGAGATTACTTATCTTCTATAATTGAAACTTTGTAGCCTTGAGTGGAGGCCTGGGTCTGCCAGGGGGTGCAGAAAGCTTGGCTTCCTCCATTGAGGGGAAACCCAAGCCTCCTGTTAGCTCTGTGGCTGCAGCCATCTTTTTTGGGATTAATTTGCATGCTTGCTCCTGATTGGCTAGTGGGTGTGGAGTGATGGTTAATTTACATATTACTCTTTTATTATGTAGGATTATTCTTATTAACCTACTTTTGCCCACCCCTGCATTCATTGTGGTGATGGTTTGACAGGTGTATACATAGGTCAGACCTGATAAAAGTGCACACATTAAATATGCACACATTAAATATGCACACATTAAATATACATCAGCTATGATCCAACAAAGCTGTGTAAAGTGCAAAAATAATTTTAGAACACAATAACTAAAATCAAGAACTAAATAATTGGGTTTAGAAACAGCCAAAGGGAAAATTATAGAATGATATCACAGATTGAAGAATAAAAAAGGCAGAAAAGAACCTAAGAGACATGTGAATCATGGTGAAAGGGCTCATAAGTATTTGGAATCCAGGATGAAGAGTAAAGAGGATAGAGAGAAGAGTAAGCAGAAACCATATTTGAAAATATAATGGCTTGGAATTTTCAGAAAACCGTACAGAAGATACTTGTCACAGATGCAAACAAAGCTAGGAAAACCACACTTAGGTGTATAAGTGTAAAATCACTGAAAACCAGAGACAAAGCAAAATCTTAAAAGCAGCGAGAGATAAAATGCCAACTACTTTCAAAGGACAGAAATTAGACTGATAACTGACTTCTAACAGAAACTTTGAAATAAAGAAGATTTTATTTCAAATCTTGAAAAGTGCTGGAAAAAAATAACTGCCAACCTCAAATTCCATTCATTTCCAGCAGATTACTAGGAGTTTTTCAGGCAGAAGGAAAAGGACTCCAATTGGGAACACTGGGATACAGGAAGGAAAGAAGAGCAACAGAAAATGTAATATTAAGGAAAATTAAATTATTATTGACTCTATAAAACAACAAAAATGTCTTTTAGGGTATTTTAAACCATAATCAAAATAAAAATGACAAGAGCATAAAGATGGGAGAAGAGTACTTAAACTTTAGTGCCCTACGGTCCTTGTAAATTTGGGAAGTGACAAAATCATTAATTTACATTAGACTTCATTAAGTCAAGGATGAGATTTTAAGCTGTTTGCTAAAGTTAACAAGCTAATAGAGAAAGGAAAGAAAACGAAACAAAATAAATATTTAATTAATACAAAAGAAGGAACAAGTTAACAAAAAAACAAAAACCATAAGATGGTAGATTTAGACCCAATTGCATAAATAATTACATTAAATGTAAATAAACTAAATATTCCAATGAAAGTAAAATGCTTTAATTATTCCAATTAAAACCCAATAAATATAGTTAGATTATATATATTTAAAAAAACATGCTATTTACAAGAAATAAACCTCAAATATACAAAAGAGAAGAACAAGTGAATATACCAAAAAAAAAAAATACTGCCAACAAAAATATGTTGAGGTAGTTTCATTAGGATCAGGTCAGATAAGCTTTAAAGCAAAATATTTCATTAGGTATAATGAGGTACATTTCTTAATGATTCAGGTTAAAAATATAATAATTATATGTTCATATGCATCTAATTATATAGTTTGAACTACACAAGGCAAAAACAAATAGAACCAAGTGGGGAAATGGATGAATTCACAATCATCATTGGAAGATTTTAACATATCACTCTTACTAATGTTGAAAACAAGTAGACCAAAATATCAGTAAAAATATAGAAGATTTGAAAATATAGAAGATTTGATCAACAGATTTAACAAGTTTGACCTTACTGACATATATTTTACACTGAGCCCCACAACTTCCAAATGCACCTTCTTTTATTGTGCAGATGGAACATTTATCAAAATTAACCATAATTTATGCTTTAGAGCAAATCTCAATAAAATTCGTAAAATTAAAATTCCTGACCATATTGGATTTAAGCTAAAAACCAATAAAAATATTTGTTCAAGAAAATTTCCAAATTTTGAAAATTGTGAAGTAATCTTCTAAATATCATTGGCTCAAAATTAAAATAATTATGAACATTTAAAACATGCTAAGTATTATGATACTGAAAATAATATATCACCTGGCCAGCGTGGCTCAGTGGTTGACCATCAACCTATGAACCAAGAGATTGTGGCTCAATTTCTGGTCAGGGCACATGCCTGGATTTCGGGCTTGAGCCCCAGTGTGGGGCATGCAGGGAGTAGCTGATCAAAGATTCTCGATATTGTGGAACCGATCCAAGATGGTGGCATAGGTAAACACCTACACTGCTGACTCACACAACAATTTCAAAACTACAACTAAAAGACAGAACAGACATCATCCAGAACCGCAGGAAAACTGGCTGAGTGGAAATTCTACAACTAGAAGGAAAGAGAGGGGCTCACAGAGACTCAGAGGAGTTGCAAAAAGCTGAGGTACAGAGACACAGGCTTGGAGAGAGCAAGCGCTGGAGTGCCTGGCTGGCTTCCTCTGGCGGGAGGGGGACGGAGACTCCCAGCTGCATTGAACCCCTTATCCTACGGCACTAAACCCCACATCTGGCCGGGACTCATACAGGGGGAGTTCGAACTGTGAAGAGGGAGAAGTACAGGGAGATCTGGGGGAGACGGGGGAGATGCGAAAGGGCAGAGGTCTGGAGGTCTGGTGGCGCTCACATCATTTTGTGCAGAAGACCGACTGCTGGTTGTGCTGCTGGCTTTCGAGAGAGGGCGGGGGACAGAGCCTCCCAACTGTGCCACTTCTAGCTCCACTGAACCCCAGTTTTGGGTGAAACCCTGGGGACCCAGACTCATGTGGTCCTGGAGCACAGGGGAGCCGGAAAGGCAGAGGTCTAGAGGCATTGCATGATCTCACGCACAGGGATTGCTCCAGTGATTACCCAGTCACGTGAGACCCAAGGGCCGTGAAGGGTGGGGCTGACTGGAAGGCAAGGCGGTCCCTTAAGCCCTGAGACTCCACCCATCCCAAGCTCAACAGTGAGGCTTTTGCAGTTTTGCAAGTCATGTATCATAAGACTGAATCCAACACAGAAGTTCTCCTGGCATAGTGAAAATGCCGAGACAAAGGAAGAGATCACAAACAAAAGAAATGGAGGAAAACAAATGACTGGATATAGAGTTCAAAACCATGCTTATAAGGTTTTTCAAGAATATCCTAGAAAAGTTGAATAAAGTTAGCAAGACCCAAGAGGAGATGAAAAAGAACCAACTAGAAATTAAATATACACTGACTGAAATAAAAACTATTATACAGAGACCTAACAGCAGACTAGAGGAAAGCAAGAATCAAGTCAAAAAATTGAAATATAAAGAATCAGAAAACACTCAACTGGAAAAGCAAGAAGAAAAAGAATCCAAAAATGTGAAGATAATGTAAGGAGCCTCTGGGACAGCTTCAAGTGTACCAACATTAGAATTGTGGGGGTGCCAGAAGAAGAGAGAGAGCAAGATACTGAAAACCTATTTGAAGAAATAATGACTGAAAACTTCCCACATCTGGTGAAAGAAATAGACTTACAAGTACAGGAAGTGCACAGAACCCCATATAAAGAGGACTATACCAAGACACATCATAATTAAAATACCAAGCGCAAAAGACAAAGAGAGAATATTAAAAGCAGCAAGAGAAAAACAGTTCATTACCTATAGAGCACCCATACGATTGTCAGCTGATTTCTCAACAGAAACTATGCAGGCCAGACAGGAGTGGCAAGAAATATTCAAAGTGATGAACAGCAAGAACCTACAACCAAGAGTACTCTATCCAGCAAAGCTATCATTCAGAATTAAAGGGCAGATAAAGAGCTTCACAGAGAAGAAAAAGCTAAAGGAGTTCATCAACTCCAAACCAGTATTATATGAAATGCTGAAAGGCACTCTTTAAGAAGAGGAAGAAGAAAAAGGTAAAAGATAAAAAATGATGAACAACAAATACATATCTATCAACAAGTGAATCTAAAAATTAAGTGAATTAAAAATTTGATCAACAGAATAAACTGGTGAATATAATAGAATCAGGAGCACAGAAAGGGAGTAGACTGATAATTCTAAGGAGGAAAGTGGTGAGGGGAGTGCAGGGAGCGACTGGACAAAAATCATACACCTATGGATCAGGTCAACGGGAGCGAGGTAAGGGTAGAGGGAGGGGTGGGAGCCAGGTGGAGGGGAGCTATGGAGGGGAAAAAAGAGAAACAAATGTAATAACCTGAATAATAAAGATTTAATTAAAAAATAAAAAATAATAAAAAGATTCTCTCTCTTCATTGATGTTTCTGTATCTCCCTCTCCCTTCCTCTCTGAAATCAATAGAAATATACATATATTTTTTAAAAAAGACATAAAATATTAAAACCTGTGTGGGTATAACCATGCTTAGAGGTTATACAGCCTTGAACAAGGCAAAGCTTAAAAGATTGAAAATATTAATTTAAGATGAAAAAGAATAGCTTATTTATCTTTCTTAAAATACATTTTTATTAATTTCAGAGAGGAAGGGAAAAGGAGATAGAGAGAAACATCAGTGATGACAGAGAATCATTGATCTGCTGCCTCCTGCACACCCACAAGGGGGTTCGAGCCCGCAACCTGGGTTTGTGCCCAGACCAGAAACTGAAGCATGACCTCCTGGTTCATAGGTCGACGCTCAATCACTGAGCCATGCTGGCCAGGCCATATTTATCTTTTAAAGAAATTTAAAAGAAAAGAAACAAAAGCATAATTAATGAAAATGGAAAACAAATTTAGAATAGAGAGGACCAATAAAGTCAATTTTTTAAGGGACTAATAAAAATTACACCCTTAGGAAGCCTGATTTTTTTTAAAAAAAGAGCAAGATAAAACACAAATAACTAATATCAGAAATAGGAAGGGACTGTCATTACAGATTGTACAGATAATAAGAGATAAAAGATATTGTGAACAACTCTATGCTGATAGATTAAAAAATTTTAGATGAAATGGAAAAATTGGTAGATAAACACAACTTACCAAAATGGACACAAAAAGAGACAGAAAGATCTGGAAATGCCCACATCCATTAATAAAATTGTATCTACAACTAAAATCCTCCCCAGAAAGAAAAGTCCTGGCCGGTATGTATTCACTGAATAATTCTTCCAAATATGTAAGGGAGAAATAGCACCAATCCTACACAAAATCTTCCTGAGAATAGAAGCCAGCATAATCTTCATACCAAAACTTGATTAGAAAAGCATAAGAAAGGAAAATCTCTCTTATAAACACACCAATTTATTTCCTGGACATATATTAAATCAGTTATTAGTCAATCAAATGCAGAAATACAGAATAGTACATCACCACCAAGTTAGATTATTCAGGGAAGGCAAGGTTGGCTTAAAAAAAAAATCAATGCAATTTCACACACTAACAAAATAAAGGACAAATCATCTTAACAAATGCAGAAAAAGCAACTGATAGAACTTAACATCCATTTATAATTTTAAAAGTTCTTAACAAACCAGGAAAAAGATGGAAACTTCCTTAATATGATAAAGCAGATATAAAAGAAAGATACAGGAAGCACTGTACTTAATGATGAATGCTAAGTATGCCTGAGATTAGATGAGACAAGAATATCCTCAGTCTCCACTTCCCTTCCACATTATGCTGGAGGTACTAGTTAGTTCAGTGAGATCAGTTAATGAAATAAAAATGGAAGAACTGGAAAGAAAGGGATATGCCTGTTATCATTCATGGATAACATGATTTTCTGTGGAGAAAACCCACAGGAATCTATAGATGAGCCATAGGAATTAATAATTGAATTTAGCAAGGTCACTTGATACAAGGTCAATATTTTTATATATCAGTAAAACATTCACTTATTTGTTTGTTTGTTTGTTTGTTTGCTCTTACCTGATGATATTTTTCCATTGACTTTTAGAGACAGTAGGAGGGAGGGAGGGAAGGTGAAAGGGAGGGATGGTGCGAGAGAGAGAAGGTAGGAGGGAGGGAGGGAGGAAGAGAGACATACAGAGAGAAACATCAATGTGAGAGACACATCATTGGTTGCCTCTTTCATGTATACCAACCTGGTGCCAACACTAACCACTGAGCACACTGGCCAGGACTGTTTGTTTGCATTTTAATTTGGGAAGTTTCTGTTGACATGTCTTCAAGCTTATTGATTCTTTCCTCAGCTGGGTCCATCTACTCATCGCCCATCAAAAGTGTTCTTCATTTCTGTTACAGTATTTTCAATTGATAGCATTTATTTTTATTCTTTCTTAGAATTCCCATCTTTAGTTATATTACCCATCTGTTCTCCTCCCCCCCCCCACCCCCATCACCTTTTATCCCCTCTATTCCCTCTTCCACCTCTACCCATCATCTTCCACCCCCACAATCACCACACTGTGGTTGTTGAATGCTATCTACTTTTTCCATTACATCCCTTAGGACAGTGTTCAACAAACTCACTAGTCAACAGAGCCAAATATCAATGTACAATGACTGAAATTTTTTTTGAGAGCCAAATTTTTTAAACTTAAACTTCTTCTAACTCCACTTCTTCAAAATAGATTTGCCCAGGCCTTGGTATTTTGTGGAAGAGCCACACTCAAGGGGCCAAAGAGCTGCATTTGACTCATGAGCCACAGTTTGCCGATCACAGCCATAGGATATTAGCCATAATTAGTTTAATCTGATAATTCCAACATCTCTGCCATGTCTCAGTTTGGTTGGATGCTTGTTCTAGCTCTTGTGTTCTTTACCGTTTAGTTTGCCTAGTGATTTTTGTCAAAAGCTGGATATGATGTACTGAATAAAAGAAACTGTGGTCGACAGAACATTAGTTATGTGGTGGTAAGGTGTGGGGTGAGGAGAAGCACCCTATAATCTTGTTATTAGTCCTGTCTTTTTGGAACATTAAGAAATTGGAAACAAAATGAATATCCATTAAGAGGAAATTGGTTAAATACACCATGAAACATTCACGTAATAGAGACCTATCCATATGCAGAAACATACCACTATGAAATATTCTCCAAAATATATTGTTAAATGGAGAAACACCCACCAGAATAAAACAAAGGGAAAAGATGCATCTACTACACTGCCCTTGTTATAACAAAAAGAAGAGGGCTGATATGAGCATATTTTTTCATGGGTGCATAAAATATCTCTAGAAAGATAAACAAGACATAGATACACACCGGCTGCCTTTGCAGATAGGAGCCAGGATTCTGGGAACAGTGGTGTCAGGGAGATTCTCACTGTATATCATTTTCTGCTTTTTTATTTTTATTTATTTACTAGAGGCCAGGTGCACAAAATTTGTGCACAGGAGGCAGGGAGGAGGGGTATGTTCCTCAGCTCAGCCTGCACCCTCTTCAATCTGGGACATCCCTCTCACAATCCAGGACTGCTGGCTCCCAACTACTTGCCTGCTTGCCTGCCTGCCTGATTGCCCCCTAACCACTCTCCTGCCAGCCCAATTGCCTTTAACTACCCTCCCCTGCAGGCCTGACCTCTCACCCAACTGCCCTCCCCTGCAGGCCTGGGTCTCACCCCCACCCAATTGTCCTCTGAAGGCCTGGTTGCCCCCAACTGCCCTCTTCTACTGGCCAGGTCACCCCCAACTGCCCTCTTCTGCTGGCCAGGTCACCCCCAACTGCCCTCCCCTGCAGGCCTGGTCCCTCCCAACTGCCTTCCCTTGAGGCCTGTTTGCCCCCAACTGCCTTCTGCTGGCCCAGTCACCCCCAACTGCCCTCCCCTGCTGGCCATCTTGTGGTGGCCATCTTGTGTCCACATAGGAGCAGCCATCTTGTATGTTGGAGTGATGGTCAATGTGCATATTCCCTCTTTATTATATAGAATTTATTTTAAAATATATTTTTATTGATTTTAGAGAAAGGAAAGGAAGAGAGAAAAAAAAAAACTTCGTGTAAGAGAAACATCAATTGGTTGCCTCCAACCTAATCTGGGCATGTGCCCTGACTAGAAATTGAACCAGTGACCCTTTGGTTCATGGAACAATGCCCAACCAACTGGGCCACACTGGCCAGGGCAACTTTTTTATTTTTAAATTGTGGAAATACATTGCCTGGGTGAATGAATGAATGAATGAATGAATGAATGAATGAATAAAAAATCTAAAGAAAGGAAGGAAAGAAACCTCTTATGTAACTTGGAGGATAAGGAGATTATGAATGGAGAGATCCAGACATTATGGAATACCTATGGGCTAAACTACTTATATAATGCTTCCAACACCCCTGGAAGGTAGGTGGTTCACACCCATTTCACAGATGAGGAAGCTGGGGCTCAGGGAGAGAAGAAGCTTGCTGGAGGTAAGCTGCCACCAGTAAGTTGCAGGGCCCACCTGGAGCCCAGGTCTGACTCTGGCTGATCCAGCTCCTTTCCCCATGGAGAGTACAAGGCAGTTTGACTCCCTACATTACAGTGGCAAAAGCAGATCGGAATCATTGGGTCTCCAGGGCGAATTCAGGTTGCTCCCAGGGGAGCCAAGTCCACGGTGTGAGCAGAGTGCCGGTGCCTTCACGTTCACCCACTCCCAAGGCAGAATCATCTGGTTCCTTCCCCAGGGATTTTAGCTGCTGAATTAATCCCAGGGTTTTCACTTTCTCCACCTGTGAAAACAAGATCCAATTTAATTTAGGGAGAAAAAAATTCACAAAAGCCATAACACTTAGTTTATCCCTTGAAATGCAGTCAGCTGAAGGGAAGAATTAATTTTTAATTCCATCTTAATTACTCAGAGAAATAATTTATTGGCACAACCTGGCCCTGGAATGCCCCTGCCTGAGCTCTGCCTGTTGCCGTGGCACCTGAGCTCGCTCCAGGCCCTGACCGGAAGGGACAGTGGGGGCCAGGGCTGGTGCTTCTGCACAGGTAGCTCTTGCTGAACGAAATGTAAACTGGATTCATGCATTATCTTTCCTTCTGCCACCTCTCAGATTTCTCTTTAATAAAGCCATAAGAGTTATTCCTCAGGAATGCACAAAGGAAGCGTCTACAAGTATGCCAAGTCATTGCGACCCTGGGCTGAGGCGATGGGGGCGGTGTCTTCCTCATGATTTCCCTTTCGGTAAGCAAATATTAATGGAACCTACTTTATGCTAGGCATCTTGTGGAAGCTGGGAACCTAACAGAACAGGTCCCTGCCCTCATGGAGCTGATGTTCTTGGGGTAGGGGACACGGACAGTAAACCACAAGAAAATAAATATGATCATCTCAACTGGTAAAAAGTCCTGCGTGGTAAATAAAATAGAGCAGTGGGTTGGCGAGTGATGGGTGAGGGTTTACAACAGCAGACAAGGAGTCAGAAAATCTCCAGAAGGGGGATGATATTTGGAGCTAAGGGCTAGGTAGAGCATGCCAAGCAGAGGACACAGCAAGTATAAAAAGGCCATGAGGCAGGGACAAGACCAAGACCATGTGTGCAGAGTAGAAAAGTTGGTGTCGTTGGAGCGGTTGAGCCAGGAGAGAGTGCAAGTTGATGACTTGTCCCAAGGAAAGCCACTGCATGCCAATACGCACACATAGTAGGTGCTCAATAAGTGCCTGCTGCGGAAACAGCACCTCTGAACTGCCGACTTTTTGGAATCCACTTGTTGACATTTTGTCCCTGCGGCCAGGGAAATCCAGATAAGTGCTAATGCCCAGGAAGCCGCCCTCAGCCAGCCCTCACCAACACTGTTTTGATGTACTAAACAACTCTTAATGAGGATCCTAATGAGTCACTAAAAATGGTATCATTAGGTTGAGAACAGAACAGTCTACACAAGCAATGTCCAAAACAACCAGGCCATTAGCCAGAGAGCAGGCACTGCCCCATCCTGCCTGGGCGGCACCCGCCCCCCCCCCAACCCCGCGCTCCCCGGGAACCCACGGTTCTGCTTGGCTCTCCCTTGGCTGAGTCTGCGCCCAGCGTGCTATCACAGACCATTTTGTCCCTTCCACATGAAGCTGTTAGTCTAAGAACAGAGAAAGTGCACACACATACACACACAAAAGAGATGGTGAGAGCTTGCTCGAATGTATAAGTGGATGCGAAGACGCGGCTTGAGGCTGGTCAGGACTTAAAGTGCTAATGCATCAGGACAGAGGTTGTGCGAGAGGGCTGCAGGCTAAGTCTGACTGTGTTTTATTTGGCCTACACAGCAGTTACAAAAAATTTACATCACTTTCCTACTTTAAATCATTGGGAGAATTTACATTAAAATGTGATGTTCAGTTTCTTCGGAAAAGCTGGAAGGAGGCTCCGGCGGCCCTGGCCCCAGGGCTGGGCTGGGTAACATCCCTCAGAGATCTGTCCTCCTTGTCACAGTCCCAACCAGCCCCGAGATCTCCTCACCCTCAGGCCAGGTGTCAGTTGCCATTTATCATTATGTTTTCCCAGTTGATTTTCTCATTGGAGATTTAAGAAGAAAAGGAATACATTTCTCAAAGCTCCTTTTATCAAAAGCAGGCAAACAAAACACAGATCAAGAGAGAAAAGATGGAGAGACTATTTTTTGAGGAAATAGAGACAATTCTTACATGTTTAATATGCAAACAAAGAATCCAGGGAGAGGCATGGGAAGCCAGCCCCAGCAGACACCCCCCTCCCTTACCCCCCACATCTTGGCCTGGCCCCTGAGGGACCCAGGGGCTGTTGCTACTGCATGGGCAACCCTGAGAACTAAGTTTTCACTATTGGGACTTGAAGTGTGTGACTTGCTGTGAATTCACTGAAATATCCTATATAATAAAGAGGTAATATGCAAATTGACCATCACACCCTTGCACAAGATGGCCACCCCCATGTGGTCACAAGATGGCCACCACCAGATGGCCAGCAGGGGAGGGCAGTAGGGAGCAATCAGGCCTGCAAGGGAGGGCAGTTGGGGGGGACCAGCCTGAAGGGGAGGGCAGTTAGGGGCAACCTGGCCAACAGAGGAGAGCAATTGAGGACTATCAGGCTGGCAGGAGAGCAGTTAGGCATCGATCAGGCTGGCAGGGGAGTGGTTAGGGGGTGATTAGGATGGTGCATGAATTTTGTGCACCAGGCCTCTAGTTATGAATATTGTGGTTTGCGTTCTTAGTGAACCTGAAAGTTACAATTTTTATTGGAATATGGATTTCAAGCCCATCAGCAGGTCCTTCTTGCACGTGCTATGGCTTTAGCTATGGAACCCACTAAAGACATTTAATATATTTTATTGATTTTTAACAGAGAGGAAGGAGAGGGATAGAAAGTCAGAAACATAGATGAGAGAGAGACATCGATCAGCTGCCTCCTGTACGCCCCCTACTGGAGTTGTGCCTGCAAGCAAGGTACATGCCCCCAACCGGAATCGAACCTGGGACCTTTCAGTCCGCAGGCCGACGCTCTATCCACTGAGTCAAACCGGTCTCGGCTCACTAAAGACATTTAGAGCCAAACCCTGCCCTGGGTGCCCGGCCACTATGACCAGTGCTTCACCTAAAGGCAGTCAGTGAGATGACGTTTGCACCTTTTGGAAGGTGCCCAGATGATTTGTGTATTGGATTACTTACTGCTTGAAGCTTGTCAACATAGTCAGTTGTATTCTTGGGAAAGAAGTTAAACAATACAGAAAGGGTTAGCATGAAAAGCAAGTTTTCATTGACCTAGACCCCTGGTCTCTCATGGATCTGGAATCTGATGTGGGAATTGATGTCATTTTACTATTGACTATGTTATGCTAGAAAATATTTTGGTTAAAGGGTATAATCAAATCAGACTTATGAATTCTATGAAAGGATTTTTTTTCTCTCTTTTTAAAATCTTTATTGTCAGATTATTACAGTTGTTCCTCTTTTTTCCCCCATAGCTCCCCTCCACCCTGTTCCCACCCTACTTTCTCCCCTTATACTCCATGCTGTTCCCACCCCACTTTCTCCCCTTATACCCTCCACTGTCCTCATCCATAAGTATACAATTTTTGTCCAGTCTCTTCCAATACTCCCCATATCTTTTTTCCCTGGAGGATTGTTGGTCCACTCCCTTTCTATGCCCCTGATTCTATTATATTCTCCAGATTATTCTATTCATCGGATTTTTTATTCACTTGATTTTTAGATTCACTTGTTGATAGATATGTATTTGTTGTTCATAATTTTTATTTTTATCTTTTTCTTCTTCTTTCTCTTCTTAAAGAATACCTTTCAGCATTGCATATAATACTAGTTTGGCAGTGATGAACTCCTTAGCTTTTTCTTATCTGTGAAGCTCTTTATCTGACTTTCAATTCTGAATGATAGCTTTGCTGGGTAAAGTAATCTTGGTTGTAGGTTCTTGCTATTCATCACTTTCAATATTTCTTGCTACTCCCTTCTGGCCTGCATAGTTTCTGTTGAGAAATCAGCTGACAACCATATTGTGCTCTTTTGTAGGTAACTGTTTTTCTCTTGCTGCTTTTAATATTCTCTCTTCGTCTTTTGCTCTTGGCATTTTAATTATGATGTGTCTTGGTGTGGTCCTCTTTGGGTTCCTTTTATTTGGGGTTCTCTGTGCTTCCTGGACTTGTAAGTCTATTTCTTTCACCAGGTGGGGGAAGTTTTCAGTCATTATTTCTTCAAATATATTTTCAATATCTTGCTCTCTCTCTTCTTCTGGCACCCCAGTAATTTGGATGTTGGTACTCTTGAAGTTGTCCAAGAGGCTCCTTACACTATCTTCATATTTTTGGATTCCTTTTGCTTTTCTGGTTGAATGTTTTTTGCTTTTTTGTATTTCAAATATTGGACTTGATTTTTGCATTCCTCTAGTCTGTTGTTGGATCTCTGTATATTATTTTTTATTTCAGTCAGTGTATGTTTAATTTCTAGTTGGTCCTTTTTTATATCCTCAAGTGTCTCACTAAATTTATTGGCCTTTTCTAGAAAATTCTTGAAAAACCTTATAACCGTGGTTTTGAACTCTATATCCAATAGTTTGCTTTCCTCCATTTCTTTCATTTGTGACCTGTTTTTGTCTTTGCATTTTGGTTGCTTCCCTTAGTTGATAGAGCAGCTTTGTATGCTAGGTGTCCTATAGGGCCCAGTGGCTCAGCCTCTTCAGTTACTTGAGGTGGACACTCTTGGTGCACCCCTTTGTGGGCTGTGTTCACAGTCTTGTTGTAGTTAAGCCTTGATTATTGTTGGTATCACTGGGAGGAATTGACCTCCAGGACAAAAAAAATTGACTGTGAGAATCAGCTGTGTCTATGATGAGAGAACTTCTGTACTGGAGATACCTTTATGGGGCAGAACTTGCTTCAGTGGGGCTTTGGTGCTCACTGGGTCTGCCTCCTGAGTTTGTCCCTTATGGATCTGAGGAGTTGTAATTTGGATGGTCCTACTCTGACCTCTGGATACACTGGCTCTTGAATCTCCAAGGAGGTGCTAATTTAGTCTCTGCCTGAGGCCACCCAGCAGGAGCTATAGAGAGATCTACAGATTCCTCTTCTTTGTTTGGGTTTTGGAAGTGCCCAGATGGAGCCCAGCTGTGAAGCAATGCAAGCTGCTGTGGGGCCTTGGGCCCTCTTTTGGATGTCCTGGTTCTCTCTGACTCAGCTGCAGTTTGATAGGTAAGTTTAGATTTCAAAGGACCCGGGCATTCTTTTTTTTAAAAATATATTTTATTGATTTTTTACAGAGAGGAAGGAAGACGGATAGAGAGCTAGAAACATCGATGAGAGAGAGACATCAATCAGCTGCCTCCTACACACTCCCTACTGGGGATGTGTCCACAACCAAGGTACATGCCCTTGACCTCGAACCTGGGACCTTTCAGTCCGAAGGCAGGGGCAGGCCGAGGCTCTATTCACTGAGCCAAACCGGTTTTGGCAGACCCGGCCATTCTTATGCAAAAAGCTCTGCACACAGTTTGGATGGGGCGGAGTCTCAGGGCTGAACAAACATCAACGGCTTCAGCCCAGCCCTAAGAGGCCCCTGGGTCTCAGTGTCCCATGGAAATCACTGCGAGCACCTCTGAGAGAAAGCCGCCCTTGAGTTCTGCCTGCTGACAGACATTCCAGTTTCTCCCCGTATGAGTCTGGGTCCCCAGAGTCTTGCCTGGAATTGGAGTTCGGAGCAGTCAGGAGCTTGTGTCTCCCTGTAGATTGAAAAAGACAGCCACGTACTCAGTTGCCAGCCCTCTCCACACGTGTGCCTCCGTACCTCTGCTTTTACTTCCGAAGCTCCTCTGAGTCTCAGTGTGCTTTTCTCTTCCCTTGTAGTTTTAGAATTTTCACTCAGCCAGCCTTCCTGTGGTTCTGGATGATTCTGTTTTGTCCTTTAGTTGTCGTTTCGAAGTGGTTGTTCGAGGCAGCAGTTTAGATGTTTACCTATGCTGCCATCTTGGTTTCTCCTCTCGAAAGGATTATTTTTATAATGACAAAAAGGAGATGGTCCCTAAAAAGATGTGTCTGTGCCCTAATCCCTGGTACCTGTGGATGTGATATTATTTGGGAAAAAAAAGTCTTTGCAGATGTAATTAAGTAAGGATCTGGAGATGAGGAAATTATCCCGGATAATTAAGGTTAGGGCCTAAATCTAATAAAAATATCTTTATGAAATAGACACAGGGATGCTGAGGAATGCTAGCAGCTACCAGAAACTTCGAGACAAGGAGTGGATTCACGTGGATTTCAGAATTTGAGCTTCCAGGACAGTGAGAATGAAGTCCTTTGTTTTCAGGCACCCAGTTTGTGGTGATTTGCTATGGTAGGCATAGGAAATGAATGCGAGTTTCTGCCCATCTCTCTGTATTTCCCCCTCATTTTCATGTCAGTTATTTCCTCTTGCTTTTCTCTTTTAAGTGGTGCTTGAAAATCTTTCTCAGCAATAGCTACTGTGGTCTTCTTTAAGCTTGCATGGTATTCCACAATATGGATGTACCCACTGATGACACCAGTTGGCCTACTGATGACACTGGTTGTTCCCAATCTATTACCACCATCAATAGTGCTGCGACTGGCATCTTTTCCCACTCAGGTGTGTGTGTGTGTGTGTGTGTGTGTGTGTGTATGTGTGTGTGTGTGTGTACACGCGCGCGCACGCGTGTGCACTCGTGTGTGCAAACACCCACAAGACCAATTCCCACAAGTGGAATTGCATCCTAGAGCATGTGCTTTTCCTATTTTCATAGGTATTACCAAATTGCCATCCAAGGAGGCTCTGTCACGGATTCCTTTTTAAAAGTGCATTTTTTCTCATTATGAAAGTAATCTTTTCGTGGAATTCTTAAGTGTGATTTGATTACACCCTGTAACCAAAACCTCTTCTAGCAGAACATAGTCAATGGGAAAATAACATCAATTCTCTGACATTTCCCAGCCTGGCTGGGTTGGCTCCCTCTGTTAAATAGGGATGCTTGAGTTATGTGTCTGTCTGGACTCTGAGGCAGGGTGCAAGGACGTGTGCTTTGAGCCTGGACAGTGATCTGAAAGGCCCCCTCCCTCTGGTCATGGATTAATCCCACCTGCCCCATCTCCCAACCCCCCTGGTCCCTCTGTGAGAAGAGGAGGAAGGGGAACAGACAGTCACTTTACCCACCTGGATGTTCCTATACTGAGTGTTAAATGTCTGACTTGTCTGTGTTTTTTATATCCCTTGACAGACCTTTGGCTCAGAGGGCCAAGGCAGGGGGGAGGAGGGCCTGGTTCCCTGAATTGCCACCCAAACCCCATTCTACAGGCAGAGGGGCAGGCCCCTCTCTCCTCAGCTCTTAGCCTGGACCTGCCAGGCTAAGGGCAGATGGCCTTCTCTGGGGTGTGTCCACCCCCATCAGTCTCCACAATGGTTTTAGAGTGGGATGGTGCCATCTGCAAGAACACCTGAGACCACTAGAACGGAGGAGAAAGGCATGGGACAGATTCTCCCTCACAGCCCTCAGAAGGGACCAACCCTGCTGCCATCTTGAATTTGGACTGCTGGCCTCCAGAGCTGTGAGACAATAAATATGTGTTGTTCAAGCCACTCGGTTTATCGTACTTTGCAACGAGGCAGCCCTAGGAAACTAAGACAGCAGGGAGACAAAACCCCCCAAACTATTAGTGTAGCAGCAGGAAAATGATAACTGGGAGGCAGCAGGGTCCTTAAATAGGGAGAAAGGAAGGGACCACAAGCCAAGGAGTGTGACAGCCTCTGGAAGCTGGAAAAGGCAGGAAAAGAGATACCCTCTGAGAGCTCCCAGGAAGGAATACAGCCCAAGCACCACTTGATTTCAGCCAGTGATGTTCATTTGGAGTTCTGATGTCCAAAACCGTAAGAGAAGAAATATGTGTGTTCTAATAAACCAAGTTGGTGATAATTTATTACAGCAGCAACCAGAAGCCAGTAAGGCATCCTTTCCCACCCCACACCCGCTCTCCACTCTGCCCTCTTCTCTCAGCTCTGTGCGGGGGAGGCTGATGCTCATGACCGTACACCCAGGGCGTACCTGTGGGAACACTGGGCGAGGTGGGAGCAGCACCAGCTCAATAGGCACCCATCATATGTGCTCAGGGAACAAGCAGATGAGGTGCCTGGTGTAAAATATTGGGGAGCATGGCCCAGGGGAATTTAGAATCAGGGCAAAAAGTTTGGATTGAATTCAATAGACTGCTGTGAGGGGTTTTGATCAGAGGAGAGAGCAAGTGAGCAAGAGCAAGAGCAAAGGGGGGCCTTTGGAAAATTTTTCTTTCTTTGTGCAAAAAGGGGAAGTAGAGATAAATAGAACTCCAGAAGCAATTTATTTACAACTGGGGTGCTGAGAGCAATTCTTTTCCTGGATAATGTGTATTTTAGATAGACCTTTTTGACAACCTGTTCACATAGGCAGGGTCACCATGCTGAGTGCTCTGGGGAGGGCACCCCTACCCAAGGTGGTCCACGGATGGCATTCCCTGCTGTTGTGTAGGGCACAGCCTGTGCAGCTGCATTGGGAGAGCCATAAGGAGGGCATCCGTGGCGTCTTTTCCCAGAGTGGTGTGTGTGTGTGTGTGTGTGTATGTGTGCGCGCGCGCGCGACCTGACTCACGGGGACCTGACTTACAGCGTGAGCTCCCTACTTCTTCCCCTCTGGGCATGGAGGTGTGTGGGCAGCCCGCCTTCAGGCTTCTGCTAACTAATGGTGTCTCATCCGTTCCCTTCTGACAGAAAAGGCAGGAAAAACCCAAGCCAGTCAACAAAGAGGCACAAAGCCATCCCATCACTTTAGTCAGAGTCTATGCACATTCTGGTCCCCTGGTACAGGGTCTGGCTTGCACAGAGGGGCCAGTCTCCTCTCGACCTATTAGTCCTGCTGTTTATCCTGTCTGAAATACCAGCATATGTATGAATGGCCTCTTGTAAATGGTGTCATCGTTGTTTCCTTAAAATTACTTATTTGGAATACTTTTCCTATTAATCAGTACTTTTTTGTTCGTCAGAGTCAGTACCTCACCTCAGATAGGCTCAAGAAAACAAGGGAACTGAGAAGTCAAAAGGTATGTGATGCAGTTTCGGGCATGGCTGGATCCAGGTGTAAACCCCTGCATCAGGACTCTGCTCCCTCTCCCCACCTAGGGCAGTTTCCTCTGCATTGGCTCTCATCTTTGGCAGCATCTTCCTCCTCAGTGGTCCCCAGTACCTCCAGGTTGATAGTCTACAGGCCAAGTATACCAGAGGAAGGAGAGAGCTTCATTTCTAATGAATGTGATAAATGTCCCAGAATGAAATTCTTTTGGCTTGTTCAGGGTCACGTGTCCCGCTTAACATCATTGTAGCTCTCTGACCAGCCCCCAGGTGGAGGGGACCCAGGCTCTGGGTTGGCAAGCCTTGACCAAGGATCTGCCCTAGGTGCCCACCTCCTGAGAGGGGTGGCTCCAGAGGGAAAGTATTGGGGCACAGAGAATGAGGAGAAGGGATGCTGGGCTGGGTGGTAGTGAAGTAGTTGCTATGTTCATTCCTAATTTCTTTTTTCGTTTTCAATCACCCAATGTGCCTGCTAATACAAGAAAGTACCAACAGATCTCATATACAAGGATTCACCAGAGAAAAATAGCCAACTTCAGGCCTGGCTAAATTGGCTGAGTTCTTGCTCACCTTCCAGGCGGCCAGGGTCTGGGAAAAGTCACGATATAGATTTTAAAAAGCCGGGGCAGGAACAGCAGGACTCTTCTGCTCAAGGCCGTTGTGTCCAGAGTGGCAGACAGCAGAATCTCCGAAAACACCGAAGAGACCCAGCCTTTCACGTGCAGAGGCTGTAAAATGACAGAGCCGAAAGTTCAGGTTCAGGCAGGGCCTAGCCGCTCCCTGGGAAGGAACTGGGGAGGGACCACTACCCTTTCAGCTGGTTCCCTAAACTGCTGTAGTATTCAGAATCCTTTGCCAGTGAGAGAAACTAAATTCAGATTGGCTGACGCAAAATAAGAACAGTGAAACTACTATTCACAATACGTAAATCATAATCTGTAATAATAAAAAGGTAATATGCTAATTAGACTAGATGTCCTTCCTGACAAAGCCAGGGCAGGAGGGAAGCCAGCCCAGGGCCCGGGTGCCTGTGGGCGGGCGGCCAGAGGAGGGAAGCTCAGGTCCCAGGTGCCTGCCAATGGCTGGAGGAGGGAAGCCCGGGTCCAGGGTGCCAGAGAGAAGCTGGTGCCAGAGGGAAGCTGGTTGCTGGCAGCTGGGGAAAGGAAGGCCTACTCTTGCACAAATTTTCATGCATCGGGCCTCTAGAAATTATATAATAAATAACATAATTATATAGAATATAATTTGTATAACAATATACTACTAATAATAATTATTATAAACAATGTTATTTCTTGGCTCCTATCGCTTCAGGCATGGCTGGATCCAGATGCTCAGAAAATCCTCAGGAAGCTGTGAGTCCCACCTCAGGTCCCCTTCCTGTGTGTTGGCTTCATTTGCAAGTGCTCTCTCTCTGCAGCATCAGGCTCACACCCTCAGCTCAGCAGTCCCAGCAGAAAGAGAGGACCCTTCCCACAATCCGACAAATAGGATTCGGGTTCCTTGTCTATCTCCCAACTATTCTCTGTGATGAGATATGCCGATTGGCCAGGCCTGGGGTAGGCGCTATCCCACTCCTCCTTGAGTGACCAGCTTCTTCCAAATCTCGAGTACGGAGCAAGAGGTGGGGTGGTCCCACAGAAGAGGAGAGCTGGCTGCAGGAAAAAAACAGCAGCTGTCCCTCACGCTGGGAGGGAGGGGGAGTGTTTGAAGTACAGAAGGCAGCCCGCCAAGCCAGAGAGGAAAGCTGTTTCTGGGAGAGAGTCTGAGTGAGGAACGGGCGGTGAGGGGGTAGAGGGGTAGAGAGGCTAGGGAGCAGGTGTCGGGGCACAGAAGGCAGGGGTCCTCCGCAGCAGAGCTGATGGGCAGCTTTGAAGGCAGGACAGAGATGGAAGCTGGGGTCGAAGGCCCAGAGTGCAGCTGAGAGGTTAGAAGCCCTGACATCTAAGGCCTTCGGTCTGACACCGCCCCTGTTGGCAGGCACGCCCTTGGCTCCCAAGGCTCTTTGGTGCTGGGAAGCTTCTGGTGGGCTACGGGTCCCCCTGGGGTTGCCCCGACATTGGGCCAGGGGTGAGGACGGAACCCTTCTCCGGGGTTCAGAACTGCTGCTCAGAACAGATGTGGTCCCAGCCCTCAGGAGCTCCCTTTCTAACTGGGGCCGAGGACAGGCCTTGCTCTTTTCACGGGGCTCCGGCACAGGGCCTGGCTCACAGAGGGGCCTCGGGAAGTATGTGTGGGATTAGGGCAGCAACTCTCCCTGCTACGGGAGAGAAGCCGCTTTTAGTGGTCCTAACTCTCGCTGGCTGAGTGACCTTCACTTAGTCCAAACCCTCTCAGGGCCTCCAGGTTTCTCATCTGTCAAATGAAGGGGTTGGAACCGTCAGTCCCCAAGTCCCTGTCCAGTGCTAACATTCCCTGGCTCTCTGACCAGCCCCCATGCGGAGGGGACCCTGCTCTGGCCCCCACACTCTCTCTACTCCTTCCCCTGAGCCCCAGCTCCTGCCCTTCACCACCCTGACAGGGGGAGAGGCATTCGAGGCCCTGCAATTATTGAAAAGAGGAGAGTTTAAATGTTTAGTTTTATGAGGTAGCCGGCCCTCTCTGTCAGCAGAAAGCCACGCGGCTCCCTGGGTGTGAGTTAATTTCCTCCGTGGCTCGTTTCCGCGCCCGCTGTCATTTTTCCTTGGCTGCTTTATGGCTTTCAGGGCCTTCGGAGCAGTGTGTGGTGGCGGTGGCTCTGCGCACTGGAGCCAGAAGCCTCCCGGGTCACCCCCCATCCGGAGCCCATGAGCAGCGGGGCCTCATAGTGGACAGTGGGGCCGGTGACCTCTGTGCTGGACGAGACTCGGAGGCAGCAGGCTGGGAGGGAGGGAGGAGAATGAGGCTGGCCAGGCTGGCCCCAACCAGGCCATGGCCCCTGGCACCTCCTTGTCAAGCTTACAAGGAACAAGTCTAAATTAAATTACAGTCAGGCCAGGCTTGCAGCCGTCCCAAGTGCCTCAATTAAACAGCGGAAGGCTTTGCCCTCTGGCTCGCAGTGAGCAAGGAGGGGGGAATGCGGCAGCTTTGGCCTCAGACAGACCTGGGTTCAAATCTTGACTCCACCAAGGCTCTGTCACCTGGACCAGGTGAGTTCACCCCTGAGCCTCCCTTTCCCGGCCTGCAGAAGGGGGATGTCCATGGCACCTTCTGGTGGAGCAAAGGGGATGGAGGACAGTCACACATGCAAAGCACCTGACGTGTGAGCGAGCCTTCTGAGCCATGCTGTCCCTGCGGATGATTCTCCCCCTCCTCTGCAGGCCCTGTTCCAGAGAGAAGCCCGATCCTGATGCGCAGCCAGGTGACCCCTGAAAGATGCTATGGATCTCCCAAGACCAAGAGCAGCCTCTTACTTGCATTGGGCCAGGCCATTCACATGGATTTGTCACAACAAGGAGCCGTGGAGACCCACTACACAGCCGTGCAAAGGAAGGGTTGTAGGTTGTTAGCCCCATTTCAGGTTGAGGACCGAAGCCCTGGGAGATGACACGGTGTGTTGACAATCACTGGGCTCAGAGGAAGGAAAGCCGGGTGCCCGGAAGTCCCCAGGATTATGTCCTAAGGCCCAGAGAAAATCGGCTCCCTTTCTGAGGACTTAGACTGGCAGTTTTGTGACCCCATCAGCTGGCTGTAAGGAATAAGGGCAATAAAGGGAAGTAGCTCCGTATGCCTCGAAGAAGGGCTTGGACCCACTGTGCCTTGAGCAAATCATGGATTCTCTCATCTGCCAAATGGGGATGGCAGCTACATCCGAGGTACACGGGAGGATGCAATTAACTGAGACGAGGCATGTGGACTGGCTTGCACACAATGAGAACGTGGATGCTGATACCGGGGGTCGGGGGAGTTGGGAGGCCAGGTTCTCTTCTGGATTTTGCTTTCAGCACTTGTTCAACCTCAAGCCCATAGCTACCTCTCTCAGTGAACCCTTTAGGCTGCAGACCCCTGTGAGACCTCATTAGGTTGTGGGTCCTTTGTCCAAAAAAGTGCACACACAGATTTGACAGATTCCTTAAATCTGTCCAAGGATCCTTGCTAAGGATCCTTGGTTAAGACCCCTGAGCTGATGGTTTCTTCAGTCCTAACTGTCTGTGGCATTGAGGGAGGGAGCCTGGAGGTGGTCTCATGTGGTTAATCATATCCTCTCTGGACCCAGCATGACGTCACTCACAGATTGGCCCCAGCATATACCAGCACTCGACTGCATCCTGGGGAGGAAAGAAATCTGTTACAAAAGTCCAAGGAGCCTCACAGTGAGTGGCCCGCTTGCAGGACTTACCTCTCCCATGTTCAGGACATCTGTGGTTTCCCCCAGTACCCTTCCCTTCTTTCTCTTGAACACTCCTCCCCAGAACTCCCCTCAGGAACACCCTTCATGTCTCAGCCTATGACTGGTGAGCTGATTCTACACCTTAGGAGGGGGAAGGGAGGGTGGGGGGAGTGGGGTGGCGGGCAGGGGCAAATCCCAATTGGCTGCTCAGCATTTCCTCCCCATCTGGCTGTGGCTATTGGTTCAGAGATGGTCAGGTGACCCAATCAGAGCCAATGAGGCAGGACAATATTCCCAGTGTTTCTGGGAAAGCAAGGTCTTCTTTGTCTTAGGTGGATGTCTGAAAGAGCCCTGCTTTGTTCTCCTAAAGAATGCAGTGTAAGACGGGAAAGTGAGCAGTCGTTTTGCTGCCAGGAAGCAATGACCTGGAGATGGTTAAGGTTGGGGTCAGGGCAGGCTCTGTGAGGAGCCTGAGGTGAAACTCACAACATGGACGTCAGACCAGAGAGATGGCGAGAAGCAAGATCTGGTGACATCGTTGGGGCTGCTGGACCCAGCCTCACTTGATGCTAACACTACTTGCAGACTAAAGCTGTTCAGCTTCATAAACTCCCCATGATGTAAACAAGTGGGCCTGCATGTCCTGTCACCTGCAACATAAAGCATTCTAACGAAAATTCCCTGCGGGCTGGACCAGACAGAGAAGAGAGCGGGACAGTGAGCTAAGGAGTGAGGAGGACAAAATTCTTCCAAAGGATGTGGGAGATGAAAGTATCTAGCCACCCACCTGGTGCTGGGAAAACTTCAGAAAAAAGGCCCAGGCTGAGGGGCAGATGGATTTTTTGGTATTATTAGTCCGGACAGCAGCAAATGTTGGCTATTAGGAGTTTGATTAATCACCAACTCTATTCAACTCCACAAATGTTTCCTGAAAACCAGTCATACTGGGACACTCTGCTGAGTGATGGAAGACACGCGTACAATCAAGGCAGTCCCCACAGCGGGGAGCTCCTAGTCAGGTAAGGAAGACCGGCTCAGACACAACTCACAGTGATGTGAGTCGAGGATCAACGCTGAGACTGAGACACGACCCACAGGCCCTGCGCGCCTGGGGGCAGGATGGTGCAGGAAGGCAGGATCCAGGGGACAGGTGTCACCTCCACCCAGAGAGAGCACCTTTCCCCTATTTGCACAAAAACACATCAGGTACTAGGGCGGCCCTGGGGAGAGCTGTTTCTCCACACCTACCCCTAGCGAGTTCTCCAGATTGGCATTCCCCAAAGTGTGGAACGAGGATGATGGCCGGGGGTGTGGGGGGGAGTAGGCTTTTAGGAGCTAAGAATGGAGCTGAGTCTCACTCCGATGGTGCGACAGTTACTCCCTATGCAGTTCCCTCTGAAACCTTCTACCAAGGACAGAGTCTCGGTTTGGTGCCTCTAGCGCTGGCTGACCGCTCCTCCCAGCAGAGAGAGAGAAAGAGAGAGAGCAGGCCTCAGCCCCACAGGCAAGAGGCTCTTGCTCAGATTTCCTCACACTGTTTTATTTTTGTGGCATTTATTTTAACAGTTGTCTTCTATTTATGGCAAGTAATACTGGCTTTCCATCTATGACAGTGATAAAAAGCTTCCTTTCACATTTCATTTCTTAAGTTTTTAAAAGGTGGCTGGTTGAAAGACAAATATTACACAGGACAAGTGGGGCAGAGGTCTAACCAACGAGGCGAAGGTGGGATGTGAATGACCGAGGTCGGGGAAGCTTGTTGCACCAACACCACTGGCTGCCTGCTGCGTGCAGATGCAGGGAAGACAGCCAGGAACCAAGCAGGCAAAACCCTGCCGGCATGGAGCTTACAGTCTAACGGGGACGAGAAGAGGGGAAGACGTTACCAACATAAATAAGGTGCACGGCGTGTTCCATGGAGGTCAGTGATCTATATGCATGTGAACCCGGGAAAGGGGGGCAAACCCACTAGGTCAGGCTCCACCGAAACCTGGCAGGGAGAAGGTGAGGCGGTGGCCTGGCAGACAAGCCGAGAAGGACAGCAGCAGCCGAAGGAACAGAGGAGCCAGGCGTGCTGCCATCCCTCCTGGCCGGGGCTGGTTTTGGAGACTCCTGCTGCCCCTGACGATGCCCGGTAGGAAACCCCACTCCAGACGCTGTCCCCTTTTCTTCAGAAGGAAGAAGGAAAGCAGGCTCTGCGGGGAGGAGAGCTGTAGCTTAGAAGGCAGCCCCAGGGCACGGCAGAGTCACTGTAGCTTTTGCCTGGCCCCATGCTGTACGCAGGAGTGGCCCCATGTGTGGGATCAGGACCCAGCATGAAAGGACCCCATGAGGCTCTGAAATCATCGCCTTCTGAGTCATCAAAGTGCCATTGACTTGTGGTCAATAACGGCATGGAGTACTAAGTGCACTCATTATTCCACTTGCTTGAAAATTGGTCATCTGTCTGTGGTCCATCTGCAGCCTGGTGGGCAGAAAAGCTGGGCGTCTGAACCGTGGCTCTGGTGCTGGCGAGCTGTGTGCTTCTGGGTGGGTCCCTTTATTCATCTGAGCAACCTTTTTTTTTTTTTTCTGGCATATAAAATAGGGTAACGTCGTGGTCGGCAAAATGCGGCTCGTGAGCCACAGGCGGCTCTTTGGCCCCTTGAGTGTGGCTCTTCCACAAAATACCACAGCCTGGGCGAGTCTATTTTGAAGAAGTGGCATTAGAAGAAGTTTAAGTTTAAAACATTTGGCTCTCAAGAGAAATTTCAGACGTTGTACTGTGGATATTTGGCTCTGTGGACTAATGAGTTTGCCGACCACTGGGGTAACGCATTAAATGAGGTCACTTGTACTGCTCTTGGCACAGGTGGCCAATCGCCAGTTGCCCTGTTCTCCTATAACTCTGAGTTACCGGGACATCCCAAATCCTTTCCACAAATGGGAGCTGGCAGGAGAAGGAGACGGCGGGAAACCCGTTCGTTCATTCAACAAGTACCTATTAGTCCCGCTCACTGGAATTAAAGCAGCAAAAAGCTAAAACGGATAATCTCCTGCTCCTGTGGGAACATGTCATCAAAGCAACACGTGAGATTTTAGCTCATCACAGGGAGCCAAATCAGTTCAGGCATCCCGGAGGGGTTTGTGGCAGAGGTGGCATTGGGACAAAAAGTGGTGGCCTTTGCGAGGGTGTGGGGGAGCACTCCAGGCAGAGCGCAGAGAGAAATTTCCCGAGGCTTATCTTCGAGACAGAAGGAAAGTCTGTTGCTGGAAGAAGTGGCTGCTGGAAGTTTAGTCTGAGAAGTGGGGGTGTCAGCCCCTGTGGGAGAGGCGTGGGGGATGGCTGTGAGGGCCAGGGTGGTGAGGAAGGCAGCAGTTCCCACTGGGCACCGGAGCCCCTTTGACGGCATCTTTAGAAATGCCCCATTTCAGCTCCCACCTGCCGGGCCGGGTCCTGCCTGCTGCCACCCACTGCCTCTGGGGCCTGTGTCACCTTTGGCCAGACACCCCACCAGGGCACTGCCTGCTGGCTGAATTTCCCTCCCTGATTTCCAGCTCTCCTGTGGGTTGGAAGAATCTCTGTGGTTTGGATAAAGGGAGGGCTGAGGAGGGGGAGAGAGCAAAGTGTGTCTGCTGGCATCAAAATCGCAGCAGAAGCCAATGCTGGAAACCATCCCAAGTAGTTAGAAATTAAAATAATAAAAGAAAACTGAGCATATGGAGTTCGTAAAGTGCCATCCATCTTCAAGGAGGGAGGTGCCTTGCTCAGAACGCACGGGAGAGCTGGGGTCTGGGAGGATGTGTCCACGGGGTAAGGATGGACATTTGCCTCCCAGGTGGGGCATGGGGCAGGGGCATGCATTGTTCTGGGCCATGCAGAGGGTGGGAATCCCCTTTGGTTATTCTTCTGGAAGAGAAGAAAGAATGTTCTCTGTGTCCCCTTCCTAACCACATGGGACTCCCCAGTCCCCCCTAGCCCAGAGAGTGTTCCCTCTCCCAGCTCAACCCCAAACTTATCTTCAATTCTTCCTTTTCAGTATCCAACACCAGAGCAGTCCTGTACACTCAACCTCCAAAACACACCCAAACCAGCTGCTTCTCACATCCCCACCCCACTCCAGCCCAGCTGCCTCTGCCTCTTCTCCCCACAGCCACCAGGTAGACCTCTTTTTATCCCACTAGGATAAAAGACAGCTCTGCCTCATGGCCTTCAGGTCCTGCAAGATCCAGGCCCTACCTGCTCCCATCGTCACTGCTCTTCCTTCTGTTTCTCAAACAGGCCAAGGTCTTTCTGCCTCGGGGCCTTTGCACATGCAGTTCCCTCTGCTGGGAACACTCTTTGCCTGCCCTTTTGATGACCAGCTCCCATTCAGATTTCATCCTGAATGCCATCTCCTCAGAGAAGCGCTCCTTGGCCACTTCATGTAGAAGTTACCTCTCCTGCTCCTTTTTCTTTTCTTTTTTTTAAATCCTCACCTGAGGATATTTTTCCATTGATTTTTAGAGAGACTGGGAGAGGGAATAACAGAGAGAAACACTGATGTGAGAGAACATCGATGGGTTGCCTTCTGCATGTGCCCTGACCAGGGCCCGGGGCCAGGGTGAAACCTGTAATCAAATTGTGTGCCCTTGACTAGAATCGAACCAAAAACCCTTTGGTCTGCAGGCCAGCACTCTATCCACTGAGCCAAACCGGTTAGGGCTCCCACTCTTTTTTTTAAACTATATTTTTATTGATTTTTTACAGAGAGGAAGGGAGAGGGATAGAGTTAGAAACATCGATGAGAGTTATCAACCAGCTGCCTCTTGCACGCCCCCTACTGGAGATGTGCCTGCAACCAAGGTACATGCCCTTGACTGGAATCGAACTCAGGACCTTTCAGTCCTCAGGCCGACGCTCTATCCACTGAGCCAAACCGGCTAGGGCTCCTGCTCCTTTTGATATCACTTTATTTCTACATCATCATTCACTATCTAAAACTCTCTTCTTTGTTTGACTTGTCCCTCTACTGTGTAAGCACCATGAGCCCTGGACTTGGTCCTCTTTCCTACTGTGTCCTCCATAGGAACCGTGCTTGGCCCAGGGTAGACCTTCACAGACATCCACCAAATGGGAACTGAGTGAAGCCAGGGCCACCTGGTTTATTTGTCTCTCCACTGGGTGTTGAGGTAGCACCACGCACAGCCTCGCAGTTGCCGAGCGGCAGGCATCACCTCACTTGGGCAGAACTCATGAGGGTCTGGTGGAGCCCAGGTGGTCATGAGCCAGGGCATCAGAATCGCCGCAGAAGCCAAAGTGAGCGAGTCTGTTCCCAGCCAAAGCACAGGACACCCGCGTGTGTTGAGTGCTCCAATCCAGACAGAGCAGGAAAACTTGGCCTGGCACTCCGGGAGCTGGGAGTCCCCCTGGGAGGCTCAGGTGCTTCCCTTCACCACAGGTGCTCTGGTGTCCCCAGTGCCAGGCAGCCTGGCTGGTGCAAGCCAGAGAGGTGAGCTGGCGAGAGGATACGGGCAGCGGGGTGAAAGGGGAAGGCAGGTGTCCTGTGAGCACCTGGCGACCTGCCAGCCTGTGGGCCCTGAGGTCTCAGAAGGCTCTGGAGTGCCTGGCACAGAGGTAGCTGTGAGGACACATGCAGATGCCTGGGGGAAGAACAGGGAAGACCTGTCCTGGGGGTGGCTGGGCCTAGGGATCCGAGTGGAGGGTCCCCTCCCCGAAGTCCCTCCCCCTCTGTCCTTCTCCTTTCTCCCCCTTCGTCTGGCTGCTCCTCTCCCGTTCTGTTGCGTGCTGGCCTCCACAGGATGAGTTTTCCTGGCTGTGCCAATCTTGCTGCCACCTGTTCGCTGTGCTGGAGCCAGCAAAGTGGCTCAGCTTCAAACCCAGAGCAGCTGGGAGAGAGAGTGCCAAGCCTCGTCATTTCCCTTGCTCCCCTCCTTTGTGGCAACGCAGCAGCTTCGGCTCCTGTCACCTGCTGTCAGCTGGGCAGCCCCTTCGCTTCCCCCACCGTGCCCCGCCAGACTCCTCTGGGCCTCCTCAGGCCTCAGCCTCTCATGATGAAGCTGCAGAGCTGGGCTCAGGCCGGGCCATTCACTATCGCCCTCACCACCCTGCCTGCACACCCCTCTCCCCACCCCAGCTCAGACTAGCAGTGCCCTTTCCTTTCCCCACTTCCTGTGGGGCCCCTTCACTTCCTGCTCCTAGGAGCCTCCAACAGAAGGGCTGAAGCTCAGGTCAGGGTCTGAGAGAGCCAGGAGGTGTCCTGTTTTACCCGCCGAGCCCGTGACAGAGCACATGGCCAGGGACACCTGCCAGCAGAGCAAGTCCCAAACCTCCAGGAGAGGGAGGGCTCCGGACACTTCCTGCAATAGCCATCCAACCCACGCCAGCGGCTGAATCCCAGCCCGGCCCCTATAACTCACTCGCTGGCTGCGTGACCTCGGCAAAACCCCTCTGAGCCTTAGTGTCCTTGGATGCCAATGGGCTGGACCACTGCCTGCCCACCTAGTGCCACTGCGAAGAACACACAGAGGACTGGTGCCTTGAACTCCTTTGGGAACAAGGTAGGGATATAATTAAACATGCGTGGGACCGAGAAATGCAAACTGGAGAGTACTGTGCTGCAGCGGAGCTGAATCTGCTCTTTCTCCCGGAGAGGAAGCAGGCCCTGTGGCCAGAGCCTGTGCATGCCAGCCTCTGGGAGGAAGACGCGGGCTGTCTCTGTCTGCAGAAATACCAGCTCCAGCTGAGGGGGCATCTGATGTTTGAGAGAAAGACACATCAGAAGATAGAGCAAGACACAGGCAGACAGACAAATAAACACAGATGAAAGACCCGTGAGGCCGATGGCTCTCCTGATGGGAACAGACAGGCCGTGGCTGGGTTCCCATAGCCTGGGGCCCTTCTCTGCTCCACCGGGGTCCTTCCCTGCCTCCTGCCTTGGGTTAGTAGCTCTCACAGACAAGGACCTGTGGGCACATGGGCACAATGTCCCCACTTCCTGCAGCCATGGAGGATGGGGCTGAGGGAGGGTGAAGGGAGACCTGGATCCTCCAAATCCTGAGATGCTAATGAGAAGGGAAGTTGTCTCTGGCATTTGGGGGGAGAGGTCTTCAGTTGGCACGAATGATTTGAGGTCTGAGGAGGTGTGCCCTTGTTGGTGATAGTAACAGGAACAGAAGACCATTTCCACAGGGGTCGGGGAGGCAGTTATCTGGGGCTGAGTCATCGAGGAGAAGCTGAGGAGGCTGGTGGAGAAACCATAGTGACTGTTCAGGGTTGTCAAAGTGCATCTTTTCCTCTCTGCACCCCCCCCCGCCCCCGCCGCCCTGGCAATGCCCAGAGCTGGGGGCTGCTGCACTCTGGCATTGGTGGGGGTCAGCTAAGCTGGGCTGGGGAAGGGGGGTGCCAGTTCCAGCAGGGTGTAGGCAGGGCAGGCGCTCAGGCTGGCCACCCTGCTTCCCCTGTGCCCCTGCCCTGGACCAGGCAGAAGTAGATGAAGTGTTCCGTTTCGTGTGTCAGGTAATTCCCGAAGCTCCACCCTATGATGCAGTGCCAGGTGGGGTTCTTTTTGTGAAACTCCTGCCCTGCCTCCTCCCACAACTGCCGGACTGCTCTTTTGAGAATGGTTATCAGATCTGTCTCTTCCCTGCTTACCTCCCTGCTCCCATGGCTTCCCATTGCACACATAATGAAGCTCAAATTCGACCATGGCTTACAAGGGCCCAGGACCTGCCCTGCCTACCTCTCCAACCTCATGTCCCAGCTCTTTCTCCCTCGCTGCCCTCCATCCACGCCGGCCTTACTGTTTCTTCAACCTGGTCCCTTACTGTTTCTTCAACCTGGTGCCCTTGCTGTGCTCTCTGACGGGGATGCTCACACCACCAGTTCTGGCCTTGGCTGCCTTCTTCTCTTCATGTAGGTTTCAACAGAGAGGGCTCTCCACGTCCTGGTTAGTGCTCCCTCCTTCCTCAGGCACGATCACATCTCCCTGGGTTTGCTCATTTGTTTTCTGCGGAGCACATAGCCCTATGTGAAAGTATCTCTTTTGCATGTTTTTAGTCTGTCTTTTCCCTCTACCATGCAAGCTCCGGTCTTGTTCACTGCTCTTTCCCATTGTCTGTGGCATAGCCTGGAACACAAGAGGCATTGAATAAATTCCCCCATGAATGAGCGAGTCACAGAGGGAGAGGCCAAGTGGCCCTAGACAGGGAGCACCTGCCCAAGAAACGGAATAGGACCGAAGGCAATGCAGCTGGAGGGGAGGCCGGGACCAGCCAGACCTCCGGGGGGCTCATGATGCCAAGGCCCACTCTACTACGTGCTTCCTTGGTTGACCTCACTTAATGTTCGTCACCTGAAGATGGTATATGACCAGCCCCATTTTGCAGAGGAGGCAGCTGAGGCTACAAGTCACACCGCTTATAAAAAAGAATGGGGTTGTGACTCCACATCACACACTTCCTCCTCTGTGGCACATGGCCTCCCAGCTGGTTAAGAAAGGTCTTAGGAGCCCCCTCTGACTCCCTGAGGTCACTCACAGTCACCTTCCTTAAAGGGCTTTGCCTGCTGAAGAGGGCAGCAGAGAGAAGCTGGGGACAGAAGCTAACAAGGACCCCAGGCTGAAGGGGGCCAGGGGCCAGGAAAGAGAAGCCATAGGGTGGGTCCCAGTCCTTGGTGGGCAAAGGAAGGGTGAACAGAGGTCTGGCTTTGACGGGAAAGAAGACCTGGAGGAGACCTCCAGGATGGAAATGACCAAAGGCTTGGATCCCAGTCCGAGCCCTGCCTCTGGCAACACATCTCACCTTTGGCGTTGCTATCCTTCTTTGTGGAATGGAGATAATAGGTCTACCCCCCAGCCCCACCTCACAGAGTTGCCCTAAGAATGAGCCAAGCCCTCTATATGAGAATGTTTTCATAACCCTTCAAGAGCTGCACAAATGTGAATTGATGATGACTCGTTGGCTTCAAGGGTCAGAAATCCACCTCAATCTGGCTTCAACTCCAACAGGTATTCATTGGCTTTTACAACTAAAAGTCCTCGAGGTGGGGAGGTTTGGCTTCAGGCATAGCTGGATCAGGGTGCTCCAACAGAGCAAGTCTCTCTCTTCTGGGGGCTCCCTTCCTAGGCAGGCTTTCATCAACGGGTGGCCATTAGCCACTCCAGGTCCCCATTGACATCTGACTAATCCCACCTGAAAGGGAGCATCGCCTGTGTGAACCCCAGCGTCAGTCCCAAGATCAATTCTCATCGGTACAAACTGGGGGCCCCACCTGGACCAATGCTCTGGAGACTAGGATACTGGGAAACTCTGGCTAGCCACCCCTGGAGCTGGAGCGAGGGGTAGAATTGGCTCCAGCAGTGAACAAGAGAGGGTCTGGGAGCCCAGATGGCAAACAACAGGCGTTTGTGACAAGACCCTGGTGACATTGTCCTCCTTCCAGCTGGCACTGCAGAGGAGCACTCTTTAAGGCCCAGGTCCCAGGAGGCTCCATTCCGCAGCTGCCTGAGGAGGCCACTTCCTTGGGAGACTATTGACTAGAGCGGCTGTGAGAGTTAAACAGAATTGTTCTGTGAATGTGATTTGTAAACAGTGAAAACACCCTCCAAATGTTAGAGAGTGTCCTTAACGTTGTTTTAAAATAGGAGCAGGGCGGGAAACGGCAGGATTCTGGAGCTAAGAGGTGCCTAGAAATTATTGGCCGTCCCCCCATCTATCTTATAGTCATCACCTCAAGGCAGCCAGAGAATGAATTTCAGATAGAGATCACATTCTGTCACTCCCCTGCCTAAACCCTCCCCTGGCTTCCTTTGCTCTTGGAATGGTTGAGATTCCCTCCCCGTCTCAAGGGCCCTTGCTCACCATTCAGACTCCCGCCTGCCTTGTCCTCTCCTGCATTCCCCTGTGCTCCACTGCATTGCCTTTCCTTTGGTCACACAAACACACCAAGCTAATTTCTTGCATGCTTTGCACTTGCCCAAGACACTTTTCCCCAAATCTTCCAATAGCTGTTCTTGTCACTCTTCATCTCCGCTGAAACATCACCTTCTCAGAGACTCACTCCCCTGGTCACATTTGGATTTGACACTCTCCACACCTTCTCCCTCCACTCTCTCTCACTTTACCCATTTTATAGTCTTCTCCCACTGGAATTATCTCATTGGTTTCTATGTTGGCTTATTTGTTGTTAGTTCCTGTCTTGCCTGTCACCCCCACTGGGATAATCAGGTCCAAGAAAACAGGATCTACACAGAGTACAAAGGGCCTGGCATATAGTAGAGGATCAAGAAATACTTGTTGGCCCTGGCTGGGTCTCAGTTGCTTGGAGCATCATCCAGTTCACCAAAAGGTTGCGGGTTCGATTCCCAGTCAGGACATATACCTAAGTTGCAGGTTCAATTCCTGGTCAGGCCCCATACAGGAAGCAATCAATTGATATTTCTCTCTCATATCAATGCGTGCGCTCTCTCTCTCTCTCTCTCTCTCTCTCTCTCTCTCTCTCTCTCTGTGTGTGTGTGTGTGTGTGTGTGTGTGTGAATAAACATATATTCAGGTGAGGATAAAAAAAGATAAAAAATACTTGTTGAATGAATGAGTGTATTGATGGTAGGTGGATAGATGATTGAGTGGATAGCTGGATGGTTGGATGCTGGATGGGTAGATGGGTCAGTGGGGAGATAGGTGAGTGAATGAGTGAGTGGATGGGTAGATGGCAGGTGGATGGGGGCATGGCTGGGTGGATGGATGGGGAGATGGGTGGATAGGTGAGTGGATGAGTAAATAGATGAAGAGAAGGCTGGACTGAGCTCATGTCTTATCCAGTTCTGTCCTCACTCTCTAACCTGTTTCTTGCCCTTTAAACAAGTGTGCCCTGTTACCCCCTATAGACTAGGAATTTATATGGAGCTCTGGTAGCTAAAGCCCCTCCAGACACCCACTTCCCTGCAGCTCACACCCTGCGGCCTTAGTGCCACCTGCTCTTTGAATTCAGCTGACTTCAAAGCCCATTAAACCGATCATTACGAGGTTAATAAAACCCCTTTCCCTGCATGGGCACACTCCCGCCTTCTCCTGCTGCCCCTCAGCTGGGTCTGCTTCACTGTTGCCAGGAGCTGGGACAGAGCTTGCCCCCACCGCCACCCCCCGCCGGCAGCCATGCAGGTGAGCTTCGTCCTCACAGCAGCCTGCAGGGGTGTGTGTCACTCAGCCCTGTCCCTCCAGGGCTGTTCTGGGAGGCAAGAAGAGGAAGGTGGCCTGTCTCTTTGAGGAATCCACACCTGAGCTGGGAGGACTGCGAGGTTGGCAGGGGTGGCTGCTGAGAGGGGCACTGTGGCAGCCTCACATGCAGACAGCCCCTTCTGTGAGCTGCTCTGGTGCTGGTGTCTTGGCGACAGGGCGGGAGGGGGAAGGGGACGGCTGTGACCTTGGCTCACTCTAATCTGAGAACAGGGTCCAGGGGAACATTCAGGCAGGCCGGCCATGGGCGATGACCCTGTCGGGAACAGGACGGACCCATGGGGCTGAGAGCAGATTCAGAGGATGCCTTAATGCATGTCCCAGGCCATGCTTAGCATGAGGTCCTGAGGGCCAGGCGGGCTCCTCTCCTTATTGGAAAATTCCACCTCAATGATGTCTGATTGAAAGAAACAGCCACTCCCCATTGGTTTTTGTTTTTGTTTTTGTGGGTTTTTTGGGGGGGCGGTGAGGGGGGATGGAGCGCACTGCATAAAGACACGTACAGTAAGAGGCCATGTTGTAAAAAACCCTAAAACTGGTAGCTAAAGCCCCTGCAGACCCCCACTTCACTCCAGCTCACACACTGTGGCCTCAGTACCACCTGCTCTCGTCTCTGGGTTCAGCTGACTTCAAAGCTGTGTCTAGTTATACCAACATATATACAGTACCTGTGTACATTCAGAGAAAGGCCAAGAAGGCTACACCAGACTTTCGACAGTGGTTCCCTCCCTGGAAAAACTGAGATTTGAAGCCGAGTTATTTATAGCACCTCCCCTCTTTTTTTTTTTTTTAAATAAGGAGTCATGCATTATATGTAAAATTTTAAATTAATTTTAAAAGATATTCATCAAGGATGTAATTTAGAGTGTGAGGGTCAGGACCTAATCCTTGAAGGAAGTGGCATGAAGGGTCATGAGAGGGTCCCCACTGGCGTAGCACCCCCTCACCCCCACTGAGTTGTGCCTTACTGCAGACAAACCCTGGAGCATCGGGGGCAGACACATCCCGCTGCCTTCCCAGACCGGACCCTCCTTGCAGCTCTCTCCCTGCCCTCCAGGTGGCTGATGCAGCGCCAGGAATCAGTTCCAGGACTGGGGAAGCAGGGAGAGGGGGGAGCCAGGCCCGGGAGCGTTCTGCGGGAGCGTTCTGCTCCACTGACCCCATCGCGCCAGGGCTGCAGCATCTCCGCTTCCTCCACCGGCCGAGTGACAGCATCCGCGTGCTCGTGGAAGGGGGTTATTTTATTAACCAGACAGATTAAGCATCTCTCCTTCTAATTACCAGTTTAATTAACCTTGGCACACAGTATGTGCCAACCCCCGAGGGACTGAGTCAGAATTGCCGCACTGGCTGAGCATCACCCATCTGCCGTTCGCTGGCCTTCAAGGGGCCTGGGCAGTGGGCTCTGAGGACCAGGGGTGGAGCAGAGAGAAATGTGGGTAGGGGTTGTCCAGAACCTCTTCGGAGGGTCTCGCTGCGGGTTCTGGATTCCAACATGGCTTCCTTTTCACCAACCCTTCTGCAGGTGACCCTGAACAAGGTGGCCACAGAGAACTCAGCCTGGGCCACCCCATTGAGGTCCCCCAAGAGTCTGTTGGGTAGCAATGTGCCCTGGGCAAAGCCTGGAACTGGTTAGAAGACTTCATTTAACTACCACTTACTGGATGAGGATGCTGCAGGTGCTGCTGTAAATGCCCCAAGCCTCAGTGTTCTCATCTGTAAAATGAGCACGAGAATGCGGTAATATGTAGGACATGGGGCAATTTATGAGGTTTAATTAAGAGAAAAGAGTTCAAGATGCCTTGTAAATGATACCCAACCATCCAGCCATCCATTCTTCCGGCACATCTTTTCGGAGCGTGGGGGACGTGTTAACAAAAGTAAGCGATGATGAACAGGGAGAATTTAGAGACCAAGTGCCTAGCTGAGCACCCATGGGTCATCCCTATGCCCACGCAGGCCAATGAGCACACACACCCCTTCCTGACCAGTCGCCCACCCCCCATTCAGCACACTCTTCACCTACTTGCACACCACACTCGGGGGGTACACACATTCTTCTTCACAACCACGAGCAGAACACACAGCATCTCAGAAACCGCCCACGTGCATGAAGATGACTGCCTGGCTTCTCTGTTCTCAGGAAGTGAGGAGGCCCCGGGAAAGGGTTTTTCTATATTTATTTATTTGAAAGCTTATTAAAATCCCCACCTAGTCTCCTTCACCAGTGCAGTGTGATTGGAGCCTCCTAGTGTCTGTGTGGGAGGGTGAGGATGGGACTGTGTATATCTGCATATACATGAGAGAGAAGCCTTCCCATGCATTTGTATATAAGGTGTGCATCTGTGTGTGCATGTGTGTGTGTGGGTGTGGAGTGTGGGGTGCATCTTATGCTCATGCCTCTTAGAACCTTTCTCAACCTATTGTGTTTTCCAACCTCTTTTTCACTATTGCCCCCACAGGAGTCTAGGAGACATTTTTTTTCCCTAACCTGCCCCCTCTCTGAGATTGTAATGGCACAGATACACTGTATATCTGATTATGTACTGTATGTAGATCTGTGCTTTGTATAAAGAAAGTCAGATTTTCTTCACCTACCTCCACCTTCAAAGAACCAATTTCTGTCCCCCTTGGGGGCAATATGCCCCTTTGGAGAATTCTTGATGTAGAACAAGAGTGTCTGGTTTGAGGGGCCTGTGACCCTGACATTATATGCCATGATTCCCAGTCTTGGGGGCCCAAGTGAAGCCCCAGAAAAATGCAGATTCTTGGTCCTACCCGGAGAGCTCGTCGTAGGCCTGGGAAGGAGTCCAGAAACCGGGGTTTAACAAGCTCCCAGGGGATTTGGATACCCTGGCTGAGTGGGGACTCTGGGGCAGAAGAGAGTTTAGAACAGTCAGGGGCCCACCTAGTGCCTGTCTGGAGCCCCTCCCAGTCCCAGAGAACTTGGAATCAACCCGCCAAGGCTGTGGCCCTGGCCATCAGAGACTCCTGAGTCAGAGCTGCCCCAGGGTTCCCCGGAGGAGGTTTGATGGCTGGACCAGAGCCCATATGCTGACCAGAACTTAGAGAACCCGTGATGAAGAGTGTGCCCCCCAGACCGGGACCATGTGGCTTGAGTCTAGAGCACTGACCCTGTGCCTGTACCCCATTTCCCTTTGTTTGATAGAATCACAGATTCCCCTCTCCACAGATCAGGACCCCCCCCGGAAGCCTCAACCTCCCCCCCTTTCCTGGGCATTCAATGTGTCAGGCAGTTTTTCTTGCCCTGCCCACCAGATCAGCCCTGGAATTGGAACTGGAGCTCCAAGCTGTCAAGGGTTGGAATCCCATCTGGGAGTTGCCAAGGAACTGGTAACAAATATGATTAAAAATGGAGACCTCTGACCTGGCTCTGCCCTTCGTGGATGCCAAAGAAAGGCTCTGCCTCTTTGGAGGGCTGGACTCGTACCAAGCCCAGCCCTGGGTGTGTGAATAATCAGGATAGAAGGGACTGATTGACTCGCTGTGGGTGGTGGCTCAGTAAGGGGTCACCCCAGGGCAGATGGGAGCCTGGAAAAGGGAGGGAGGGGCCATTGTGGTGGCTGAGGAGTGAGGTGGGCTGAGGGTAGAAGTGAGTCAGAACGTGATGGCAGGAGAGAGGAAGGTAAGATGAGAGTGGATGGGAGATGGAGATGGAGGAACCTGGAACCAGAGCAGCGAGAGAGGGACACTGCAGTTGGTGGGGAAGCCAGAAAGGCATCCTTCTCCCTCTCTTAAGCTTTTAAAGGCTTCAGAGCATCTTGCTAATTGTTCATCTCCCAGAGACGCTAATGAAATTAACTCTGCAAAATGCTCATCAGGTCATTTGCAGAGGGCACGGTGCCAGATTTCCATTTGGTCCAATCCTGTCCTCCTCCTCCTCAACAACGCCTTCCCCTTCCTGATAATTTTCCGCCTCCTCCTTTTCACAAGGCCCCTCAGCAGGAAACACCTCACCTCCAAACCTGCCTGCGAGTGCCCACTAGAAATGGGGGCTGTGTAGCCAGGGAAACCTGAGTCTGAGATGCCACAGAGCTCATGGAGCTGGAAAGCTTGTCTCTGGGTGTGAGCATTTATGTGTGTGTGTGTGTGTGTGTGTGTGTGTGTGTGTGTGATAACATACATGTCATAGGAGTCTGCATCTCCAATAAAATCATTTGTTAGACTGAATATTCTTGCAATCACCCAAGCAAACATTTCTAGAGCAGCATTTAGATTTAAATTCTTGTTCTATCCTTGACCAGCTGAGTGGCTTTAGGCAAGTTACAGTCTCTCTCTGTGCCTCGGTTTTTGTATCAATACAATGGGGACAATAATCATAAGGGGTTGTGAGAACTGAAAGAGATAAAGGAGCTTAGCTCTGGGCTGGGCACTCAGTGAGGGCTCAAGAAATGCCTGGCACTGTCCTTGGTCCTGAAGGCTACAAGCCACGATCTCAGTCGCTGTGCTGTGACAGAGGCCCAGGCAGGAATGGGAATAGTCTGTGCAGGAAGGAAATAGGGATATGTGGAAGTGTTTTCATATGTATGTAAATATATACAGGGAATGTATACATTTTTAGTGATTGTGCTCAGTTGCAGGTATACACATGTGTGATTTGGGATTGTATATTAGGAGTAGAGACGTGGTGTTGGCACTGTGTGTGTGTGTGTGTGTGTGTGTGTGTGTGTGTGTGTGTATGTGTGTGTGTTTGATTCAGGGTATTGGGGTTGGGTGTTGGGGTTCTGTGTACAAAAGGGATTGGTTCAGATGTTGCTGGGGGTCCTCAAAAAGGGTTTGTTTCTAGTTATCTTTTCCCTCTTAGCCTCCAAACCTTCTTCACTTGCCTGGTGACCAGGCAAGTGAAGAATGTGTGAGGACTGTACCCTAACTTACAACTGGGAGGATATCTGTGTCCCCTCCCACAGGCTGCAGCTTCCTCCACTGGGTAGCACTGAGCCTTGTAAACAGTATGCACTAATAAATGCCTGCCTTAGCCCGGGAAAGGCCCTAAAACAGGCATCTAGAAAGAACAGTTCTGTATCATTCTCTCACGTGCAAATAAAAGAAACTCAGTGGGCTTAGACAATAAAGAAAGAGAGAAATATATTGACCCATGTAACTGGAAAAGCAGGGACATATCTGACAGCTTCGGGAGCAGCTGGATCCTGAATGATAAACCAGGGTTCCAAATCTTCTCTTCTCCTCACATCATGGCAGCTCCAGAACCTCCTCTTCCCTGCTCCAAGTCCAGCAAGAAAGGAAAAATTCTCTCTCTCCTTAGTTCCAACAAAAGTCCTAGAAATGCGCCTCCGTGGCTTGGCTTGAGTCGTGTGTGCGTCTCTGAAAGAATCCCTGTGGTTCAGGGATGTAAATGCCAAGCAGCCAGGACTGAAGTATGCACCCTCCTCTGGAACGGGGGTGGGGTAACACCACATAAATCTTATGCACTGACAGTGGGGAGGGAAGACAGGGAGATGCTTCTTTCAGAAGACAGAAGCTGGATGCTGAGCATTGGGCAGGTTTGAATGTTGGGATCAGGGCAAAGGTCATCAAGAACCAATGTGGGGTTGCCAAAAGCAAGTCCTGCCTGATGAACTAACTTCCTGTTGGGTTGGGTTATGGGCCTGGTGGATCAGGGCAATGCTGGAAGCTCCTGGTCTGGGGCTCTGCAGGCATTTCCATTTATTTTGTGGATGCAGCAATGAGATGTGAGTGGAAAGATGGTGTGGTTAGAGGTTTCACAAGTGGACGAAAAGAGCTGACTTACTGCCCTGGAGCAATTTACAAGGTAAGGCTCTGTCCTTGGTCCTGCCCTCAGCCACCTGTTTAATAAGGACGTGGTTGAAAGTATGTATGGCTCTTAATCTCGTCTGAGGTTGACAGGAAGCTGAAGAAAATAACAAGTACCCTGCCTGACAGCCTCCACATTCTGAAAGTGCTCCATATGGAAAAGAGGAATTAGTGGTAATACAATGGAATAGAAATGTGATGAAATAAAGTCTCTGCATTTAAATTCAGAAAGCCAGCAACTCAATGGTAGACAGGGAGCACCCAGTTATTGGCAGCACCTATGGCAAAGACCTAGGGCAGTGTGTGCCTTAAAGTGCAGTCTCCAGATCACTGGCACCTGTAGCAATAGCTGGGGGAGGGGGAGGACTTGGTAAAAGCACAGATTGCTAGGCGCCTTCCAGACATGATATTGGGATAGAGCATAGCCTGGAGATTTGCATGGTCACTGGCATCACAGAATCTTCTGGCACATCTCTAAGTCAGTGATGCCCCACCACAGGTTCTGAGGTCCCTCAGTCCAGTGGGCATTACTAATGTGATGTCATGGCCAACAGCTGACCAGGACACTGCTTGTGCATCAGCTATGTGGGCAGGAGATGTGCCACCCCCCGTCAAGAAGGGCCTTCAGAGGAGCAGCCTTGCTGTAGAGCACCTCAGTGGGGCCAGGGTGTTCAAGACAGGGCACCCAGAGCCCAGCTGCCGTGCCAGTGACAGAAGGAGAACTGTTTGGCCTGGAGGAAGAAAATTCATGAGAGACCCCAACTTTGTGTTCTGAAGTCAAAGAAGAAAGGGTCTGAAACAACAGAAGCAAAAGAGGAAGCAGGCATGCTTGATGGGGTTTCCAGAAAGTGAACACAGTGAGGGGCAGATTCTTGTTCCCTAGAGAGAAGAAACTCCTGGCCAGCAGAATGGTCGGGTGAGACCTGTGCCCTGTCACTGGGACTTTGCAAGAGGGCAACAGACACTTGTTGGCAGGTACCACCTAGATGGGGTTTGGCCCTTCCCTTCCTTCAAGTCTGGGACTCAAGGGAAAAGGAGGTTGGAGATGTCAGAAGCCTTCCTTCCCTTTGCCCACCTCCCCTCAGGTCTGAGACAAGTCCTTGCTGACAGCTCTCCTGATTCTTAAGCAGAATTCAAGTGAAATGTACACTCCCCCATCTCTGCAAGGACATCCTGCCCCTTTTCCTGACACTCCCTGAGTACTACTTGGAAGGGGACAGCTGAGCTGAGATCTGCACAACTAAAAGGGACAATCATGTGACAATTTGGGGACAGAGTGTTCCAGGAAGTAAAGCAAATGGAAGGTACAAAGGTGGAGGTGAGCTTGGTTGCTGGAGAAAAACAAGGAAGGCCACAAGGCCAGGACAGAGGTAGGCAGGGCTCAGGCTGTGCTGGGCTTGAAGGCTGTCGTCATCATGAACACCAGTCTTCACATAATTCAGGTGCTGCCTTCTAGGCACATGGCAGGATTGCAGTTTCTGGCCCTTTTGGGGTCAGGCTGAGGGGCCAGTTCTGGCCAATGAATTGGAATTGGAAGTGACATATGTCATTTCTGGGCTGAGCCACTGATTGCTGGTGGACGTACTTCCAGAGCTCCCATTTCCTGTTCTTCACTGACCAAGAGAGTTCCCGAGTGGCTGCTTTGTCAGCCTGGGTGGGTGAGTGAGGATGATCAGGAGCAACAGCCCCATGATGGACACATGAGAAATAAACCTTCCTTGATTTAAGCCACTGATATTGGAGGAATGCTTGTTACCACAACATAATTGCTCCCCACCAAGAAAGAGAGAGAACCAGAGAAGTGAACAGATCAACCAAAGTGGACAGAAAAGGAGAACCTTGGCTTTCCTGTACCCAATACCTTACTCCCAAATTTTAGTCCCAGAGCAGAAATTGCTGGAGGAAATGTAAGGAGGGTGGACACTGAAATCAAACCTCCCAAGGACCAATCTCAGGGAGCCCTGCAGCCATTGAATAAGGTGGGCCTTAGGCATCAGGCACTTTCCTTCCCTCAAGCCCAAGTTACCTCATCTATATAATGTTATTTGTCAGGATTGTATGTAAGGAACAAACCAAATTATAAATGTAGGAAAGGACATAGCAGAGTCCAGCACACACCATTACGATATCATCTCATATTCCAGCCCCCAATTTCAGTCCTTCATCCTCAACCACCCCCCTCCCGTGCTCAAACCCTAGTTCCTAATCATTTCCCCTCCTAGGAGCCCAAATGCAGGTTCTGCTACTGTTTCACTTCTCCTACCCACCTCTTCCCTGGGAGCATAGTGGGGCCCAGGCAAACACCGCTCCCCCCCTCCTCTCTCTCTCTCTCTCTCTCTCTCTCTCTCTCTCTCTCACACACACACACACACACACACACCAGTGGTATAGATCAAGCCTTTCTGACACAAAATACAAACAAGAAACCCCCAAAGCAGAGTGCAAAAACCAGAGGCTGACACATATATATATGGACATTTTCATCTGGGCTCACATGAAGTTTAAATATTTTTATTTTTCAGTTAAAGATTTTAGGTCAAAAGATTTCCCATGCAATGGCTTCTATTGAAGTCTATAGGGAAATTGGAAGATGTGACCAGTATTGAGCCATATTCCACACACAACACCCCAAATGGCACCTGGAGCAGAAGAGCCAGCTGTCTCTAAATTTAGATGGCATCCTGTGCCCAGTTCCCAGTGCTGGTCTTCCTCCCTGGCGCTGAAGCCTAGCGCCTGCAAATGTGTGTCTGGACACTGGCTGGTGATTTTTATAGAATTAAGAGAAAGGAAAAAACATTTCTCATAACTCTTTTCTATCAATACCGGGAAACAAAAGACAGACCGAGAGAGGGCCTCATGTTTCAAGAAATATAGTAGACCTCATATCTCTTTGTGGAAGCCAAAACCATTCTTATATCGCCCAGCGTGCAGTACCAATATATATTATCTTCCGGCCGCTGTAGGCGTTTTAGTTCGCCACGCTGCCCTCTCTCTTCTCATCCCCCCTCCCGACCCAGCATAGGGCCTCTTTTTCTGACCACTCGCCTCATGCACACGGTGCGCTGCGCGTTTCTTTTTTCTTTCAAGGCAACCCTCTGTTTATCTTAACCCGAATAGGGAAGGGGGTGGGGAACAGGAGACTCCAGCAGCGGTCATTACTGGAAGGCTTCAGGAGACAACGTGACTTGCCCAAGGTCAAAGAGCTAGAAGGCAGAAGCGCCTAAGCCCTACCCCAGGTCTCTCCAGCCCCCAAAGCCCAACTGGTTTCTTTACGCCCACATCTCCAGCGCTGTGCGCGCTCAGGGCGCAGACACCGCGCGCCCAGTTAGATATGCTGCGCCCTGTTGTTGTTTTCCTTAGGCTAACGGCGCCGTGGGTTAGGGAAACCTTGGGTAACGCTGAGGTCCACCAGCCTATGTGCTTGGGGCTGCGGGTGGCCTCGACTCTGGCCAGCCAGGGCACCTCTGCGGGCTGGCCGGGAATCCGGGCGCTCTCCCGCAGTCCCCTATCCAAGCCGCGGGCTGGTGGCATACCGCGGCGCGCTGACGGCCTCGGAACGCGGCTGGGAGACGGGAATGGGGTATGATGGAGGAAGAGGACTGCAGTGGAATCTGCCCCGGGCACCCCTGCACCGGGCCGCTCTCTGCAGGCTGGGGCTACTTCTCGGTCGCCGCAGTCTTGGGCCCCTCCCGAGCCACCTGTGCGCAGGCTGGCGGGCCCCGGAGAGGCCGGATCCGAGAACCGATCCACTCCGGGTTTCAGACTTCTGTCCTTGTCCCTAGAGATCGCGCGGGGCGGTGGGCGGCCTTCCCTCCCACCACCTCAACCCGTCCCCGGGAGAGCCTAGGGCACCGCCTGGAGGGACCCCCGGAACTGGCGGTGGCCCGCGCGAACAGCGCCAGGCGGCCCGGCCCCTCCTTTCTTCCCCCGCCCCGCCCTGCCACCGCCCGCTCCGATATTCCATTCCGGGTTTTGAGGCGCGCGCCGGCCCGCTCCCGGGCTGCGGGCTCCGCACGGCGGCTGGCTGGGTGCGCGGCAAGGCTGTCGCTGCGCTCCGCCCTGGCTGCATTGCTGCGCTCTGGGTGCCCAGGGGAGCCACGCGCCGCGTGCGCCCCGTAACCGGCCTCCCGTGGGAGCGCAGTCCGCTGGAATGGGCCCCGAGGGCGCCCCGGGCAGGGGCTCTGGGCTGAGGCGCTGAAAGTCGCCCTCCCGCCCGCGGGGCCCCGCGCCCGGCTTGCCCGCCAGCGGCCATGGCCGTCCGGCCCGGCCTGTGGCCAGCGCTCCTGGGCATAGTCCTCGCCGCCTGGCTCCGCGGTTCCGGTGAGTCACATGCACGCTCGGGGGAGATTGGCGGGGGACAGGGTGCTCGAACGCTCGCTGCTCTGGAATTGGGGTGGGGGGCTGTCCCTGACCCGCATTGCCAGACCCAGTTGGGAGCCCCCCGAGGCCAAACTTTGCGAGGCGGGACGCGGGGGCCTCCTCTTATTGTTGCGCAGCTTCCCCGCGCGCTTCCCCGGAAGCCTGGGTTCTGCCAAGTCCAAGAGCAGCTGTCAGAGCGCCGGGCTGGCGAGTGTAGACGCCCCACGCCTCAGGGCGAGGGAAGTTTGCTGGGTGCCGGCCCCAGAGCAGGGTCAGGGGTTTGAATCAACGCCCCAGGGGAGCCTGACTTTGAGGGTCCAGATTAGAGGGTTGTGACCACCTCCCAGTCCCCAGGAAATCAAGAAGGGCGGTGAAGATACCTCTTCCTGGTAGCATCTGCCTCAAACGGCTACTCGCAGTTCCAAGCTTGGGCACCTGGTCTCTGCCCACGTCCAGAACACAGTGTCCTCCTCTGTCCCCGCCACACACGCTCGCACACGTACACACTCAGGCGTGGAGGCGCATACACGAGCCCCCAGCCTTTGCAGCCTGCACAGAGCACTGCGGGTCCCCCACTGGGGCTGTGGCTCCTGGGCCACCTGGTTTGTGGGGGCCACAGTTGTGTAGGGGGGGGGTCACTGCCGCTTCCCCTTCTCCCGTTTACTACACAGCCCTTCCTCTTCGCTTGATGTCCCATTGGCCATCCTAACCTGCTTGGTAACTCAGCCCTCAACCCACCTCCTTTGGGGGGGCGGGTCCCCTGCATCCTTTGTCTGCTCTCCCTGAGCTTCCATTCAGGCTGAGCTGTTGAGTCCTGATCTCTGCCCCCCACTCATGCACTTAGCAGCGCTGAACTTATTTATGAGTGGAGAGGGAGGGGGTCATATATGTGATCAAGAGGCCATGGGGCTTGCCCTAGCAATTCCTGATTCTTGCTGCCCCAAGGACCTGTGAGGTGCCCCCGCCGCTTGGCCAGGCCATTTTTAATCCCAGGGGTGTCAGGAGGGAGTGTTGGGGTTCCTGAGATTCAAAGCCAGACTGATCGAAGATTATCAATGGGTGATTGCTCAGACACCAGTCAGATGATTGAGGCTGATAGCTGTTTCCTTAAAGGGACTCCGTGTAGCACATCCTGCACCCACCCAGGTCTGACCACCCTCCTATGCTGCCCCTCAGTCCTCCATCTACCACATCCCATCCACTCCACATCCCTTCTCCATCATCCCGTTTCCCCCTCCCCCAATCCTCACTTTAACAAACCCTGCTGTCCCATGACCTCCCCTTCTAATCCTGACCTAGCTGGGAGGCTGCACTGCCTCTGGGTGTGTGTGTTCATGTTGCACACATATGCATGTTAGGAGTATATGTGCCACGCTCAGGGTGCAGCTGCACCACTAACCATCATGAGCTGCAAGGGAAGGTGTTGCCAGATAACGAGTAGGTGCCCAGGGGAAGGTTTAAGAGTCGGACGTGCGAGAGGGCTGTGTGGTCATATCTGCATATTGCCCATGTAAGCATGTGTGAGGGCTGTGTGTTGGCATGTGTGTCCTGGTGATGACAGGGCCTGGCAGTGCATGCAACACTGGTATGTGTGTGGCTTGCCTCACATGTGTGATAGTTGTGAGCAGTTGCACAGGTGAGCATATGTAGGTAAGGGGGTGATAGGTGCTGGTGAAACAGAGAACCAGAGCCTTGGGGATGGGAGGTGCCACATCGATTCCTCAGAGGGCTGCAGAATTGGGGGACTTCACCCCTGGCTGGTGGGGCACCTGTTGAGGTCTGGTCCACGGTTGTCCAGGGAGCTGGCTGGTGGGTCTCTGTACCTGGAGCAGAGCCTCCGGGCATCAACTCACAGGCCTGTGGGAGGAGCTGCTGAAGGGCACGGAGGCCCTCTTCTTCTCATCTGAGTCCCTTATTATTGTCCTACTATTGTCCTCCACTTGTACCCAGACAGGCTGGCCCTACAATGACCCCTGCTCCTCCTGCACCACCCATTAACTCCTCGGCAACATCAGCCAGGGGGGGAAAAATGTGTGTGAGTAGCCAGCAGGGGGCGCCGGGGGGCCAGCATAATGGCAGCTTCCTGCTCCCCAGGCTGAGCGTCCACCTTGGGTCACACAAAAGCCTTCCCTTCAATACACTCATCCAGTAGGCCCTTCTCTGTGCCTTTGAACACAGGGACCCATCTGTCTTACAGGGTTCTCCCATTCATATCCAGTCACACAGCTGGCACCTGCTTCCCTGTCCCTGTGGGCCATACACACCTGTAGGCTTCTCTTCACACAGTCCTGGGGAAGGGGCACCATGGGGGCTTGACCCCAATAATTTGTCCTGGTGGCTTGGCCACGGTGGCTCAGTGGTTGAGCGCTGACCTATGAACAAGGAGGTCACAGTTCAATTCCCAATCAGGGCATATGCCTGGGTTGCAGGCTGGATCCCCATTTGTGCAGGAGGCAGCTGATTAGTGATTCTCTCTTATCATTGATATTTCTATCTCTCTCTCCCTCTCCCTTCCCTTTGAAATCAATAAAGATATATTTTTTTAAAAAATAATTTGTCCCAGTGGTCTCTTCCTCAGGGACCACCCCTATTTTCCGGGCTGGTCCTAGATTCCTCTGTCCACCTCTCATCTCCCTGACTGGAACAGTTGGTTGTGGGGGGATGGTGTCTTAATTCTTTAGGGCTAAAAAATATCATGCTCTCACTCACTCTGCCTTGGGGATGGGGTGGGCTAGGCTTTGGGGCTCCCGAGGTAACCCTAGAAGAAGTCTGGTCTTCTGACTCCCTTTGCCTGTGTTGGGAGGGACTTCCTTTAGGAGCCCAGGGATTGGCATTGGTTCAGGGACCAACCCCCAAACAAGAGTCACTGGCCTAGTTCCTGAGAGCAGCCAACTTTGGCCTCGGGCAGGAGCCAGCCCTCCTCCCGTCTCCTCCTCCCCCATACTCCCCCCAGTCCCTTTCCCTTCCCCCCACCCCCCTCCCCCACTCCGCAAACTCCTAGGGCCCCCATTGTCTTACATCTCTTCCTCCTGCCTGGTGCTGCTCTGGGCCACAGATCTGCAGTCTCAAATCATTCAGCCTATAAGATGGGGGCCCCTTCTCCAGGCGAAGACCCCCGTGCTGGGCTGGGCTGCGGCCTGGGAACACATGTCCACACACATACAAGCTTGGGCCTGCTCATTCCAGGCCAAACATCTTGTGCTGCCTGCCCTCCGTGGGCCCTGTCCCCCTCTCCCTACTCCCCAAGCCCGGGGCTGAAACTTAGAGTCTCCCTCAGCTCTCCCTTCTCCTTCACGCTTCATTTCTAATCTGTCACCAAGTCCTCCAGCTCAGTCCTACTTGTGACATTGCTTGTGTCCCTCTCCTCTTTTGTCACCTCCCCCTCCCCCAGGCTCCTTCCTTCCTCACCCTTCTTACCTAGACCAATGCCATAGCTACCCCAACTCATCCCCCTCCTGAGCCTCCTCCAATTAGACTAATGCTCCTGGTGCCCAGGCTGGGCTGGCACCTGTGCCTCCCCAGTGCCTGCCTCCAGTACCAAGCCAGGAGCCCTTAGGGAAGCTCCGAGTAACCACGCTTCAGTGGGCTGATCCATTGGGAGGGAGGTGTCCTCTCTGGCTCTGCTGCTGATGGGCTCCTCCAGACAAGCTCCAGCTTCTTCACTGTAGCTCCCTTGCCTTAAAGAACCTTGTACCACCCCCCATCCTAGCAGCCACACCCCTCACCCCCCACCCCAACATCCTCAGTACTGTTCTGCTTACCTCAGCCCCCAGCTTTAATCCAGCCCCCTCCAAAAGGCCTCCTCAACTCCTCTCAGGTCCCATGCAGGGGCCAAGGCATGGTGAGGAGCTCTGAGTGGCTCCAGGACACAGGTACTGGTTCCTCGGCTCTGGAGAAGCACCCAGCCTGGGGCAGCTGCCAGAGCCTCAGGCTGGAGGCACCAAGTTCACTCCAGTGCTTCCCACAAGTATTGCCATTGTCTATGGCGTGGTTCTCAACCTTCCTAAGGCCACGACCCTTGCATACAGTTCCTCATGTGGTGGTGACCCCCAACCATGAAATTTTGCTACTGTTATGCATCGTGATGTAAATATCTGCATTTTCCGATGGTTTTAGGTGACCTCTGTAAAAGGGTCGTTCGACCCCCAAAGGGGTCTCGACCCACAGGTTGAGAACCACTGGTCTATGGCACTGGGACCCTGCTTTCAGCCCCCAACATGCTCCCATTCATGGCTAGTCACGTGCTTCTTTTTTCTCTTTATTTCCCCTACTTGAGTTTGGGTTTTCTGGCTAAGCGGAGAGGGCTGCTGCTGCTGGAGACGGGGAGAGAAGTTTGCTTTGCCCTCCCTCAGCAGCCCTTCCTTATCTCTGTCCCCAAACACAGACTGTCCTGCTCCAGGGTGACTGGAATTGGCACCCGTCCAGCGCAGGGATGAGCAAGGTGAGGCCTCACCAGGGAGGAGCTGTGCTCGGCCCCTCACACTGATGGCAAGCCAGCTCTCATGAGTGTCCTGTCTATGGGTCCTTCACACAGGTTGTATGCCTGTGTCTGTTGACTGGGAGCCTCCTAGCTCATCCCACCCCTCCCAGGCGCAGACATTCCCAGATAGGTGTCTTTTTGTGCGAATTATGTCACTCTGGGTCCCAGAGCTGCAGACTCAACGCCCTGAAAGGTGGAGCTGAGGGACACTGAGCAATGGTCTTACTCATCCTGAAGGGACACTCTGTCCCACCCCCATCCTCAGGGCTGGAGCTGACACCAAGACTTTTGCTGGCATTTGAAAGGACACAATTTAAGACTGGTGGGTCCAAAACTGTGTCGGTTCCCAAGCTCAGAGATAGGAGAAAAGGTCCCTCTGTGAGCTACTTCACTTCTTACTGCTCCAGCCCCAGGCAGGAGCCCTGGGCTGGAATCATTGCCTCCACCCCCACAACTGCACACTCACCTTCCCCTGCAGGGACTCAGGCCTGATTCAGACACAAAACCCTCCAATGTGTACAGAGCTTTGTTAGAGGGTTCTGTGAAGGTGATGATTTGGTCTCAGCTTGTCTTGGAATTGTGTGCTGGTGATCATCTTTGACACACAGAACATGGCAGCAAAGGGAGGGCGGGGGCCCTGGATTAAACTCAGTTCTAGTCTTGGCTCTGCCATTTTAAATGCTTTGTGATTTTGGACAAATCACTTGACCTCTCTGGGCTGTTTTTGTGTACTAAAGGATTGGACTTGATGACTCTATTGGGGCAGAGGCTGGTGCCCAGGGAGGTTGCCTTGAGAGTCTGGGGTAGGGTGGGCTGTGCACTCAACAGCAGGTTCCCCCAGGAACTGTTCACACCTGTCCAGCACCTGCTAAAGCCACCAACCACCTTGGCAGCAACTGCCTGCATTGCCTTGGAGCCAGGTGTCTGCTACCATGAGACTGAAGGTGGCTGTGAAGTAGAAGTAGGAATTTTGAGTCCCTGCATCCAAGCCAGGAAGCAGGGTCCTGCTTTAGCTGATGAACACCTCCCGTGGCAAAACAGCCCTTAGGGCCCCCAGTGCCTGAGGCCCACCCTCTTTCCAGGCACTAACTAATGTCAGATGTAGCAAGTAGCCTTTGACCTCTGGAGCCAGAACACCAGGCAGGTGGAGGAGGTGGTGGGCTGAGTTGGCAGGCTCTAAGGTCTTAATCTGGACCAAGGCTGGGTGCAATATGACCTCGGGTGCAAACGTTAAGTCATGCAAGTGCAGGCTCAGCGCCTGAGAGTAAGTGCCCTTGGCGCCCACTATGCCTCACCCTAGACCTAGCAATGGATCCACACCTCCTTATACTTCTTCAGTTTCCCTGCCACTCAGACCGAGTCATTAAAAGGTAGTTGTGCAGGTTATAGACAGCCTAGCATACAGTAGAAACTCAATAAATGTTTGCAATTGATGGTGATGGATACGGCAGAGGGCACTGTCTGCCCCTTCCTTGGAGGAGTGGGGTAGTCCTTGGGGTCCTCTTTGTGAGACAGGGTGCAGCTAGGGGTTCAGGAGGGAGGACAGAGGCCTGACGGAAGGCCTCCATTTTGGGATGAGGACAGGCCTGGTGTCTTTTCTCTGCCCCTTGGCATCCAGGAGTGGGGCATGTAGAAGCCCTAGTTGTACCCCCAAGTGTGGTTATTGGCTGGCCCATCCCAACCCTGTTTGAAATGGGGAGAGGGGGAGACTGTAGAGATCAGGAAAGGCCTAAGTGGCAGCTGGTCATCCCTAGAGTAGGTCACAAAGGAGCAAGTTTTGGGTCCCATTCAGATGGGGGAGTGAGCCCTGAAATCCCTGCCTAGGCATGGGGCCATGGTGAGGTGGTGAGGTGCCAGCATCCTGATGGGTGAGTTCCCTAGACTAGCCCCTCCCCAGGCCTGGATGTCAGAACTGTGTCTGTCTGGAAGGCTCAGGGTCACCTTGAGCTCCAGGCAAATATGTGGCTGGGATTTGGGGAGGGCAAGTCGGTCTGGATGGACTGAGCCTGAAGGACAGCTACAGGGTTCGTGGGGAGGGCTCTGGGCGCTGTGTCCCACCTGTGCCCTGGGGTGACAGGTGAGATTCCTGGCTTCCCACCCCAGCGTGTCCAGCTGGCAGCCTGCAGGAAGGTACACCCCGAATTAGATAGACCCTACCCCTCCTCACTGAGGCAGAGACCAAATGGAATTGAGGGGCTGCTCATTTTCCCCCAGGTCTGCATCTTTCCAGCACCCCCTCACACATCGCCCTGCCCACCCCCAACCCCCGTCCAAAAAAAAAGGGGGTGGTGCCTTTTTTTTTTTTTTTGGAGTGCTAACTTATCGCCCGCGCTTGCCCAGAGCCACCCCCCTCCCCAAAACAACCTCACCCCGCTGTCCTTGTACTTGGCGGGCGGGGTCCGGGGCTAGAGGGAGGCCTCCGGCCAGGTGGATTGCGGGACAGGGAGCCGCGGAGGGGCGTCCGCGCCTGAGCCAATGGGCGCCGGAGTCGGGGCGGGGACCGGCGCGCCCGGCCCCGCAGCCCCCGCCTGGGGAAAGCGCTGTGAATTCGGCCGCGGTGCAGAGAAGGGGCGGGGTCCCTCCGCCCGCCTGCCCGCCCGGGGCCGCCCGCCGGATTAGCGGCTCTTTGTTCGGGGCCTGTTAACAAGTTCCTGGCTGAGCGCTCGCCTGCTACCCGGGGAGCCGGCGTCCAGCCTCCAGGCAGCCGGCTGTCGGCCTCCGCCGCTCCCGCTCCCGCGCCCGCTGCAGCCCCCGCCCCGTGGCTGGGCAGGGGGCCCCTGGCAGCCCGGGGCGTGTAGGACGTGCCGAACCCCGAGACTGACCTCGCCACGGAAGGGAAGAGAACGCCCCATCCTCGGAGCACCTCCTATATGTCAGGGGCCTTTGGGGCACCGACATGAGGGCGGGCAGGCGTCCCAAACTCCTGGCCATGCTGGGGTGCCAGCCCAGGTCTTTGACACCGAACACGTTCTCCTGCTAAGAGGAGAGGAGCCTGGGGCACCTTTTTTATTATTATTCTTAATTATCCTGGTGGTAACCTGGGTGTGCTAGGTGAGGCTAGTCCCATTTGTCAGATGAGGACACCGAGGCTCAAAGGGCTTGTGACTGCTTGGCTGGACCCCTCCCCCACGCTGTCCCCTCGCCAGAGCCTAGTGTGGTGCTGGGACCGACTAGAAGACCTTGATTCTGGGGCCAATCCCCTCACCTCCAGAGCCTATTTCCCCTTCTGCATCCTGCCTTCCGAACGCCCACCCCCTCATTTCCTAAACCCGGGCAGGGTTGCTGCCCAGATCCCAGGAATGTTTAACACCAAACCCCTGGGGGTTATCTTTCTGACTTGCTTAAGGCCACAGGTCTTGTTCAAAGCCACTTTCTTATAATGAGGAGGAATCCTTCCCCATAAGCTCTCCCAATTGGCTCTTGGCTCTTTCTTTGGGGGCCACCCAGGATGGCTTCCCCCTTTGTATTTGTTTAAGGCAGAGCTCCTGCCTGGCACTCCAGTCTCTCAGCTGTTCCAGGTGTAGAATGGTCCTGAGCTCCCCACCCCTAACTCTACCCCCTGCCCCCCACCCCCTACATCCTTGTTACCTGCCTCTGGATGTCAGTCCTCGGTGCTCATCCCACTGAGACACAATGGTCCAACATGGACTACTAGACTAGTATAGGATGTTAAGTGTGTCTGCTGCAAGTATTGGAAATCTCAATTCAAATTAGCTTCAGGTGAAAAGAAGACACAGAGAGAGATTTATTAGTGCACGTAACTGAAAAGCCAGGGGTAGCAACTGTGACTTCAGGCCCTTCTCCACAGCCTCTCTCCTCAGAGTCCCAAGGTGACTGCCAGGAGTTACCGGAACTACATCCTTGCAGGCCTGATTTGGGGGGGATGGGGGGAGGGCGTGGGGCGTGAAGAGACAGAGAGCATCGTTTCCCTCAGCCATCCGACAGATGTCCGGGTCTTTCCTCATTGGTCCAGCTCAAGTGCTGTGCCATGTATGAGTCAGTCCGCACAGCCAGGGGTTATGGTTATGTAGTGGAGCCTGGGCCCAAGCCACCAATGCCACTGCCGTTGCTCAGGCCGAGTGCCACCATGCACAGCTTCCTGTCCACTGAATGGGGATGGGCACATTGTCCTCAGATTTCACCAGTATGCCATCAATACATTTTGGCCAAGTACTTAATAGAAATGTGAAATGGCACCCGGGACACAGCCTGAGGTTCCACCATAAAGACCAGAGTCTGGATCCACACATGGGCTATGCTAGAAAACAATGCTGGCCACTCAACTGGTTTTGCATTCCCCTAAACACGCTGTCATCTGGTTCATGTATCTCCATTTGCTGATCCTGAGATATGTTATCAGGTGCCTGGCTGAAGTCCAGTCACACTGTTTCCAATCTGGCCGTGATCTGCCAGAACAGTAACCGGTGAGAAGGGAAGCTGGTCTGGTGTGCTGGGTCCGTGGAGGCCCCAGCGTGATGTCTGGTATCCCCGCTTCCCTTGGTCCTCTGCCGCTGACAAAGAAGCCCTACCAGAATCGTGCTTGAGGTTTGTATCGGGTTCACCAGGCTATGGCTCTTCTAGTGGTTGGGTTTTATATCTGTTCAGCATTCAGACCCAGTCCCGCCAGAATGCAGCTTAGTGGGCATTTGGGGGCTCCTTCATCTCAGCAGCAGGCACCATTCAAGACAAGTAAGTCATTTCCCCTGTTCTAGCTTCTTTTCTGCTTCAGAGCCCCCTTTTAAGCCTCTTTTTCCTTCTCTTAACAACCTAATTTCTCGCCAGTACTTTCCCCTTTTTGCTTAAATTTATGAGAATTGGTTTGTGTTGCTTGCACTCAATGAATCTAAATGATGCCTTCACCAAATCCAACTCTTTTTTGAAAACTAGACCGCAGCTCCCGCCTCTCCTTGCTCCGTGACCGCTCCCACCCCCTTTCTCAGGGATCAGCAGTGGGTTCCACGGGCTCCCTTGCCAAGACCTGGTGATGGACCAGGACCAAGAGGCCTACCTCATGCAGGACAACCCCTCGCCCGTGCTGACCTCGCCTTCCGGTGTTGTGTGCTTTCTTGCTAGAGTTTGTCCTCACTCTCCACTTCGGTGTCCTCGGGTGCAAAATGGTGGAGTGGTGAGGCCAGCTTCCCAGTGCCCCCCACCCCGCCCACCCTTTCCTGGTCCCCGTCCTCCAAGCCCCCTCTGCTCCCATGTAGCTTATGCATTTCCCACAAGCCTCAACCTTCCTTGTTCAGTTCTCTAGCCCCTGCCTCTCACTGGTGACTTTGTGCTTTGTTTCGGATCATCTGTCCATGTGGAGCATGTCTGGCCAGACTCTGAGCCTACCCAGAAGTCTTGTAGCTGCCCTGACACTTTTCTAGACTCCTTCTTCCTCCAGATCATTTGGGATCACAAACCAGTAGCCAGAGGTTCAGCTTTGAGACCTACCGGTCCTCTTGGGTCCCTTTCATAACCTCTGGCTCCACTTGGGGCTTGTCTTGGGTGTGAGTTGCCTGAAGCCAACCTCCCATCGGTCAGAACACCCTTCTAAGGGTGATCAGCATTCCTTCCCAGCCGAGACATGCTAGTGAATTTAACAGTGGCTCTCCGGAAGGGCTGGGGGGCCACTTTTCATGGTGTAAATTCTGCTGCCATGGCCTATTTCAAGTTACCGACGTAATGTCGACCTCTTGGCAAGTCCCAGAAATCTTAATGATGGGCTCTCCTGAGCCAGGCTGCGCTGGTTCCAGCACAATACTGTTCTCTGGTCATAGGAAGAGTGATTCAAGTTCCTTAAACTTCTACCTACATGACCCATTGGCCTCCTAGGCTTGGAGGGGATGCTCCCTCCAGGCACCAGGCCTTTTGCTGGGCTGAGGTGTGGGGAGTCAGTTAGGGAATGAAGATTTGTGGTTGAGAGGCAGAGCTCTAGAGCTGATGGTATAGGTTAGAATCCTAAAGAGGGAGGCCTCAGGCAGGTGACTTCTGTTCTCGGTGCCTCAGTTTCCTCATCCAGAAAACACAGGAAAAGAAAGGCTCCTGCTTCAGAGGGTCTCAAGGATAAAACGGGTTATTCCACGCCAGGCCCATATGACTGCTCCATAAATAGGAGTGGTCTAGCTGTGTGGATAGCAGCAGCTATGGTCACTTCTGTCCTCCCTCTGTGGCACACCCTGGAGGGAGGGAGGGAGGAAGGGAGGGAGGGAGGGACTATGTGGGAGTGTCCATGTGGGTGTTGGAGGGGTGGGTGTTGGAGGGGTGCAGGGTCCTTGGCTGACAGCGCTGGCAGAGAGCATCAAGGGTCGGGCCTGAAGGTCTTGAATCTTGGGAAGTGCTCACTTTGGAGTGACGAGCTTCCATGAGAGGGCTTGAGAAGGAAGGCTGACTTGGTAAAGGATGACTCACCCAGAGTGACTTGTTCAGGTATGACTCCAGAGCCAGGACTTTAGGGGCTAGAGTGCCATTGAAGAGCCCAGACAGGCCAGGCAAGGACAGCCTACGTGCTGGCCTGCAGGGTGGCCTGTGGCTTCAGGACTGGTCCCTGGCCAGCCTCCCTGTCCTCTCATCTTAGGTCGTGGGGACTCAAGGCCAGAGGAGGATAAGGACTCTCTGCCTGGGACCTTGGTATGTGGCGGGATTGGGCCAGAGATGGAAGGGAGGGGGAGGAGCACACAGGCATTCCCTGGACAGCATGTGCACAGGGAGCTGGGAGGCACAGCCCAGTCGGGGCAGATCGTGCCTGTGGGGGACCAGCAAGCGACAGGGCTGGCTAGGTCACTGAGCTCGGGGGTGACAGGCAGTGAGCAGTGCTTAAGGAAGATTTATCTGGCAGCACATGGAGGATAGATGGGAGCAGGGAGAGGCTGGAGGCAAGGAGACCAGCCAGGAGGCTGTGGCAGTCATCCAGGCAAGAAATGATGAGGGCTCCCTTTCCAGCAAGTGGGCAGCAGGGATGGGCTAGGAGAGATGGATGTCGGAGACTCTGGAAAGGAGGGGCCTCTGGATGTTGCATGTGGGGGACGAGGGCCGGGGGCCGGGAGGAGACAAACATGATTCAGAGATTTTGAGCCTTGGGAAGTGATGTCAGAAACAGAAAATGATCAGGGAGCCTCGAGGGAAAAGCTGAAAGAGCAACAGGGCTCTACAAGGGAGGTGGGGGCTCCAGCGGGAATTCCCCTGCCAGGCCTTACCAGAGCATGTCCATCAGGCAGGGCACTTTGGCCATAAGCAGCAGAAAGTGGTTCTGGCCAGGTTAAGATAAGGGAATGTTATGATGGTGGGAGCTTGCAGCTGCAATGGGTAATGGAGGGACAGATGTGAAGTCATGTCCTAGGAGAGAGGTCCTCAAAGGTCAGAGTGGCAGTGGGCTGTCACCTGCCTTCAGGGAACCAAAGGCAGGAGCGACATGGATTTGCTTTGTTTTGTGTAGCCCTAGAGGGCAGGGCCAGGGCCAGCAGATAAGACAGGAGACTAAGGAAGGCCTTGCTACAAGCCGAGGACAGTGGGAGGGAGCAGTGGGAGTTGGGGAGGAGGGGGAGGCAGCTGTGAGGAAGGCTGTGGGGAAAGGCCACCCAGCTGAGGCCAGGAGGATACCTGGGCCCATCGGAGGCAGGAGGAGCCGCTTGAGGGGGTCAGTGCTCAGAAGCATAAAGCCAGCGTTAGAGAACTGGGGAAGAGGTGGTAGGGTGGATGTAAAGGCCACTCGGAATTTGTAGAGCTGGGATGGAAGGCTCTCAGAGCCAGAAGAGGCTGGGTTCCTGAAGGCTTCAGAGGAGGAGGAGCAGGAAACTTAGGGAATGCAAAGCACTTGCACATAAGCTCCCTGTAGGCAGGCCTGGAGGGGGAGTGACTGTCTCACATCACACGGCAGCAGCCACCTTAGAGCCTGGTCCCAGCCCCAACCCCTCTGGGCATCCATCTGGGTAAGGGGCTGGGGTGGGAGGCCCTGCACCCCATGAGCTTTTGAGGGAAATGGAGAGGATGGGCTGGGGGACAGGGCTAGGTGAGATGGGGCACCTCAGTCAGTAAGTAAGCACTGACGGAACTCCTATTGTGTGCTAGGCTCTGCGGATACACAAGGCGGGTGCTATCCCACCCTCAAGGAACTCATATTCTAGGGGGAGGAGGTGACCATAAACAATTGACAGAATCAGAGAATGAAGACTGCTCTTCAGAAGTTGGAAGACAAGCAGAAAGGGCCATGTGACCATGGCCACACGTGAACTAGATGTAGGCATGATGGTGGCAAGTTAGGAAGATAGACTGGAGGGTCAGGCCTCTCAGAGGAGGTAGCATGTGAGTTGAGACTCAAGGGACCAGAAGGAGCCACTGTGGGTACAGCTGCCTGGTTACTAGAGGGTCCATGTGGGCTGGGCACGGAGAGGTGTGGGGTTTGATGAAGGGAAAGTATAATGACTTATCGCTGTGCTCATTTATACTAATGCCCCCTCAGCTTCCAGAAAGGCACGAAGTTGCTGAGGCAGGTCTGATAAGGCCCATGGGTATGAGGAACATGACTCAGAGACGGGGGTGCTGGGTGAGAGAGCCCGGGTCTGGGATGGCAGGACACAGCCCTGGATGGGGTGGTCAGGAGGCCTGGTCCCAGATCTGCTCTGTGTTCAGAGCATAAGCAAGCCCTGGACCAGATACACTCTCTGACTCATTTGTGAAATGGGGAGAATGATCTAGAGCAGCGGTTCTCAACCTGTGGGTCGAGACCCCTTTGGGGGTCGAACGACCCTTTCACAAGGGTCGCCTAAGACCATCGGAAAGTGCAGATATTTACATCACGATGCATAACAGTAGCAAAATTTCATGGTTGGGGGTCACCACCACATGAGGAACTGTATGCAAGGGTCTTGGCCTTAGGAAGGTTGAGAACCACTGATCTAGAGTGACTGAGTCCGGGCTATCATGGAACAGATCCTGAGGCAGAGACAGGGGTGAGGCAGGGACAGGGAAGGGTGTGGGGACAAGGCAGGACGGGCCATTTCTGCACCATCCTGCAGTCTCAGTCCCTCTGCCCCCACCACCTCCCAGTCTCAACGACTGGCCTGTAAAATGAGCCGATGTGCAGTGGTGTCTCACCCTCCTCTCAAGCACTTGATGCATTAAGTTAAATTTATATAACATAAAATTAACCATCTCAAAGCCTGCAATTTAGTAGCACTTAATGCATTCACAATGTTGTGCAACCATCGTTTCTATCTAGTTCCTAAACATTTCCATCAACCCCAAAGCAGTCACTCCCTGTTCTCCCCTCTCCCCAGCCCCTGGCAAACACCAACCTGCTTTCTGTTGCTATAGATTTGCCTCTTCTGGGTATTTCATATATATGGAATCAAACAATATGTGGCCTTTTGTGACTGTCTTCTTTCACTCGGCGTGATGTTCGCACATAATGTTACCCTACGGGGTGGCATATGTCGGTACTGCATTCCTTTTCTTGGCCGAGTAATATTCCGTTGTATAGAGAGTCCATGTCTGGTTTATCCATCATCATCCACAGGGTTGTTTCCATTTTGGGGGGCTATCGTGAATAATGCTGCTTTGAATATATGCATGCAAGTACTGTTTAAACACCTATTTTCAGTTCTCTTGGGCACATAAAGTGGAATTACTGGGTCATGTGGTAATTCTAGGTTCAATTTTTTGAGGAACCGCCAAACTGTTTTTCTCAGGAACTGCACCCTTTTATGTTTCCATCAGCAGAGCATAAGGTTCCCATTTCTCCACATGCTTATTTTGGATATTAAATTATTGTGAAAATTATTTTTATCCTCTCTGGGTACTAATGCTTTATAAGTCCTTGGGTCTGGGGAGAGCCTGCCACCAGGCCATCCAACCCCGCCTGGTATGGATCTCATTGTCCAGGATTGGCATCAAAGGGCAGGTGGGGGGACCGGGGCACCTGAGGGTATGAGAGCCTCCTCACCCGCCCTGGCCCTCTAACCTCAAGCAGTGGGTCAGGCTGGCAGTCAGGGGAGAGCTGGGCCCCTCCTCTCCTCTGGGACCCTGGCTCCCTTCCCCCTTCCCTCTTCCTCCCAACGCTCCCAGCCTGGAACTGCCCTCACTGCTCCCCCCCTGCTCCATCTAGTGTGTGTGTGTCTCTCGTCACCAGGATAAATGTAGCTACAAACAATGCGGCGGGCTGGGTGCTAATTTGTCAGACGCAGTGCACGGCTGTGATTCCGAATACATTAACATTTTCACATGAAATCATTTCAATTTTTAGTGATTAAGAAGTATTTGTCTTAAAGCATCGGGGTGATTTACTGCAGGCCTGGGGGGCAGTGGGGGCAGGGAAGCCCCACGTGTGATGTCATTCATGGGCACCAATGCCAGCAGAGCTCACGCCTGTCACTCCCCTGTGCCCACTGTGGGCTTCCTGGGTATGGGGCTGGAGGTGGCAAGTCCCAGGACCTGGGGGCGGGGAGAGTGTATGGTCTAAGGGTCTCTAGAGGGCACTGGGCCCCAGGGGCCTCCGCCCCTCCCCATCTTCTTTCCTCTTCTCCACATCACTCAAGCTTCATTCAGAGAGGCTCCCCCTGGCCTTCTAACCTCAAGCAGCAGCCTGACACTCTGTTTTAGCTTTGTCATAGCACTTACCAACGTTAGGCATGATCTTTATTGACTTACATCTTTATTTTCTATACACCACACCCCCCCCATTAGAATATAAGCTTCTTGAGGACTGTGCCTGCTTACTGTTGTGTCCCCATGACTAGAACAATGCCTGGCACTAAAGCTCGGTATTTGTTGGCTGAACAGACAGATGGATAGGTGGGTGGGTGGCAGGATGGGTAGGGAAGTGGACAGATGATGGAGAGGGAGGGATGGGGGAAGGAAGGAGGGAGGGAGGGAGGGTAGATGATTGTTCGGGAGATACAGAAGAACCTCACCATACGATGTGTCCTATCATCTTTGAATCAAGTGCCCTCTGGGACTTGTGAACCCCACCCAGGCAAGCGATTTCTGGGACGCCAGGCTTCCAGGCACCCGGGAAGTACAAGTTCATTCGCAGCAGGGCTGGTATTCACAAGCTACCGCCCCCTCCCTCTTCCTCGTCACCCCCACTCTTTAGAGCCTGTCTGTGCCTCCCTCTCTGGGCGGATGGGAGTTGCTGAGAGGTTCCCTAAGGACTTTGGACAAACCAACTCCTCCAGGTCCCAACTGCTGGCAGCCTTCTTGGCCAGGAGCCCCATCCTACTCTCCTGGGAGCTCCCGAGCAGGGTGGCCCTCTCCAGAGCAGCTCCTCGGACAGCTAAGGACTGGGCATAAAGGACATGCCTGCAGGGGCACACATGTGGCATGTACCTGCCTGTGTGCCGGGGAGACAGGGTGTGCTCAGAGCTTTGCTGCATGACAGGCTCCTGCAGGCCTCTCTGTGTCACAGCCACACAGGAGGCCCTGCTTCACCCTTGGGGCCTCCCCAACTTCTGTGGCCCTGCACCCCCCACTCATAGATCAGACCCCTCCTGCCACCGATCCCAGTGAAAGGAAAATAACTAGAAGCTTTTATCGTTCGGCAGAAGCAACATCAGAAAACAATTATTGTTTTAATTACCTGCTGTCACATACAAGACAGCAAGGCTGTAAAGTACGATAAAACCTTTCACGTTAATGGACTGCCAGCCTGGCCCAGGGTGCACTTTACGGGACTGCAGCTGGCAACTCCAGTCAGCTGGTGTGGAGCCCCAGGGCCCCTTCTCCCTGTTCCAGGGGCCGGGTCTCCAATGCCAGGAGCAGGGCACCCTTTCTGTCCACACTTCTACTGACACAGGGACGCTTGCCTCCTCTGCCCAGAAGCGCTCAAGATGGCTTATCCACAGGAGTGTCCTGGAGACTCCATCCCCTGCAGGTGAACTTGGATCGGCCCCTCTTTCTGCTTCTTGGAAAACATGCCAGGGTTGGGGTTGTGGCTAGCACAATGGGCCTCTCTTCCTAATCAGGCCCTCTCTCCACAACTCTGCTCTGCTGTGCCCACCCCTAATCCTCCAGCCACTCAGGGCCAAGCAAGACCTTGGCACCATCCTGGACTCCTGGTCCTCCCCATAAACCTGGTAACCTTGAACCTGTCTCCTCTGCCCTTTCCCCCCTTTACCTCATAGAGCCTAACCCCTGGCCACAGCCTTCGGGTGGAGTTCCTAGTCTGTCATCCTTTCCCCAAGCAGCCTGGCCCCACTGCTGTGCCTGCATCTTTCTAAAGCCCACTGTGGACACCCTGGCTCCGGAACCAGCCCTGTTTTGTCCTAAGCACTTTCACATGCAGTCTCATCGAGGCCTTACAACAGAGCTTCGAGGAGTGCTGCCAAGATGCTCCCATTTTACAGATGTGGAAACTGCGGTGTGGAAAAGGCAAATGTTTGGCTGGTAGTCTGACTTCGGAGGGCTGGTCTGAGGACTAAATGAGATAACAGTTGTGAAACGCTTGGAACAGTGCCAGGACTAGAGTTCATGCCCAGTGCATCTCAGCTCTAATAGTAATTCTCATGGTTGTTATTGTGTTGTGCCTGAGCAAATCACTTAATTTCTCTACCTACCTCACCTTATATATCTGTAAAATGGGAACAGTGCTGGCCTGTAGCATGGGATGAGAGGATCAGATTAGCCAGTGTCAGTGTGTGTGGCTGAGGCCAGGGCGTGTGGTAGGAATTCTAGACCTGTTAGCTGCTGTCCTTGCTGTTGTTACCATGGTAATGGTGGCCTGAAGTTAATGCTGTGAAGATAAGTTGGGTCCACATTATGCAACGCTCTGAACGCCACACTGAGGAGTTTTGAGCCATTCCAGAGACAGTGGGAAGCTGCTGCTGATTTAAAATCAGGAAAGCCAGGTGATCAGCTTTAGGTTTTAGAAGGATCTTGGTGGCAGATCAATGAGTGAGAGAGAAAGCTCAATCCTAGAATGATCCAGATGAGGGATGGTATGGCAGGGACTGTACCAGCGAGGGCGAAGATGGACAGGCAGGGCTTCGTCACCCCTCAAGCAGAAAAGGAGCAAGAGGAGACAGTCTGTGGTTTGCAAAGGGATGGCCTCTGCCTGGACTCATACCTTTTTATATCCTCTCTTCCCTATCCAGTGCCAAGCATGGGACGGACACGCATGGTGGCCACTCTTGTCTCCAGGACAGGGGTAATTGGTTAAGGCCCAGGGCCCTGCAGGGACATCTGGAGCTGAGGCCAACTTGGAATAGGAAGGAACTCAACTCAAGAGAATCATTGCCTGGGATTGAGGTGTGGCTTCTCTGAGCAGTCGTAGGAGCCTGGCTTTGTCTCCTGGACCAGCTTGGGTGCAGCAGGCTAGATAGCTTAAGTCTGCCAGAATGGCTTCACTCATTAATTCATTCATCACCCACCCATTTGTTTATTCCTTAACTCATGTCTTCCACAAACATGTGTTGAGCCCCCTCTCTGAGCCAGACCTGGAGAGGCTGGGGAGGATGGGGGAACTGCACGCATGCCCTCTCACAGCCGATGTTCTGCCGGAGGAGATGGGCAACGAGCCAGAGAACAAATGAAGAAATGAAATCATTGCAGGCTGTCGGGAGTGCAGAAGAGAACACAGAAGGGGCTGAGACGGGTTGCCCCTCCTCTCTCCTCCTCTCAGTCACTGTCCTGTCTGCCTGTGAGAAGTGGCTCCTGCTCCCCAGCCCCACCGAGATGCATGGTTGGCACTAGCGACCCAGCCTGCCCCATATGTCTCCCTGTCTTCCCTGGATTCCTCCCCCATTCTGGCCATCACTTCAGAGCTCTAATATATTCCCCAGGGCCCAGGAGGGGCCATTTATTTAAAGATCTTTCTGTGGAGCCTTTTCCTCTGAGGACCCTGAGAGGAAGAAAAATGCCAGGAGAGGACAGAAAAGAGCGAAAAGGATCTGATTTCAGAACTCCCAGGCAGCAGGACAGATGCAGAAGGGAGCAGGGCCCTGCTTGCTCAGAGGCGGATCTATCTAGAGGTGTAAGTGCCTTCCACCTCCATCTTGCCCTCTGCCTGTCCCTGCAGGAGTGTGAGCCCCCCATCCTGCCTCCCAGTGAGAAGCTCTCCCCAGGTGCTGGGAGCTGGTATCCCTGATTAGAGTTCAATTTGCCAGTGTGCCTCCCTCATTCCCCCCACCCCAGCTCTCTGAGGAACCACATGTGTGCTGTGAGGGTTCCTGTGGGGACCAGCCTCAGTGTGCTCCATCCTCTGTAGCTGGGCAAAGTGGCTGGCAGGCTAGGCCCACCCTGTGCCAAGTGCCAATATGCCTGCCCTGGAGCAGAAAGGAGTGTGAGAGGTTGACAGGGATGCTCTGGACACTGCTTGCTATTATCGTGACTCTCTAAGCTGGGAGTCATCACCCCTTTGGGATTTCTGGAGGCAACTGCTTCTCATGGAAGCATTTGGAAATTTTAGGCCCCTGCCTCACGCCATGAGCAACCCCTGTCCTCTGCAGGCAGTGTGAACAGGGAGAGAGGTGGTCTCAGGGTGGCCTGGTGGAGTGACAAGTGTTTTCACACACTACGTGAGCCTCTAGCCTGGGTCTGGCTTGTAAACCTGGAGGGGGGCATTGGCATTGTTGTGCCTGAGGAAGTGTGTACCCATGGGTGACCTCACTGCAGGCTTGCAAAGCAAGAATGCCTGCTTCTGGCCCCTGGGAGCTCAGGACCCCCTGCCAGGCCTGCCTCTCTCCTAAGAATGAGCAGAGGCTGCCCTCCTGGTCTGGTTTGTGCTCCTCGTGTGAGTTTCACATAAATGTTCCAGGTGGGGCAGCTGGGCAACTAACTGGGCGCCCTGCCCGTGGCTGAGAATCCATCCAGGACTCTCTAACCGCCAGTCCAAATTTCAGGGCATTCTCTGATCCTCTCCCAATAGTTCCAGATGCCCCAGAGCCTCTGATCCATTTCTCCCTGTGCTGGCACTTTCCTGCCTGGCTCCATCCCTTTCCCTCCTGTCAAATATGTGAAATCACTGGGTTCATCAAAGGGCAGCATGAGTCCCCCCTCAAAGTGCAGGTGTGTGAGTGAGGGGGGAGTGGGTGTGGGGAGAACAGTGTGTGCCTGACTGTGGATGTCAAGGCACCAGCATCGGTATCAGTGGTTGGTTTGATAAAGGGTGTGTATATGTGTGTCTGTCCTCCGACTGTGTTTATCTAAAGTGTTCTGGGGTTCCGTGCGTAAGTGTGTCTTAAAAATGGATTCTCTGGAATTCAAAGTAACTGTTTCATCATTGATAAGGAGCTGACAAAGAAAGGAAACAAAGGGTCGGAATGAATAAACAGTCTTCAGGATAGAGAAGTGTAAGATGTGAGCTCAGCCAAGAATTGGAGCTCATCTTTTTTTTAACATTTAAATAAAAGATCTGGAGAAGGCTGTGTACAGTGAAATCACCAAGTTTGCAGTGAAATCTAAACTCTCCTGGGTGGTAGTAAAATGCCAAGCTGATGAGGAATAAGCTTCAGCAAAATCTTATCTTGAGAAGCAGTAGACTGGGCAAAGAATGGCCGATGGGTTTTAGTTTGGGGAAAATTATGTGGATGGTGTCCAGAGGAGGGTATTTGAAGCTTCTTTCCTAAAGAGGGACCCAGATGGGCAATAGAAGGCTGCACATGGCTGGGGAGGGAGTTTGGAACAAACCATAAATGTTCCATTCTCCCACATGAGTGAGGACTACCTGCATTCAACAATCAGGTGTGCCTGTGGTCTTGCCTTTTTAAGGGAGCACCAGCCAGAGATCAGTGGGGAACTAGGGTCTTAATACAGACTTACATGATCTAAGTAAGTAATTCCCTTCCTTGACCCTCACTTTATGTACCTGTGAAATGGAGGTAAAGATCCCCAAGGGCCTGCTTCACAGGGTGGGAGTTGAGACTGAGATCTCACACAGATGACAGTGTGTATGTAACTATAAAGTTCAGTACAACTGTGAGTGGTTATCAAGAGAGTTGTGATGAGAAGGGAACTGTCATATAAAATCACTAACCCATCTGGGACAACTTCAATGTACAGAGAGAAGACGAGAAGGAATCCAGTAGAAGTCTATAAAATCAGAAAGGGCACAGAGAAGGAAATATGGGCTCCTTTAAGCCCCAGCCTAGCAGAATGAATGCCTCCCCACTCCTGCCCCTCCCCCACCCAAAGCTCAGGAGAGGTAAGTGTTTTAAAACCTGTAACATGAAATTTCCTACAGCACTCAGCAGGGAATCAACTTTGAAAATCACTTCCCTGGAGGTGATGCAGGTTGGAAATATAAATTGCTTCAGAGAGGTTTAGATAAGTTCATGGATTGGAGAGTCAGAATAGTTCTTTGCCAGAATTAGAATATTTGGAGGCCTCTGCCCTGGGAGGACAATGTCGTGGGGAAAGTCCCTAGCAGAGCCAAAGGCCTGGGCCAGGCCTAGCAGCCTGTAACCTGATCGTCTGTATGGTATCATGTGAGAGAGTCTGTATTTAGGACCAGCTTGTCCCTACCTGATGACGATAGCTTTCTTCCCTCTCACTACTCCCTCTACCTCCTCCCCAGTCCCTCACCCCTTTTTCACTCACACACTCTTGTTAAACTTCATTCTACAGAGTTCCCTAGCCCCACTCCAAGATTCCCACTCTCACAGTGCTGACCTGTGCTCCAGCTCACTTATCATCACAGAGCAGCCAGCCCTTCCCTCTGTGTACTGTCTCCTAGGGCAGGCACCTTGCCTGGTGGTGCCTGTAGGCCAGTAAGGACTAGAAGCTCCTGCTAGGCCCTACAGTTAATGCTATTGGCGTGCAGCTTCTCTCTCCAGATGCCTGCCTAGAGCTTGTCTCTGACTGACTGCCTCTCGCAGGGACCCCAACAGAGGCTAGCTGAATGGAGACTGACATCCAAGCCCCTCAGAGACTCACAACCCAGGAGAGCTTGGGCACCTGAGCATGGATTTATATTTACACTGGAGACAGAGTCATCACCAGATAACAGGCCTGCTTGGGTCTGTGCCAGCAGAAGGTCTTGGGGGACTGGTATTAGCAGGTGAAGCAAGCTTACGAAGTACCGTAGTTCCTAAGATGCTTTGAGTTCTTTCCAAGTTGCCACGGATGGGCTTCCTATGAGCTATGTTTTAGCACCACGGATAGCGGTCTTGGACACAGCGCACGCTTTCAGCACCGCGGACAGCTCCACTCAGCCCCGCTGCCCGACCTTGGGGCTGCTCCTTCCCGGGATTCACTACCTACCTCTGCCAGCTGCCCTGAGGAGATACCCACCACCACCACCCCGCAGAATTCATTTATCCATTTACCAAGATTTACTGAGCACCTGACTACTGTGTGCCAGTCACTGTTGTAGATGCCGGGAGCACCTTAGTGAACAAAACTCAAACTTGACCTGTGAAGTCTCCATTCTCTGGGATGTGGACTCCAATCCCACAGGCTTCGATGTGAGGCAGCTGGAGAGGTAGGGAGTAGGGATGGGAACGCCCAATTCAGATGCTACTTTAGGATTCTAGGATTCTAGTGTGATCCAGGCATGCCCCTGATGAAAAGCCTTCCATGGTTCCCAAGTGCCTATGGATGAAATGTTCCTGCTCCATCTTGCCTGTTGTGGTTTCTTACCTCTCTTCTCAGTTTCTTACACTTCAGCCAAACTGGATTCTCAGTTAAGAATATTTTGGTTGCAATATGACAGAAAACTCAACTCAAACAGACTTAAATAGTAAGTGGATGTTATTGACTCTTGTAACTGAAAAGCCCAAAGGTATGGCTGACTTCGGACGAGGCTTGATCCACCAGCTGAAGCATTATTGCTCTGGAACTGCTCTCTCCGTGTCTCTGCTCTACCTCCCCTGGTGTTGGCCACATCCTGGGCCTCCTCATGGCAGCCCCTGGCAACTCCATACCCTCCCTGCCTTGGAAATGAAATGACCAGAGCAGCCAAGCCCCTACACCCTCACCCCTCTCCATCATTTAGGGGAGCAAATGTCCTCATTGACTTGTTCCCACGTCTCTCCCAAATCAATCACCACAGTCAGGACAGGAAATACAATTGCTTTAAGCCAATCAGGGCCCACTCTTGACACTGGTCGGGGCATCATTTCCATTCAACCACTCAACTAAATATGGAATAACAGGAGGTCCCTTAGGAAATGGGGCTGCTGTTTGGGGGGATGGGAGGGATGGAAGCTGGGGAGAAGTCCACAGGTGTCCAATCACTGAGTGTGCTATTTCATTTTCTGCTTCTGAGAATTTGCACCTACTGGTCCCCTGCCATCCCACCTACTGATAACCCTATGCCACCTTCAAAGGACTTCTCAAATGCTACTGCCTTCCCAACACCACCCCTGCCACTCCCTTCATGTCTGTTGCTCTGTTCCCTGCCTCACTTCTCCCTCCTGTCTCCTCACCATTCCCTGATCGCAGGCAGTGAGAGGAGTGGACATGCGTCCCAGGGCACATGTGCGGGAGCTGGGTGATGGATGGATGCTGTCATGTTGACTCAGTGGTGTGGGATAACCGCATCGCTGAGCCGCAGGCAGGCCAGGAGGGCCGGCTGACTGGGCGCAGACTCGGGGCTGTCCCTGATGCTCAAGTCCACATAGCCTTGGTTGTTCCCGCCATCCCCCCCAGGAAAGTTCGCACCTGCCCAGTCTGTGGGCAGGGACAGTCTCAATGTGACAGGAAGACAGAGGGTGTGTATGGGGAAAGTGGCCTAATCTGAGAGGGGGATCCCTTGGGGGGCGTCTCTAGGGACCCTAGAACAGACGCTATGATGCGGGCAGTACCCTGGGTTCCTCTTCCTATCTCTTCTCAACACGTTAACCTTCTCCAGGCCTCTCTGGGATTGGCCAGGGATGCAGGCGTTGGTGAGAGAGGAAGGACTTGTAAGGAACCTGCTGAGTTCTGGAAGGAGGGAAGCAATTCAGAGGCACTGGAAGTGGCAGATGTGAGAGGGTGCAGTGACAGGGGCTGGGCTGTGAGTCTGGGGAGGGCCAGAACCATTACTCATTCCGACCACCAAGCCTGGTAGCTTCCCTCAGTTGGTAATACTCACAGCAGCACCTCCCCTGTCGTGCTTTTGTTTTAACAGTGAGTGAGGCTCCTGATCTCTGTCTTTTTGAACAGGGACCCTCACCCAGTCCACCAGTCGCTGGTCTGGAGCAGAGTTCATAGTGGCCAAGGGCTCATGTGAGGGGCAAGTGCAGGATCTCCATCTCTAGTGAGCCCTTTGAGCACTTCCTGAAGGAAGCTGGTGGGCAAGACAAGAGGGAGGCTTCTCCCCACCCTGGCCCCAAGCCTCCCTGACGACCATCTTCTAAATCACTAATCCAGAGGCTTTACAATGTCCAGACCAACTTCAGGGAAATCTCATCCTGCAGTGGGACAAGCAGACCAGATGACCCCACATTAATGGTCTTGCAAAGATGGGGGTGGAGCTAGGGAGGACATTCTGCTTCCCCCACTCATGCCCTCCTTAGGGATGTACCAACTGTCCTTGAGCAGCCATGGTAGGGAGGGCTGTGCCCTCTAATCCCCTCACTTTTAATGTCTGGGCAGGTCTCCGCACCGGAAAACTTCTTCCTCCAGACAGGGGGTGTCTCAGTGCACTTGGACTTCTAAAACAAAAATGCCACAGATGTGGGGGCTTATAACAGAAATTTATTGCTCGCAGTTCTGGAGGCTGGAAAGCCATGGCACCTGCAGATTGGGTGTCTGACGAGAGCTAGCTTCCTGGTTCATAGATGGCTGTCTTTGCCTTCTATCCTCAATGGTGAGAGGGGCGAGAGAGCTCTCTAGGACCTCGTTATAAGAGCACTAATCCCATTCGTGAGGGCTTCACCCTCATGTCCTAATCACCTCCCGAAGGCTCCATCTCTTAATGCCATCATGTTGGGGGTTAGGATTTCAATATAGGAATTGGGAGGGGACACACACATTCAGCCTGTAGCAGAGGGGGGTGAATGGCTATGCATTGAATGGATGCAGGGTGGCTGGGCCGTGCATTGAAAGCAATAGCCGGCATGGGAATATCAGGAACCATTCTTGTCTCTTTTACTAAACTTAGAAGCCCTTGGAGTCAGGACAGCATGGTAATGACCTCAAAGCTAAAGCTGCAGGGAGCACCAAATGCCTGCTCTAATTTATTTCCTTTGAGCCACAGAGCTGCTCAGTGATGCAGGCAACTGTGGGTGCCGTTTGCAGACCAGGATGCATCAGACTCTGAGGCACTTGTGTGGGCACACTGCTTGCCAGAGATGGAGCCAGAACTCAGACTCAGGCCTTCAGCGCCCAGGTCAGAGCTCTGCCCACAACCTCGAGCCTCATCCAGGGTTGAGTAGCAGCATAGCTGGAGCCTTAGAACACAGACCCAGGAGCCACAGACCCCTGCTGGCTCTGCCAGGGTCTAGTAATGTGACCTCGGGCAGGTTACTTCCCCTCTCTGAGACTCAGTTTGTCACCTATAAAACAGGAATAATGAGAGTAGCTAACTCAAGAAGTTGAGAGAATTAAGTGAGAAGTGTATGAAACAAAGACAGAATATCTCATCAAACTAGACACATGCTTACTTTATTCCCTGGAAATCCCCCTCTTAAGAGAAATGAAGATGTGTCCACCCAAGGCTTGTAGGTAAAGTTTATGGCACCTTTATAGTTACCACAATCCACAAAAGTGTTAGTGATTGGATAAACGAGCTTTGGCACACGCCTACAGTGGAATACTGTTCAGCAGTAAAAAGGGCCCAACTCAAGCAGCGACTGCGTTGACCCTCAGAGCATGGTGCTAAGTGAGAGAAGCCAGGCACAGGACTGCATACTGTACAGTTTAATTTCTGTGACATCCTAGAAAAGGCAAAACTGCAGCCATAGAAAGCAGATTGGTGGTTGTTGGGGTTGGGAGAAGGGGTTGAAGGCAAAGGGGTTGAGGGGAATGTTTTGGGGGGAACAGAACTTCTCTGTCTTGATTGTGGTCATGGTTATATTTGAAAAAACTCATCAGACTGTAGATTTAAAGGGAGTGAGTTTTATTTAATTGGTCAAAAAAAAAAAAGAGACAATCCTGATTTTGGAAAGGCAGAGCTGGACACGGTAGGCGCTGTGTGCTAGCTGTTGTGGTTGTTACTGTTAGGATTATGACCACCCACAGCAGAGTCTCTGGGTTGGTCAGGTGCTCCCTGGCACTGCCCTGGCGCCTACCCTCCCCCCAGTTTGCCAGAGGGGGACATGAAAGGTCCTCTGGGCCCACACATCTCCCGGTGGTGCGGACGGGAGCACTTAAGGAGGGCACTCAGCTGTTTCCTGAGTCTGGTTTCCCTCTTGCTGATACTGTGAGGTGTTCAGCAACATGTTATCAAGAAAGATGCCACGAGAAATAAAGTTTGTTATGAATTATACTATTTAGGGCTAATTATAGGCACAGAGGACAGGATTATTTACAAGCAGGAGGCAGCAGGGAGGCAGAGGGGCCCAGAGGCATGGAAACCAGGTGGAAAGCTGGGGAGAGTTAAGCAAATGGTTGGAGGAGGAAAGCGCTTTTAAAATGAAAACTGTCACTGAACTCAGGTCCACATTAATGAAGCGGAGAGATCAGAGGCCAGGCCTTGTCATGTCCTGGAGATGGACTGGGACCCCAAGGACACCAGGGGCACCCTGTGGGGCACATAGGGGACCCCACCTCCCTCCCCTGGAATCCCAGGGTTGCAGGTGCATGTCTGCACCGAGACCCAGCTTCTACCCTGTTTCCCCGAAAGTAAGACATCCCCCAAAAATAAGACCAACTTCCCGTTTTGCCTCTCGCTATAATATAAGGCACCCCCCTCCCAATAATAAGGCATCCCCGGAATATAAGGCCCCCGAAGCTACCGTAAGGTGTCTGACTCCTGATTTAAAGAGACCTCACACTGCCTGAACAGCTCTGGCTGTGCTGCAGCCAATCAGTGAGCTGGTTTGTGATGACAACTACTACCGTACCGTATACAGGTAATAAATTTCCTTTTTTTTTTTTGTTGTTCAACAATAAATGTGTACTGTATTCTTCTTCATGGAAAAATAAGAACTAGCGCATCTTTGGGAGCAAAAATTAACATAAGACTCTGTCTTATTTTCGGGGAAACAGGGTATGTCTCCTTAGGTTTTCCCTGATCCTGTCCGGGGAAGTTTCTTTCCACCCACGGAGGCCAGCCCGCGTCCAACATGGGTGGCTACTGGTTCTAGCAGGCTGGTGAGAGAAGAGACAGAGGAAACTTGGGTGCACTGTGCCACACGTAAAGAGTGTAGCCAGGGTGTGAGGGCGATCTGGCTACCATGTCTGTCACCCCATTGATCGCCAGGGTTGATTCGGCTGATCTGACTGGCTAGGCGGGCATCCCCCTCCTCCCTCACCGATCTGTATGCATCCCTCCAAAGCTGTGGTCCAAGGGGTCCTGGTGTGGCCCCATCCCCCATTTCTTCAACTGGGGGGTGGAAACCACTGTTTGTGTAAGCTTCCTAGTCTTTAAATGTTGGCTTAAACCTATGGACCAGTGGTGTGCAGCCTCTGAAAGCCAGCCTGGTCTCCTGTTGTCCCAGCTGGAAGATGGAGGCCCAAGCAGGGCTGAGGCTCAGCGACCTGCCCACAACCTGCCCTGTGCACCGTGAGGCACAGTGGTCAGAGCCGTGGACTCCCGGCCCAGTGCTCTCCATACACAGCAGTCATTACAAGCTTGGGCTTATGGCAGGCTGGGTTGATGCTCTCTCAGGTTGCCAGAGAGCACCGGTCTGGCCTCCCCTGAGCGCCAGCAGTGGGCCAAGGCTTTTCCCATTACTTACCTGGCTGCAGCACCATCTATCCACTCAACCGGCAGGAAACGATGGAGTCATCTTCCGCTGCCCCCTGCCTGCCCCCCAGCCAGGATGGGCACTCTCCTCACAGCAGCTCCTCTTCTCCAACCATCCGCTCAGGTCAGGCAGCCCCTGTGTGCTGTGGCAGTGGCCTTCACGCTCCTCTCTGCAGCTCTCTGACTCCTGCTCCAGAACCTTCTCTGCTTCCCATGCTCAGTGTCCTGGCACAGATTCAAACTCTTTCTAACGCAGCCCATGCTGCCACCAGCTATGTCCTCCTATCCCCCCAGCCCAGAATGCCCCTTTGGGATCCTTGCCTTTTCCCAAGGCAGCCGCATCTCCTCCCGGCCCCGCTGTCCTCGTGGCATACATACTGCATACAAACATGCTGATTTCCCGGGGACAGTGAGTATCCCCTGAGCCCACAGGACTCAGGCCCTTCACTCAGAAATATGTAGTGAGGGCCTCTGGTGTGCAACGCCCTGTTCCAGGTAAATGAGACAGGTAGGCCATCCACTCCTGGAGCTTCCCGTCCTATTCCAGGCAGATGGACCACAAAGAAACAAGCTGGACAGGGAACCTTGCAGAGAGGGACTGTTTTAAATGGGGCGCTCAGGGAAGGCCTTTCTGAGGAGGTGCCGTGAGCGGAGATCTGAACCATGAGGAGTGAGCTATAGCATCAGTGGGAACAGCATCCTGGGCCAAGGGAACAGCAGGTACAGTGGGTCCAAGGAAGGACTGAACTTAGAGTGCTGGGAGAACCGATGAGGAGCTAGACGCTAGGTGGTGAGTTGAAAGAACAGTGGCCTGTGACACCTGAAGGGAAAGGAGAAAAATGGGACTGAAGAGGCAGATCCAGCAGGTTTCCAGTTATGGTGCTGTTTACACAGGGAGCTGACCATTGGGGGTGACCACCTGGCAGAGCTGAGAGGAAACGTCCTGTAAGGATAGGCCCCAAAGTCCTGCAGTGGGGATTTTGGAACCTTCTGCATTGAGGTTCTTGGGGCAGAAGCCTGCCATTCTCCAGGAGCTAGGAAAAAGCAGACCAGGTGGACCGTGGGCAGGAAGAAGCTCAGCAGAGTCCTGAAGGCAAGGGATCTTGAATCAGATGGACGTGTCCTTGGCAAATGGGAGAAAGGGTTTCATTGAAGAGGCGGAGGTGAAAGCCAGGCTGTAAGGGCTGAGCAGGAGGAGGGTGAAGGAGTCAGAGGTAAACAAGTGTTTTCTAATCCTGGGCGGAGGTGAGCTGAGCATCCTGGAGCCCCTTGGGCCACCGAGGCATTTTAGAAAGCTTGATAACTCCACCACCTTAGGCCTCGGGTGGGGCCCTGGCCGTGTGTTCTCATTGCCACCAGTGTTTCTCGGACAGAACCGCCTGAGTTGTAACCTCGAACCCACTGCTCTGACACCTAGCCTATGTCTGTCTCCTACCAGTGGGTGAGCTCCTGAGAGAGGGGCCTGGGTTTGCCCTCCTCGACAAAGCCAGGCCACAGCCCAGGGCCTGTCAGGAGAGGCTGAGGACCCCGGGTTGAAGGGGTACAGTCCTGGTGGCAGACCCCAGAGGGAGCCGAGGCTACTGGGGGTGAACTTGGCTGACCTTGAAGTGAGCTGGCTTGTGGGCTGAGTGTGCATCTCAGCAGGAGGTAGCTGTGGCCCGCTACACAAATGTCCTGCCCGCCCCCCAAGGGCACCTGACCCCCACTCCCACCCCACCCAGCTGCACACCCCTCTCGACCTCCCGCTCCATTTGTGCTGCTCTAATGGCAGCGCCCATGTTCTGGAAGGTCTGCCTTGTCCATGTCCAGCTAGAGTCAGGCTCTCCACACAGCGGCCAGGATGCCCATCCCCACCCAGTGCCCCTCTCTGCAGTGGAGGTTCAGAAGAGGGTCAGGGCTGGCCTCAGGGGCTGACTGTTGTCCCGCTGGACCAAGCACAACAGCTGGTGTGTCTGGCCCCACACTGACCTGTGAGCCCTCCCCCGAGGGAGGAGGAGGGGGGGGGCTCAGCAGCCTTAGCTTCCCTCCATTCATTAAGACCTGTAAACTTATCATTAAAGTTCGTTTTAAAACACAGAGATAATTGATAATAAACCCCCAGTTAATGCCCTTGGTTTACTGTATGTAATTTATATCCACTGATAGCGTCTCTCACTCCCAATTACCCATTTAGCGGTGGTGATAGCAGCAGTTCAATCAGACCAATACCAACTTTTATGCATTCCAGCCCAATAGCAATAAATACCCGCACAGAGACTCTCGGGGCCCTTTTTTTTTTATTATTATTAAGGTTTAAATATTCATGCAATATTAGTGATTTATTAAGAGCTAATGACACCTTCAAGAGGCTCTAAATCTTCACCCAAAGAGACCCTGGCCCTTCCCTCCGCCTTTGCCCCCATCTCTCCTTACTGTCCCCCTGCATATCAGAGAAATGAGCTGCTCTTCCACAGCCCGGGTGACATCACAGCATCACCCACGTTTCCATGGCGATGGCAGGCAGGTGAGGCAGAGGCTAAGGATGAAGGTCAGGCCCAGGGAGGGGCTGGGCTTTATGAGGGCAGAGGCTCCGGCTCCCTCCCCATCAGCCTGGGGGACATGGGACCAAGAGGCCTCTCCCAAGCTCCAGCCAAGCAGCGGCCTCCAACCTGCAGCCTTTTCCGAGCTGGTCTCCTCTCCAGGAGCGTCCCTCCCTTCCTCATTCTGGCATTAGTGTGGCCCCAGCGCCCACCCCTCCCCATATCCCTTCTTCCCTCAGGCTTGTCTTCATCTGCCCTTCCCTATAGGGACCCTGGGAGGGGTACCTCAGTTTCTCCTCTGCTGCCCTTTTCCTCTTTATTTTCATTTTAAAATGTCCCACCCATTGCATCAAGAGCAAGAGGGGGGATTCTGAAACCGGTTTGGCTCAGTGGATAGAGCGTCAGCCTGTGGACTGAAGGGTCCCAGGTTCGATTCCAGTCAGGGGCATGTATCTTGGTTGTGGGCACATCCCCAGTAGGGGGCGTACAGGAGGCGGCTGATCGATGTTTCTAACTCTCTATCCCTCTCCTTTCCTCTCTGTAAAAAATCAATAAAATATATATTTTTAAAAAAAAAGAACAAGAGGGTGTACAGGGATCTGGGGTTTGGGATTCAAGAACCAGGGAGGGCAGTGTCTTGCCTCAGGCTGCACAGCAAGGCCAAGGCCACCTCTCTTCTCTCTTTGCTCCGTGTATTCTCTCTCATCCCTCCTGCCTCCCCATCTCCAGCTCCCACTTCCTCCAGCCCCCGCTCATCCACCTGCAAGACCTCAGAGCCCATTAAGGGCAGGAAAGATAATGAACAAGCCAGGAAAACATGAAATCAATATCAGGAGAAAAATATGGCCGCCATTAAGTGAAATAAACAAGTTGGTAATTATTTGGACAGCAGGTAATTAAAATGGGGTGAGGGCTCATTACTGTCTTGTCCCAGGTATGATGGGCGTGGCCAAACACCCTCTTCCCCACTAGAAGGCCACAGCCAGGCCTGGGCTCCTGCCCACCCAGATTTGTGGGAGTCATTGCAGGGGTTCTCTCCTGTGGAGTGTCTTCCTCCCGCCCGTCCTCCCCCCCCCGCCCCCCCCCCAAACACACACACACACCTACCTACCTGTCTCTCTGTGTCTCTGTCTCCAGCAGCCTTCTCCTGGGTCAGGATCTGAGACCCACCCAAAGGCAGGTAAGGCAGGACAGCCCACAGCCTGTCCCCTCTCCTGACCCCACCACTTCCTCAAGCAGGGAACAGCTCTTTCTAGGACCCTCAGGTCTCAGCCCAGGCTGTAGCTTGTGCTGACGATTAAATCCCAACCACCTGGGATGATGGACAGATGGCCCCCCCAGCCTCTGCCCAGATGCCAGGGGACTTCCTTCGGGATGCTGTGATGAAGAAGGGTCCTGGGGAGGAGAAAGGGTGATGGGATGCTGGCGAGAATGGCTAGAGTGGGGGAGGAGGAGGAGAGCAGAGTCGTGTTGGAGGGGGACTCCCCGCTTCACCCTGCTGTGTGTGACCTTGGTTCTCAGATTTGTAGTCAGAGGAGACCTTGGACATGGTCCAGTCTGGTTTTGGCTTGCCAACTTGTTTGGCCCACACAGTGTTTAAATGTTTAAATTAGTTGACATCATTTTAAACAGGAAGTTCCACATAAAGACGGATTTCCAGCTTCTCTTGAAAGAAAAGGATCTGGACCTCTTGGCTGGCCTCCTCTGGTGGCAGCAGTTGGCTGGGTGAGCTGACCCTTCGGACAGGCACTTCACTCTCCGCTGTTCCAGCCGCACCCAGCCCCTAAGGGAGCTGAGTTTGCCACCCTGACTTTTCTGAGGCCCAGAGAGGACAGGGTCTTGTCCAAGGCCACACACCCAGGTAGAGGCAGAGTGGGAAAGGGCTGGAGACCCAGTCCCCTGATGCCCAACTGGGGTCTCTGCCCCCTTCCCTCAGGGAGTATGTGCCATAGGCCAGTTGCTGATGGGGCAGAAAGGGCACACTACCCACTCCAGGGCTTGCAAAGACTTGGGGGAGCACTTCAACTCCACCATAGTCACTGACCCCCAACTTACCAGCCCCTGAGCTGGACACTGCTGAGAAGAGGTGGCTGGAGGCTGCTGCATGCCTTTGTGGGTGCACAGTCTGATGGAGGAGGCAGCCCCCATTCCACCAACCAGCCCACATCTGTCAGATAATGGTCTCTCAGTTACAGAGCCAGAGGAGCATGTGAAGAGGAACCAGGGAGGGCATCTGAAGGAGGTGACACCTTGAATTATGAATTAACAGGACTGGGGTCCATTGGGAGTGGGCAGGGTACCCTCAGGTGCAGGGAAAAGTTAAGGTGAGGGGCCCATTGTGCAGGAGGAAGGGATTAGTGGATGCACTAATTAGGGGATTAGTGGCTGCAAGCTGTGGGTAGGTGCCCAGGGATGAGGCTGCTGAGTTGAGTTGGGGGTGTGGGGTGTGGGGTGTGGTGAGCTGAACTTTACCCTGCAGCCATTGGAAACGCTTGAAGGGGTTTGAAGTGTGGGATCAGATTTTCTTTCTAGAAATAGCACTGTGGTGGCATAGTTGACAAGGGCACTGAAGCCAGCAGGTGGTCACAGGAAGCATGTTGGGGTGGGGGGAGGGTTCAGTGAGTAGGGGGCTGGACCATGAAATGAGAGGAGGGAGTGGGGGTGCTGGGCTGCAGTAGTGGGTGGTGGGGAGCCAGGAGGCTGTGAGACTCCCCTTGAGGCTCCGTGGGGGCATGGCCCTGCTGACAGAGCAAACTGAGGTTTGAGGAGCTGCCAAGCCCAGATTAGGATGGCAGTTGTGAGGTTCTAGAGAAAGCCCAGAGACAGGGCAAGTGTCAAGATAGAGCTCAGCAGAAAGGAGAGCTGAGGCCCTGGTTGGGGAGCCATTGGCAAGAGGCTGGCATGGGGGAGGGGCAGGGGGCAAGAAAGCAAGGTTCCCCAGGAAAGGGAGGTGCACAGCCAGGTGGCTTCTTGGATGAGGAGCCGCGGAGGAGCTGTGGCCTGAGGGTGCTGGATCTGTGCCTGGGTTCCCTGCGGCTCCTGTGAGAGAAGGGGTCCAGGAGGGGCCAGCGGCTGAGAAGCGGGTCACCACCTGGTAAGGGCATCCGCTGTCCCAGCCAAATTTAGCCTGGAGGACGGGGCCAGTAGTGGCATGCCAGTATGTGTAGAAGGTGCTTGATGTGTGTGCCCAGAAATGTGAGCATGATTCTGGGAGGCTGTGTGCCCAGGGCTGGCCTGGTGGGGCTGTGGCCCCTGGACACTCCAGGGGGCGGAGACTGGAGTCCATCTGGGGCACAGGTGTGTGGCCTGTGGCTCGCACCGCACCTGGCTGGTTGTGTCCATCCCATGTTGGCTGGCCGCCTGAGCTCTGGTGAGGAGCCTGGGTGGGGGGCCTGGAGTCAGCCTGCCTGGAAGGAATCCATCCCTCCTGCTCACTCCACCGTCAGTGCCTCTGTTTCATCTTCCAGAAGTTGGAAATTTAAAATAGTTCCCTGGCTCCTAGACTTGTCGTGAGAGTTAAGTAAGGCAATCCATGTAACATTAGGTGGTGGTGAGTGCTTGAGGAAAACATACTGTGTGCGTGGGTGTACAGGATGAGCATGTGCACAGGAGCACGTGTGTGAGAACCCCTGTGGGTGTGCACGTGGGGGCAGTGTCTCCCAATGGCAGGTCACTGGTCTCCGGCTTCGTCCCAGGCCCACAGCTGCCCTGCTTTGTGCCTGCCAGGCTGAGCCGGGATGGGGACCAGTGCAGCCGCTCCTGGACCGCACCCGGCTCCGGCCCTGGCCCTGGCCAGACTCCCATTAAACCAGTGAGATATGAAATGCCTCCATATCTGGGACAGGGCCTTTAATTAAATTAATTGCCGGCAACATGGTAAAAATGCTGATGGGTCATAAACGGCAGGTTGGCAATGCCATTCATCATCCCTGAGGACCAGCTGGGGGCTGGGAGGGCATGCTGGGGGCTGGGAGCTCTGCAGCCCCAGGGCCTCGGGTGGGTGGGCCAGCCTTGGAGAGGGGACTGAAGATGGGGCTGGAGCACTTGGTCTTAAGGGTGCGTGTGTGGAACAGTCATACAGTCCTTATTTGGCTTATGTGTTTACCTGGTGAAGAACATGAATGGAAATAGGGGGAGCGGGGGAGGTGCCTGGGGACCTGGTAGGGTGGGGCGCAGCTTCCAGCTTGCTGGCCAGTCTGAGTTACCTTTGCTCCATTGGCAAGCTGGGAAATCTGGCCCAGCCCGGCCACTGATTGCTGTCTGCCCTTGAGCAAGGCCTTCCCCTCTCTGAGCCCAGTTTTCTCATTAGGAAGACAAGAGGTCCACCCTCCTACAGGGAACTGTGCCAGGAGTCCGTCTATGTCTTTTTCAGCTGGGGCTGCCACAGACTCAGAGCCTAGTGGTAATGAATGAGCTGGGCCTGGCCCACCTGGCTACCTCCGCCAGGTGAAAGGTGGAAGAGACCTGTTGTTCTCTCTCTCTCTCTCTCTCTCTCTCTCTCTCTCTCTCTCTCTCTCACACACACACACACACACACACACACACACACACACACACCAGAAACACCACAGCAGCATACACTGCACCAGCACAAGAGCCCAAAGCAGGAGAAAGCCTTCCTTCCCCAGTTCTCTGTGCGACCACATAATTACCCTGGATTCCATTCTATTTAATTGCAGCTTATTAAATTCTAACCAGCCAATTATCAGCCACAATTATAGCTTAATTCGGGGACACAATAGCTATTTTATCGTTTGTTAATCAAATGCTTATTTAGACCTCAGCTTTATTAACTATTTCTCTGGCCTGAAGCAAGGCCCTGGGGCAGGAAGGGGCCCAAGGAGGGCGTTCCTGGGGCCTTTTCCCCAGGTCCCCCGGGCATTCTGAGGTCTCTGGTGGGCTTGGGGGCTCTGGGCGAAGGCAGAGGTGCGACACCTGGCATGGGCTCTGGGCACGGAGCGGGAAGACCCGTATTTGTTCATTCCTGCTTTCTGTGCATGCTTATCAAACGCCTGCTCTGTGCCAGCCCCGTGCCAGGTTCTGGACTACAACCATGAAGACAAGTGTAGTCCCCCTTGCTGTGACCATTTCCGGGGAAGGGGAGGCAGACAGTAACAAGGTGACCTCAGAAGGTGGTGAGTTTTCTGATGAAAACAGACAGGAAAGGGGTGGGGGCACGGCAGTCAGGGGCAGCCTCTGCCAGGAGGCAGCGTTGGAGTGGAGCCGAGAGCTGAGGGATTAGAAGGGATTAGCATCCCTGAAGAGCAGGGAGCATCGGGAAGAGCAAGTGCAAAGGCCCAGGACTGGGATCAGCGGGAGGGCTTGAGAAACGGGAGTAAATGGAGTGAGCAGAGGGTGGTGGGGTGGGCAGGCCAGACTCTGATCTAGGAGACACCCTGACCCCTGCCCATCTTGTGCCCACTCTGCCCTCTGTGACTGTGTGACCTTAGGCAAATCCTGAGCTTGCAAATTGAGGGCTGGTCAAAGGTTCCTGAGTGCAGTGGGGTCTGTGCACTGGCGGCAGGCAGAGGTGCCCAGCCACACCCCCCGCTCAGTGTGACTGTCTTCTGAGTTGGTGAGGTGGCACCTTCTCCACACACACCCCCGCCCTCTTTGTCCTTTGCAGTTTGGCCTGTACGCCTGTCTTCCTCGTGGTGCCGGTGTCTGTCCTTGTGACAGGGTGGACCCCTGGAGCTCACCGGGGAAGAGGGTGACTTAGGGAGGTGGCTGCTGCTTCTGACGCCTTCACACACACATTACCATGGAAACCAGAGGGCTCTATATGCATGTGTGTGAGCACAGGTCAAGAGAGCAGTCCTCCTTTCACAGGGACACCATGAGGGGCTGTCATCACCACCCAGTCACCTTCACCTCCTGCACACCCCTGGGCAGGGAGACTGCAGGCACCCTCTTCCTGGGGCACCGAACACCCTCTGGGGCAGAAGAGCCTGGACCCAGCCCTGCCCCTGCCCTCCAGGAAGCCCTTGCTGTTGGGAGCAACAGGCAGAACGACAGATGACTAAGGGCTAGAGCAAAGGGAAGAAGGAAGGGGTAGGATGGGCGGGCACCTCGAGACCCTGGGCAGGGAGCAGTCCTGACCCACCTGGTGCAGGCTGCGTCCCACATAAGGAAACCGAGGCTTGAGAAGCAGGGTCCTGCATGAAGCCGCTGGCAAGCAGGGCACAGGGTTTGGGTTGGATTTGGAAGAATTCTGAGACACACACCCAAGCTTGCTCCGGCCCACGGCATCCTGCTGTCACCTCCAGGCAGGCCCTGGGATTGCCTCCTGGGACTTCTAGGGTTCTTGTGTGGCCCCCAAATCTGTCATCTCCGGGCCTCCCACCCTACTGTTCCTTCACTCCCCAGACCCCTACAGCTGTCTGTCTGTCAGTCTGACAGCAAGCAGGGATTCCGTCTCTGCTCCTCAGAGCCCCTTGGTGACACTCCCTCATTACAGACTGTCCTGAGTTTAAAAAATAACCCATGCAGCCGTCTCAGACCACCAGTGCAGGAGAATGAGAATCCCCACCCCCCACCTGTCTGATCCCTGCAGCCCCCACAGGGTGCACCCAGGAGCCCCCCTGGCTCATGCCTATCAGCCTCTGCTTCTCCTGAGTCTAGCACTGGTTTCTGAAATTAACTGGTTGACTGGTTGGTTGATTGATTGATTGATTGATTGATTGGAAGATGAGCAGAGCGAGCTCCCAGCCAGATCCGAATGTGTGTTCTGCGCTTCCGTCCTCCCTTCTGGGCTCTGGTCTTGGATGAGGTGATGCTGTTCAACATTCATTCAGCAAACACTCGCTGGGCACTCAGTGTCAGACCCTGGCCGGTCTACAGGAATGCGTGAAGGGTGGGGATGTCACCACTCAGTCCCTGCCCTCCCGGTGCTGACAGATGCAGAAACGGTGAGGATAGGATGTGTGAGGTGCTGAGGCAAGTTCGCAGGGGGCTTGTGAGAGCTCGGTGGGGGGGGGGGGTGGCTGGCTCTGTCCGAGGGGCAGGAAGGCTTCCTGGGGAAGGGGTGTTGAGCAGGACTTGAAGTCACCCAGGCAGATATGGCCCGCATGGGGTGGGAGTGGGCATTTTCTGCAGAAAAGCCAGTGCTGTTAGCTGAAGAGGAAGGGGTCAGAGCTGGGCACAGAATGTCCATAAGCCCTTGAGGAATTGCCAATAGTCAAGAGGCCGCCCCCCAGGGCGCACCTGGAGGGGGTCCTAGAGGCAAGGCCAGTGGCAGCGCGGGCCCAGGCCCACAGGGCCTCCCATACCAGGTGAGGGGCACAGGGCTCTGGCCTCCGGCATTTGCTCTCCCTGCCTGGGCCTGGGAGCGCAACACCCAGGCCCCACGCGGACCACGTGCACACTTGCCGTGGCTGGCTGGAACCAAGTGCCCAGATGAGGGGGTTCCCTGCTGCACGAGCAGCCGGGAGAGGGTCAGGCTGTCTGGTCAGGAAGATGGGGGCTGCTGGGCCTCCAGCCCCCTCCCACAGGGCATTCTCAGGGAAGCAGAAGAAGTAGGGGCTCGCTGCCAGCGTGGGCTGTGGGAGGATGGAAGGAGCAGGTGGCGGGCAGGAGCGGGGTGAGGCCCCTCCCAGAAGCAGCGGTGTGACACCCTGCCCCCAGCCTGCCTGCTCTGTCCCAGGGATTCAGGCCTCACTCAGTAAATACAAATTCATTAATAGCTTGATTAATCACACTTCATGCTTGCATGGTGCCTTTAAAAATAAAACATTGGAAAGCATTTTCACACCCACCCCCCACCCCCGGGCCTGAGCGTTACAGGGGGAGGTCTTATCACCCCAGACTGCAGGTGAGAGAAAGGGGGGCTCCACCTCAGAGCAGCGGCATGTTGGGGTGTGGCGGGCAGCCTCTAGTGCAGAGCCCTCTCCCTGCCTGTGACTCTGCCTGTGGGCAGCTCTGCATCCCCCGGGGTCTCCCTACAGAACAAGAGTAAAGGGGCCACTCGTAGGCGGATCTCCTGAAGTTCAAGGGGAGGAAAGGGGGTCATTCAGTCACTCAGCAAACCCCCCGTCAGTATCCAGGCCAGACCGGGGTTCCCACTCTGCACGGAGGCAATGTGCAGATAAATCCACCCTAGTCCAGAGCGGGGTGTGTACCCTGGAGGGAGGCTTAGGGGACAGGGAGGGCACTTGAGCAGGTAACAAAGAGTGTATGTAGGTCTAGGAAAGCCTCCTGGAGGAGGTGACCCATTTGCCGAAACTTGAAAGCAAGTGGAAGTTCCCAGATGAATCACATGAGGCAGACCCACATAGTCCACTCCACTGGTTTCTTATCCTCTCTTGGCCCCTAGCCTCCCTACACACATGGACACACACACACACACACACACACACACATACCTGCAACAGGTCCTAGGATCCTGGCTAGGATCCTTGCTCCCATCCTGAATAGAGCAGCCAGACCAGGGGTGCCAGTGCCCTCCTGAGACAGGTGGGGGCCGGAAGACTAGCCCTGGGGCTCATTAGAAGTGGGGTTCCCCCTTCAGGGCCTGAGCCATCCGCACAGCCTTGTCTGCAATTCCTGGTGACCAGGAGCCCATCAGGACCGCTAGTGAGTGAAGGAGATCTCCCGTTTGACACTCAGGGGCCGCTGGGCCACGTCCGTGAGGGCGGGAAAGCCTTGCCCGGGAGTGGTGCCCGGAGCCTCTGGAAGCTGGGGTGCGGCTTGGGAAGCGGCAGGGCCTGCTCTCCTGCAGCCCTGGTGCCTCTGCCCTGGCAGAGCATGCCACCCAGCAGCCCCAAAAGGACGGCGACAGACACCCCCCTCCAAGCCTCCGGTCACTAACGTGGGCCCAGGCAGTCTTGAATTGGGTGGCAAGGACGAGGATTGGACAGTGCCGTGTGGGGATGGAGGCCTCAGCCTTGCTTCTCCCGTGGGGGGAGCTACTGGGCCCGGGAGGACAGGCCCAGGGCAGAGAGGGCTCCACAGTATGTATGGTTTCCTGGGAGCATGAGGTGGGGCACCGCTCTCTCCAGAGTAGTGAGGAGGAGGAAGGAAGGGCGTTGCAGACAGAAGACGGTGGGCAGAGAGCTGGAGGAGGAGGCAGTGCCAGGGAGGGATCGGTGGTGCACAGGAGGTTCCACTGAGCCCGACAGAAGCTCAGCGATACCGGCCCAAGGCCCTGGCACCATGCAAACGCCCAGGAAGCCAAGCAGATGACAGACAGAGAAGCAAGGCCGGGGTGGGACAGCAGAGAGCGGCGGGGATGGGGGCGAACTGGAGCGTTTGTCCTGTGGAAAGGATCACAGGTCCCTCGGCAGTGAGCATGCGCTGCTGCCTGTGTGGTCTCAGATAGACACACACAGGACTCCTGTCAGAGAGAAACACTCACCCTCGTGGCCTGCCATGTGGAGGGAGGGACCTCAGGTTCACTCTGGGCCTTCATTCAGACAAGAGGCCTCACCAGACAGGGAGGCATCAGGCAGGTTGCAGGTGCTGACCACAAGGGTGAAGGTCACAGAGTGGGCTCAGGGGCCAGAGGGGAAGGCAGTTCTGCTGCCTCGGCAGCTTCTGTAGCCCCTCGAGGACACCCAGGGGAGCCTGAATTCACCCTGACCCACAGCGGTAGAGTGTCCTTGCTGGAGGGCATAGCTGTAACCTAGAAGGTGCCCCTTGGGTTCTACCCAATAAAAGCCCCCCCCCCACCGGGGTGGGGAGGGGCGGTCACACCAGTGTGGCATGACGGAGGCCCTGGAGAAGTGAGCTATGTCCCTTATTGGTCACAGTACATTTATTTTTCATTAGCAGTTAAATGTAGACATGAGGGATTGTGCTGGGTTCAGCAGGCGGCTGACGTGAGCGGTGCTTGGTGCCGTGATCGATAGGGAGGCCGAGGACCATGCACCCGCTCCCCCACACACCTCCAGCCAGGACCTCTGCCCACCCACACCCAGCCAGGGGACAGGCACAGACCATCACGTTGAGTCTCTGCAAGGTGAGGTCCCAGGCAGGTCCCACCCGTTCTAGAGCCTGGGACCCCTGTCCCTGAGCCCCCTGCAGGCCCTGCTTGGGAGTGGGCTGAGATCCTGTGGCTTCCCCCATAAATGTCCAGATAGGCCCCACCCCTAACCCATAGCAGAAGCTCACCATCCAGTTCATCCTCTAGACCTTGCAGCCAGAGCCCGATGCAGCCCTACCCTGGCTGAGCCTGCTGCCTGGGCCGGGGACTTGCAAGTGGTTGCTGAGTGACAGTGAAGGCTGCTGCTGCTCCAAGACATTTTTTGAGCCCAGGGCTGGGGTGTCTGGGGACTCCCCTCGATCCTCAGAGTCCCTCCCCCATTTGTAAGATATCTAAATGACTTCTCTCTGTCTGCATCTCCACGGCTCCCATCTTGAGGGCAAGGCACCTGCCAGCTCTGGCCTCAGTTTCCTCATCAGCCTGCACTCTGGAAGAGCTTGCTGTGAGGGTCCCTGAGCTGAGGGAGACGAACTCGGCCATCATCCGTGCAAAACCCCTGGGTATTGGCAGCAGCCAACATTTACTGAGCTCGAGCTGAGTGCTTTTTTTTTTTTTTTTTCATTTCATTCTCAGGACGTAGGAATTGGTGAGGAAAGAGGCTAGAGGGCTGGGGGCTTTCCTGAAGTCACACCAGCTTTCTCAGCCTCTCGGCAGGCATTCCCAGCTCACCCGCCTGGCCCTGGGCGCCTATGGGACCAAGCGCAGATCCCCTCCCCCAAATCACAGTCTTGGAAGGAGGAGGCCAACTTCCGCCTTAGGAGGAGAGGGTCCCTGTGCAGTCAGGAGAGAAGGGCCACAAGGATGCTCCCTGGAGCGGGGGCTCAGCACCAGGTGACAGGCCTCCCTGGTAGAAGCCCTCTGTGGGTTTGGGGCAGCCGGTGGGAGGGGTGTGGAGCCAGGAGGCTGGCCTGCTGAGGCTCCAGGCTTCGACCGGGCAGACCAGTCTCCATCGCACAGATGGCCAAACGGCAACTTGCCCAAGGACACCGCAGCGGGGAGCGGAATCGGCAGAGGCCCATGCGGACTGTGCTTGGGTGCTGGTGGGAGCATCACTGCAGCCCTGAGTGGGGGGGCCAGGCCAGCAGGGATGTGTGTGGTGGGCGGCTGTGTGTGGAGGCTGAGGGTGCCTCCCTCCCTCCTCCCACTCCCCTCACCCCCACCCTCTCAGGGGTCCTGCCGGTTTAGCAGCCTGTCACACTGCTGCGGGGTTTACCTCTGCCAAAGCCTCAGAGCCAATTACCTGTGTAATTAGCAACAAATGACTTGTGGGATGGTTGTGGTTTTCAGTTAAAATTAGAAGGAAACCCATATTCGGGTCTCCTTGAAGGATGGGACGTGGCCCAGGCCCCTCCAGCTCCCAGACATGCTCTCCTGGCTCCCATCCTGCCCCGGGCCACCCGCCGCCCAGGCCCCGGCACCTGCCCTCCCCTCCTTCGTTCACTGGGTGAGTTCTGAGCACCCGCTGTGTGAGGGGCCAGGAATGGGGATCAACCCTGAAGCAGCCCGGAGGCAGCCAGGGCAGCAGAGGAGGGGACTCCTACCCTGCTGGGGCCCCCTCCCTCCCTCCCTTCCTCCCTCCAGTTCTCCCCTGGGCCCCCACCCCCAGGGTAGTGGGTTGCCTCACCAGATCCCAGAACTCCTACCAGCGTGGAGACTGTCAGGCTGGCTACTTTCCCTTGTCTCACTCGGTTTCTCCACCATCGTCACCTGGGGTGGGTGGCTGCTCTTCCCTCAGGTTACAGCGGGGACACTGAAGCGGGCAGGCGGGCGGGGGGGGCGGGGGAAGGGGGACATTGAGCACCTGGGCTGGTAGTGCAACCTGCCTTCCTCCTCCCTCAGCCCCAGCAGCTGCCTTGCCAGGCCCTGGTCTTGCCGCTGAATGGCAGGGAAGCCCCGGAGGACCCCGGTTCACCTTCCACCTCTGTCCTGCTGCAGGTGCCCAGCAGAATGCCACGGTAGCCAACCCGGTGCCCGGCGCCAACCCAGACCTGCTCCCCAACTTTCTGGTGGAGCCCGAGGACGTGTACATCGTCAAGAACAAGCCAGTGCTGCTGGTGTGCAAGGCCGTGCCTGCCACGCAGATCTTCTTCAAGTGCAACGGGGAGTGGGTGCGCCAGGTGGACCACGTGATCGAGCGCAGCACGGACGGGAGCAGCGGTGAGGCAGGGGGCCAGGATGTAAACGGACCTCCACTCCGAGGGCTTCCTGGGAGTTCACCACCAGACCTCACAGCTTGGCCGAGGGGGAAGTAGCAGGGAAGACCCTGAAAATGCCCTGGCAGCCATGGAGGGGTGGGTCCCCACCGCTGCGTCAGCCCAGGCAACGTCTGGGTCGCTGTGCCAGCAAAGAGAGGGGGCTGGGAGGGGCTGGATCCCGATTTAACGAAGACCTCAGGGACCTAACACTCTGATAGTTAATGTTCGCATTCATTCGTTCCTTTATTCACCCGTTTCCACCTTCTCTGAGCACTGTCCCTGTGCTGCGGACACGGCCCCACAGGGAGGTGGGCAGCATGGTGAGCTCGCAGCGAGGCCAGGGGCGGTGGCAGCCAGAGGAGGGCAGGACTGAGGCTGCCTGGGGCGGTGACACAGAAAAGGAGGGGATAGAGCTGGGGAGAGAAAAGGGGAGGGTGCCCCAGGTAAGGGACACAGCACAACGAAGGCTGGGAGGCAGATGGGCAGTGTGCAAGTCGGGGGTCGGCAGGAAAAGTGTGGGGTACACCTAGGGGGCAGCAGTGTCATCCAGTAGCCTCACCCATTCTGCTCCGGCATGAGGTCACGGTCCCATGGGATTTCCAGCTGTCATTAACATGCGCAGAGCTATGGGTGACACTTGGGGGCCAGTGCGGAGGCGGGGGACTGGAGGGAGGGGCAGATCCAGAGACGCGGAGGAGAGAGAGCCAGTGGACTTGGCTGAGCCGTGGAGAGAGGGGTTCCAGGGCCGGAAGCAGACCGGAGAAGTGCCCGTCTGTAGGAGACCTCACGCCCTGCCTCCAGCCTGGCCTGAGGTGGGCAATGGGCAGGCCAGCGGAGCCCACCACAGCCTCTCCCCCTCTCTCACTCACCCAGTGAAGCTGCTCTCCCCTCCCTTTGCCGTGGGGCTTTGTGGAGCACTCAGGCCGAGTGCGGAGTCCCTTCCCCCAGGGGCCTCAGCCGAACCGAGACAGCCCACATTCCCTGTGGGGTATGGCCACCAGTGTGAGGTCAGAGTGGCAGTGCAGCCAGGGACAGGAGGCTGTGCCCAGGATGATTCACGCTGATGCCCCGGCAGGGAGGGGACCACGGGCCCATAGAGGTGACCCCTGCTCCAGGCAGGAGCCGCTGGGTGACCCAGGAAGGATCCCAGAAAAGAGTACCATCCAAGCTTCATCTTAGGACCAACCTGGGGCCAGCGTTTCCCAGGCCCAGGACCAGAAATGCTGGTGTGAGAATGGCAGGCTGGCGGTGGGGCCAGATGGGGGCGGGAGAAGGGGGCTGTGGCTGGACTGGCACGGTGGGCAGTGGGTGCCGGGCCGAGGCAGGCTGGAGGAGGGCAATTCCTGCCCAGAGGAGAGGAAGCTCTCACAATGCTCTGCCCGGGTTTAGGCTGAGTGTGACCCAGTCCTCGGAACCACCAGCCTGTCGGAGAGAGATGGCGTGGAGGCCTTGGCTCTACCTCCTACAGGCCCCACAGGGACTCTCACCAGGCATCTGGCCCACAGGACTCACACCCCCTCTCCCAGGATCAGCAGGGGCTGGTCCCCTTCCCTGCAAGCACCGGCACTCCCACCCCCGGCGATTCCTGCCCAGGCCTTTGAGCCCAGCCGTGCCCCGGCCTAAGGGCGCCTGCTGCTGGCAGCTTTCTTCCTTCAGTCCTCGGGTGTTAACTGAGCACCTGCTCTGTGCCAGGCCTGGAGGGGCTGCTCAGAAGTCGGCCTCCATGGGAGGATGGAGAAGGTCGGTGATCTCCGTGGCCCGAGAGAGGCCCTGGCACCATCAGCACCTCCCAGAGCCAGAGCTTCTGCTCCCCTTACCTGGCAGCGGCGCCAGCACCCTCCTGCCCACGTGGCAGCTGTAAGGCTCACACTGTCCCCACGGGAGAGCCTGCCTTCCCTCCCTGAGCCTCAGTTTCCTCATCTGTAAATGGGGACGAGGAGGGTCCCTTGCAGGCTGGAGAGGGCAGCCGTGAGATCTCATACCCCCAGTCAGAGCCCAGCCTCAGGCCTTTCCTCCCCACCGCAGGCCCAGGGCTGTGCAGCTCTTTGTGTGAGTCCCCCCGGTGCTGTGGCAGGTCCCCCTGGGAAAGGCCAGGTGAGAAGGAGGAAGCCACCGCCAGCGACCTGCCTTTCCTCGGCCTGGAGGGTCTGTCCTAGAACCCCTGGAAGGCCCAGGCCAGCCCCTGCTGCTCCCAGCCTCCCCCTCTGTCTCCTGCTATCACGAGTCTGGAATCCCTGGCTTAGCTGAGACCCAGGCCCAGCACACATGCTGCGGGCCCCCAGCCCCAGCCCCCAACAGACTCTGCTGACCTTGCCCCTTCCAGCCAGCCAGAGCGGCAGAGCTCCTGGGGACAGGCCCCACCCCTCACCGCCAGGACCCCCACCTGCCCTGATCATCTGACCCCGGGTCTTCCATGGCCAGCACATGTGAATTGATCATTGATCTTGTTGATTTCTCAAGGCAGAGCCATTGAGTGCTTGGAAGCTCAGAGATAGGCTTCCCTTACTTGCCCACAAACACCTGCCGTGGCACCATGCAGGCCACAAAGCCAACCCTGACCCAGAAGGTTCTGTGCTCAGGCAGAGAGGGCAGCGATCAGAGGTCAGCCCAGATCTGCAGCCACACCCATTCCTGTGTGGGACTGAGGTGGCCAGGCAGAGAGAGCACCCTCTTTCCCCCTCACTTGCCCCCATTCCCAATTCAGGAGGCCAGAGTTAGGGACCAACGCTGGAAAACCCGCAACCCAGCCCTGCTGATACTGGAACAGCCTGAGATGTTTGAAGCCAAGCCTTGGGGAGTCCAGTCTGGGGTGTAACTTACAGTTACATAAACTATCGGTTATTAGACACAGATTGACGAGAACCTGAGCCCAAGCTTGGCCTCAGAGTCCCCACTCCCACCTGGCCAATCCTCTACTTCCCATAAATACTCAGCCCACACACCCCCAGGTCTCCCCACATGCCTCGTGCTCACACCCCAAACGCTCCTGGGCCCTGTCCCTCCCCAAAGCTGGCCTCTGCTCACAGTGACCGGGCCGGTGCAGACAGCTGTGCCCAGAAACTGCTTCCAGGATCCAGGCTGCTCCGTGAGTTGCAGGGAAACGGGCACAGCCCCCCACCTCGTGGACTGGTCAGGGCAGAGTCTGAGTCTCCCCTTGGGCCCAGCGCCCTCCCGGAGCTTGTGGGGTTCCGGGGTGCTGCCTAGAAGTGGGGCATGGAGGACAGACTCAGCCCTCGTTTACGGCAGCAGGAAGGAGCCGAGGAGGTGGCAGGACGGGAGTGGGAGGAGGCAGGGAGAGAGAAATAGGCACTTAAATTTAGTGCCGTTCTCCAGGGCTGACTTGCGGGTGGTGCGTGAGCTCCCCCACCCCCATACGGGCTGGAGTGGCCCACCCCTAGACCTGTCTGCCCAGAGAGAGAAACTCCCCCGTTCCTGAGGTCTGCGCCCCTGAGTGTGTGCATGGCTTCCGCTGAGATGCCTCAGGACTGTGTGCCTGACAGGTGGCTGGTGCCTAGGGCCCCCCTGGGAGCGCCCCTCTGCTCTCAGCCCTCACCACACCCCCCGAGAACCCCGGAGGATGACCTCGGGCAGAGGTGACACCGTCCCCCCATCTCCTGCGAGAACCAGCCAGAGGCAGAGCCCGTGATAGGGCTGGTGAGGAGGGTGTGGGCAGGGGTCAGGGAGACGCGGTTAGAGAAATTAAGAGAGAAAACAGCCTCCCTGCTCAGCTGGACGGCTGCTCCTCCTGCAATGCGGCCCTAATTGAATTTCTCTGTTAACAATGGAAACACATTGCTGCCGGCCTCTCTCCCTCTTTCTGATAAGCCGCTGACCCGAGGGAAATTGGGGTCAGGAGGAGGAGAAATTGGAAACAAACGGTCTTTTCTCACTCCTGGGACATGGGTTTGGGCCCAGCGCCAGGAAGCTGAGGAGGGCTGCTGTCCCCTCTTCTGGGTCCTCAGAAGGTCTGGGCGCTCCTCGTACCCCCACTCCTGGGTCCCAGGCTGGCCGAGGACAGGGGCCTGTGTCCATTCTCAGGAGAGGTCCTCTAGCTCAGCTGGTGCAGAGCAGGTCCCGACACCCCTGCCAGGCAGCCTCCCCCTGTGGGCCACCCCCTCTCCCTGGCGGACACTTCTCCCTATGGCCTGGGTCCTCCCAGCCCACCCAGGACACCCTCAACTGCTTTGGATTCAGATAGCCATGGGCCTGTTTCGTGGCCCACAGTGGGAGCAGCGCATCCAGGCTCGGGTGGGATGGATGGGATGTGCAGAAGATAACAGCCAGCATGTGGGAATTGCTTGCTCAGCCCAGGGGTCTATTATCATACGAGGCAATGGGTGCAATTATACTGTTAATAGCTGCTATTATGTTATCACATATCAGGATCCACCTGCTAACCCTCAGGGAGCTGAGCCAGATCCTTCCTCACCCTTTTACCCACAAAGCCCTTGGGCTGGCCGGTCTGCCACACCCCTTCTTCCTGGGGTCCTGGGAGGCCAGCCCCTGCTGCCAGAAGCCCTGTTAGGGGCATTTCTGTAAGTGACTCCAGGAGACAGGCCCCAGGGAAATGGGGTGCAAAGCATGGAAATGCTGAGAACCCACTCCTAGCTCTCAAGGCAGAGACGCTGAGCTCCGGGGGTCCCCAGAGTTCCCTCCAGCTTGAGGGTTGCCCCGCTGTGGGCTCTGGCCTGGAACAGGGAGGCTCCGTGTGGCCCTGGGCCCTAGCTACCCACACCTCCCATCCCCAGGCCTGCCTGCCATGGAGGTCCGCATCAATGTCTCGAGGCAGCAGGTGGAGAAGGTGTTTGGGCTGGAGGAGTACTGGTGCCAGTGCGTGGCCTGGAGCTCCTCAGGCACCACCAAGAGCCAGAAGGCCTACATCCGAATAGCTTGTGAGTCCAGGGTCCTGCCCTCAGGTGGGGATGGTCCAGGGGTGTCACTGGGGAGGGAGGGGGGTTCTGTCAGAAAGCCTCAGGTGCTGCTTTGATGAGAGGAAGAGCCAGCCCATAACCACTGGGCACTTGGCACTTGGCACCTCCTTCTGCCATGGGTCGTGGCTCCTGTGGGACCGGGGACCGTGGGCCAGGCTGACGGGCACGAGGCACCCAGGCCGGAGGACAGACACGTTTGTTCTTCCAGATTTGCGCAAGAACTTCGAGCAGGAGCCGCTGGCCAAGGAGGTGTCCCTGGAGCAGGGCATCGTGTTGCCCTGCCGCCCGCCGGAGGGCATCCCCCCAGCAGAGGTGAGGGGACTCCCAAGCTCAGGTCCTGCCTGCCCGGCCCCCAGGCTGACCCCCGGGGAGCACTCTCACTCGGGGCTGTGCCGTGGTGTGGCTCCCTCCCCAGGTGGAGTGGCTCCGGAATGAGGACCTGGTGGACCCGTCCCTGGACCCCAACGTGTACATCACCCGGGAGCACAGCCTGGTGGTGCGGCAGGCACGCCTGGCCGACACGGCCAACTACACCTGCGTGGCCAAGAACATCGTCGCCCGGCGCCGCAGCGCCTCCGCTGCTGTCATCGTCTACGGTGGGGCCCAGCACCGGCGGGGGCAGGGAGCGGCTCAGAGGGTGTCCTCGGGTGGCACTGTGTCTGGCTCCCCAGGGAGGCAGGCCAGGCTGGGGGCTGACTGGGAAGGGCAGGGCCTTCCTGTGCCTATCGGGGAGCCGAAGGGTGTGTCTGGGCGAAGGGGCGGGGCGGGCTGGCCATCTGTAGTCACACGGTCCCTTGGCTGACTCGTGGGCAGGGAGCACCGTGCAGGAGATGAGGGTTCAGAGGGAGACTAGGAAGGCGACCTGGGGTGGGAAGTAATGTTCGGGGCCCCCCAGGAGCAGGCAGGGGGAGGGGATGCAGGAGATTCCCCTCTGAAGGCGGGGGTCTGAGCTGGAGGGGCCTGGGAGCTACAAGTTAGGTCTGGCTGCCCTCGTGTCCGCAGCTCCTGCTGGTGGCAGGAAGGGGAGGTTGGCACAGCCCTCCACGGCTTCCCCTCCCGCCCCCTGCCTTGGTCCCTGGGCCAGCATGTCTGAGGAGGCCCCCGCTCCCTGACCCCAGTCCTTCTCTGTCCGGCCAGTGAACGGTGGGTGGTCGACGTGGACCGAGTGGTCCGTCTGCAGCGCCAGCTGTGGGCGCGGCTGGCAGAAACGGAGCCGGAGCTGCACCAACCCGGCGCCTCTCAACGGGGGCGCCTTCTGTGAGGGGCAGAATGTCCAGAAAACAGCCTGCGCCACCCTGTGCCCAGGTACCAGCAGCTGCCGCCTCCTGCATCGCTCCTCACCTCGCCATCTCCGTGCCCTGGCTCCATCACACCCACCAACCAGCCTGCCCCCCATGGCTCCATCCCACCCGCCCGCACGCAGGGCCAGGCTCAGTCCAAGGCCGGGATGGGGTTCCGTGTGATGGAGGCAGGGCTCGGTCCATGTCCGGCTCAGTCTCGGCAGAGGGTCTGAGCCCCAGAGTCTCAGGTACAGTCAGGACAGGTGCAGTCAGTGGGGCAAGGGCAGGGCTCAGCCTGGGGCGCCCACACGGCCCCAGGGCCACAACCGCCCCCTGGTGAGGGCAGAGCCAAACAGGCAGGGGTCATTGCGCCTCCCATCATTAGCATGTGTCATCCAGGCCAGCTGGACACCAGAGGGTGTGCAGGGTGGGCCGCCCTGGCCCTGGCCTTGCACCCAGAGCCTGAGCTGGCTCCCCAGGCTGACAATCATCTCCTCTCTGTGTGTCTCTCTCCCCTAGTGGACGGCAGCTGGAGCCCGTGGAGCAAGTGGTCGGCCTGTGGGCTTGACTGCACCCACTGGCGGAGCCGCGAGTGCTCTGACCCAGCACCCCGCAACGGAGGCGAGGAGTGCCGGGGTGCTGACCTGGACACCCGAAACTGCACCAGCGACCTCTGCGTGCACAGTGAGTCCTCTGCCCTGGGAGTCCTCTTGAGTTTGCCAGGACTGGCCCTGCCCAGCTCCAGGGAGGTGGTGGCTCAGGGATTTAGTCCCCTGCCACAGGCTGCACTCCCTCTCCAAAGCTCAGGACCCTCGGGGACTCCCCTTATAAACAGCCACACATGTGGCTGCACACCCCAATACATCCCTCGTCTCCCCCACACATGCGTACTTTTGAGCTTTTACTGTGCACATGCCCCCGTCCCCCTCTCCTGAAGCTTCGCCTCCTCCCTGTCCCCCAAGTGCACAGGCAAGTCCACTGGGGACACCAGGCCTGTGAGGCCTGTTAATTACAAGGCCATAACTAACAATTAAAGATCTCTGTTGGATTTTTTCTCTAGAACACACCCTCCCCCATTCTTTCAATTAAAAACCTAATTATCTGTGTCAATTCCTTTCTGATGGACATTTCTTCCATTATGCAAAGCCCTTCTAAAATCAATACAGCTTTCTCTGGGCAGTCAATCACCCTCCCCGGCCGCGCCCCAGGCCTGGAGAGGCAGGCCAAGAGAAGAGCCCTGGCAGGGACCAGATGGGCACCACCCCCAGGAAGCAGATCCCCTGCTCTGGGGGATCCCAGGAGCTCCCCACAGCTTCAGCTGCCCTGGGCCCCAGAAGAGGGGGTTCAGTCTAGCAGCCCCATCCAAGGCCATCTGGGGAGGTGTCTCTTCTGGGGATCAGTAGCGTCCACCTGAATGAGCCTCTGAGGGATGTGATTTGCTCTGTGACACACGAGGTGGTGGCAGATGCAGGGCGGGGATGCATGCATGCTGGCGCCCTGCTTCCGCGCCAGCGTCCGCTGCCCAATAGTGCTGATGCCCAAGGAGTGGGAACCGCTGACCTCTCCCTCCCCACCCCCTGCAGCTGCTTCTGGGCCAGAGGACGTGGCCCTCTACGTGGGCCTCGTCGCCGTGGCCGTGTGTCTCCTCCTGCTGCTGCTCGTCCTCATCCTCGTTTATTGCCGTAAGAAGGAGGGGCTGGACTCAGATGTGGCCGACTCCTCCATCCTCACCTCCGGCTTCCAGCCCGTGAGCATCAAGCCCAGCAAAGCAGGTGTGGTGTCTCTGCCCCCAGCTCCCGCCCTGGCCCCCATGCCAGGGGCCACCAGGCTGGGCCACCCTCAGTGCCACTCTCTGAGTCTGCCTTTATCCTGCAGACAATCCCCATCTGCTCACCATCCAACCAGACCTCAGCACCACCACCACCACCTACCAGGGCAGCCTGTGTCCCCGGCAGGATGGGCCCAGCCCCAAGTTCCAGCTAACCAATGGGCACCTGCTCAGCCCGCTGAGTGGCGGCCGCCACACGCTGCACCACAGCTCGCCCACCTCGGAGGCCGAGGACTTTGTCTCCCGCCTGTCCACCCAGAACTACTTCCGCTCCCTGCCGCGAGGCATCAGCAACATGGCCTATGGGACTTTCAACTTCCTCGGGGGCCGGCTAATGATCCCTCATACAGGTGGGAAGGGCCCCAAAGTGCTCGGGGAGCTCTAAGAGGCAAGACTAGCATCCGTGTACCCCCTATGCCACTCAGCCTCACCCCAAATGTGGAGCTAGGCCAACAAGGAGAAGAGGTTGAGTCTAGGAGACAACCCAGTTGTGGCTGACCGTGGGGCTGGCACTGAGGCCGTGGCCAGAACTGTCTCCCTTCTGTGGCCTGGGGAACGGGACTTCCGTCCAGTCGTGCACACCGCCAGTCGGCATGTGCTGGCTCCGGGAGGGCCCTGGGCTCCGAGTGGGACAGGTGAAGAAATAGCAGAAGACAAGCGCCTAGTCAGCGGGCTCCCTCCACCCCCACCTCACAGAACCCAGGGTTTCTGAGACGTCTCGATGATAAATACACAGACCTCCATGGGCGTCTTTCAAAGCAGCTTGGTACCTCCCGTGTGGATGGCCACTCCCACCCTGAGATTCTCTCTTCCCTTGGCTTAGGTGACCTCACAGAGCCCTGGGTTTCTGGTCCCTTGTCAGCTGCTCCGGGTGCCTGTTTCCAAATGTAGGTGTTCTCCGGAGCTCCCTCCTGGCACCCTCTCCCACTCCATGGCTCTAATCGCCATGTCTGTGCAGGATCACTCCCACTCCTAATTCCCAGCCACAGTTCTCCTGGGCGACAGAATCCTACACCCAGCTGCCTGCTGGGCAGCTCCATCTGGAAGTCTTACATTCCTTGTGGCCAAAACAGCACCGTCTCCCACCCTCCCCCACCACCTCCTGCTTCCCGGCTTTCCCCACCTCAGGGACAGCACAGTCGAGTCAGAAACTGGAGGTCACCTTGACCTCCTGCTCTTCACTTTCATCCCCATCTCTACACCAGCTTTAGTCACACCCCCATCTCATCATTCTTCCTCCTCAAGTGTTCCTGCACCCCATTGCTCCTCATCTTCCCACTGCCTCTCCTGGCCCCGACCACCACGCCTACCTGTCATCAGGTCACAGCTCCAGGCATTCGCCCTCCCAGCCACACTTTGTCAGGTCCCCTCCTTTCCAGGGCTTCCCAATGTCCCCTGCAAAGCCCACGTGACAAGGCCACAGTGGCCTCTTTCCTGCTGACCAGCAGTGATGGCCTCTTTCCTCCTGAGGAAGCTTCTGCACATGGAGGCCATGGTGGGCTCCCAGGACCCCACGCACACACAATCCCTCTCCCCTCCCACCAGGTCTGGGCCTGGCAGCTCTCCCTCTCTGTGCTTCATGTCTCTGCCATAGGGATGAGGTGAGATGGTCCGTGCCAAGCTCTTAGGGACAGGCGGACATGGGTGTTCAGTGATCATTGTGGGGTGTCTGCCCTTGCACCCAGGACTCTACTGCCATCCATCTTGTTCACCCTACTGGGCTGGGTGCTTCTTGTGAACAGGGCCCTGAGCACCTGTCCTGGGAATGCAAATGTGTTCACACTCAGTCTCTGGGATTGTCACCAATCCCGGGAGCCGGTCCCAGGAGGCAGCACGGGTCGGTGAAGGGAGCTGTAGCTGGAAGCACTCCATCACTGGCTCACCTCTCCTGGGCTTCGGTCCCTGAGAAATGGTGACAGTCCAGCCGGCACAGCCACTGCCCACTCTGGAGAGCATGCCTGTGTCTTCAGATTTGGTGGGACAGAGTCACAGAATTGTTCTCCCTCTTCCAATATAGAGGCTCCCTGTCCTAAAAGGGCAGGAAGATGGAGCACAACCACCCCTCATCATCCCCAGAGCAACTTCCCAGCCCCTACTGCCTCCCCCGGAACCACCCCTCCCTCAGCAGGCGCTTTCTGATGCTGCCCCTGTGAGACACTGGACACGTGTGCATTGGCTCCCAGACCCAGGAGGGCTATCAAAGCAGGCAAGGTTGTTCAAGGCCTCAGCCCTACCTATAGAGGGCCATTGTCCAAGTCATGCATGGTGGCAGAGAGCTGCCATCCCCCGAGGCGGCCAGGGCCCGTGGAGGTAGGGGTCATGAGCCGGGGAGGAGGGCAGGGCACCCAGACAGAGGCAGCTCTGGGCAGTGGTTCCAGAACAGCAAGTAGGCAGCTCAGGCTGGGCTAGAGGTACTGCTGGGAAGGCAGTTGGGGCCAGAGGTGAAAGACCTTAAATGCCAGGCCAGGGAGCTAGGAAGAGTAAAGAGAAGGCTTTAAGCAGGGCAAGGGGAGGTGGGTACCGGGTACCTGGCACCTTTTGTCTCAGTGTTTTCTGTGCCCAGGCCAACGGCATGCTTTGCCACCCAGATGTCTTTGAGCTCTCTTGAGGTCGCTGTGATTCTGCTTCAGGATGTGTGGGTAGTGGAGCAGTCCCCGTGGCACCTCTGTCCCCAGGCCAGGCTAGCACCGACCAGTCCTCAAAGGGAGACTCATAGAGGGGCTGGCGTCTTTGCAGCCTGGTAAACCCGGCCCTCCTCCTGCTCTATCACAGGGATCAGCCTCCTCATCCCCCCAGATGCCATACCCCGAGGGAAGATCTACGAGATCTACCTCACGCTGCACAAGCCGGAGGACGTGAGGTGTGGGCGTGGGCCCTGCATCCGAGGCTGGGTGGGTCCCCCTGCCTGCAGTCACCAGGAAGCCACCTGCCCAACCACTGCTGGGCCTTGTCTGGTCTGGCCTGAGGGGGATCTGGGGAAGAACTGCCCCTAAGCTCAAACCAGCTCTGCTCCTGACGCCAGGGGCCACTGCCCTGCCCTGTCCTACCCAGTCCAGGGTGGTCCATTGATGCCTTTCCCTCCCCACCTGTTTTTCCCCATTTGAGGTTGCCCCTAGCCGGCTGTCAGACCCTGCTGAGTCCCATCGTTAGCTGCGGGCCCCCTGGAGTCCTGCTCACCCGGCCTGTCATCCTTGCTATGGACCACTGCGGAGAGCCTAGCCCTGAGAGCTGGAGCCTGCGCCTCAAGAAGCAGTCCTGCGAGGGCAGCTGGGAGGTGAGCCCCTCTGCCCACCCAAGGGAGCCAACACAGGCCTCCGAGTGGAGCCCGGCTTCCCACCTGGCCCTTGAGCCAGGTCCCTGTCCCCAGGCCCTGTCCCCAGTCTCTGGCCACCCCTCGGAGCTGCATTTGGCATGAGCTGACCCATCGGGCCCTACCCGCAGGACGTGTTGCACCTGGGGGAGGAGGCGCCCTCCCACCTCTACTACTGCCAGCTGGAGGCCGGCACCTGCTACATCTTCACCGAGCAGCTGGGCCGCTTTGCCCTCGTGGGAGAGGCCCTCAGTGTGGCCGCTGCCAAGCGCCTCAAGCTGCTTCTGTTTGCCCCCGTGGCCTGCACCTCCCTGGAGTACAACATCCGAGTCTACTGCCTACAGGACACCCGAGATGCACTCAAGGTACTGTCCAGCCCCACCCTGTGCACCTGGCCCTGAGGGCTGAGGTACAGGGGGCTCTCCCAGCCCCCAGGCTCAGCTGACCGCCTGTGGCACTGCAGGAGGTGGTGCAGCTGGAGAAGCAGCTGGGTGGACAGCTGATCCAGGAACCTCGTGTCCTGCACTTGAAGGACAGTTACCACAACCTGCGCCTGTCTATCCACGACGTGCCCAGCTCCCTGTGGAAGAGTAAGCTCCTCGTCAGCTACCAGGTGAGGGCGCTCAAGGTGCCTGGAGCCGGGCCCACCAGCCACAGGCACCCCTGACACTGCCCCTCTACTTCCCCCCTCAGGAGATCCCCTTTTATCACATCTGGAATGGCACACAGCAGTACCTGCACTGCACCTTCACCTTGGAGCGTGTCAGTCCTAGCACCAGTGACCTGGCCTGCAAGGTGTGGGTGTGGCAGGTGGAAGGTGATGGGCAGAGCTTCAACATCAACTTCAACATCACCAAGGTGGGCAGGAAGGGTATCAGCACTGCCATAATGTGCGCCACACCCCCAGGCCCGCCCTGACACCTCCTCCTAGAAACCAGAAACTGCTTGGCCTCTTCCTCCGAGTCTCCAGGGAGAGGTGCAGGTGCAAGTAGATAGATGCAGACAGATGCAGGGACTGACTTGGGAAGGGACAGAAGAGGATGTGGGAGCAGCAGGAAGGAGAAGTGGAGCAGCCTGGGCTTCCCTGAGGAGGGTCTCCGTCCTGGGCCTCAAAGGTTCAGTAAGAATTCGACAAGCAGCAGGGAGGGAAGGGCAGCGTGTCTGTCCTTGAAGGGCACTGAGTTCAAGGACACAGGCTGTGAGAGGAACACAGTGAATCCTGAGTGTTCAGCAGAGGCTACGCAGGGGGTCAGGGCGGGTAAGGTCAGGGCTGGTGGGGAGAGGGTGGGGAAGGAAACCAGATAGCTCCGGTGCTCACTGGCTGTGAGCCTGTGGCAGGTCATTACACCCGAGCCCCAGTGGGGGTGCCCAGGAAGCATTGGTATCATGTGGTGCTATGCTCTCAGGTGGTTTGGACACTCCCCCAGGAGGTTGCAGTGGTCTTGGACCCGGGAAAGTTCTAACAGTCATATTCACCCCTTTGCCATCACCCCCTGCCCCCAGGACACAAGATTCATGGAGCTGCTGGCTCTGGAGAGTGAAGGGGGGGTCCCAGCCCTAGTGGGCCCCAGTGCCTTCAAGATCCCCTTCCTCATTCGGCAGAAGATCATTACCAGCCTGGACCCACCCTGTAGCCGAGGTGCCGACTGGCGGACTCTAGCCCAGAAACTCCACCTGGACAGGTGCATGGGAGAGGGGCGGGAGGGGAGGCGTGCAAAGGCCACCTGCAGTCCTGCCTGGCAGGGAAGGATGGGAAGGGTGGACAGGATACTTAGGCATTCAGGATGGTTGGCAGAGAGTGGGAAGGAGTGAGGCCAGGCCACTAATGGGCTCCCTTCCTCCCCTTCTCTCCACAGCCATCTCAGCTTCTTTGCCTCCAAGCCCAGCCCCACAGCCATGATCCTCAACCTGTGGGAGGCAAGGCACTTCCCCAATGGCAACCTCAGCCAGCTGGCTGCAGCAGTGGCCGGACTGGGCCAGCCAGACGGCGGCCTCTTCACAGTGTCGGAGGCTGAATGCTGAGGCCAGCCAGGCCCCCAACACCTACACTCTCACCAGCTTTGGGACCTACCAGGGACAGGCAGAAGCCGGACAGGGTCCTCCCCCGCACCAGGGAGCTGTGTGGACAGGCCCCTTCTGGTGAACGCTGTCTCTTCACACTGGCCCTTCAGACCCTGCCCATGCTCCCGCCCCCTCCAGGGCCTGCCAGGCCAGGCGGCACTGCCACCTGCCTCCAGGGCCCAGGCTGGACAGTGCCAAAAGCTAGCCCAGGCCCAGCCCCTGTGTGTGTGTGTATATGTGTGTGGTGCTACCTCTCCCCCCGCCCCCGGCCGGGGACTGCACACGCACAGCATGTGTGCACACACTGGGCTCGGGATGCACCCTGGAGCTCCTGCCTGAGCTGGACCTTATGCAAACATTTCTGTGCCTGCTGAGTAGGGGCACGTCTGAGGGGCCCGGCTCCAAGCCTGTGGGACTGAGGGCCACAGCCGGATGGGGGGCGGCCCCTGGATTCAGGCACACGACCCCCACACGGGCACGTGCCCACGCATGTCTCGTGAGTCACATCACCGGCTTCCCCCTCCCCTGCACACATGTCATGCTGTACACCTGGAGGCCACTCACATCTCTCACGCCCAGTATCAGTCCACATCTGCCTCTCACATGCTGCCCTTCTCCCACCCACCCAGGGACACCCAAGGCTCCTCCCTGATTCCCCCCTCCCCCACCAAGAGGAGCCCTGCCCGACCGGGCGTGTGAATATGCAACGGGAGTCCTGGGCTGGACAATGGCGAGTGTGCGTGCCGTGGCGTGCCCGCTCCTGGGGCCTGTCGTGTGAAGCTCGTGCCCTGACTCTGTCTTAAGTGCATTCACGCACTTACACTTGGCCTTATGTACACAGCCTTGCCCGGCCGCCGGGGCGCGTAGGGATTTTAGCGGACGTGAATGTAAATAAATTATATATATATTGCTAACCCAAGTGCTGCTTCTCTTGGGGAAGCTAGAACTCGAGGCCAGTGGCCACAGAGGGGTCACACATGGGCTGTTCTGGGAGTCCTGGGTGGCTGAGCCTGGCTGGGGGACAGGTGGGGCCCCAGCCCTGGTCCAGCACAGCTGGTTCCTGGAGATTTCGTCAGACATGGGCCTGCTTGGCCAGACGACAGGCAACGGCAGTGACCAGGGCTGCGCCTTTGCCCGACCCATCCTCTGACTGCAGGAAAGTGACTGCACAGCAAGGGGCCAGCTCCTGCACAGTGGCCGCCACCAGGCGAGAGAAGCTGTGAGGGGAGGGGCAGAGATGAACCCAGGCCAGCCAGGCCCTACCCAGGCATGCCTCCCACCCAACCTGGCATCCAGACTCACTGGGGATGCAGCTTGTAGAGGGTCCCATCCACTCCCACGGATATGGTCAGCTCTTCCAGGCCCCGGTTCTCACGGATCTTCTCCACCACGGCAGCCACACCTGCCCCACAGAGCTGGGCTGCCCGCTGGGACACAGCCTGACACACCTCCAGGACCATCAGGGCATCATCCGAGGTCAGGGGAAGCCCCAGATCCTCAAGGATGGCTCGGACCTGCCTCAGGGCCAGGCTGTCACTGGGGACAGGAAGGAATAGAACACAGAGAGGTAGGGTCTGGCATTAGCTCCCCTCTCTTGTGGCCTTTACCCTCCTGGGTGGACCTCCCTCCAAGCAGCATTCCAAAATGAATGGAAAGACCCCTTTGGGAGGTGGGAGGTGGTAATACATGGCTCAGCACCTTTCAATCTCAGACAGAAACTTGGTCTTGAAAATATCCCTGGTCTGAAGGCTCTGGGTCTGCTGACCCCGAAAGAGAACTCCAATGCTGGTCAAATGCAAGAGGATGTGGCGAACAATCTCTCCCAGGTACATGCCACTGATCATCTTCTCAAACCTGCATGAAAGTGTGTGTGCCCACATGGTAGGAGACCCCATCAACTATCATCACCAATGGAATCCACCATCAGCCACCCCTGCCAGGCCCAGTCCACACCTTTGTTTGCCAGGGTTGATGGATGCCTGGTCCACTCTTGCATCGAAGCAGGTGCTGAGCGTGTCCAGAGAGCCATCATCCCCAAAGGCGCCCCACTCCATGTTGATGCACATGTGGCCTAGGTCCCCAGCCACTCCTGCCACGTTCCGGAGCTCTTCCATGTAGCAGGCATTGGTGCCAGTTCCTGCAGGAAGGCCAGATGGAGTAGGAGCCTTTTACTAAATCAGACAGGACCCCCTCTGAGCCCTTCCTGCACTGAGACAGCAAAATGTGGCTCATATTTTACATCTCCATCTCTCCACACCCGCGGTCCTGATCTTCCTTCCTTCCTGACATTCTTCCGCAGCCCCTGCCAGCACCAAGCTCTCTGGGCCTCCACTGCTTCCCCTACCAGCTCCACCATCAGTGCATCTCCCATGCTCCCCCAGAGTACTCCTAGAAATGCCACCAGCCATGCCATTCCCCTGGGAGATGTATAACAACCCCCACTGTCTGCAGGTGAGACACCTAAGCTCCCTGAATTGGTCTTCAAGTCTTTAGTCAAACTAGCAGGTGCTGGGCCACGAGGATGGAGACAGAGTCAGACCAGTGGAGCCCCACGGTGGCCAGAGGCGGGGCAATGAGCAGACAACTCAGACACTGCCCATATGTGCCTAAATGAAAGTGCAAAGAGCATCCTGGGAGTTCGGATGAATCATCCTGCCTAGAGGGTCAGAAAAGCTACAGAGAGGAAGTAAGTTGGGGTTTGGCCTTGAAGCCAAGAAGCACAGAAAGGAACAGCATTCCAGGCAGAGGGCCAAGGCATCCCTTTTCTATCTCTAACACCTGGTCAGCTCTAGGCAGGTAGACTCCTTGAGGCCCTACCTTGACTTGCTCCATCCAGTGGTTCATTCCCATGGCAATCTGGGCACACCCCTCCGAGTGCCTGCCCATGCCAGGCTCTATGTTCAAGAAGCTCCCAGTCCCACAAGTAGCTATCACCCACCTCGTGCTCTAAGAGACTGATGCCTGAAGATCTGTGGGAGCCCTCCTTCCCTGCCCAGCCAGATCCCTTCTTTCAAGGCTTTCTTTGCAAGTTCCATTCATTGTGGGACCCCTTCCTTTCTGACCTCAGCCTGTCGCCCTAGCACAGAAAGTCAGGTTTAGCTCTCTCTGACTGCCATGTGCTATTCTGGGCTCAAGCTCTGCTAAATGGTTAGTTCTGAAAAGGCAGGTGTTTTCCCCTTTTATGTGTCTTCCTGTCCCTTCATCCATCCCTCAGCTGGCCAAAGGATAGGTGCTTAATAAAGACTTAGAATCTTGGATGACCTGAAGAATGACCTCATAGCTCATTCTCTGTCAATCCCTGGCACCCACCCAGCTCCAAGCACTGAGTGTACCATGAATTAGCATCAGGCAGTAGGGCACAAAAGAGCAAGGCCCTCCTCACCAACAATAAGGCCGACCTCACAATGGGGGTCCTCATAGCCACAGGACATCATGGTTCCCACTGTGTCATTGACAATGGCAACGACATTCAGCTCCATTGCCTGCAAAACAAAGGATGATGCTAGTTGCTGGGCAACATGGTCGTCACGGCAACTGGTGCTGGACCCAGAGGTCTCTACTGTAGAGGGTCCCCCTCTTAGAAAGCCAGAGACCCTTTGCTCCCCTCAAGGCCTGCCACAGTCCCAAAGCACCCCTGGAGGCAGACTCCCTACCTGTTTGCGCTCAAGGGCTTCCCTCAGCAGACACACCACATCTTGGCCCTCACAGTCTGATGCATTGAAACCCTTGGTCCAATTCAGGAGGATGCCCTGGGGTGGGACCAAGGCAGGGGACCCCTTGGAATCTCACTTGGCCTCCCCAAAGTCTGCATCTCCTCCAGCACACCATGTCCCCCCTCTATGAGCCCACTCTGCCCATACAGTGGAGGGCCTTGCCTTCTGCCCCATGCCAAGTCCTATAAAGCCTTCCAGTATAAAGAAACCTATTAACGTTCAGGTTTAGTACCAGGATGCTCAGATGGTCTCAGGGTTTGACCATTTTAAGATGGTTGCCCAGAAGGAATGGCTCTTTGTGATTGGTTGGAGCTTGTCAAATGAGTGCTGTGTGTGAGAAAGGGGAGGACAGGGAAGGCTCGGTGAGTCCACATGGCAGCAGATTCTGCTCTTCTGAAAGGAACTAGCCAGGGTCACTTGAGAGAAGGAATTCTTGAAGCTGGGACAGAGCCGTGTCATTGGGAGATTCACACGTGTGTTCCAGATGTGAGTGAAGAACAAATAGAAAAGCCAGAACCCAGACATGTGGGCAGGATGGAAGGGGACAAGACAGCTAAGCCTTTACTGTGAGAAATTGGCCTTAAATTGTGATCTTAGTGGCGGGGGCTTGGCTGTGCTTTTCTTAGTGTGCTACTCTAAAGCAGGAGGGCAGAAGAATATGACTGCTCTGCCCACGGAGAAGCGTGGAGAGCAGGTCTGCAAATCTTTAGGGCAGATTAGAAATACTGTACTAACTAACATTCCCCCCAGTAATATTGTCTTATCACTTTCCCTATGTGACTACATCTTGGGTGTTCTGTGCTCACTGTCACAAAACCAGAAACTAGAAAGAGTAAATGAGAGGGAGGCCAGTTTGGGGGAGACTAGATCATGAGAATTAGCAAAGCTTACCTGCTCCCACACAAGACAAAGAACCCCTGGCCTGGGGAAGGCAGGGGGTGGGCAGGCAGAGCTAGGTTTTGGATGGCCTCCTAAGAGAGGTGCTCTGTGCCCTCTACACTGGGCCCATGCTTGGGCAGGAGGGAAGGATATACAGGATTTGGGTGGTCTGAGAGGAGAGGAGGCCTCTGCCCTCCTTCCCCAGGGAAGTGTGAGGACCCAAGAGAGGAAGTACTAGCCCCCTACTACTTCCCAGTGGGGGCCTGGGTGTCTCCCCAAGAGTTTCCCTTTTCTGTCTGCACATTCAATACAGTGAAGGACGATTGCTGTACAGCCAAGAGGGGCCCCTAGGGGGTAGTGGGTCTCCAAATTGATCAACATTAAGTTTTCACCCCCCCCCAAAGATTGTGGGTTCAACACAGAAATTTAGTTTAGTGATAGATCAATAGGATTCTGTTTCTTGCATGCCTGCTTTTGCATCTTGAGTCCCACCTGCTTCTCATACTTTATTAAGAAATAATCAAAAGGCGTCAGCTGCTCAGCCTGGAGTGAGAGCCCAGCTGAGAGATGCAGTGGCCATGCAGGTGGGGGAAGGCAGAGTACAGAGGCACACATCTGGGAAGTCAAGACTGGAGCAGAGAGTGACAGCCACAAAAGGGCTGGTTGGAGCCGAGGAGGCAGAGCTGCTCAGACACAGGTAGGGCAGGACACAGTGGGCACCTTCAGGGACAGTGTACCCCTCATCATAGCAATTTTTTGCACAAGTTGGGATGTTGAGGGGGTGGGAAACTTCTGAAAACCTGGACTAGAAGCTTTGCATGACAGGCCTCAGTGTGTGCAGGAAAAGTCTGGCGTTCTTATTGAAGGGTGCGCGGGGTTGTGTACTGAGAACCTGCCGCTCTGCCACCCCAGTTAGGCACCCAACCCAGCGAGGCACTGAGAGGGATGCTGGCAAGGCCGGAAAGGGGAGAGGGGGCAAAGGACCTGTGTAAGCACAGCCCCTTTGTACGCCTGGAGCTAACACTGCTCCATGCAAGCCCTGGGCCAGACACCAGTGCGTGGTCAAGCCGGATCTGGGCCTGTACTACTCCCAAGTGTCCACACCTACCCCTAGCTCCACTCTCCTGCTTATTGGCAGCCCCCAGAAACACCCATGTCCATTTCCATCGCAGGCCTCTTCGTGACCCTGGATTCCAGGCCACATTACTACTTCTACCCATTTGGGCACACTACATTAGGGAAACGGAGGCCAAGTGGAGGCTCAGCCCAGTGGTGCCTCTGCCTGCCCCTCCCCCGAGTCCTCTCCCCAGCCTCCCGCGATGCCATGAAGGGCAATGTCTTCCCCCCCCGCCGTCCCTCCCTCACCTGGTCCAGGCCAAGCTGCCTGCACGGAAAGGAGAAGGTGAAACCCAGGGGGAGGCTCTGCCCACTCAGGCCCTGCTTCTGCTGGAAGTCCAGGATGCAGTCCACGATGTGGTCAAAGAGCTGAGGGGCAGTGCAAGTCAGCATCAGGGAGAGGGCACCTGGCCCTTCCCTGGCCCTGCTTCAGCCCCAGGCTGAGTACCTGCTGCCCAGAGCCCTGAGCCACACACTCAGGGATGGAATAGACTTGGTTGGTGATCTGCACGCCTCCTGTGGCCACATGTACCAGGAGGACTCGGAAGTTGGTGCCTCCAAGGTCCAGTGCCAGGAAGTCCCCCCGCTCTGTGGGACAGAGACCCTCAGTACCAGGACAGAGTGGGTGGCTTCACCCAGCACACACTGACCCCCAAGAGCCCATGTCCCAATCACACACTCAGGCCAGGTCCTCACCGCTGCCATCAGGAGTGGCCCGGACGTAAGTGGGCAGCATTCGGAGGGAGGAGGCCTCCCCTCGGAGCCCTTTGACCATGGCCTCCCGCATCTGTGCCTGCACCACTGCCAGCTGTTCGCGGTTCAGCCGGAACGGTGCCAGGGTCTCCTCCAATAGGCGCCGGTGGGCAGCCAGGCGGGCAGCTACCGCAGTCACCATTGCCACACCCCGGCCGCCCCCGTCCACAGAAGGGATAAAGGAGACATCACATTCAGGGGCCAGGAGCTTCACCGTCTCCTGCAGGACACTGAGGAACCTGCACAAACACATGCGAGGCCCACCCTGGCTTGGCACCAGGCCCTGACCCCAGGGCTTACTGAAGCCTGGACCCCATCATTTCAAATCAGTTCAATTCTAAATTTATCTGTGCACCCACTCCATGCCCAGGGACCCCTCCCTTGCACACCCACGGAGAAACATCTTTTCTCTCCTCTGACCTCTTTTGGCCCTAGCCGCCACCTGGCCTCACTCTGCTGGTGCCATTCCCACCCCTGCCCTGCAGCCATGGTACCAGAGTGCCCTTGGGTGCTTGTCTCACACACACACACACACACACACACACACACACACACACACACACGTGTTCCTGCTCTCACAGGGTCTGTTCACACAGGGTCTGTGTTTCCCAAATACCTGGGGTGGTGCTCAAACACTCGGCCTCCAATGGCCACAGCGACCTGAAGCTTCTGCTGCTCCCGGCTGTGCTGGAGGCGGGTGAGGACAGCAGCCAGGGCAGTGGCGCAGAGCTGGGCGGCTCGCGTGCACACGGCTGCGCATACATGCTGCACCAGCTCAGCGTCCAAGGCCCCCGGGTTCAGGCCCAAGTCCCGAAGAATAGCATGCACACGGGCTGTCCCAGCCGAGGCGCTGGGGGGACAGTGTGCTACTTTGAAGGTCAAATATCCCAGATGCTCCCTGTCCCTCTTCTTCCAAAGTCCTGTGGCTCCCTGAAGGGCAGAGCACCCAAGCAGAGAAGCCCATTGTCTAATCCCACTGGCTTCCCACACTTACTCCTCCATCTCGGCCACCTGCTCCAGGAGGATGCCCCCTCGGCTCAGAAGGGCATGGGAGGTGCAGCCACCAAAGAGGATTCTGTGCTGGGCCAGGTGAGTCAGGACCTGCCGCACCAGCTCACCCAGGTACAGGCCGCCAATCATCTTCTCAAACCTGCTGGCCAGAAGGGTGGCTGGAAGAGGCTTTCCTAAGCCTCGGTCCACATGAGCCCACCTGTGAGAGCACTCAAGGAGGCATCATTGTCTTTAGGGTCCCCATATTGGAGGTTCCAGAAGTACATAGCTTCCCAGGAGACACGTGGGTGTTTACCCATACCTCACTGCCCCCTCCAGTTTGGGTTAGGGTTAGGGGGCTTCTGGAGGGTGGCAGGATCCAAAAGGGAGGGTGGGACACTTTACTCAGCTACCCCCAGTCTCCAAATACCTGTCAGGGCTAGCCAGAGTCAGGAATAAGGGAGGGCCAAGGTGTGAGAACTCCGAGTTCTAGAACTTAGAGCCCTTCCTTCTCTGAGCCTGGCCAGGGCCCCTGAGGGGGCAGCATGGAGCTCCTGGGAGGGAGAGGCTGGCCCTCAGGGCTGGCGCACAGGGACAGTGGAGGGGATGGGGAGCAGAGCAGAGAAGGGCCTAGAATAAAAAGTCAGGCCACCTCTGGGCACCGGGATTCAGGGACTCTTGGTCCAGGAGGCGGTCGAATGTGGTCAGCACTGACCCAAGGGCCCCATCGTCGCCGAAGGAGCCCCACTCGATGCTGACACAAACACGGCCGCGGTCCTCGTCCAGCACCGCCACGTGCCGTGCCTCCTCCATGTAACATGCGTTGGTGCCAGTGTCTGGCAGAGATGACCTCATCAGAGCCTGCCCACCAGGCAACTGTGCCCCCCACCCACCGCCACAAATGGCCCATGGCTCACCTACAACAAGCCCGACCTCGCATGGTGCAGTCCCCAACTCGCAGCCCATCATGGTGCCCACCGTGTCATTCACCACAGCAACCACATCAATGCCACAGGTCTGGACAGCGGGAGAGCAGAGCAGGGGAACCTGGGTGTTGGGCAGGGCTGGGGCCCTCTCTATGAAGGAGACTCCCAGAGTCCATGGAACATGTGTCCACATGCCCCACACATCTGTGTCACAGACATTCTGAGCCCTCCATCCACAGAGGAAGGTTTCCCCCCACCCCATGCTCCTGTGACTCCTTCACCGCCAACTCAGGCCCTGGTGGTCTCCGTGGCTCCCAACCTTAGCCATTCTCTCCAGGACACCAGTGCCACCCACAGAACCAGGACCAGGACCAGGGTAAGCCAGCGCACACTTTGAAGACTGCACAGAGCCCCCTTGCTGGCTCACCCTCATCCTGGCTCCCCAAGCCCTTCCCTTTCAGCCCTGACTTCCAGCCATGCACACAGTATGGCGGCCATTAGTTCAAACAGACTGGCCTCCTCAGGCAACAAGACTAGCATACGCCCTTCTCTGAAACTACATCTTCCCCAGCCCCAGCTTATGCACCTGGCAGACTCCTCCTCCAAGTCCTTATCAAGGCACAATGGGCCCTCCCCAGTGCTCCCAGGGCCATTGGAATCCTCCTAAACAGCAAAGGCTTTTATTGAATGCTTTCCCCACCAGACCCAGAGGTCCTTGAGGACAGGGTCAAGCCTTTTCATCTTTGTTTCCCCCTTGGCCCTAAGCATTGGTTTGACCTTTCTTGGCCTCAGTCTCTTTACCTAGAAAATGGGAGTGGCAGCAGCATTTATGCCAAGGTTAAACTGGATAAAGGATATAAGCAGGAAAGAAAAGCAAGCCCTCCCAAAAGCACAGGGCAAGTCACATGGTTGTCCCATGGTCCCTGCCCCCACTCACCCCCTGCCTCTCAATGGCATCTCGAAGCAACTGGACCACATCCTGGCCTTCCACACCACTGCACCTAAAACCTTTGGTCCAGGAAATGAGGGTACTCTGGGGGCAGAAAAGTACGGTCACTTCAACAGCCTTCACGGGGCTGCAGCCCCTCTCCCACCATCCCCATGCCCACTCCGCCTCACCTTGTCCAGGCCTGTCTGGTGACAAGGAAAGGAGAAGTTGAACCCAAGCTTTAGGCCCTGGCTGCCCACAGGGTATGCATCCAGGAATTCAGACAGGCAGCGAGCAGCAAAGTCAAAGAGCTGGGGGACACAGGAGGGGCTCAGCTCTGCCCAACAGAGCCCCAGCCACCCTGTGGTCCCACAGCCTGGGCAGGGAGCCCTCACCTGCTGACCAGGACCCAGCATCACTTCTTGGGGGATCAAAAACTCCCGGCTCCGGGGCTCAATCCATTGCTCCTCAGTGCCTGTCAAGGTCACCCACAGAACACGCAGTGAAGCCCCCGTGGCTCCCAGCTCCAGCACCACGAAATCTCCTTGCTCTGAGGACAAGCAGTCACAGAGAGGCAAGCAGCTGTTGATACCAAGCTCTCTGCCTCCCAGAAATATTCCCAAGGCCTGCAGAGTTTTGTCAAGGAAACTTAGAGATGGGAACCTTAGAGACAGGGACAGGGATAAGAAACTACCCCCTCCCCAGATGACAGCCTTCTCCCCAGGCCTGGTCACCTGTCTTAGTCTATGTCACCCACCAGTGCCATGTGGAGTGGACCTCACATAAGTGGGCAGCATCCGGACAGCCGGGGCCGGGCTGGCCTGGCCTGTTAGCGCCTGCTCCATGGAGCGCAGGAGGCTGGCTTGGATCTGCCGCAACCGTGTCGTTGTCACCTTGAATTGGTTCAGGCATTCCTGCACCTGGAGGAAAACAGGCTGACATCTGGGCAGGAGCCCTGTTGGCCTAGTCAAGTACTCCAACCCCAACCAGGAGAAGCCAGCCCTGTCCTGCTCATACCTCCTCTCACCTGTCCCAACCAGATCCTCCCTCAGCTTCCGCAGGGCTGGCCTGAGCCCTTTCTGAGCCTCGTCTACCAGCACCACCCAGTTCTTACCACACTCTGGCTCTCTGGCCGCTTAGAGCCTGCACCCAGCTCCAATACCCTCAGAAGGGTCCTTTCTGGAGGAAAGACCCACCCACTTCCCTCTGCTCCATTCCCTCCTGGCTCCTCAGATCACTATACTCCTGGATCCTTCTATTTCATTGAATTCAGGGTTTGACAAGGCCTTTCTCCTGTCACACCAGGACCGATTGGCTCTGGGTTCCCAGTATCCAGCGCCAAGCTGCTCAGTGAGTTGTCAATGAAGGAGAAGTGAATGAACACATATGTGAACAAACTTCAAGTTCAGGTACTTCCCTCTCCAGATCCACTTGATTCTGGAGCCTGAGTAAGTCAGGCCTTCACTTTTTATTTTTTAAACACACCACCAATATTTATCGTTCCACTCTTTCCAATAGACCAGTGCTAACACTAGGAGGGACTGGGCCTCCATAAAGAGAGATCCACCTGGGGGCCCAGTGTGTCCACCTAGGTATGTTCTGAGGTTTGGTGGTGGCCCTAGGACCTAAGTCTGCCCCCAGAGTTCCTCCATCCCAGAATCCTTGTGGGCCTGAGACTGTGTCACACCCAGGAAAGCTCTCTGGGTGGAGCAGGACATGGGGAGAGAGGTCACATGATGCCTCAAAACCTGTCACACCACACATCAGCATGAGACAGGAGGGAAACTAAGTTAAGAGGGTGGAATCAGGAAAACATGGCAGGGAGTCTGAAGATGAAGTGCTGAGGAAAGTCTGGAGGCGACCCTGCAGAGGACAGCCCTCCCCTCTGTTGCCATCCCTCCAACAGGCATGGGGAGGCCCATTCACACACCCAAGGCTATTCCCAGCACCAAGTGCTGCTCCACCAGCTGAGGCCTGCCCTGTGCAGCTCAGGCTGCAGTGTAGGAACAGAAAATAAGTAAGCAGATAAGATTGTCTGATAGCAATGGCAGCTTAAAAAAAAAAAAGGCAGGAATAGAAGTCAAGAGTGAGCGGGAAGGTAGAGATATTTTTGGACATTGGTCAGGATAGGTCTTCCTGTGGAGGTGACCTACATGAAGGAAGGGAATGAGCCATTTGAAAATCTGGGGAAAGTGCCCTAGCCAGTTTTGCTTAGTGGATAGAGCGTCGGCCTGTGGACTAAAGGGTCCCAAGTTTGATTCCAGTCAAAGGCACATGTCTGGGCTGATCACCAGTAGGGGGCGTGCAGGAGGCAGCCAATCAATGATTTTCATCATTGGTGTTTCTGTCTCCCCCTCCTCCTTCCTTCCTCTCTGAAATCAATAAAAAAATATTTTTAAAAAGAAAAAAAGCCGAGACCGGTTTGGCTCAGTGGATAGAGCTTCGGCTTGCGGACTGAAAGGTCCCAGGTTCAATTCCGGTTGGGGGCATGTACCTTGCTTGCGGGCACATCTCCAATGCGGGGCGTGCAGAAGGCAGCTGATCGATGTCTCTCTCTCATCAATGTTTCTGACTTTCTATCTCTCTCCCTTCCTCTCTGTAAAAAATCAATAAAATATATTTAAAAAAACTGTATTTAAAAAAATCTGGGGAAAGATCATAAAGAGAGTTTCTTCAATGCAAGGGAATGAATTTGGGGGAAGACTGGACCAGGAATAAATTACCATAAAGGGAGAGGTGAGGAAAGCAGAGGACAGGACACTCTGACTTCTCCACCGGGCAAGCACCCTGCTGCTTCCCTTCTATATGAAAACCTCCTCTGGGTAACCTCCTAGGCATCCTTCAAAGAGGCTCAGCAGCCTTCCTGGGTTCATTGGAGAGCCCCAGCCCGTGACTCCATTCTCCTGGGCTTAGCCTTTTCCAGGACCCCACCCCTGGTTGCACAGGAATTTCGTTTCTGCAACCTGCTGCCCCAAGCTGGACCTGTATTTATAAAGAACCACTGGGGCATCTGGATAAGGAGGCTGAGGAGACTGGGAAAAGAAGTTGCCCACTGAGGAAGATGGGATGGCTCTCTCCCATCCCTGCTTTCGGAAGAGATGGGAAACAGAAGCCTAAGGCACAAATGACCCTAATAGGGGTGTCAGGAGTTTAGTCTGTGTTTACCTTACAGTAGCCATGATGCTCAGACGAGTTATTTCCAGTACAAATGAGGACATTGGGACTCAGACAGGGACAGTCATCTGCCTAAGCCAGGCACAGGGTGGGATTTGAACCCGGATCTGTCAGACTACAGAGATGTTTCTACATAAATGTGAAAGCTTTATAAAAACTAGCAATATCTGAAAAGACCCCAAAGCTAATGAAGGCTGCAATGAGGAAACCCCATAGGACCTGGCATGAGATAACTTATATCTGAATGTTCCCCTGCCACTTCCTGGATGTGTGGCTCTGGGCAAGTCAAACTCCCCTCTGAGATAACAAGTCATCTCTCATGCAAAACCTAAATAATAATAATATTCAGAAGGTCCTAATCCCCCAGTGCCAGGGCCAGGTCTTACTCACAGCTGTATCTCAGAGCCAAATGATGGCTGGTTCAAGGCTAGCGGCACTCAGGAAGTATTTCCTGATTGAGTGGTTGTGGGGGCATAAGAATTAAAGGGGATCGTGTCCATGAAAGTGTAAAATACTGTTCAGGGTGAGGGTTGTGTTTTTATTGCTTAATGATAACACCAGAATGATGGAGTTGATGCCTTAGGCAGATAGATTTTCCTCCAGGAACCAGTGGGAGGTGCAAGAGAAGTGACAAGATGGCAGAAGCCACAAGAAAAACAGGACTTCCCTGGCCGCCTCTGGTGGGTGCATAGTAGCCAGAAGAAGCTATTGGGTCATCCCCTTCCATCTCTCCCAAGAAGACTGGGGAGAGACCTCAGCCAGGAGAGCGAGAAGCAAAGAGGCTGCTCCAATATGGCTTCAAAGCTGGTTCCTTTGACCAGCTTGCATGTCGGTCAGTCTGGACTCATTGCCTCACCTCTCTGAGTGGTTTCCTTCTCCATTCTGCAGGATGTAAAATAGCACCACCCCCCCTCTTTCTGTGAGGACTGAGAAGGGGTAGGACAGTGGCTGGCCTATAGGACATGCTCATTGGAACGTGGGTTTCATTTCCTCAGAACATGAGGTATAACCACCTGGAGAATCTGATTTATTGCCTCCTGGTGACAACAAGAGACCGGAGGGGAGGGGAGGGAAGGGACTCTTGAGAAGGGGTTGTGCTCTGACCACACATGGGAAGGGGGCTGAGGGGGAGCCTGTGGTGCTGAGGTGGGGCCAAGGCATCCCTGTGAAGTCTCCCAAAGCCTAAGGTAATGTCTTTAAACTGCAGGTGTGTGAAACAGTCAGCAGGGCAGTTGTAGGACCAACACAGGAGCAAGGACATAATGTGAGTGGAAGATGGTGGCAGACCAGGCATTGCTCACTCCTGTGGCCCGTGGTGGGTGGTGGGTGGAACACAGAAGAAAATGTTTACAGCAGGGTCTGAGGCAGAGACTAGATGAGAGTGAAGTGGGAGCATGAAATGCTGTGAGGGGTGATGCCCCCACAGTCTGGGTAACAAACCAAGTCCAGCATATGTCTGGACAAGCTGGAAAACTAAAGAAGCTGTAGGAAACAGTTGAAGAACCCTCTCTCAGGCACCTCTGTCCTTTATTATTTCCTGTAACTCACTTAACCCTCCAGTGGGTAGGAGGACTCAATTTTCTTTTCTTCCATTTTACTGATGAGGAAACAGAGACTAAGGGATATGAAATGACTTACACAAGTGTTTCCGGCTCAAGGATGTGGTATGCAAGGGCTCTAAATCTTGGTCAAGAGGGCCAAAGAGAGACTCACTTCTGAGCTAATTGAAAGCATGTAGAGTAAGCCGTACTGTAACCACAGTTCTGTGTGCCTGACTGCATGGCATGGAGAAGAGAGAGAGCTAAGGAGTGACTAGAGAAATGGGGGAAGGAAGGTCCTTAAGAACACAGCTCTATAGACTGTGTCAGCCCATTTGGGAGAGAGGAGGTGCCTGAGTGGCAATGTGGCCAAAGCAATATATTTGGGGCTGAAACATCTCAGCCCAGCTCAGACTCTTGCATGCCTTAGCCGAAGGCACACCACTTCTCTGAGCCTCCTCTTCCTGAGCTGTAAAGTGAGGAGCTAGTCCCTGCCTTGCAGTTGTGTGGAGCATCGTAGGAGACACTGACCGGATCAGATATGAAAGGCTCTGAAAACTGGAAGGTGCTGCAAAGGTGTGATCACATGGTCCCACATCATCTTTAGCCAATCCTGCTCTTGGCAGCCCTCAGTGAGCACAGAACAGAAACCCAGTGCTGAACTTACCAGTTCAGAGCTGTCTGGGGAGCAGGGCAAGCCCTCCTGGGGGATACCAGGGGCTCCTTCCTCTTGCCACAGCTCTACAGGCCCAATGGAGTCCATGGGGTTCCACAATGGGGGTGGCCACCTATGGGAGGAAAGAGGCACCCTGGGTGAACCACTTACTCTACAGACCCTAGGAGGTGGTGACTCAGACCTTTACCGTCCTTCCTTCTGAAGGGAACAGGAAGGAAGCTATGGGCAGAGCTCAGAACTTCTGACCATCAAAGATCCTTTAGTAGTTAACCAGAAGGTTGTCAGTTTCCAGAAGTATGTGTCATAAGAGAGTACCAGGAAGACTGGTTTCTATCCCCAATGCATTTCATTCAGTTATTCATTCACATTTACCAGTTCCTGATGCCTACTCCGCTGGTTGCTAGGGTACAGAGAAAGCCAACCAGGGCCCCACCTTCAGGGACCTCACAGCCCTACAGCAATCCCAGCAGGGTTGATATAGGCGCCAATCGAGATGGACAAGCTGCTGTGCTTAGAAGTTCAGGAATGTGCTAGAGCTTTTGGAAGAAAGGGTATGATGTGCTAAAGCAACTAGCAGGCTGGACCACAGATGTCTCTATGCCAAGCTGAGGTACATGGATTTCTTCCTAAGCTAGATGGAGAAGAAGTGAGGTGTGGATCTCTGCTTCAGTAAGGGCTCCTACTCATGATAAACTTTGGGCAAGTCATTTATGGTACCTATACAAGGTTGGTGAGAATTACATGGAATAACACCTGGAAAAATGTTTTGGAATATTTAATTTAAACCTCAGCTCCTGGGTGGGTTTGGGGAGGGGCAAGGGAGATAATGAGAGCAAAAGAACCTCGCTCAGTGTCTTCAGATTTATTTAGCTGAATTTGCATGAAAACTCTATGAACCTCAATTTCCTCTTCTAGGACAGGAAAAAAAATTCAGTTCTTGTGAGTATTAAAAGAATTAATGATTCTGAAAGTTCTTTGCATACTCTAAAGGACTGTTGGAATGTCAGGTGTGCTCATTCAAGCTAGAGGTGGCACTGATGTTCCAGGAGGATCCTGAGGATCCTTCAGTGATCCAGGTGCCCTTCAGGGGAGAAGAAAATGAAAAATGCAATGGAGGTTCCAACAAATCACTCCACCTCTCCTCCTGGAAAGACAACTTCAGGAAAGACACCTTCCACCCATGCTACCCCTCCCACCTTCTACTCCCATCACTCTCTGTTGTCACCTATAATCTGACTGCCCAACCCCAGCCTTTGGCTGAGTTCCCACTAGTACTGCCCTCACTCAGGCATGCAAAGCCATGAGCATTCTCTTCACTACAAAATCCTCTTGTCCCTTGGCTTCAACAGCCGGTTTCTCCTTGGCCTCCATCCATCTTCATTAACTCCTTCTCCCCTCTCCCCTTAAACAATGGGGTTTCCAGGTTTCTGATAGCTCTCCTTTCCACACTCCCTCTCTTTTTTTTTTTTTTTTTTGCCAAGGGAATTGAAACCTTTATTTTTCTTTTTTTTTAATTAAATCTTTATTATTCAGATTATTACATTTGTTTCTCTTTTTTTCCCCTCCATAGCACCCCTCCACCCAGCTCCCACCCCTCCCTCTGCCCTTAGCTCCCTCCCATTGATCTCATCCATAGGTGTATGATTTTTGTCCAGTCTCTCCCTGTACACCCCTCACCCCTTCCCCCCTGAGAATTATCAGTCCACTCCCTTTCTGTGCTCCTGATTCTATCATATTCACCAGTTTATTCTGTTGATCAAATTTTTAATTCACTTAATTTTTAGATTCACTTGTTGATAGATATGTATTTGTTGTTCATAATTTTTTGGCTTTTACCTTTTTCTTCTTCCTCTTCTAAAAGAGTACCTTTCAGCATTTCATATAATACTGGTTTGGAGTTGATGAACTCCTTATGCTTTTTCTTATCTGTGAAGCTCTTTATCTGCCCTTCAATTCTGAATGTTAGCTTTGCTGGATAGATTATTCTTGGTTGTAGGTTCTTGCTATTCATCACGTTGAATATTTCTTGCCACTCCCATCTGGCCTGCATCGTTTCTGTTGAGAAATCAGCTGACAGTCGTATGGGTGCTCCCTTGTAGGTAATAAACTGTTTTTCTCTTGCTGCTTTTAATATTCTCTCTTTCTCTTTTGCTCTTGGCATTTTAATTATGATGTGTCTTGGTGTAGTCCTCTTTGGATTTCTTTTCTTTGGGGTTCTGTGTGCTTCCTGGACTTGTAAGTCTATTTCTTTTACCAGATGTGGGAAGTTTTCAGTCATTATTTCTTTAAACAGGTTTTCAGTATCTTGCTCTCTCTCTTCTTCTGGCACCCCCACAATTCTGATATTGGTACAGTGAAAGCTGTCCCAGAGTCTCCTTACATTATCTTCACATTTTTGGATTCTTTTCTCTTCTTGCTTTTCCAGTTGAATGTTGTCTGCTTCTTTATATTTCAAATTTTTACTTGATTCTTGCCTTTCTCTAGTCTGCTGTTAGGACTCTGTGTAATATTTTTTATTTCAGTCAGTGTATGTTTAATTTCTATTTGGTCCTTTATCATCTTTAGTAGGACCTTTTCCATCTCTAGTTGGCTCTTTTGTATCGCTAGTTGGTCCTTTTTCATCTCCTCTTGGGTCTCACTAAATGTATCGAATTTTTCTAGCATATTCTTGAAAAACCTTACAAGCGTGGTTTTGAACTCTATCCAGTCGTTTTTTTTTCTCCATTTCTTTTGTTTGTGATCCCTTCCCTTGTTTTGGCATTTTCACTATGCCGGGGAAACTTCTGTGTTGGATTCAGCTTTATGATACCAGATGCAAAGCCGCAGAAGCCTCTGTTGAGCTTGGGAGGGTGGAGTCTCAGGGCTTAAGGGACCGCCTTGCCTTCCAGTCGGCCCCGCCCTCCACGGCCCCTGAGTCTCACGTGACTGGGTAATGGCTGGAGCGGTCCTTGTGTGCGCACCCGCAGTGCCTCTAACCGCTGCCTTTCCAGCTCCCCTGAGCACTAGGACCACACGAGTCTAGGGTTTCACCCGAAACAGGGGCTTAGTGGAGTCAGAAGTGGCACAGTTCGGAGGGTCTGTTTCCCGCCCAGTCGCGAAAGCCAGCGGCACAATCAGCAATCTGTCCTGCGCGCAGCACCGTCTGCGTGCGAGACCAGACCTGATCTTCTGCGACTCCCCTAAATTTCCGTGCACCTTTCCCTTTTCACAGTCCAAACTCCCCCGTATGAGTTTCGTTGGATCTGGGGTTTAGTGTCATAAAATAAGGGGTTCAACGCCATTGGGAGTCTCCGTTTCCCTCCCGCCAGAGAAAGCCAGCCAGGCACTCCGGCACCCGCTCTCTCAGCGCGCGCATCTCAGTACCTCGGCTTTTTGCAGCTCCTCTGGGTCTCTGTGAGCCCCTCTCTTTCCTTCTAGCTGTAGAACTTACACTTCGCCAGCTTTCCTGTGGTTCTGGATGATGTCCGTTCTGTCTTTTAGTTGTAGTTTTGAAATTGTTGTGCGAGGCAGCAGTGTAGGTGTTTACCTATGCCGCCATCTTGTATTCCTCCCCACACTCCCTCTTTATCTCTCTCACTCATCCCCAAGAATTGATTGAAACTTCTATGTGAGGGCTCCTAAATATCCCTGTCCTGAGCCAAATCCTGAATTCTAATTATCTATTAGACATCATGATCCAAACCTGGAGAGGCTCCTCACACTCAAAGCCACATTCACTTTCTCCTTCACTTTAGCCCATGATTCTTCTCATATGCTCCACCTTCTCCTACTCTAATCTGTCCACCACTCCTCGCCCCACCAACAACTGTGCTAAAATAGATTTTATCATGTCATTTCCCAGATCTATCCCCCAAAGAAAGGAACTGTCACATTCTGATGGCTCCTACTGCAGAAAAAAAAGAAGTCTAAAACTCTTTACTGTGGCATTCCAGGCTCTTCACCCTGTCCTCCTACCAAGCTTCCTCTCACTACTGCCCTTCATATGCTATACACTGACTACAAGCTTCATCCTGTCTCTTGATGTCTAGCCTTTGTTCCGTGTTCCCTGAACCTGGAACCACTGTGTCTGGTTCATCTCTGTAACTTCAGCGCCCAATAGAGGGTTCAGCATAGGTAGATGCTAAACAGCTTTGTGAATTTGGGGGTTGGCAGGTAGTCTTATTCAGAGAATCAAGAAATCCATTTCTAACAAATATTCCCAGAGTCATATTATCTTACACTCAGTTTCTAAGTCTTGTCAAATGGGAATGTTAGTTCCACATACATTATAGGTCAGTTTCAAAGATAAAATGGGGTAACTGAGGCAATTACCTTTGGAAAGGGCCAAGGGTTACACACAGTAGTGAGCTTTCACTCTCCTTTCAAGGCCTGGCTGGCTCAGCGATTCATTCATTCACCCTTATTCATTCTCTCTTCTATTTCACATTTGTTTAGCACTTCTCCATGCCAGGGATTGTGAATCATCCCCAAAGAAACCCCAGCATTTACCCTCTCAGTAAGTATATCCATATCTGTCTCTTCCAGCTGAGAGTCTTTGTGGAGAGGGACATGTATCCCTTATCAGTAGATCCTCAGACCCCAGCCCAGGTCGCACATGTTTTAAAGAACTGTGAGGCTCTTTGCTTCCCTCAGCTGAGCCAGCTACATGGAATGAGCCTTCTTTTAGAAACACATACCACAGATGTTTGCTGGGGAGGGAGCCACGACTGGGGACCAAAGGCTTAGTCTTTCCAGCCTTCACTCTTCCAGTATGGGCCAACCAGCAGAGATTAAGGGTGAGGGTTGGGGCTGAGGCAGGTAGGAACTAAACAGAGGAGGAGGCTCTTACCTGGGGAAAACAGCAGTTGGTCAGTCTCCTCAGGCCTGGGCGCTTTCCCCTCAATATGAGGCATCCCATGGACCTGGTTTGCACCCAAAGTGAAACTCACAAGTGAGCTGAGTAATAATGTCCCCAAGCCCCACCCTTTTATTAGACAATAGCTAAGTCACTTCCTTTTGTCTGCCCTAAGAGGAGCTGAGGGTAGGCAAGGCCATGGTGCAAAGTTAAGCAAGATGACCACAGGAAATTGGAGCCATGAAATGGATCAAATGCTCAAGAACATGCCCTCTGCAAGGTTAGGAGTTCTGTCCATTTTACAAAAACTCAGAGTTTAAGCTCTGTGGTGATGGCTTACCCCTGGAAAGAAAATGGAAGAGCCTAGCCTGGAAAATATGCAATCCAGTGGACAATAAGGTGAAATGTGGAAATACTAGTGAGTGAGAGGTCATGTGAGCACAGAAGAATAGACTTGTCTTGGAGTATGCAGGGCAAGAGGAAGCTGAGCCTTGAAGGAATGGTAGTATTCTGGCAAAGGTGGGCCTTGAAAAAAAGAGGAGCATGTACAACATGATGGAGCATCAGACACCTTCATGGAATGGAGTACAGCTCCAAGGTTCTGAAGAGAATGTATGGAGATGGGGCTGCATGGTGGGAGCGGTGAAAGCTAGACTGGAATCTAACCATTAGTCTGTAGGCCAAGGGGGGACAGTAGGTTTATAACATCGGTTTTCTCTACTGAAAGGGGAGGGGAGTCTCAGGTTGCAGCAAAGCTGTTGGCCACCAAGTTGGTTTTTCCCTTTACTAGCCATATATATATGTGTGTGTGTGTGTGTGTGTGTGTGTGTGTGTGTATATATATATATATTTCAGAGAGAAAGGGAGAGATAGAAACATCAATGATGAGAATCATTGATTGACTGCCTCCTGCAAACCACACACTGGGGATCAAGCCTGCAACATAGGCCTGTGCCCTGACCTGGAATCAAATTCTGACCTCCTGGTTCATAGGTTGACACTCAATCACTGAGCCGTGCCGGCTAGGCTGAACTAACTAGCCTTCTTGAATGCACAGAACCTTGAGGCATCACTGTGCTCGCTACTAAGGTATGAAATGTGTGTTCCTCTGAAAATTCATGTTGAAAACCTAATGCCCAAGGTGATAGTATTATGTAGGGCCTTTGGAAAAATGATTAGGTCATGAGGATGGAGTCCTCATGAATGTGATTAATCTCCTCATAAGAGAGGCTCCAGAAGATCCCTCACTCCTTCCGCCATGTGGAGGACACCAGAAATCTGCAACCAGAAGAGGGCCCTCACCCGACCACACTGGCCCCCTGATCTCGGTCTTCAAGGTTCCAGAATTGTAATAAACTCCTATTGTTTATAAGCTACCCAGTCTGAGGCATTTGTTATAGGAGTCCAAATGAACTAAGATACCCACCATGGTAGGAAACAACATACTGTACCAATTTTCATTTCAGGGAAACTGGTAAGCAAATACTTTAAAGCTTTAGGTCAGTGGTTGGCAAACTGCGGCTCTGTTGTCTAATGAGTTTGCCGACCACTGACCTAGACTCTTGATTCTATTAATTACAGGCTGTTATTCCTTGTGATTAAGCCCCTATCCCAGTGCTCAGCAAACTCATTAGTCAACAGAGCCACAATTTGCCAACCACTGCTTTAGGTTACCTCATCAGTAATAACCCTACCATTATCTATAGATAGTACATGACCTCCATCAGGATGATAAAGACACAAGACTCTAGCTCTTATATCTGTTTTGACATTGACTGGACCTGGAAACACCCAGCATCAACCCTGCTGCACAGTTCTCTGAGTACATATAGGCCCTGAAGGCAGGGAGCTCGAGATGGGAGTAGACAGGACAGTCACCCATTACATAGTGTCTTGCCTCGCCCAGATTTTCAGTCTCTCTCAACTTTGTTCGGTTGGGAGATGAGAATATGGAACTGAATGTGAAAGGCCCAGCTGTGATTCATGCTGACAGCCAGTCTGCCAGGGTGCCTCGTATGTTTCTGGAAATCTGTGTCCATTCCCCAGAAGCAGAGATCCCAGAACCCTAGGCTGAGTGTCAGGGCCTTTGGAGGGAGGAGGCAACCTGGACTTGAGGTCTGTGAACAGCTGATAGTCCTTGATGTAGCTTAGGCACAGTAGTGGCCAGCAATTCTCCTTAGATACCAGATGGCCTCTAATAAGCAGAAGGACAAATCCTGACTAATTTCTCCTCAGGATTTGCCTTAGTTGGGGTTCCCCAGAATTAGATCAAATTTGAGCTATCCAGAAGGAACTGAGAAATGGGGAGAGGTCAGCAGGAGGAAAGGTGGGGCACATTTAGAGTTCTGCTGGGCTAGACCCTCCCTGCTCTGGGCTGCTCCCAGGCTTGCTTCTCACAGCAGACAGTGCCCCCACAGCAAGGCAAACAGGCCCTCGAAAAGCTCCTCCCAGTTCCCCCCATGTCCTTTCACTAGGCTATGCCTTGCAGTTCTCTTATACCCATCAAGCTGCTTTACTGTTAGGTCTTTGTTCATGCTGATCTGTCTAGAATAACTCCCTTTGTCCTTTCCACCTTTAAATTCCATTTCAGTCATCACCAAGGCTTGGGGAACCTTCCTGGGTAGTTCCTCCCAGCCATCACCCCAGCTGGATGTGGCCTTTGGATACCATAGTGTCAGGTATTTTCTCCCACCTTTGCATTGGTAACTATGGGCTCCAAGCACATGCTTCTTACTCATCTTTAGAGCTCCAGAGCCTACTTCTAGGCCTGACAAGGAATAGGATGTTAATTTTTGTTAAATTGAAGAGCCCTCCCACAACCTCAATAGTCCAGGGTTTTTGAAAATAAGAGGAAATCAGTAACTTCTTCCTGCCTTCCTGGTGCATATGGCTTCAGACTTTCCACTAGGTTTACACATGCCTCCATCTTCCCACTGATACTTCTATCCACTTAGTGCTACCCACCTTCCCTTCACCCTGTTAAGTCAATTTAGAGCCAAGACTGCCCTCACAGGTGAGAAAGAGCCCATCCAAACCTGAAATATCCACTGAGATTTTGTCATTCAAGGGAGAGGTGGGAGGTAGTATAGTGAAATATGTATAGAGCATGAGCTCTATCAGGCAGACCTGAGTTCAAATACCATCCCATTTACCAGCGGTAGGACCTTAGCTTCTTCACTTCTCTCAGCCTCAATTTATCCATGTGTAAAAGATGGAGACTAATTTCCCCATAGGATTTGCCTTAGTTTGGGTTCCTCAGAATTAGATCAAATTTGAGTGTAAATAGTTTAACTGGAAAGCAATCCAGGCCAGGGCTGGGATTAGAATGATGCATGTGAGGTGTCCTGCTACAAAATGTAAAGAGGCCCTCCAAATTCACGAATGTGTCAACCCTGCCATTATATGAACCTAAGAGTGCGTACCCCTCACCCTGGTCCCCGATCCAGTAAGCACTGGCAGGGGAGTGAGCAGTGAGATATGAAGGGAAGGAAGCCAACGACAGTATGTAATCAAGTTGCTGCTGGGAGCTAAGCCGTATAGAACTAACTGTTTAGAATGAACCCACCTCAGAGGCGAAGAAGCTGTAGTATTTATCCTCCAACTTCCATCTTTCACTGGCTGAGGGCTGCTTCAGGGCCCTAATTACTTGTCACAACTTGAATAGCCCAGGTCTTTTGAAACTGAGAGGAAATCAGAGCCTGTGCCACACAAGCCTAGCGAAGTGCTACAGCAGTTATAGGTTCTTGCAATAGGACCATGTGCGGTACGTACTAGAATGGTGAGTACCCAGGAGAAACGGGCAAGACACTGCTTCTGCTAAAGGGTATTGGAAAGACAAAAGGAAAGAATCATAATGCCTAACACAGAGAAGTCCCCTTCTTTCCCCGTTTATGGCAACCACTTGTGAAGTTCACGGAGCTTCCTAGATCTCCATGAGTCCACAACACTGGCAGAACAGGGGCTTCCCATCTTGGAAGAAGCAAAAATCCCACCAGGATCCCTAGGAGAGCTCTAATTGCCCAGGGTTCAAGGGTACTATGGAAGGCTGGCAGTTGATGGAGCTAAGGTGGAGGGCTTGCTCCTCTAAGAACTATTTCTTCCTGCATCTGCACACCACCTCTCTCTCTGGCTTTTCCACCTCGCTGTAACACCACTTATGACATACAAAACTAGCACCTGGTTTAATAGCAACTACTGTCGCTTCCTCACCATCCTCTATGTGACTGATACTATGCCTTTATACACATTATCTTAACTCTGAGAACCTTGTAAGATTTTTCCCCCCATTTTATGAACAAGTAAACTAGATCTCAGAGAGGTTAACTTTTATCAAAAGCAGGTGTTCAGACTCATGTTGATGTGATACTCTCCAATGACTATCTCTTCACTGTCTCAACAATGCCCTCCCACAGGACAATGGGAGTAATAAGACAAATAAGCAGCCTGTACAAAAACAGTGGGGATTAGGAAGGGGACACTGGGGAGCTGGCTGTTTCCCCTTGACTCCCTATAGTTCCTTGTCCTGCTTATTCCACACCCTCCTCCAATAACTAGCCACTGACCCAGGTTCTAGTAGACTGCTCAGTTTTAAACTAAATAATTCACTTTGTAGAATCAGCCTCTCTCTTTTCTTATCTTTAGGCAAGAAATAACATACTATCTCCTATTTATACAATTCTACCTCCAATGAATTGCTATTTAATGAGAAGACTAGTGAGAGTTAAGCTAATGGGACATAATTGATAAACTAATTTTCATTAGAAGATAAATAGGAAAATAATCAATACTAGAATCAAAATATGTCATTTTCTTTAGGAGTGAAGAGGAGGGGCACTGTAGTGTCATTGCCATGGACAAAAAGTGGCTTTATTTGTTCTCAGCCTTTGTTTCCTCATCTGAAAATTGGGAAGGATAATACTACCTCACAGGATTGATGTGAGGATTAAATGAAGGCACATACATTGCCTAAACCATAGTAGTTGCTCAAAAAATAACTGCTATTGGGAGAACCAAGATGACGGCATAAGGTAAACACCTATATGAGCTGTCTCTCCCAACAACACCAAAACTATAACTAAAAGACAAAACAACTATCCTCCAGAACCACGGGAAAGCTGGCAGAGTGGAAGTTCTACAACTAGAAGTAAAGAAAAAGTGTATTCAGACCAGGTAGGACGTGCAGAAGCTCAGAAAGGCAGAGGTACTGAGACGCGAGAGAATCAGGCTGGCATGCACTGTTTTCAATTGGGAGGGAGTTACAAGTTCCCGACTCTCTGAACTCCAGTTTCTGGCAAGATTCTGGGGACCCAGACTCATACAAGGAGAAACTGGACTGTCTGCCATCGGGTCAGAAAGGGAGGGTGGCTCTCTCGCAGAGTTGCGCACTGGAATCACTGTTTACTGTGCTGGAGAGCAGGCACCAGACACTGAACAGAACGCAGCAGAGAGGTCTGACTGGCAGCCATTGCTGTTTGCCATGCCCTAGCCTAATGATTCCCCAATTTACAAACCCACCCAGCTGTGTGACTTTTGCATAGGAATGGCCTGCCCTCTGGCAGCTTAACCTAACAAATTACAAGTGGGTCAGACAACTCCAAAACTTCCAAACTCCAAGCAAAGAGGAGAAATAGGCAAATCTCCTTGTAGCTCCTGCTGGGTGGCCTCAGACACTAGCTGACTTGCACGTCCTTGGAGATCCAGGAACCAGTGTACCTAGAGGTCAGTGTGAGAAGACACCAGATTTCAACTCCTCACATACATAAGTGACACACTCAAGAGGCAGACTCGGTGAGCACCAAAGCCCCACTGAAGCAAGTTCTGCCCCACAGGGGTGTTTCCAGCACAGCAGTTCTTCCATTAATAGACACAGCTAATCCTCACAGTCAATTGGCCTGGAGGTCAATTCCTTCCAGTGTACCAATAGCAATCAAGGCTTAACTACAAGACTGTGAACCCAGCCCACAAAAGGGTGCACCAAGAATGTCCACCTCAGGTGGTTGGGGAGGCAGAACTACTGGGCCCTAAGGACAACTAGCACAAAAAAGCCACTCCATCAACATTGAGAAGCAGCCAAAATGCGAAGACCAAGAAACATGTTACAAATGAAAGAAATGGAGGAAAGCAAATAATTGGACATAAAGTTCAAAACCACATTTATAAGGTTACTCAAGAATCTTCTACAAACTGCCGACAAACTTAGTGAGACCTCTGAGAAACTTAGTGAGACCTTCAAAGATCTTGAGAATGTCAAAAAAAAAAATGGAAAAGGACCAGTCAGAAATTAAGCATGCACTGTCTGAAGTAAAGAATAATATACAGAAATCCAACAGTAGACTAGAGGACCCCAAGAATCAAATCAAAGATCTGAAATATAAGGAAGCAAAAAACACCTTATCAGAAATACAAAAAGAAAAAAGAGTTAAAAAATGTGAAGATAGTGTAAGGAGCCTCTGGGACAACTTCAAGCGTACTAACATCAGAAGTATGGGGGTGCCAGAAGAGAGAGAGCAAGATACTGAAAACCTATTTGAAAAAATAATGACTGAAAACTTTCCCTACCTGGTGAATGAAATGGACTTACAAGTCCAGAAAGCACACAGAACCCCAAACAAAAGGAATCCAAAGAGGACCACACCAAGACACATCATAATTAAAATGCCAAGGGCAAAAGACAAAGAGAGAATCTTGAAAGCAGCAAGAGAAAAAGTTATCTACAAGGGAGTACCCATAAGACTGTCAGTTGATTTCTCAACAGAAACAATGCAGGGCAGAAGGGAGTGGCAGGAAATATTCAACATGGTGAATAGCAAGAACCTACAACCAAGAGAATAGCAAGAACCTACAACCCAGCAAAGCTATCATTCAGAATTGAAGGTCAGATAAAGAGCTTCACAGATAAGAAAAAGCTAAAGGAGTTCATCACCACCAAACCAGGATTATATGAAATGCTGAAGGGTTTTCTTTAAGAAGAGGAAGAATAAAAAGGTAAAGATAAAAATTATGAACCACAAAGTGATAACAAATACATACCTATCAACAAGTGAATCTAAAAATCAAGTGAATAAAAAAATCCGATAAACAGAACAAATTGGTGAATATAATAAAATTAGGGGCATAGAAAGGAAATGGACTAACAATTCTCGGGGGAAAGGGAGACTGAGGGGTGCAGGAAGAGACTGGACAAAAATCTTACACCTATGGATGAGGACAGTGGCGGAGGGTTAAGAGCATGGGGTGGGGGTGGAGGAAATCAGGTGGAGGGGAGCTATGGGAGGAAAAAAAGAGGAACATCTGTAATAAACTGAACAATAAAGATTTATTTAAAAAATAATAATAACTGCCGAAACCGGTTTGGCTCAGTGAATAGAGCGTCAGCCTGCGGACTGAAAGGTCCCAGGTTCGATACCGGTCAAGGGCATGTATCCTGTTTTCGGGCACATCCCCAGTAGGGGTGTGCAGGAGGCGGCTGATCAATGTCTCTCTCATCAATGTTTCTAACTCTCTATCCTTCTCCCTTCCTCTCTGTAAAAAAATCAATAAAATATATATTTTTTAAAATTATGAAAAAAAAAACAAACCTGCTATTATGTGATGTTGGCCTCAATATCAGGGCACCAAGACATGAAAGGAATAGACAGTGAACCTACCACCCTGCCTTTTAACTCAAAGATTTTCAGTGCAAGGCACCCAGACAGGAACAGTGCCTTCCTAAAGGCTTGTGCTGTGCCTTCCATCCTAGCTCTCTTTCAACTCCCCAGTCTAACACACATCTCATTTTCATCCTATCTAATAAAGAAGGAATATAGGATCGACTTAAGATGGCGGCATAAGTAAATACCTACACTGCTGCCACACACAATTTCAAAACTACAACTAAAAGACAGAACAGACATTATCCAGAACCACAGGAAAGCTGGCTGAGTGGAAATTCTACAACTAAAAGGAAAGAGAGGGGTTCACAGAGACTCAGAGGAGCTGCAAAAAGCTGAGGTATGGAGATGTGCGCGGAGAGAGCGGGTGTCGGAGTAACTGGCTGGCTTTCTCTGGCGGGAGGGAGACGGAGACTCTCAACGGCATTGAACCCCTTATACTACGACACAAAACTCCAGATCTAGCCGAAACTCATATGGGGGGAGTTTGGACTGTGAAAAGGGAGAAGTGCATGGAAATTTAGGGGAGTAGCAAAAGATCAGAAGTCTGGTGACGCGCGCAGAGGACCGACAGCTGATTGTGCCACTGGCTTTCACGAGTGGGTGGGAGACAGACCCTCCCAACTGTGTCACTTCTAACTCCACTAAACCCCGGTTTCGGGTGAAACCCTGGGGACCCAGACTCATATGGTCCCAGAGCACAGGGGACCCTGAAAGGCAGAGGTCTAGAGAAACAGCAAGGCTGTGCACGCACACAGGGACCGCTCCAGCGATTACCCAGTCATGTAAGACTCAGGGGCCGTGGAGGGTGGGGCCGACTGGAAGGCAAGGCGGTCCCTTAAGCCCTGAGACTCCACCCATCCCAAGCTCAACAGAGGCCTCTTCGGTTTTGCAAGTCTGGTATCATAAGGCTGAATCCAACACAGAAGTTCTCAAGCATAGTGAAAATGCGGAGACAAGGGAAGGGATCACAAACAAAAGAAATGGAGGAAAACAAACAACTGGATATAGAGTTGAAGCCACAGTTATAAGGTTTTTCAAGAATATCCTAGAAAAGTTGGATAAAGTTAGCGAGACCCAAGAGGAGATGAAAAAGAACCTACTAGAAATGGAAAAGGACCAACTAGAAATTAAACATACACTGACTGAAATTAAAAATATTATACAGAGACCTAACAGCAGACTAGGGGAAGGCAAGAATCAAGTAAAAAATGTAAAATATAAAGAATCAGAAAACACTCAACTGGAAATGCAAGAAGAGAAAAAGAATTCAAAAATGTGAAGAGAATGTAAGGAGCCTCTGGGACAGCTTCAAGCGTACCAACATCAGAATTGTGGGGGTGCCAGAAGAAGGGAGAGAGCAAGATACTGAAAACCTATTTAAAGAAATAATGACTGAAAACTTCTCACATCTGGTAAAAGAAATAGAGTTTCAAGTCCAAGAAGCACACAGAACCCCCAAGAAAAGGAATCCAAAGAGGACTACACCAAGACACATCATAATTAAAATACCAAGAGCAAAAGACAAAGAGAGAATATTAAAAGCAGCAAGAGAAAAACAGTTCATTACCTACAAGGGAACACCCTTACGATTGTCAGCTGATTTCTCAACAGAAATGATGCAGGCTAGACAGGAGTGGCAAGAAATATTCAACGTGATGAATAGTAAGAACCTACAACCAAGAATACGCTATCCAGCAAAGCTATCATTCAGAATTAAAGGGCAGATAAAGAGCTTCACAGAGAAGAAAAAGCTAAAGGAGTTCATCAGCTCCAAACCAGTATTATATGAAATGCTGAAAGGTACTCTTTTAGAAGAGGAAGAAGAAAAAGGTAACAGATAAAAAATTATGAACAACAAATACATATCTATCAACAAGTGAATCTAAAAATTAAGTGAATTAAAAATTTGATCAACAGAATAAACTGGTGAATATAATGGAATCAGGAGCACAGAAAGGGAGTGGACTGATAATTCTCAGGGGGAATGGGGTGAGGCGTGTACAGGGATAGACTGGACAAAAATCATACACCTATGGATGAGGTCAACGGGAGGGAGGTAAGAGTAGAGGGAGGGCTGGGAGCCGGGTGGAGGAGAGCTATGGAGGGGGAAAAAGAGAAACAAATGTAATAATCTGAATAATAAAGATTTAATAAAAAATAAAAAAAGAAGAATATGCTGACCGTCATGCCCTCACAAAGGTGGCAGTGCCCACAGTCAATAAGGAATATGCTAATCGACTGCCATGCCCTCAAAGATAGCGGTGCCCACAACCACAAGATGGCAGCACCCAGTCCCCTCAGGACAACTACCTCTGGAGCCCCCAGTCCTCTCAGCTCCTTAGGCACCCAGGGCCAAACTGAGGTGCAGGCAAGTCTTAGATGTCAGCTGCCCAGCCGTCCAGGGCAGGCCTGAGATGCAGGCAAGTCTCGGATGGCGACTGCCCAGCCACCCAGGGCTGCCTGAGGCTCAGGTAACCAGGTCCGGCCAAGGTTTGCACTGCCAGCAGCAGAGGTGTGATGGGGTTGTCGCCTTCCCCTGATTGCTGGGTCACTTCCCGCCCCTGAGGGCTCCCAGACTGTGAGAAGGGGCAGGTCGGGCACAATGAGATGAAGTAACAGGTCACTGAATAATAGGGAGAGCAGAAAATGCATGCACTGGGCCTCTAGTTTTAAATAAAGGAAAAGGTAACTTTGGACTTGATAAATCAGAAGTTAGTTAGGAAAGTCTGACTGTGTTACTGTTCAACCTGTCCCAAGATCCTTTCCTGTTCAGCAACCATCTCCCACGGTCTTTCATTACATCTTCAAGTCTATTTGGGTCAAAGCAAGCTTTTCTAGCATCTTCCTCAGGTAGTTGCTTCTGCCATCCAACACAATCCATAACTGCCTATCCACTGAGAACAGATCACACCTCTGTTCTGCTCTGAAAACTCCTGGGCAATGTGACTGAGAATATGTGCTTTCTACTAATGTACTTTAAACAGAACCTATTTCCTATTACTGCTATCACCTCTGACAGCAAGAGAACCAATCGTGGTTTTAACAAATGACTATGCCTGGCATCCTCACTGGTTAATCTACAAAAGAAAATAATAGCATAGGAAGTAACTAAAAACAGTGTTCACTTATAAATTCCTGAAAAGAATGGCAGGACAGATCCCTCAAAGGTCCTATGCTCTGGCTGGGAATTCTTTTTTTTTTTTTTATTCTCACCCAGGGATATGTTTAGAGAGAGGAATGGAGAAAGAGAAAAACATTGATGTGAAAGAGAAACATCAATCGATTGCCTAACCATCCATGCCCCCAACTGGAGATCAAACTTGCAAACTAAGTGTGTGTCCTGACTGGGAATCAAATCTGCAACCTCTTGGTGTACAGGGCGATGCTCCAACCAACTGAGCCGCCCAGCCAGGGCTGGCTGAGAATTCTTAACTGGGTAACGCAATGAGATGAAGTAACAGGTCATTGAATAATAGGGATAGCAGAATAAGGAATAGGAGTCAATGAACTGGCACCTTGCAGAATGATGTCAGAAAAGGTCAAAGGGCCCAGCCAGTGTGGCTCCGTGGTTAAGCATTGACCTATGAATCAGGACGTCACAGTTCAATTCCTAGTCAGGGCACATGCCTGGGTTTTGGGCTTTGTTCCAGTGGGGAGCATGCAGGAGGCAGCCAATCAACGATTCTCTCTCATCACTGTTTTCTCCTCTCTCTCTCTCTCTCCTTCTCTCTCTCTCTCTCTCTTTCTCTCTTCTTCTCTAAAATCAATAAAAATAGATTAAAAAGAAAACGTCAAAGGAATAACCACACAATGTTCTGGAACTGTGCACTACACATTCAGTGAATATAGGTAAGTATATCAAAGACTAATAAAAACTTTCATTCAGAAACATGTAATTTATGAGTCTGAGAACTAGCCCCACAATTAAAATATCCGTACCCAAAACCTTATAACACAGAGGGGAAAGGAAGATCTCCATCTCATTGAAGAATTCATACAAACATATATAAATATATTTAAATTTTCTTTTAACTATAAGTGAATTCAAACAGGCTGTTATAAAACCAAATACTATACACAATTTTCTGTATAGAACATAGAAAACACAAAAATCAGAATGCTGAGTGAATGCTGGTGGTGGAAAATGCCGGGTCAAAACTTGCTCAATAAATGAACTGGGGGCCACTAAAGCTTAATGACCATGGTCCATCCTTATTGCTAATGGTTTTGTCAATCTTCGGATCCTAGAAATTCAGGATTTTCTCCTCCTTCCTCTGCCTGCTTTGGACCGTGTCCGGCTACCTGGCCGGACAGTAAACTGCTTTTTAAAGTCCACTAAGCAATCTGTGGCTTCTGAAATGGAAACAAAAGACTTGATGGGAGACTCATTTAAGTCGAGATGTGCAAGAGAATTCTGCATCTCTCTGCTGCAGCCTGCCTCTTCCATCCCTGGTGAGGGTACCCTAGAGAGAAAGGAAAGTTTTTAGAATTCAATATTCACCTACTAATAAGCATTAAGTATGCATCATGCATTGTAGCAGGGGTTTTTACATATATTATTAATTCACATAATCTTTGTAATCATCCAACCAAATAAGTAATATCATTCCCCTTTTACAGATGAGTACATTGGGTAAATCATATACCTTAAAGCCACACAGTTATACAGTAAGAGAATGAGAATATGGATTCAAATTCCCAAGTTGCTTGAAATCCAAGTCAGAAGAGCAGGGTTGGGTGGGGATAGAGAGGTAGAGAGGAGTAAGAAATAGCTTTTGCTCTGTTTAACACCATAAGTGAACTGAACTACTATTCCATTCTTAGCTAAAATATAGGGGGTCACAGAGGCAGAGAAAGAGAGAGAAGAGAGAGATCCACCTTCTACATTTTGACTATCATACTATTCACAGAACCCAGGAGTAGGCCTCTACTCTAGAACTGTTGACAGCCGCACTTCAATGCACACCCCAATTCACCTGAAGGCCACTGTTTCTGAAGACTTGGTCTTTATCTCTGCATCTGTGATAGGAGAGAAAAAGTAATGTTGTTAGTAGTGTTGTAGTCATAGCATTTCTCATTGAACATGTGCTTCTTGTATTCTGGACACTGCTTTTCATCAGGCTTATACACGTGACTGCAGACTAATCCGCAATCCCTAGACTAATGGAATGTGAGCATTTAGGATCCAACATTCAGCTGCATAAGAATGGAGGTGAACACTTTTAAATAAACAACCTCTAAACAAATCTACTTCAAATCTGGACTTGAGGAACAAGGAGTTGCCAAGGGAAATCTGCCACCTGCAGAGAATCACAACCTGCTGATCTGGAGACAGCAGGTCATGGAACTCTACCTTTTTAGAATCATCAGAAGGCCTTAAGCAAAAAGTTCCTCTTTCCATCTGCATCTGGTAAATTTTAACAACAGCAAATAACAACAACCACAGTAATGATAGCAGCTAACGTTTATTCAGGGCCTACTTGTACAGGGAATATGTTTGGAGTTTTACTAGATATAATTCTTACCATCTGTGAAGTCAGTATTACTAATTCTATGCAGTGCTTGTAACCAATCTACTCTACTGATCCCTAAATACTAGGCACCAAGAGACAGAATTACTTCCTACAATCCCTCAGGAGCATAGGTTGGAACACTAAGCTAAAGGTAACATATGAATGAAGCATATAACATTAGAAGGAAGCAGTAACATCGGTATGTCTGATTTCCCATGCCTGTCCCCTTAACAGGAGTGAGGAATGTCTGGCTTATGGGGCATATCATTTGATCTGGCTCTGCCAAGGCAACCACAGGCAGGACTTGAAATTCAATAAATCTAGGCAGTTTTTTTCATAGTAACATAAATTTTAAGTTGATAATTTTGTATGGCCTGTGAATGATATTGTAAATAGCCAAATGGTCCTTGGCAGAAAAAAAGGGTCCCCACCTCTGCTTTAGAAGGTATCTGGGGCTTGTGTCATTGTCCTGTCATCTGGAAATGTTTTTTCCCAGTTCAACAGGCGGTACTGGAAGTTTAGGCTTCATAAAACATGAAATGAAATGCATGATGAATAAGACAGGCTATCTCCCCATCTTTCTTAGGGAGAGATGACCTAGACCGAGTCTCAAAGCTTGCTACTTAGGTGAAATGTGTATCCACACAACTCTAACAGATAGGGAATTGGCAGTAGTTCTTTTCACTTGAAGGCCTTGGCTAAAAGCCCAGAAAACTGGTCCTAGGTTCCTCACCTGCAGTCTTGTGCTCAGACTGTTCCAAGAGACTGAGGAGTCGGCCTTCACTGCGGCCTTTTTTCTGTGGCAGAGATAAATAGATGAAAGGAAAGGGTTACCTCACAGCAGAGAATCTAAAATACAACTTCCTTAGCCCAGATTACACCTGTCTCCTAAGGAAAAAAGTGTGGAGGCACACTTCTAAGAAAGACTTTTGTTTCCTAATAAATGAGGGTACATAAGTTAAAAAGCAAACCGTGATAAAGAGAATACATCTTTATGCCAATATTATCTAAGAACAAATTCGAGTGAAGGCAAATTATTCTACCAAGAGCATATTAAACACAAGTAGCCTTTAACCTACAATACATTTCGAGAGATTTAAAACAGAAAATGGCCGAGACCGGTTTGGCTCAGTGGATAGAGCATCGGCCTGGGGACTGAGGGGTCCCAGGTTCGATTCCGGTCAGGGGCATGTATCTTGGTTGTGGGCACATCCCCAGTAGGGGGCGTGCAGGGGGCAGCTGATCAATGTCTCTCATTGATGTTTCTAACTATCCCTCTCTCTTCCTTTCTGTAAAAAATCAATAAAATATATATTAAAAAAATAAAATAGAAAATGACAAATTTGAGGTAAATTTTAGGGGCAGTGATAAGAATAAATTGGCTCTATGGTATAAGCACATACCTATAAAACCCAACTCCAAATCAACATCACAAACCACCCCATTCATACAGAGGTTGCTTTCTTCTGTCATGACAGATAATGGCTTCTTCATCTTAGCATACAGTGATTGCTCTGTAAGCCTATAATACGGAGCTGCTGTTTTATCTTTCTCTCTAAGCCAAGACTTGCTCTTCCTAATCTCTAATCACAAAGCCCAGAAAGCACATCCATCTTCCCAGCAACCAGAGGCCAGAGCCACAGCTTCCTAAGGCCAGGTACACAAAGCATTCAAGAGAGCTGATCTCACATATTGGCAGTGGGGGTATGATTGGATAACCTTTCTGGAAAGCAATTTGACAGTATGTTTCATGAGATTTTTAAATGTTTATATCCACTGCTCTAAGAATTCCACTTTAGGAAATCTATTTTAAGAAAATAACCAGTGTTATTAATGTTTTAAACACAGTCTTATAACAGAAGAACTGGAAAGAATCTGAATGTTCAATAATGAAAATGATTACTACCAAGAGACTGTGTGATACAAACATTAAGAGTAATTTTTAAAAACAGTTTAAAAATAACCAAAAAAGGTGTTTATGCTACAGTGTTAAGTACACACACACACACACACACACACACACACATAGTATGATGCCAACTACATTAAAAATACACAGAAAAAAAGACTGGAAGAAATTATAGTTGATAATGTCCCCTGATTCCTCATACTTTTTCATTTATCTTAATTTTTTTATTATAGTTTACATTCAGTATCTTCATACTTAAAAAAAAACACTACTTCCTGTATTTCCTACAATGAACACATGTTATTTTTAATTAAAAGAAAAAAAACATTTTTAAAAGTACAAATCTTGTTTCAAGATAAACAGAAGAAAAGAAGGGAAAAAAGAGAGGAGAAAAAACCCAGAACAGAATGGTGGAAGGTTAGGTAGCCTTTCCCATTAAAACACTCCACATACCTTTGGGTTCCTCAGCATCTGCCACTGCTTACCCTCCTCAGCTGAGTATACTCTCCCACTCTCTGCAGGCCCATCTCCCTGGTCATCCCTTGCAAGCTGGAGACAGGACTCTACATGACATTGGTACTCTTTGAATGGGATCAGGGATTTACATAGATAACACTTCTCATTTCTAGCCAATCAGAAGAAAGAAAAAAAAAGCAGTTTTAAGGTTTGATTTTGCCAGTGGGCTCCTGGATATGTCTCAAATCGTGTTTTTATATCTCAAAGTTATTCTGTGGAGGAGACATGTCAACCAATGCAGAGTTGCTCAGCAGGGCTGCCAATAAAACTAACCCAATGACAATCAAAAGGACTGAGTGATTAGTGGTTTTCCCTGGCTGTTTTTCTGTACCCTGCTGTTGCAGCCGTGGGATGGTAATAAAATCAGCACTTCTAACTATCTCAAACAATGTTGATTGCTCTTCAGACATAAAATATTCTGTCAAATTCTTCTGAAATTAAATGTAATCGTTTTTCCAAAGGGAAGTTAAAATTTAGACAGAAAAGGGAGCACCATGAGCATTAAACCAAGATGACAATTTTACCAGGGTACATGAAATTTGTCTGATTAGTAAATCAAGTCTGTCCATATGCTGACTTCCTTAATTCTATAATCTGCAACATCAACTAGGAAGTTACCAAAACCATGTGGTTCTGCCAAAGGCTTCTGCATAATTTCATACACAGTTATTTTTTATCATTTTGTAACAGTTGAGTTTGTGGAGATAGAATTGTAAGGATAACTGGACATTGGTAAAAATGAATCATTGAGAACAATTATTAAGTATTTAATAATGGTTGAAGGTGCTATAAACACAATTTCTCAATTAATCTCCAATCCTATTAAGAAGATACTTTTCCTCCCAAGGTCCTATAGCTATTAACTGTCAGAAGCCAGGTCTGCCTGACTCAAGATGATCTCAGTTTTAAAAATCTAAAGAAAACTTTTCAAAGTTTGCTATCTTAGACTTCTCTTTTTGGCCATTACAACTCAATTACTACAGCAAGGGAATTTGGATTGGCTCTAAGGAAGAATTTCTCTAGAGGTTTTTAAAATCAAGTAAGTCTCAAGTACTTAATCATCTCAAAAAATGAAAGTAAAACTCTTCCTTGAGAAAAGCAGACCAGTGAATCTTGCACAGTTTATCAGTTAATGCAAAAAGTATTTATTAATCTCCTACTATGTGAAAGATGGCATCACTAAGGAAGGAGCATGTCCAAGTAGGCTTTGCCAGTTCTGCCCTCATGATCTCAACCAGTTACTTACAATTTCTCTTCAGTTTCTTTATTAAAAGAAAAAAGGATAACTGCCTTAAAAGCTATTGTAAGAGTTATATAGTAAATAAAGCACCTATCACGATGACTAGTACACAGTATAAGGCACTCAATAAATAGCTTTATTGTTGTTGCTGTCTCAGACACATTTTATTTGATGCTGAAGGATAGAGTATGAATGAAGGCAAGTATCTGCCTTCAGATAACTAACAGCCTAGCCAAAGAAACAGAAATGTTAAAAATGAACAAAACAAAATTACTGCAATACAATGTGATGAATACAGTCCTAGAAGAATGTCCATATGACAGTTGATTCCAAAAGGATCAAGGGATCAACTCTGCTCAACTGGATTAAGGAAGGAAACTCTAAAATGTAGGGTCTAAATCTGTGTTTCTAAGGTAAAAATTTCTGTCTAATGACTAACTGCTCTAATGTACTATTAGTAATATCTTTACTGTTGGGAGAAAGCACTCAAACCTAACCCCTTAAAATGTGCTTTCTTGGCGAACTGCAACCCACAACCCAAGGAAGCCTTCTATATTGCCCAACCTTTTGCAACTCAATTTCTGTTATCATTATATCACAAAATAGCTCACTGCTTCCCCCAAACACCAAGATGCAAATTCAAAGAAAAATTTTTTTAATTTTAATATTAGTTTAATGCAGCCAAAATGGTGGGGTTAACTGTACATAATAAACGATTACACAGACACACACACATTTTAAGTTATAAGGAATAAAGTTTATTTTGGAAGATAATGTGAAAATTAAAGTTGCAGACATGAGTAACATAACTCAACATCCTTAATTTGGTATGTGTGACACATTTTCTTGCTTTCTTGTATTCTACTAAATCACCATACCTAAACCGTTTTATAAAACTAACCTTGAAATTTAGCTTTACTGTTTTCATTTATGTTCTGATTCTAAAGTTAAGAGCAATGTGGAAGTGGACTAGGTATCAGATTTTTTTTTAGAGTAATAAAAAGGGAGATACAGCCGAGACCGGCTTGGCTCAGTGGATGGAGCGTCGGCTTGCGGACTGAAAGGTCCCAGGTTCGATTCCGGTTGGCATGTACCTTGCTTACGGGCACATCTCCACTGTGGGGTGTGCAGGAGGCGGCTGATCGATGTCTCTCTCTCATCGATGTTTCTGACTTTCTATCTCTCTCCCTTCCTTTCTGTAAAAAATCAATAAAAATATATTTAAAAGAAAAAAAAAGGATATACAGAGGCCACATATATTGACATAAATGGGAATAATAAAAAGAAATTCAGTTATCTAAGCAACAAAGTGATTGGCAGGCCAAAGAAACCCAGGCTAAGAGAAAAATTGGTCTTTTTATTCCATCCAAGCAACGGTATGTTAAACAAGAGCTCCTTAAACACAACATACTTACTTCTCAATGTCTAGGGAAGTCTGGGCCACTATTCCACTGTCCCTCTTGCTCTGGGCCTCTATTTGTCTCCAAGTCAACACTTTCAACAAAAAATGAAGAAAAACTATAAGTTAGCAGTAGACTCTGAATATAAAAGACAAAATGTATAGCAAGAAGCAAAGTTTAAAATCCTACTCCACTGGGAGACGTGCACTGTCTGAGAAACTTCTGACTTTCTAGTATAGAGAATAAGACCTGTAACATATGTATTGAAACTGCCAGCTACAAGATATGCCCGTATTTGCTAATGAGATCTATTTATCCCTTATTTGCCATGAAACCTAAAAACCTAGTCCACACCAAGACAGGTTTTTGTGTACTACCCCAACCTGCAGTATCTGAGGGAGAGATTTATACCTTTCCAACCAAAATTCTCACTGGCTTAAATTGAAATTAAGGCAATTAAGGTCCATCTTCTACCTTCTACCCTCCCCAATCATCTTCAAATAATATGTTATTCAAGACAAATCTCCTAATTCTATATTTGGGTAACTACGCTGTTGTGTAGCTCCCCCCTCCCCCGGCCCCCACCTTAAACACAGAACTTTATATTTGTCCCTGCTTTTTGTTTGTTTGTTTTTTTGGTAATAGTTTATTGATTTTTAGAGAGAGAGGCAGGGAGAGGGAGAGAGAACAAGAAATATCGAAAATGTGAGAGTGCACTAGTAGCATTTATGGGCTGTCTCCTGAATGCTCCCTACCTGGCATGTGCCCTTGACTAAGAATTGAACCGGCAACATTCTGGTGCATGGGACAATGCCTACCAACTGAGCTACACCAGCCAGGAATGTCCCTGTTCTTTTCAGGTGAACATTACAATCTGTCAAGTTCATCTGCAATATTGATTCTGTCATCTAATGTTATTAGCTCTATTTTCCAGTTTCGTGACATCTGTATATATGACAAGCATCTTCATCCATATTTACAGAGAATCTTCAATATGTGCGTAATTTGGGAAGATATAGGAAATTATGAGGAGCTTACAATGTATTAAGTGAGACAACATATACAGTCAAATAACTATAACACCAAGTGTAAAGAGACATGCATAATAAAACAAGATGATACACACAAATAACTATTAATACTGTTTGTCTCTGGGGAGGATGACAGCGACACTTGAGGACTGAATTAGGAAGATGGTACGGTTTTCATCATATACTTTCTGTACTGTTGAATTAAGATTTAAAAGTGAGAAAAAGAGAGCAGAGTATAGAGGAAGTAGGTAATCTATTTCAAAGGTTCTTTCCAACCCAGAGATTTTATAAGTAAAAATAAAGTACTGCAGGAGAAAAATATCCTGGACATAGTTGTATAGCCTTCAAATCCTCCTACTACTCTATCAGCCAGCCCACATTTCTCCATCTTATGTACAAGGAGTTCATGAGAGATTTTATCAAGGGCACTGCTAAAATCAATTCTTAAAAGGTTGGCACCTCACAGATTACAAAAACTTTTAAGGGTTGTTTTTTCTCTCTCCCTTTCCATTCGTTCCCCCATCTTGACTACCCAATATTTTTCCAAAAGAAATACTTGGAAACCACTCCACAGACAGGGCTAGAAAAAAATTGTTTCTAGCACTTTATATATACCTCTATTGCACTTAGCACATTTCGGTTATTTGTTTGTATGTCAATCTCCTTTCTACATCATGCAACTTTCTGAATTTAGAGATTCTGAGTTTTGTTTTGATCTCTTCAGCATCCTCAGCAAAATCTAGCACATATTAGACACTAATAAATATTTGCCAATTAAATTATAGCAATGGATTCAAGGGGAAATAAAGGACCTGCTCTGTATCAGAGACTTTATAAATATAATCTCAATTCTTAGAACAAAATCTACAAGGCATATATCATTATACATATTTTATAGATGATAAAATATTAAATAACTGATCAAAATTACAAAGCCAAAACAACAACAACAAACCCCAATACAAGTCTGACATAAAAGAAGCATATGTTCTTCTATAAGAAAGGGCTGCCTGGAAAATAAAAGAGTAAAGGATGGGAAGAGAAAAAGTGTAAGTAGTATATAAGTAGGCAGGTGGAAAAGCATCTGAGAGGTGAGAGTTGGCAGATTGCTGGGAACCACATGCTAATTCTATTATTTAATGTTAGAATAAGGACAGACCAAACTGGGCTTTGCAGCTAAGTTTTCCCTACAAAGGAACAGAAAAGTATAAGTTGCTCTTAAAGGAGCTTCCAACTCCAGTTTATGAGGGTTGGGATTGTAACTTCAACTAGGAGCTGGCAGAGAATTCAGTATGAAACGGAAAATCCAAAACCCTTACTGCTGGCGACAAGAGCCAAAGATTTCAAAAGGGAATAATGGAGTCTGAGAACAACTACCAGGAAAACAACCACCAGGCAAGGAAAGCAAAATGGAGGAGTGGAAGGATGTCACTAAGACCTGAGAGATGGAAACACCCTAAGGAGTTGCCCTTGGGACTTGCATTGGCCCGGGTAAGACAAAAGGAATCAGTAATGACTGGTGGAATAAAGTACACTAACTTTAGAGTTGGACAAAATGGTGTCCAAATTGGGACTCTACTAGTTATTCATCATAGGCAAATAACTTAACCTAAGTATTAGTTTGACTTATCTACAAAGTGAGATGATACAGCATCTTACCCTCATGAGTTTTGGTAAGAATCACATCAGGTAATCCAAATAAGCTGTAAGAGTTTCCAGCCCACAGAAAGCACTCGTCAAACATAAGTTGTTAATTGTAATTATCATTATTATTCCTCCAGACTTATTTTTTAGCCTTAGCCAAAGATTTAAGCCCATCCTTAGAATAAGCACTAAAATTTGGGTTAGGTCTTAGTTTTAAGTGGTTCCCATACTGATTTGTACGAACAGAATGAACAGCAAATAACCAAAGAATTGCCAAAACCGGTTTGGCTCAGTGGATAGCATCAGCCTGCGGACTGAAAGGTCCCAGGTTCGATTCTGGTGTATCCTGGTTGCGGGCACATCCCCAGTAGGGGGCGTACAGGAGGCAGCTGATCGATGTCTCTCTCTCATCGTTTCTAACTCTCTATCCCTCTCCCTTCCTCTCTGTAAAACATCAATAAAATATATTTTTAAAATATATTTTAAAAAATAACCAAAGAATTAGAAAACAATTATCAATTCTATGTAAATATACTGGGGGTAGGAAAGGCCGGGGGGAGGTCAATAAGGAAAAAAAAAAGGAGACATATGTACTACTATTTGTAATACTTTAAACAATAAAAATATTTTTAAAAGATACTATGTAAATATCAGCACACTTATTTCCAAAAATCCTAAGACAGGCAATCACACATAAAACATATGGTCTAGAACTGTAACAGTGAAACAAATGGCTCCTTGAGGAGTAGAAATAATATATACAAAGAAGAGAGATTTCTCATTCTCAATTTATCTCCCTCAACCTCAAAACCACCTCAGCAAAAAATAACAAGAGGCCATAGATTTGTGTATGTTCCTATTAAAAGTGCCCCTCCCCTAGCCAGGCACTTCCTCAGTGGGCTGTAAGAAGAAAAAGGAAAGGTGCACTTCACCTGCATGCTGCCTGCCTCAATGCTGCTGACCTCCCCTAAGAAACTAGCCTAATAGCAATGTGGCTATTTAAATGTAAATCTTAATTAGGATCTATAATAATAAAAGCATAATATGCCAATATGCCAGACAGCTGAACAACTTTCCAGATGTCCTTCCGGACAAAGTCACAGCAGCAGGGCCAAAGCAGAGGGTGAAGCAGAGGTAGTTAGGAGTGATCAGGCAGGCAGGCAAGCAGTTAGGGGCGATCAGGCAGAAAAGCAAAGTGGTTAGGGACAATCAGGAAGGCAGGCAAATGGTGAGGGGTGATCAGGCAGGTAGGCGAGTGGTTAGGGGCAATCAGGCAGGCAGGCAGAGTGGTTAGGGGCGATCAGGCAGGCAGGTGAGTGGTTAGGGGTGATCAGGCAGGCAGGTGAGTGGTTAGGGGCGATCAGGCAGGCAGGTGAGTGGTTAGGGGCGATCAGGCAGGCAGGCATAGGGGTTAGGGGTGATCAGGCAGGCATGCAGGCAGGTGAGTGGTTAGGAGCCAGAAGTCTCGGATAGCAAGAGGGATGTCCGAAGAGTCCCGGATTGCGAGAGGGTGCAGGCCAGGCTGAGGGACTCTCTACCCCACTCACATCCCCAAGTATGAATTTCGTGTACTGGGCCTCTAGTTAAATATAATGTAAAATACAGCTCAGTCCTATGAACCACAGTTCACATGCTCAATAGCCATGTGACCACTGGCTTTCATATTTGACCCCACAGATATAGAACATTACTGTCATTACAGACAGTTCTATTGGCTAGCATTGCTCCTTTAAGAGATACCCAGGATAAAACATGCCTTAAGTTTATTTACCTTGACACCACAAGAAATCCAAGCCTCCCTGGCATCTCTCATCCCCACATAATTCTAATTTGTCATCTGGTAGGACTTTTCTAATCTGACCCAATCATCCACTCCTACTCTTGAAATGACTCTGCCTTCTAGAATTCCTGTCAGTGATCAACAGCCCCCATCTTTACCACCCCCCCCACCCCCCATGACATTCTCAACCTTCTCTGAACATTCTCTTCATCTTCTTGCTCTCACTGAAAGATGGCTGTCCTGTGAGGATACTTCTTTGCCTTGTACCTTCTCAAATACTGGCTTTGTTTCTTCTTTCTTACACCACAGTATTACTAACCTGGAATTGGGTTAGATATCCTCTTCCTCCTCGTTGCTTTCAGCCTACTGGAAAACCCTAGTTTGAAGCACAAATCAGGTGTTACCCCTGCTACCCAACACTGAGGTAGTCATTGCCTATTCTCCTGGTCACCTGCCCCTCCACCAGCCACCCACATTTCCTAACCAATCACTGAAAATTTCAATATACCACTGTCTTTCTCTTCACCATTCCTGCCATCATTCTTGGTGATTTCAATATCTATATACTGTATTACACTGAAGCATATTAAGTTTGTAGATTTTATAGGTTTCAACCTAAGGTATGATGCATCAAATGCTCTTGCCTCTTAGCTCCTTGATGACCATCCCAGCCTTTCTCAAGGGGGGTTCTGAGAGAGAAGTAAGCCTAATATCCTGAGGTATACATTGTATGAGTTAATCTTTGTCCACTGCATTTAGAATGGTTGGTACCAGTTTGGTATCCTCCTTGATAGAAGTAGGATAACAATCTGTTCATTGTCTGTTTCATGATTCCAATGAGAAACCCTGGTTGAGCCTGTCAATAATAATAGTGCCACTTGTAAGCTTTCAATTTCAGGTGTCCCATTTTCTGATCACCACCACTGATCTTTCCTGACTCCCTCTAAATACCCTAACTCCAATAATTTCTCAGCCTCTCTAGGATATCTAATTCCAAACTATCACTTTTTTCAGTGTTCTTTACCCTCTTATGTTCTCAATTTCCTTCTTTCCTGAGTTAGATCTCACAGTTATCTAATTATTCCCTTGAATATTCCCTCAATTTATTTCTAATTTCTTTTGTACTCCCTGGCAAAACCTAATTTTGGTTAAGTCCAGCATTCCATCTATTATTTGTTCCTACCTAAGCAGCACAACAGTGCCAACTGGGCTTACATTATATTTAAGTCCACAAATTTCAAGAGGCCCCTCAAGTACTGCCTACCAATCTTACTATATTTCCAGAGTCTATTTCACATTTTTTCCACTATCCTCATACCTCCAATACCCATCCTGACTCTGCTGTCATCATACTTTTTTGTTTTAATATAAAACTTTAATGAGCTATAATTTACATACATTCAATAGTTTTGAGTATATCCACAGAGTTGTACAACCATCACCATATCTATTTTAGAGTTAACTGAAAAAGAAATCTGTTCTTATTAACATTCATACTCAATTTCCCCCCATACTCTTAGCTCTACGCAATCACTAATCTGTGGAGTGCCTATTCTGGCCATATCCTATAAATCATACAATATATGGGCTTTTGTAACTGGCTTCCTTCATTTAACATATGTTTTCATGTTATAGGATGTGTCAGTACTTCATTATGTTTTTCTCCACTGTGGTTGCATCATCTCACCTTGCCACCAACAATATACTGGGTTCCAATTTCTCCACAGTTTTACCAATATTTGTTTTTTTCGGGTTTGTTAATAACCATCCTACTGAATATAGGTGCTATTTCATTGTGTTTTTTAACTTTTAATTCTTTAATGACTAATGTTGCTCATCATCTTTTCATGTGTATATCTTCTTTAAAAAAGTATATTCAACTCCTTTAGTCTAATTGTTTTTTCTTTAATGTTTTTTCAGTCCATGAAGTATTGAATAATTCAGAGGTCTGAAAAAAACAGTTCCTACTATAGTTTTGTGTACACCTAGTTCCTACTAGTACTTGTGTATAAAATATATAACTCAATCTTTTTCTTTAACAGCTGGAAATTTTACTTAAGCAATATGACAATATATATCAAGAATTTTAAAATAACTCATATCTTCTGACCCATGAATTATACCTTGGGAATCTACTCTAAGGAATCATGTGAATTTAGATGAAGTTGTAAAATAAAGGTATTTTATCAAAGCATTATTTATAATAAAAAATTTAAATGACCTAATGTTCAAATACAGGATAAAATACTCTGCAGGAATTCACAATAAAAACCGAAAGGAGGATAGGATGATGGCTGCTGACGGGAAGGGAGGCTACAAGATAAGTGTGTGAATGAGAGAACGAAAGGAGTGTGTGTGGACGAACGGGGAGTGTCTATTTGTGAGTGAGGGACTGTTGGGGACTGCCTGACTGGGCAGCCTCCACTGCTGCTGAAATCTCTCCTGGAGTAACAGGCTCTGCCAGAGACTACGCCATCCTGAAGAAGAGAGTGACTGTGATCGGAAGCCTAGCCTTACCTTCAATCGGGAAGAATTGGATAACCCCTGGGACCCTACAACAATTACACCCAGGAACTAGCAGCAAACCCACAAACACCAGGTCTCAAGCAGCACGAATACATGAACTTGGAAGAGCTCTGCACCTTCTCACGGAAATGTCAGATTTCGCCCAGAAAAAGGTGAGGTCTGTGATCCAGGATGAAGGAAGAAATGCACCCAGAAGGATTGAGAGGTTCAGAGAAAGTCTGCACCCCACAAAATTCACGGAAGTTGGGGCCAGCATAGTCTGCGAATGTGGAAGGGGGTCCATAGGGCTGCTGGTAAAAAAGAACTCTAGAAAATCAACCCATAGCTGGGCTAGGCAAAAAAAGCAGACTGAAGCTTTGCCAGTAAACCAGCTGCGCTGCGCCAGGGGGAAAAGATGTGCACAGAGATGTGAACAGAGTCGTGTACAGTGCCTAGGTAAAAAGTCTGAGTTTGTGCACTTACTCTGGCTCTTTTTTTTTTTCCTCTTTAAATCCTTGCTTTTGATTACTAAGCCCAGTACATAGGATCACCCAATTAAAAACAGTCTCAGAGACTGCAGGGGAAAGTTATTTTTGTGAAACCTGGGGATCAGACCGGGGAGAAATGATCAGAAAACCAGCTCTGGGACAGTCCATACACCCAAATCAGTATTAGGTGTGGCAGAGAAAGAATGTGATCTAGAAGGAATCAAAATGGCGATATAAACACCTAAACTGCTGTCTAGCACAACAATTTCAAAACTACAACTAAAAGACAAAACAGACATCATCCAGAACCACAGGAAGGCTAGCTGAGTGGAAATTCTACAACTAGAAGTAAAGAGAAAAGCACACTGAGACTCAGAGGAGCAGTAGGAGGCAGAGGTACTGAGACACACACGTGGAGAGGACTGGCAGCTAAGTACTAGGCTGGCTTTCTCAAGCAGGAGGGAGACAAAAGCTCCTGACTTCACTAAACTCCAGTTCTGGGAGAGACTCTGGGGACCCATACACATTTGGGGAGAAACTGGACTGTCTGGCAGTGGGCGGAACTTGAGGGCAGCTATCTCTCAGAGCTGCTTACAGCAATTACCACAGGACACTGAGATATAGGGGCCTATTAGGGCAGGGCTGACAGGAAACTAATGCTGTCTGCTCTGTCCTGAGACTCAGCCCCATCCAATCTGAGCACAGAGGCTTTTGCAAGTCTTCTCCCATAAGGGTGTCTCCAGCACAGTTCTCCCAGCATAGACATAGCTGATCCTCACAGCCAATTGGCCTGGAGGTCAATTCCTCCCAGTGATACCAACAACAATCAAGGCTTAACTATAACGAGACTGTGCACAAAGCCCACAAAGGGGTGCACCAAGAGTGTCTACCTCAGGTAACTGGGAGGCTGAGCCACTGTGCCCTATAGGACACCTAGCACACAAAGCCACTCTATCAACTCAGGGAAGCAGCAAAAATGCAGAGACAAAGGAACAGATCAGAAATGAAAGAAATGTAGGAAAGCAAATGACTGAATATAGAATTCAAAACCACAATTATAAGGTTTTTCAAGAATTTTCTAGAAAAGGTTGATAATTTTAGCAAGACCCTATAGGATATGAAAAAGGACTAACTAGAAATTAAACATACACTGACTGAAATAAAAAATATTATACAGAAACCTAACAGCACACTAGAGGAATACAAGAATCAAGTCAAAGATTTGAAACACAAAGAAGCAAAAAACACTCAACTGGAAAAGCAAAAAGAAAAAAGAATCCCAAAATTTGAAGATAGTGTAAGGAGCCTCTGGGACAACTTCAAGCGTACCAACATCAGAATTATGGGGGTGCCAGAAGGAGAGAGAGAGCGAGATACTGAAAACTTATTTGAAGAAATAATGACCGAAAACTTCCCCGACCTGGTGAAAGAAATAGACTTACAAGTCCATGAAGCGCACAGAACCCCGAACAAAAGGAATCCAAAGATGACCACACCAAGACACATCATAATTAAAATGCCAAGAGCAAAAGAGAATATTAAAAGCAGCAAGAGAAAAACAGTTAGTAACCTACAGGGGAGCATCCATACGATTGTCAGCTGATTTCTCAACAGAAACTATGCAGGCCAGACAGGAGTGGCAAGAAATATTCAAAGTGATGAATAGTAAGAACCTACAACCAAGATTACTCCACCCAGCAAAGCTGTCATTCAGAATTGAAGGGCAAATAAAGAGCTTCACAAATTAAGAATAAGTTAAAGGAGTTCATCAACACCAAACCAGTATTATATGAAATGTTGAAAGATATTCTTTAGGAAGAGAAAGAAGAAGAAAAAAATAAAGATAAAAATTATAACAACAAATACATATCTATCAACAAGTGAGTCTAAAAATCAAGTGAATAAAAAAATCTGATCAACAGAATAAACTGATGAATATAATAGAATCAGGAGCATAGAAAGGGAGTAGATTGACAATTCTCAGGGGTAAAGGAGTGTGTGGGCAGGGGAAGAGACTGGACAAAAATTGTACACCTATGGATGAGGACTGTGGGGAGTGTGGGAGTAAGGGCAGAGAGTTGGGTTGGAACCAGGTGGAGGGGAGCTATGGAGAAAAAAGAGGAATAATTGTAATCATCTGAACAATAAAGATTTATTAAATTTAAAAAAATATAAAAACAAAATCTAAATACTAGAAGAGAGAGGACTTATAGCCCTGAATGTCAATACAGAAACACTGCCTCTCAGGGGGTGAATCACAAACTGATTCTTGTGTAAATGCAACCATAAGCAGGCTGAGTAACAAAGAAATACTGCCTGCTTGAAAATAAGATTGTGGCATATGACTCAGAGAAGCTGTGGAATGCAGGAAACTTCAATACTGTCCTGACTACCTGACAGGAAACAAGCGTGCCAAATAGAACAACAGAGGAAGTGAATGAATGACCTTCACTACGGCACATTTTTTTATTTTTTACTTAAGAAACTAATTTCTTTTTTTCTCACTTGATTTTACCCTTTTAATTATATTTTTATTTTTAATCAGTATTATTACTACTATTTTACCCTTTTTTAAGTTTCATTTTATTTTCTCTTTATTTAATTTTATTTTGAGATTAGTGTTCTACATTCTATTTTCATTTTTCCTTTAGCATCATTTTACTCTATCTCAACTTTACCTTTATGCCAACACTCTCCTCCTCATTTTCTCCCTTTTGTTGTCCTGTTTCTCTTACCCTCTTCCTGCTTTAGATTTTCCCTATTCCTTCTTTTTACCCCATTAATATTTCAACCTAGTTATATATCTAACTTCCGATCCCATACTCCAAATCCATGCACACTTCTCTCTTCTCTTTCTTCATTATCCAATTTTTTTTCTCTTCCCTTTTTTTTTGTTTGCTTTTTGGTTGTTGTTTTTATTTATGTTTTTAGTTTTATTTTTTTTTTTGCCCTTCTTTCTCTCTGTTCTTTGTTGTTAGTTTGATTGTTCATTAGATTGGTTGGTTTGTGTGATTGCTTCTTTTTTTGCTTCTGTTTTTCCTCTCCTCACTTGTTATTGTTTGTAGTTTGCATTCATATCTGGGTATTAGTTGTTTGCGTGTATTTTTGGATTAATTGTTCTATTAGACTTTTCTCCTCATACAAATAGTTTTCCCCCCCTTCTTTTTTATTCTCTTTCTCTTCTCTCTTTCTTTTTTTCCTTTTCTTAATATCATTTTTGAACTTTTTTTTTAATCCCAAATTCTCTTTCCTCTGGTCACCTTTTTTTGGGATTATTAGTATCGTGAATACATTTGTGATCAGTGTCTTGTGCATTGTGCCTTGTTATGTTGCATTTTGTGCCATTAAGTCAATGCAGGAGAGAGAGAGCTACATAACCAGACACCCAAAGAGGAGAGATCATGGGGAGACAAAGAAACAGCCCACATACGAAAGAAAAGAAGGCATTACCAGAAAAGGAACAAATGAAATGGAAGTAAGCAATATGTCAGAGAAAGAATTCAGAGAAATGGTCATAAGGTCGCTGAAAAGATTGGAAGACAAATTCAACAATATGTGTAAGAACCAAGAGGAAATGAAGAAGAACCAAGAAGAAATGAAAAATGCCATTATTGCAATAAAGAACTCAATAGAAAGCATCAACAGACTAGAAGAAGTGGGGGACCACATCAGTGAACTAGAAGACAGATAGAAAAAAATACCCAAGCAGAGCAGCATCTAGAAAAAAGCTTAAAAAACAAAAGAGCCTACGGGAACTTCGGGATAACATGAAACGAAACAACAGCTGCATAATAGGGGTGCCAGAAGGAGAGGAAACTGAACAAGGAATAGAAAACCTGTTTGAAGGAATAATGAAAGAAAACTTCCCTGATATAGGGGAGAAAAAAACTCACACAAGTCCAAGAAGTTCACAGAGTCCCAAACAAAATGAACCCCAAAAGACCAATGCCAAGGCATATTATAATTAAACTGGTAAATACCAGCAACAAAGTAAGAATCTTAAAAGTGGCCAGAGAGAAACAGAAAGTTACCTACAAATGATCCCCCATTAGACTAGCAACTGATTTCTCAACAGAAACACATTAGGCCAGAAGAGAATGGAATGAAATATACAAAGTCATGCAAAGGAAGAATATGAATCCAAGAATACATATCCAGCAAGGCTATCAATCAAAACTGAGGGTGAAGTCAGGAGCTTCACAGACAAAAAAGGACTAAGGGAGTTTATCATCACCAAACCAGCAATGCTAACGGGTCTGTTGTAAAAAGAAGAAATAGAAAGAACGAACTCAGGCATAAAAAATAAAAATGGCAACAAACAATAACCTATCAATAATAACTTTAAATGTAAAGAGATTAAATGCCCCAATCAAAAGATATAGGGTAGCTGAGTGGATAAGAAAACATGACCCATATATCTGCTGTCTACAGGAAACCCACCTCAGAAAAAAGTACTCACACAGACTGATGGTGAAGGAATGGAAAAAGGTGTTTCAGACAAATGGAAATGAAAAAAAGCTGGGGTAGCAATACTTATACCTAACAAATAAGATCTCAAAGTGAAGGACATAACAAGAGATAAGGAAGGCTATAGGAAGCGGTTATAGGATTAAGCCTCGGACTGACCTGTTGGCAAAGCCACAAACAAGTCCCAGCTTAGAGGGCAAAACCCCCTTAGCATAATTAAGCTTGATCTTGTGACTGCTCCCTAGATCTTTCCTGGGTAGCTAATGGGCTGTGGGAGGTGTAGCAAGTGCTGCCAAAACAAGTAGAACTTATAAGAACATTGTAAATTACCTTGTTTACCTCTTGACTATAAAATAAAGCATCAGCTTACAGTCTGGATCTGTTCTGTGGTTTCAATCACACATAGAAGATCCACCTAGACCCAGCTTATTCTCTGTCTGTTTTTTCTTCATCCTTTGCTGGCCCTCCCTCAAGCTCGCCAAACCCTTGGCTGTGCTGGCGTGGCACAAGTGGCACCCAATGTGGGGGTGAGTTCAGCCCAAGTGGCACTCAAGTGGACCTGAGTGTGAGGGAACTGCAATTGTCAGGTGAAAGGAGGCCCCAAGGTGTACACACGCAGTAAGTAAGGTAGGGGAATAGCAGTAGCTAGATGTAAAACATGGGAAATTTAGGATTGTAGGGAAAGAATGCATGCATATCCATGCTTAAGGTTATGCTCTAAGCAAGGGACTGTTCTGTGAGGTATGAACAGCTTTTCAAGTTTTTGGATTTTGTGAGTAAAACCTGCCCATGGTTTTCTGAGGGAAAAAAGGTAAATATAGAGGCATGGGAGAAGGTAGGAAAACAACTTTGAGATCATTATATAGCTGAATGTCCAAATGCCTGCCTCTACTTTCAATCTGTGGTCCCTGATTCGGGACTGCCTAGAGCCCACTCCAGAAGGGGAATGGATGAAGGTGGCAGGGGAATCAAGACAGATGGGGGAAGGTTGCCAAAGGCTTCTGACTCCACCGTTGGCGCCTCCACTGCCTCTACTAGTACCTGGGGCTACAGCTTCTGTGGGGGTGAGCCCTCCTGATGATGTGCTTTCTTCCAAATATGAACAAAAAATGGAGGAAGCAAGGGAACAGCGCCGGTGGGTTTGTGATGATGGGGGAAGAAATATGGTAAAGTATTGCCTCAGGGCATGGCTAATAGTCCTACCTATGTCAGGATTTTGTGGCTGCAGCCATACATCCTATAAGGAAAAAATATCCCGAGGCTTATATTATTCATTATAGGATGACATTCTCTTAGCTCATAAAAATGAAACGAATCTAAATAATATCTATATAGATTTGCAGGATTCCCTGCATTAAGCTGGATTATGAACTACACCCCCAAAAAAGTTCAAAGGACATTTTCTTTTCTTTATTTTGGCAGCATTATTGAGGGAAAAATAATAAAACTTCAGAAAATTCAAATTCGGACTGACACTTTACTTACATTAAATGATTTCCAAACATTATTAGGCAATAGTGGAAAAAGCAAATCATACTCTTAAAATGCAATTACTAAAAAGAAAGGAGGAGATGGGTATTATATGTCACCTCAAAACAAACTCAGTCATGTTCTCTATACTTTAAGTTTTTTGAATTGCAATGCAGAGAGTCGTACAGCAGCCGAAAGGCATCGGGCCTCCTGAATAATAGCCTCTGCGGAGTTAGCCCGATGGAAGAAAGCACAAACTGGACAATGGTTTGGACCAGATCCAGTATGATGTGGGGAAGAGGCTGTGTTTCCAGAAGGAGTAGCACAGACAATTTGGGTGCCAGAGCTTTACGTACGTCACCACAATGGACCCAGAGAAGCTCCTTGTCCCATCGTTCAAAAGACTGAGAGTTGCCCCATTGACAGCAAAGTGAAAAAGGAAGATGATGAAGGCTATACAAAAGACAAAATTTGGGTGCCAACATGGGGTCAGCTGAAGAAGTTAACAACTGAGGCCCAGCAGATGGTAGAAAAACAAGAAGTGGAAGCTACTCCCTCAATCATGTTTCTGGCCATGCTAGCATTGGTTAGCTGCCAGTCTTCTGCAAACTCTTGTGCAAGCAAGTCCGAGGACTCTTGAGTAAATCAGCAAAAGAAACTTCCATTTAGTAGAAAAATGTTACTGTAGTTTGATTTTCTCTATTATTGTAGAGTTGCACTGGCATTGTTTTATTAATAATCATGTCTGGGTTTTACATTGGCATTGTTTTGTTAATATTTTAATAGTCAGAACTTTATTCTTGATGTTTAAGTTTTACTTCCATTATTAGTAGCTTAAAATTATAAGAAGGGCGAGATATAGGGAGCAGTTATAGGGTTAAGCCTTGGACTGACCTGCTGGCAAAGCCACAAACAAGTCCCAGCTTAGAGGGTACAGCCCACTTAGCATAATTAAGCTTGATCTTGTGACTGCTCCCTGGACCTTTCCTGGGTAGCTAATGGGCTGTGGGAGGTGCAGCAACTGTTGCCAAAACAAGTGGATCTTACAAGAACATTGTAAATTACCTTGTTTACCTCTGACTATAAAATAAAGCATCAGCTTGCATCTGGATCTGTTCTGTGGTCTCAATCATGCACAGAAGATCCACCTAGACCCAGCTTATTCTCTTTGTCCTTTCTTCATCCTTCGCCGGCCCTCCCTCAGGCTCGCTGAACCCTTGGCTGTGCTGGCGCGGCACAGAAGGCCACTTCATAATACTAAAGGGAGCAATCCAACAAGAAGATATAACTCTGGTAAACATATACGCACCCAATACCGGAGCCCCCAAATACATAAAAAAAAAAACAACTTCTGGAGGATATCAAAGGAGAGACTGACAGCAATAGTCATAATAGGAGACTTTAATACTGGACAAAAAATCAGCAAAGAAGTATCAATCCTAAATGACACACTAGCTCGGATGGAATTAGTTAACACCTTCAGAACATTTCACCCCAAAGCCACAGAATATACATTCTTCTCAAGTTCACATGGGTCATTTTCAAAGACAGTCCATATGTTGGGACACAGGCAAAGTTACTTCAAATTCAAGAAATAATACCAAGCATCTTCTCATATCACAATGGCATAAAACTAGAAATCAACTACAATAAAAACAATTTAAGAAATCAAACACCTAGAGGCTAAATAGCATGCTATTAAACAATGCGTTACCAGAGAGATCAAAGAAGAAATAAAAAGCATCATGACAACAAATGACAATGAAAACACAACAATCCAAAATCTATGGGACACAGTGAAAGCAGTTTTGAGAGGGAAGTTCATAGCTCTACAGGCCTACCTCAAAAAAACAAGAAACAATGGTAATAAATTATCTAACCCTACAACTCAAAGAGTTAGAGAGTAGCAAGAAAAGCCCAACATAAGCAGAAGGAAGAAAATAATAAAGACTAGAGCAGAGATAAACGAAATAGAGACCAAAAAAACAATACAAAAAAAATCAACAAAACCAAGAGCTGGTTCTTTGAAAGGATAAACAAGATTGGTGAACCTCTAGCCAGGCTCACCAAGAAGCAAAGTAAGAGGACCCAAATAAAATCAGAAATGAAAGAGGTGAAGTAACAACCGATCCCAAAGAAATACAAACAATTATGAAAAAACACTATGAACAACTCTATTCCAACAAACTGGACAACCTAGATGAAATGGACATATTCTTAGAAAAATACAAGCTCCTAAAACTCACCCAAGAAGAATAAAAAAAATCTGAATAGACCAATAACTACCAAAAAACTTAAAACAGTGATCAAAAATCTTCCAGCAAACAACAGCCCTGGTCCAGACGGCTTTACAGGGGAGCTCTACCAAGCATTCAAAGAACTAAAACCTATCCTCCTCAGACCATTCCAAAAAATTCAAGAAGGCAGCACAATTCCAAGCTCTTTCTATGAAGCCAGCATTATCTTAATCCCAAAACCAGATAAAGATACTACACACAAAAAAAGAGAACTACCAGCTAATATCCTTGATGAACACAGATGCTAAAATCCTCAACAAAATTCTAGTAAATCGGATTCAGCAATACATTAGAAAGATAATACACCATAACCAAGTGAGATTTATTCTGGGGATGCAAGGATGGTACAATATATCCAAATCAATAAATGTGATACATCACATAAACGAAGAGAGGCAAAAATCACATAATCATATCAATTGATGAAGAAAAAGCATTTGACAAAATCCAACAGCCTTTCTTGATAAAAACTCTCAGCAGAATGGGAATAGAGGGATCATAATAAAAGCCCTATGTAAAAAACCTACAGCCAACATCATACTCAATGGGCAAAAACTAAATTCATTTCCCCTAAGAACAGGAACAAGACAAGGATGCTCACTTTCACCACTCCTATTTGACATAGTACTAGAAGTACTAGCCACAGTGATCAGACAATAAGAAGAAATAAAAGGCATCCAAATTGGAAAAGAAAAAGTAAAAGTGTCCTTATTTGCAGATGACATGATACTATACACAGAAAACCCCAAATACACCATCAAAAAACTACTAGACCTAATCAATGAATTTGGCAATGTGGCAGAATACAAAATTAACATTTAGAAATCTATGGCCTTTTTATACACCAATAATGAACTCACAGAAAGAGAAATGAACAAAAACAATCCCATTTACCATTGCACACAAAAAAAATGAAGATACCTAGGAATAAACTTACCTATGCTCGTAAAAGACCTGTACTCGAAAAACTACAAGACATTGAAAAAAAGAGATAGAGGAAGACATAAACAAATGCAAGGACATACCAAGTTCATGAACTGGTAGAATCAACATCATTAAGATGTCCATACTACTTAAAGCAATCTATACATTCAATGTAATACCTGTTAAAATACCAATGGCATATTTCAAAGATCTATAACAAACTCTACAAAAATTCATCTGGAATTAAAAAAAAAAAAGACCCCAAATAGCCACAACTATCCTAAGAAAGAAGGGCAAAGTTGGAGGGATCACAATACCAGACATCAAGCTATATTACCAAGCCATGGTTCTCAAAACTGCTTGGTACTAGCATAAGAACAGACATATAGACCAATGGAACAGAATAAAGAACCCAGAAATTGACACAACCCATTATACTCAATTAATATTTGACAAAGGAGGCAAGAGCATGCAATAGAGTCAAAACAATCTCTTTAATAAATGGTGCTGAGAATTTTGGTCAAATACATGCCAAAAAAAAAAATGAAACTAGGTCACCAACTTACACCATACATGAAAACAAACTCAAAATGGCTAAAGAACTTGAATGTAAGATGGGAAACCATAAAAATCCTGCAAGACTCCATGGACAGCAAAATTGCAAACATATGTCATAGCAATATCTTTACAGACACAGATCCTAGAGCATGAGAGACTAAGGAGAAAAAAAAAACAAATGGGACTACATCAAAATAAAAAGTTTCTGCACAGTGAAAGAAACCATCAACAAAACAACAAGAAAGCCTACAGCATGGGAGAACATATTTGCCAATGTTATCTCCGCTAAGGGTTTAATCTCCAACATTTACAGGAACCTCATACAACTTAACAAAAGGATGATAAACAATCTAATCAAAAAATAGGCAAAAAATCTAAATAGACATTTTTCAAAAGAGGACATTCCGAAAGCCAAGAGACGTATGAAATATGCTCAAAGTCACTAATCATCTGAGAGATGCAAATCAAAACAACAATGAGATATCAACTCACACCTGTCAGAATGGCTAGCATTAACAAATCAACATGCCCAGGCTAATTTGGCTCAGTGGATAGAGCATCAGCCTGCGGATTGAAGGGTCCCGGGTTCAATTGCAGTCAAGGGCACATGCCCGGATTACAGGCTCAATCCCCTGTGGGAGGTGTGCAGGAGGCAGCCAATCAATAATTCTTTCTCATCATTGATGTTTCTATCTCTTTCTCCCTCTCCCTTCCTCTCTGGAATAAAAAAAAATATATTTTTTTAAATCAACAAACAACAAGTGCTGGAGAGTATGCAGAGAGAAAGGAACCCTCTTCACTGTTGTTGGGAATGCAGATTTGGTGCAGCCATTGTGGAAAACAGTATGGTGTTTCCTCAAAAATTTAAAAAAGGAACTGCCATTTGACACAGTAACACCACTTCTAGGAATACAGTGGTACCTCGAGATATGAGTTTAATTCGTTCCATAACCTTGAGGCGTGGGAAACTATGAGACGCTCGAGTCGTGGTAAACTGGTGGGTCATGTGCAGCCGGCCGATCCGCGAGATTACTCCTATCTCAAATGTTGCTCGTATTTCAAAGCAAAAATTGCTCACTCGATGGCTCGTATCTCAAAAATCTCGTATGTTAGGGCACTCGTATCTTGAGGTACCATTGTATATCCCAAGAAAACAGAAACACCAATCAGAAAGCATATATGCACTCCTATGTTCACAGCAGCTAAGATTTGGAAACAGCCTAAATGCCCATCAGTAGATTAGTGGATTATAAAACTATGGTACATCTACACAATGGAATACTACGCTGCTATAAAAAAGAAGGAATTCTTATCATTTGCAGCAGCATGGATGGAACTGGAGAGCATTATGCTAAGTGAAATAAGCCAGTCAGTGAAAGAAAAATACCACATGATCTCACTCATTTGTGGATAATAAAGAACATTATAACCTGATGAACAAAAAGATAGATACAGGGGCAGAGAAGCACTGAACAGACTGTCAAATTACAGCGGGAAGGGTCCCGGTGGTGCTAAGAGATCAACTGAAAGACCTGTATGTATGCATATAAGCATAACAATGAACGCAAGACACTGGAGAGGTGGGGTGAGGATATGTGCCGGGGAGTAGAGGAGGCCTGGGGAAGGTCAATGGGGGAAAAAAAAGGAGATATATATACTACTATTTGTAATACTTTAAACAATAAAATAAAAGATGAAAGGAAATATACTAAAATATCAACTAACTCAAGTAGGTGGGAAGAAGGGGTGTTGAGTGATTATTTGGGATGATTATTTTTCTATGTTGCCAATTTTTTTCAGTGAGTATATACATACCACTTTTCATTTAAAAATTTGTTTAAATATTGACACATCAATATTTAAAAAAAAAAAGTCTAAGCAAGGATCAACAGTGACCTTTAGCAAGGTTTCTATGAAAGTGAAATGAATGACAATGGAATATAATACAAACATGTGAGCTTTTTAAAATGTTTTATAATATGTACAAAAGAATATATGTACAAACCTATTATCCAACTTAAGAACTAGACATTATCAAAACAAATTAGTTGTGTACTTCTTCCTGATTCCATCCTTTATCTCCACACAAGCAGCCTTTATTCTCAAAACTGTTATTACTTTGTTCTTAAACCACAGTCTTACCATAAATTCTTAAAACAATATATTGACTATCATACTGGATTTAGTATTCCAAACTTTTTTTAATCTGAACTTTCATGGATGACTCTTTGGAGCATAAGCCTTTGAATTAAAACTGACTGTATATCCCAGCTCTAGTTGCTTTCTAAGCAACTAGATCTTGGGAAATTATTTTCCTGTCAAGCTTCAATTTCCTCTTCTATAAAAGTGGAATATCTGTTTCAAAAGGTTGTTCTGAAAATTAAAACAGAATATACAAAAAGCATAGTTCCCAGTATATAACAGGGGCTCATAAATGGTAGCTACTGTTGGTTACAATTAGGTATGATTTATAAAGATTTGGCAAATTAAATCTTTTTACTTAATGGAAAAATAACATCTTGCTATTAAGAGTTTACTTTATATTAGGCCCTTAGAAAACTCCTTATTAGCAAGTCAGCCTATGACTGGTCAATCTCCACAGCAACCACAGAAGTAATTCCAATCGTTTGTTTGATCCTTTGACTTTGCACATATGCTTTTACAGAGATGACTTATGTCACATTAACTCAGTTTACTAGAAAATAGTCTGAATCCATCGAACTGCTTCTTCCAGATAATTGAAAAGCTGATAAGGTCAAGTTTGATGAGATAAGATTCCATGTTTGCATTCAGGGGTGAAGGATTCTAGTATACGGACTTCCTAAAACTGACTGAGGCTTCTACGGTGTCCTCAAACTTTGCCCTGACTATGTATATCCCCATCTCCAAATATGGAAAGGCAGATAGAGCATAATAATGAAGAACACCAGCTCTGGAGTCAGGGGAGACCTGAGCATGGGCCCCAGCTCTGCTATTTATTAACTGATGCTGGGCAAGTACTGAACTCTGATACCAGTTTCCTCACAGGTAAATTGGAGATAACAATAACATCCTGTAAGGCAGTGGTTCTCAACCTTTCTAATGCCACTACCCTTTAATATAGTTCATGTTGTGGTGACCCTCAACCATAAAATTATTTTTGGTGCTACTTCATAACTATAATTTTGCTACTGTTAATGAATCATAATGTAAATATCTGTGTTTTCCGATGGTCTTAGGTGACCCAAAGGTTGAGAACTGCTAGTAGAACACCGGAAAACACAGATATTTACATTACAATTCATTAACAGTAGCAAAATGACACTTATGAAGTAGCAATGAAAATAATTTTATGATTGGGGGTCACCACAAACATGAGGAACTGTATTAAAAGGTAGTGGCATTAAAAAGGTTGAGAACCACTGCTTTAAGGTAATTATAGTCCTGATGAGTTCTAAAGGAGATGACTGATCTAATATTAATTCCTTGAATTTTCTTTCTTAACATGCTCTAAATCAGCAATTTTCAACCCTTTTCATCTCATGGCACACCTAATTATTAGCATTCTGCAGCACACTAAAAATGTATTTTTTGTTGATCTGACAAAAAAATAGGTATAATTTTTATTCATTCACACATGTATTGTTGTGTTGGCTGTTGTCATTTTTTTATTTGACAATCTAAAAGAAAAGAGGTCAGTGCCCCTGACTAAATAGTCAGGTATTGGTGTTTTTAAAATTCTTACAGTTCACCAATTGAAAATTGTTCTAGGTGCCTAAATTAAAAAGTATGACTAGATCATAAAGTAAGAGAACTTCTTTAAAGTGGTTTTTAGTTGTTATTATTCCTTTAACACATAATGCTTTGGATATTATTAACTTAGGTGTTAATAAGAGCTATTTTATTTTTCAAGGATGGAATACACACATCTAGCAGAAAAAAAATTGCTAAAAGAAATCCTAAGACTTGGCTCTTCAGCAGCATGGCACAGTGAGTAGAAGCAAAGAGCCCTAATTGGTTTGGCTCAGTAGATACAGCGTTGGCCTGCGGACTGAAGGGTCCCAGGTTCAATTCCAGTCAAGGGCATGTACCTTGGTTGTGGGCACATCCCCAGTAGGAGGCAGCGATCAATATTTCTAATTCTCTATACCTCTCCCTTCCTCTCTGTAAAAAAACAATAATATCTTATATAATAAAAGTCTAATATGCAAATTGTCCCCTCAACCAAGAGTTCAACCGGGAGTCCCACCAGGGGGCGGGGTGGGGCTGGCCAGCCAACCTCCCTTGTCCTCTCACCTCGCCTGGTCTGATTGGCAGTGACTGGGGTCTCTAGGATGTGTGTATACACACACACACACACACACACACACACACACACACACACACTATTTTTTAAAAAATTAGTAGTAAGCAAAGACAGTCCATATTGAGAGGAACAAGTTGGGAATAGCAAAGGCACTGAGGATTCAAAAAGACACAGATTATATTCAGATTGCCATTTCACAAACCACATCATACAGCAACTTTATTGATACACCATAGTGGAGCTGCTTATGAGGAAATGTTCCACAGAGAGGTTGAACAAAAGTTTTCAAAAGACAACTAAGACACCCCTATTTCAGGCCACCACTTCCTACCTCTTACTTCCCCCTTCCATCATCAATGCAATGAATTCTTTATCCTTTCTCCTTGCTGCCCACTCCCTTTCTTAATTCTGGATGAATTCTAATAATCTTTTTCTCATATCAGTGCCACTTCTATTCACACCGATTAGATCCTTCTGCAGGATCAGCACCACTTCTGATTCAAAAAATAAATGCTTTGACAGCATTCACACAAGAAGGGGGTTGCTGCCCCAGCTGCATAAATCTGGAAACCTGGTAAAAACTGATGGGTGGGTGGGAAATTTTTGGAAAGCACCGTCAAAGCAAAAGGCAATCGCCTTATAAAGAACTCATATAAACTAATAATAAAAATACTAAGAAACCACCCTAGGCGGTTTTGCTCAGTGGACAGAGCATTGGCCAGTGGATTGAAGGGTCCCAGGTTTGATTCCGGTCAGGGGTACATGCTTGGTTGTAGGCTCAATCCCCAGTAGGGGGTGTGCAGGAGGCAGCTGATCAATGATTATCTCTCATCACTCATGTTTCTATCTCTCTCCCTCTTTCCCTTCCTATCTGAAATCAATAAAAATATTTTAATAAATAAATAAATAATACTAAGAAACCAAGTTCAGAAAACACAAAGAGGATTTCAACTTTACTACTAATTAAAGAAATATAAAGTACAGTGGTACCTCGAGATATGAGTGCCCTAACATACGAGATTTTTGAGATACGAGCGTTGAGCAAGCGATTTTTGCTTTGAAATACAAGCAACATTTGAGATAGGAGTAATCTCGAAGATCGGCCGGCTGCACACGACCCACCAGTTTACCGCGACTCGAGTGTCTCATAGTTTCCCACGCCTCAAGGTTACGGAACGAATTAAACTTGTATCTTGAGGAACACTGTATATTGAAATTTCATCAATTATCAGAAGTATGCCAAGCTTTTTAAAACAATAATATTTCTCAGTATTTGGAATAGTATGATGAGAGATACACTCATTTGCTACTAGTGAGAATTTAAATGAGTATAACCTTCCAATAACGCAATCTAAAAACTTTATACATATAACCCAGTAATTCCACCACTTTTAGTAAACAGTTTAAAAAAAAACAACTCCTATCAGAAATTCAGACAATTTATACATTTCAAGGCTCATTGCTATTGTAGAACCAAAATTTTAATAGAAAAAAAGATGTAAAAACCCATGCTTGATATTAGGGAACACTGAAGTAAGAGTCGGTTCTTTTTCTTACCACACCCCTATGAATCAGAAGTAATCCCTTCCTCCTCTGTGAGTGGTTCAGGCACTTTAACTGATTTGTATCATACTTAGTTGTGCCCAAGTCTGTTTGCCTCAATGAACTGTGAATTCCCTGAATATAAATTTGAGGTCCCATCCAGTTTTATATCATATCACATCACTAATCACCTCTCAAGCACCCCCTGCCCCTAGTACTAATAGCAAGACACAAACATTTTTGTTAAGTTGAATCACTATACAAAGCAAATTAACCAATGGCTTCAGAGATAGTTTTATACACATAAAGACATCTGGCCCTAAAAGGTTGCTCAGTGGATAGAGCATACGACTGCTGATTTTTTATCAAGGCCTCATATCTGGGTTGTAGGTCCCCCATCACCACCACCACCGTGCTCCCCACCGCCCATAACTTTCCACTACCTCTAAAAACAAAACAAAATAAAACAAAACAAAAAACAACAACTCAGCTTTCAGGTAGCAACCCCAGGTCACAACCCTGATTCTAAAAGGCTACATAAAGCTGTGAAAAGAAACACTTTTTTAAAAAGACAAAACAAACACAATATTTATAACTAACCTAATTTTACTATAATTTGGAATAAACTCAATTCCAATAGATTATAGGAATGAGGATTAACAGAAAAAAGAAAAAGCCTTTCTGTTGAATAGACAAGTCAAAAGATGGAGAAAGATATCAGCTCTGCCTGAAGTCAATACCAGACTTCTCAATTACTATGCAAACTTCCTCTTTTTTGCTTAAAGTTACTTAACTATAACTTCTCAATTACTGTGCAAACTTTCTCTTTTTTACTTAAAGTTACTTAACATTTGCATCTAATAGAGTCCTACATATTACAGTGGGGTAAGCATACAAAGTTCTTTTACAGTTGGAAAAAACTTTGTCCCATATTAATTCATGAAACTTAAATTACTGGTACATTTATTGTTCTCCAACTGCCTATTATTTCATTTCATAATGCCCACATTCCAACCACATTAAATTGCTTGCTTTTTCCTGTACACCCTTCATAATCTTCTATTTATGTGATTTTTGTCTACTGTTCTTTTACATTAATGCCCTTCCCTCTTAATCTCTAATTTTATTTCCTCTGAAATAACAAGAATTTTATCTGTATGTCCCCTTGTAGATTTGACCTTGTATTAGAGTTATTCATGTGCATATCTTATCTACTCAACTGCACTGTGTTTGGACTTGTATGTCTCCCAACAGGTGAGTCTGTCTCCCAAATCCATGTTATTTCTATTAAACCTATACACTGAGTAAACACTTCTTTAGTTAGATTATCAATAGCAATATATTTAATCTAATTGTACTGCATACCACAAAAGCCACATTAATATAAGTGAGAGGACTGAATGGGGTACAAATTACATTCAGGTAGGCAAATATAGGTATATATTAAGGAAAAAAATCAATTTTGTCCAATTAAAGAAATTGTTTTTGCTGAGTCACCCAATCAAGCCTATTTTAGGTCCGAGTCCTTTTGTTAGCTCCACCCACCCACTTACACACCATTATTTTCTTCATGGAGATACCCATGAAGAAATAATCAATCAGGGCTGTATCCTGACTCTAAGCCACACCCCTGTGAATTAGCCCCGAGGTGTACACAGTTAATGCCTTTTCCTAACTCTCCAATGATCTATTTCTCACTAGCTTATTCTTACCACTTTGACAATCAGATTGCTTTTCCCTGTCTTTCATCTTTCCCTTAACTCTATCTGGCTGACATCTTAACACAGACCTCACACCAAGACTACAGAGTCAAAAATAATATTCAATAATAACAGCAGCTATCATTTATTGAATACCTATTACAAGCTAGACACAGTGCTAGGTACTTTATAAAGTGTCTCTGATTCTCATGACAATCCTAATGATGTCAGACTAATTTTACAAGCAAGGCACCTGATCCCCAAAGAGGTAAGGCAATTTCTCAAATATTATCCAGATGACAAGTATTACAGCTCCACCTAGTCCCACAGCCCATGTTTCTCCCACTCTATCATACTGCCAAAAATAAAACAGTGGCTGTTCTCCCAGCTTCCACCCTTGTCCCCAATCCCAACAATTTATTCCACAGAAGCCTGAGTGATTCTTTACTCAAATATTAATTATTTGCTCAACTCCTTCCAATGATTCCTCCTTTGCTCAGAGTAAAAAATAAAGTCCTTACTATGACCAAAGAGCCCTGTTCATTTGTCTCCTCCCCAATTACCTATCTGGTCATTGTTTATCTCTCCTTTAGTTATTCCACTACAGCCACACTGGCTTGTCATTCCTCATACATACCAAGCCTGCTCACACCTTAGGGTCTTTGCACTTACTATTCCATCTGCTTGTAACACCCTCTCCTCTCCACCTTGAAATCCTCTTAGCTTATTCTCTCACTTCTTTTCTCTTGTTCAAATGTCATCACTTATTTTTTATTATTAATTGAATTTATTGGGATGACACTGGTTAACAAAACCATATAAGTTTCAAGTGTACAACTCAATAAAACATCATCTGCATACTGCATCATGTGCCCACCACCCCAAGCAAAGTGTCTCTTGGTCCCCATTTCTCCCCCTTTTGCCAACCTCCACCTAGCTCCACCCCTTTCCCCTCTGACTATCACCAATGATTGTTTTGGTCTATATGTTATGTATTTATGTTTTTTGGCTAATTCCTTTACCTTCTCTCATTGCCCCCAATCTCTTCTCCTCTGACAGCTGTCAATCTATTTCATGTATCTATGCCTCTGTTTCAAATCATTCATCATTTGTTTTGTTCATTAGAATACACATATAAGTGAGATTACATGGTATTTGTTTTTCTCTAATTTATTTCACTTAGCAAAATAATCTCTAGATCCATCATGCTATCCCAAAAGGTATGATGCCCTTTTCTTTTACAACTGCATAGTATTCCATGGTGTAAATGTACCAGAGCTTTTTTTTTTTTTAAATCTGCTCATCTATTGCTCTTGTCTATTATAAATAATACTGCAGTCAATACAGGGTTATATATATTCTTTCAAATTAGTATTTTGGGATTCTTAGAATATATCCCAGAAGTGTGACTGCTAGGTCAAAGGCAGTTCCATTTTTAATTTTTTTTAGGAAACTCCATATTATTTTCCACAGTGGCTATACCAGTCTGCATTCTCACCAACAGTAAACAAGGGTTCCATTTTTTCCACATCCTTGTCAGCACTTGTTATTTGTTGATTTGTTGATAATAGCCATTCTGGCAGATGTGAGGTGATATCTCACTATGATTTTAATTTGCATATCTCTGATGATTAGTGACTGAGCATTTTTTCATGTCTACTGGCCATCTTTATGTCCCCTTTGCAGAATTGTCTTTTCAAGTTTAAATTGCTACCTCCTATTTACCCCTCCTTTCTCTGCTTTCTTTTTCCCCCCAAAACAGTTACCATCACTTAACATACTGTTTATTGTCAATATCCCACTACTAGAATATAAGCCCTTTGAGAACAGGGACTCTGTACATTCTGTTTACTGTACCTGTTATATAGGAGGTTGAATAAATGAAGAGCCTTATTTTTCCTAGGTGTTTAAATAAAAAAAATAGCAGGATACAAAATCAATACTCAAAAATCAATTTTTTAATATAACAATAATGAATTCGCAAGAAAGAAAAACAATAAACAATCCCATCTACCATTGCAACAAAAAAATTAAGATACTTAGGAATAAACTTAACAAAGGAGGCAAAAGATCCATTCTCAGAAAACTATAGGATGTTGAAAAAAGAGATAGAAGATGATATAAACCAGTGGAAGAATATACCATGTTCATGGATTGGTAGAATCAACATCATTAAATGTCCATACTACCCAAGGCAATCTACAGATTCAATGCAATCTCTATTAAAATACTGACAGCATTCTTCACAGAGATAGAACAAACAACCCAAAAATTGATATGGAATCAAAAAAGATCCTGAATAGCTGCAGCAATCTTAAGAAAAACAAAGTTGAAGGAATCACAATACCAGATTTCAAGTTATACTATAAAGCCACTGTAATCAAAACAGCCTAGTACTGACTGGCACAAGAACAGGCATATAAATCAGTGGAACAGAACAGAGAACCTAAAAATCAACCCAAGGCATTATACTCAATTAATATTTGACAAAGAAGGCATAGCATACAATGGAGTCAAGACAATCTCTTCAATAAATAGTGTTGGGAAAACTGGAGAGGTACATGCAAAAAAATGAAACTAGACCACTAACATACACCATACAGAAGAATAAACTGAAAATGGATAAAAGAATTAAATGTAAGTTGTAAAACCATAAAAATCCTAGAAGAAACCATAAGCAGCAAAACCTCACACATCTCTTGTAGCAATATGTTTATGGATACATCTCCTAGGGCAAAGGACACTAAGGAGAAAATAAACAAATGGGACTACATCAAAATAAAAAGCTTCTGCACAGCAAAAGAAACCATCAACAAAACGAAAAGGAAGCCCACTGTATGGGAGAACATATTTGGCAATGATACATCTGATAAAGGGCTAATATCTAAAATATATAAGGAACTCATACAACTTAACAAAAGGAAGGCAAACAATGCAATTAAAAAATGGACAAAGGACCTAAATAGACACTTCTCCAAAGAGGACATAGAGATGACAGGAGACATATGGAAAAATGCTCAAAGTCACTGAGCATCAGAGAAATGCAAATTAAAACAACAACAAGGTATCACCTCATACCTATCAGAATGGCTACCATCAATAAATCAACAAATGGCAAGTGCTGGTGAGGATGTGGAAAAAAAAGGAACCTTAGTACACTGCTGGTAGGAATGCAGACTGGTGCAACCATTGAAAACAATATGGAGTTTCCTCAAAAAATTAAATATGGAACAGCAATCCCACTTCTAGGAATATCCTAAGAATCCTGAAACACCAATCAGAAAGAATGTATGTACCCCTATCTTCATAGCAGCACAATTTACAATAGCTAAGATCTGGAAACAGCCTAAGTGTCCATCAGCAAATGAGTGTATTAAAAAGCTGTGGTACATTTATATCATGGAATACTATGCAGCAGTAAAAAAGAAGAATCTCTTACCCTTTGAGACAGCATGAAGGGACCTGGAAAATATCATGCTTACTGAAGTAAGTCAGTCAGAAAAAGATAAATATCACATGATCTCACTCACATGTGGAATCGAAGTAACAAAATAAACTGATGAACAGAGTGGAACCAGACCCCTGGAAGCATGGAACAGAGTGTAGAATCTTGGAGAGAAAGTGGTGATGAGTGGGTGGGAGGTAATCAATCAAAGACCTTGTATGTATGTATGCATAACCCTAGGGTGCTGAAGACCTGGGGTGGAGGACAGGGGCAGGCTGCAGAGGGTCAATGGGGGTGGGGAGGGCAGTAAAGGGGGACATAAGTAATACTTTCAACAATAAAGACTTATTTAAAAATAAAATAAAATTATCTCAGAGACATTTTCCAGAAAGCAAAGGGAAGCTAAGCTGCCTTTGTCCTAGTCTAAATTAATTTAGCAAATCTACTCCCCTCAAACAGTGCCTTTAAAGATTGCTCTAATTTTTCTATAGTTGTGAATAAATAGTAATGCCATTGAGCAATGAGTAAGCAGCTGAGCCAATGTAACCAGTGTAGTACATATTATAAAAACATAAAACTTACAGCGAAGTTAATCAGACACATATTTAATGATATGCATAATTGTTATTGTGCTGCACAGTAACTAGGCATAAATGGTAGACGCTTCATGTAAATGACTCTAATTACTTTTTTTTTTTAACACAGGCAAACCAAGCATGTCTAGGATCAGATTCAGAGGAAAACAGGAAGGAGGGTAAAGCTGAATATTTAACTCTGTGAGGTCTCTCTCTTATTACATACTCTTAGGGACTAGGCTACTGGTCTCCCAACCTGAGTCATATATCTTTGAGAGTAACGTTTTCTACTCCATATTAAGAGAAGCTTCACTTAAACAAAGGTAAAAACATTAGGTTGAGGGCTTGGCCTCTGTCTTCAGATATAAAGCTGAGAGGAACCAGAACAATCACTACTCTGACAAGGATGACAGGGGCAGGCAAGCTGGTAGAGAAACCAAATATACAGCATACTTACTAAGGATCTATGCCAGGCATACTAGTAGGTGCTTTGCATAATTCCTCTAACTTCCACACCTATCTACAGCCCCAAATTCTGTTCCCAGGAAAGCAGAGAATGAGATAGTTCTCATGAGGACTCCTTCCTCCAAATTTTCTCAAAAGACCTAAAATGTCACCAGAGAGGGTAATTTAGGTTATTAGCAAGCTAACACCACTAGGAAGATTAAGAGGAAGCTGTTGTTTAAGGCTGTTTCTTCTGCTTCCTATCTTATCTAACCCACAAGAAGATATATGGCCCCCTTTCTTATGGGTTTATCCAAACCTATCCAGTCTTTACAGCCCAGGCTAAGCCTAGCTTCTCAAACTCATTTATTTCTGAACCTCAATACTGAGTAGGTTGTTGACACAGACAATACCGATTGGGTAAGCATGTTTGGTGAGATACATAAGACAGTATCTTCTTTCTCTGGACACCAAATGTCTAGCCCCGGAATTCTTTCAGCCATTGGAACTCTCTGCTAAAAATCAGACTAAAGAGTTATGTCAAATTAAACTGCATCTAGAATCTGAGGCCTTCAATGCTCTTCTATTAAAAGATGTTGATGACCAGATTTAGGTCTTCACCTTTCATTGTATTTAAGACTACAATGGTATTCATAAAGAACCTTAAAAATTATGACAAAATATTTGACCTAGTAATTCACTATTGTGAGTATTAACAGCCCCTGAAAAGTTCTTAAGTACGTACTTGCTGTATGCTAGGCACTGTGCTAGGCATTTTCCTTAAAATATCTCACACAAAAAAACAAATAAAATCATTACTACTATTACTTGACAGATGAAAAAAGAAAGCTTGAAAACTAGCACAGGGTCACATACTCTAGTGACAGAGGTGGGACTCAATTTCAAATTGATTGAACTCCAGAAACCACCTTTTTTACTACTGCCCAAACTAAAAATATATATTGGGAAAATGACTCCAAATTATAACAATACAGGAGGCTCAGTGCCATGTACATGGCAACTTGAAGCATTCTAAACACAATTAAGTAAATGGAGGCAATTTAGATTAAAAATATTACATGGGCATTAAAATATTTTTACACCTAACTTTTTGTGACTCATGAAGGAAATGTTATGCTATAAATAGAAAAAGCAAAATACTAAATTTTACATTTATCAGATCTCAACTATATAAAAATTGTCTGCACATGGAAAGACCTAAATTTACTGTTAAATTTAAAAAGACAAAAAAAAAAAAAGACAAGTTGTAGAATAATATAGGACCTTGGCCAATGTGGTTCAGTGCATAGAGCATCAGCCCGTGCATTGAAGGTCATGGGTTTGATTGTCGATCAAGGGCACATTAACTGGGTTGCAGGGCATATGCAGGAGGCAACCAATCAATGTGTCTCTCTCACATTGATGTTTCTCTCACCATCCCTCCACCCCCACACCGTCTCTTTCCCTCCCTTCCATCTTTCTAAAAATCAATGGAAAAAATACCCTCGGATGAGGATAAACACACACACAAAAGTAACCAATAGCAGAGACATGTAGCACATGAATAGAAATTAGAAATATTTTTCAGCTGCTGTCTTTAGGTAGAGTTTACTTACACACACACACACACACACACACACACACACACACTTATTTTGCATTGAAAATGGGCAACTCTAGATCTTAATTCCTCAAGTTCCATAGGAGTCTCAATATTTGAATATATAAGTTGAAATGCAAATTCCATGGCATCGCACTGAATTCTGGCCTACTATGGCAAAGAACAAGTTGAAACATTAAAAATATACAAGGTTTTCCCCTTCCCCTCCTCCTCAGATATGTGCTACAAAATAACATACCTGCCAAAATAATAAACAACATGAAAAGTACTAAAAATTAATTAGAAATCAAAACAAAAAACAACTGTAACTTTAAAGAATTGTCTCTTTTTTATGCATTGTATTGTATAGAATTACAAAACCATCACACAAACAGGTAAGTCCTTACCTATATCTTGCCCCACCAGCCCATTGCAGTACATGGCATGCCGTTCAATCTTTGTGGGTGAGAAGCCTTGGTCACATAGTGGGCAAGATACCTTGGTACTAGATGAGAAAGTAGAAGGTATTTCCTTCTCAGCATCTTCCCTATTACCAACCTAAAGAATATAATAAACAGCAATTGTAACAGCTTTACTTTATAAAATAATTTTTCCCCAAAGAACTGCAAGAAACTCCATCCATACTTCATTTACTTTCAGAGACAATACCAATTAGTTTGCAAAATCAAGATTGAGGATTGAGAGATAACAGTCAATAGTTATTCAGTGCCTGCTCCCTATGTGCTAAGTACTCTGCATGTAATATTCATTTAGTACTCATAGTAATCTAAAAGAGGTATTAACATATCCTTTTTACACTAGATAAGCATTGTCTAAAATAGTAAAGCAAATTGCCCAAAGTTATAGAACAAGTAAGTGGCAGAGCTAAAATTCAAATCAAGGACTATTTGGCTCCAAAAACTGAGGGCATTCCTCTCTATTACGCTGCAAGGCACTGTTCTCCTTGGGTCAGTATACTGTATGCAGGGTTTCAATAGCCTGTATACCAGCAGCACCTTAAAGACACTTTCAATCTCACAAAAGAACTGTGATATTTTACATGAGACATATATAGGGAGTTAGAAAACAAAAGAACTCTAAGCAAAAGAAGCACAATTAAAATTTAAGAACCTAGGTCTCAGCTTAAACCAGTAAGACATACCACCTCTTGTGTTTTATGACTTTGGATTGAAAGAAGAAATACAACTAAGACCCAAATATTTAAGAAAGCCAAAGAAAAGTCATTAAGACGTTGTTGCTAAAGCCATTTTTTAAAATAAATATTTTTTATTGATTTCATAGAAGAAAGGAGAGAGAAAGATAGAAACATCAATGATGAGAGAGAATCATCAATAGACTTCCTCTTGCATGTTCCCTTCTGGGGATCCAGTTTGCAACCAGGCATATGCCCTAACCAAAAATCAAACTTGTTTTATGGGTCAACACTCAACCACTGAGCCACACCAGTCAGGCCTGCTAAAGCCATTCTTTTATATCTTACCTCTTATTCCTCTCCTTCTGCTATAGTCATCATTTTTTCAATAGTTGCCAGTGTTGCTTAGAGGCAGTTTTATTTTACCTTACAGATCAGAACTGAGAACTCAGCAGTGATTAATTCAACAGTATGCATTAAGCATTGCAGTACTACCGCCTAACACTTGCTTCAAAGGACAGCATGTCCTGTTCAATCAATGTGGAACTATCCTGCATTGCCACTGCTTCCATTTAAAAGCAAGGAGCACCTGAGCTGTCATTATACCTTACTACAGGGAAAAAATAAACCATCTTCTAGTACAAGAAAACAGGACCAAAATTGCAATGGGTAGATAATTTGAGCTCTGAAACAAATGGGCTTTGGGGTAGGGAAGTTGTCTCTTAAGTTTAGGCCATCCCTGAAATCCACTGCAGTGAATGTGATCCATGAGAGGGAAACAGGTCACTTAAATACCCAATCAAACAGTTTCTACAATTGAGAAAATATGTTGTTTCAACACAGGTGTTTTATACTTAAAAAGACATATTCTGAAAGTAGAAAAAAAAAAGATGAGAAAAAAACTAACAATGGTTGGGTTCCTATACTATGTCAGTTTTGACCAAACATTTTCCATATCCATCCCTCATAACAACCCAACTAATAAAGGTGTCTCTAGCTCCAGTATTACAGAAGAGGAAATTGAGGCTTAGAGAGACAAAGTAATCTACTGATCACAAAGTTACTAAGTAGGCAATCTAGACATAAACCCGGGCCTGTATGATATCAAAACTTCAGTATTTCCATTCTACCATGGTGTGGCAAAGGCAAAAGTCACCCCCTTCCACTTTGTTTCTGAAAGCTGACTCTGCCAGGTACTGGAAGACTACATGATTCTATTATTCTCTTATAGGAGGTATGTCTAGAAGTTCTAGATGTTATTTATTCCAAGCTTAGTCACTGAGCTTCTTATAAATACAGGTTCTTCTGTTCATAAATTTTACAATTAAAAGTCATCTTGTATATGCAAAGCTATTTGAACAGAGGGGAGAAAATCAAAGATACTCAATAATTTGCAAGTAGTCTTGAGTTGTTGAAAGTTAGTGTCGCCTGCGCAGTTACTTGGCCTTCTAAAGTTCACCAAGCACAGAAATATTATATGTCACAGTGTTCACACCCAGTACTATCCTTTGTATTCATCACCAGCCCTATAAAATGTAGATAATGTCCCTTCAACTTTTAATATATTCAAGAATAGTCTATCACTGTCTTATTATGAACACAAGTACACAAGACCACTTCCAATCACACTCATAGGCAACCCAGAAGGTTTCTGAACATTATTATATTAAAACTAGATGTTTGGTGCATGAAATTTGTATAGGGGGGGAGAGTGTCCCTAAGCCCAGTCTGCATCCTCTCCAATTTGGGACCCCTTCATGGATGTCCAACTGCCTGCTTAGGTGGGATCAGGCCTAAACAGGCAGTAGGACATCCCACTCATAATCCAGGACTTCTGGTTCCCAACTGCTAGCCTGCTTGCCTTCCTGATTACCCCTAAATGCTTCTGCCTACAAGCCTGATCACCCCCCTAACCACTCCCCTGCCAGACTGATTGATGCCTAACTGCTCCCCTGCCAGCCTGTTTGCCCCTAACTGCCCTCCCCTGCAGGACTGGTAACCCCTAACTGCTCTCCCCTATAGGACTGGTCACCCTTAACTGCCCTCCTCTGCAGGCCTGGTCCCCTCCAATTGCTCTCCCCTGCAGGCCTGGGTCCCCCACAACTGCCCTTCCTTGCAGTCCTGGGTCCCCCACAACTGCCCTTCCTTGCAGGCCTGGTCCCTCCCCTGCTGGCCTGATCACCAACAACTTCCCTCCCTTGTATGCCTGATCCCTCCCAACTGCCCTCCCCTGCTGGCCATCTTGTGGTGGCCATCTTGTGTCCACATGGGGACAGGATCTTTGATCACATGGGGGCAGCCATCTTGTGTGTTGGAGTGATGGTCACTCTGCATATTACTCTTTTATTACATAGGATAGAGGTCTGGTGCATGGGTGGGGACCAGCTAGTTTGCCCTGAAAGGTGTCCCAGATCAGGGTGGGGTTCCCTTGGGGTGTGGGACAGCCTGGGTGAGGGGCCTGTGGTGGTTTGAGGCTGGCCATGTACCCCCTATTGACCCAAGTGGAGGCCCTGGGATCTGGAATTTATCTTCTACAGTTGAAACTTTGTAACCTGAAGTGGAGCCAAGCCTCTTGCTTGCTAGATGGCAACAGCCATTTCTGTTGGGATTTATCTTCTATAATTGAAACTGTGTAGCCTTAAGTGAAGACAGGCTAGGGCTGGAGAAGCTTGGCTTCCTCCATCGCCGGGGCAACCCTAACCTCCTGCTCTCTCTAGCTCCATGGCTGCAGCCACTTCTGTTGAGATTTATTTATCTTCTATAAATGAAACTTTGTAGCCTTGAGTGGAGGCCTGGGCCTGCAAGGGTGTGTGGAAAGCTTGGCTTCCTCCATCGCCAAGGGCAACCCTAGCCTCCCTCCTGCTTGCTCTGTGACTGCAGCCATTTTGAATGAGGTTAATTTGTACTCACTCCTGATTGGTTGGTGGAAGTGCCTTGTGGGTGTGGCAGAGTGGTGGTTAATTTGCATATTACTCTTTTATTACATAATATTTTTCTATCATAATTAAAACGGTCTACTCATATATTAACTATGGGGTGTAACTGGGGAACTTATGTCATATATGGACACAGACAATAGAGTGATGAAGATTTGGGAGGGATGGATGTGAAGTAGAGGGGGGTCATTGAGAAAAAAGAAAAACACAAGGGATATATGTAATACTTTCAACAATAAAAAAAGAAATTGGAGAATCCAAGATGGTGGCATAGGTAAACACCTACACTGCTGCCTCACACAATTTCAAAACTACAACTAAAAGACAGAACGGACATCATCCAGAACCACAGGAAAGCTGGCTGAGTGGAAATTCTACAACTAGAAGGAAAGAGAGGGGCTCACAGAGACCCAGAGAAGTTGCAAAAAAGCTGAGGTACAGAGACGCGTGCGTGGAGAGAGCAGGTGCTAAAGTACCTGACTGGCTTTCTCTGGCGGGAGGGAGATGGAGACTCTCAAAGGCATTGAACTCCTTATCCTACGACACTAAACCCCAGATCGAGCCAAAACTCATACGGGGGGAGTTTGGACTGTGAAAAGAGAGAAGTGCATGGAAATTTAGGGGAGTCGCAAAAGATCAGAAGCTGGTGGCGCAAACGGCACTGCGCGCAGAGGACAGACTGCTGATTGTGCCGCTGGCTTTCACGAGTGGGCGAGAGACAGACCCTCTCAACTGCATCACTTCTAACTCCACTAAACCCCAGTTTCGGGTAAAACCCTAGGAACCCAGACTCGTGTGGTCCCGGAGTACAGGGGAGCCGAGGGGCACTGCCAGAGAGTGCATGCGCGCACAAGGACCGCTCCAGCGATTACCCAGTCACGTGAGACTCAGGGGCTGTGGAGGGTGGTGCCGACTGGAAGGCAAGGCGGTCCCTTAAGCCCTGAGACTCCACCCATCCCAAGCTCAACAGAGAGGCTTTTGCAGTTTTGCAAGTCTGGTATCATAAGGCTGAATCCAACACAGAAGTTCTCCCAGCATAGTGAAAATGCCGAGACAAGAGAAGGGATCACAAACAAAAGAAATGGAGGAAAACAAACGACTGGATATAGAGTTCAAAACCACGCTTATAAGGTTTTTCAAGAATATCCTAGAAAAGTTGGATAAAGTTAGCGAGACCCAAGAGGAGATGAAAAAGGACCACTAGAGACAAAAAAGAACCAACTAGAGATGGAAAAGATCCAACTAGAGATGGAAAAGGACCAACTAGAAATTAAACATACACAGACTGAAATAAAAAATATTATACAGAGTCCTAACAGCAGACTAGAGGAGGGCAAGAATCAAGTAAAAAATTTGAAATATGAAGAATCAGAAAACACTCAACTGGAAAAGCAAGAAGAAAAAATAATCCAAAAATGTGAAGAGAATGTAAGGAACCTCTGGGACAGCTTCAAGCATACCAACATCAGAATTGTGGGGGTGCCAGAAGAAGAGAGAGAGCAAGATACTGAAAACCTATTTAAAGAAATAATGACTGAAAACTTCCCACATCTGGTGAAAGAAATAGACTTACAAGTCCAGGAAGCACACAGAACCCCATATAAAAGGAATCCAAAGAGGACTACACCAAGACACATCATAATTAAAATACCAAGAGCAAAAGACAAAGAGAGAATATTAAAAGCAGCAAGAGAAAAACAGTTCATTACCTACAAGGAAGCACCCATACGACTGTCAGCTGATTTCTCAACAGAAACGATGCAGGCCAGATGGGAGTGGCAAGAAATATCCAAAGTGATGAACAGCAAGAACCTACAACCAAGAATACTCTATCCAGCAAATCTATCATTCAGAATTGAAAGGCAGATAAAGAGCTTCACAGAGAAGAAAAAGCTAAAGGAGTTCATCAACTCCAAACCAGTATTATATGAAATGCTGAAAGGTACTCTTTGTGAAGAAGAAAAAGGTAAAAGACAAAAAATTATAAACAACAAATACATATCTATCAACAAATGAATCTAAAAATTAAGTAAATTAAAAATTTGATGAACAGAATAAACTGGTGAATACAATAGAATCAGGAGCACAGAAAGGGAGTGGACTGATAATTCTCAGGGGGTATGGGGTGAGGGGTATACAGGGAGAGACTGGACAAAAATCATACACCTATGGATGAGGTCAACGGGAGGAAGGTGAGGGTAGAGGGAGGGGTGGGAGCTGGGTGGAGGGGAGCTATGGAGGGGAAAAAAGAGAAACAAGTTTAATAATCTTAATAATAAAGATTTAATTTTTAAAAAAAAGAAATTGAAAAAATATAACTATGAAATGTAAAAATAAAAACTATAATGGAGGAATCCCAAGCCAAAAAACAAAAACAAACAAACAAAACCAAAGAGACTTTTATCAGGACTATGCCATCAAAGATTAAGCCTCTGCAGAAATGCTTCTATTTCTCTTACTACTGTAAAATACTATACAGCCATTTCTCAAAAGAGGCATCTGGATCCCAAACCTTGATCTCTTACCTTTTAGCCTCAAAAGAAACATCACTTCAAGAAATGAACTGCCCAACTGATGTGGTTGAGTGTCAACCTATGAACCAGAAGGTCATGGTTTGATTTCTGGTCAGGGCATATGCCTGGAATGCAGGCTCGATCGTCAGTAAGGGGCATACAGGAGGCAGAGGACTACCAACAGAAAGAAAACAGTGAGAAAAATTAGCAAGAATATTCACCTCCTTATCTGACATTATTATTGTTACTTCATCCCGGGTTTCTCTGCTACCTGGAGAGACTTCTCTTTCAAGGTCACAAATTTCAGAAGAACTTAGCTGTGTCTCTGTAATTGAAAAAAATATAAATCTCATTAATTTTCATTTTGTATTTTCAGTTAAAAACAAACAAACATCCATTTCTCCTAAAAGAGTATGATAAAACTGAGGTGGTTTATCATTCAATTTGCTTGATTCTTTGTAAAGCTTTACTGAGGCATAATATATATATAATAGAATTCAGCAATTTTCTGTTCAGTAAAACTTCAATGTAAGTAGCTAATTCAGGAGAGAAGGTGTCCATTAAAGCTGAAAGCCTGTTATATAATAAAGTAGGTTTTCTGAAAGCATGTTAAAAAAAATGACAAATTAGTTTACCTGTTTATATTTATGTAGACATGTTTGTGTAATTAAAATTAAGTATGGATAAAAAATTTAATTTCATTGAAAAGTTTTCTATATGTATTACTGTAATGTTATATTTATTCTGAATAGGTATAGTAAATGTGTGCATTAACCAGTCACCATGAGTAAACAAATGCACACGATTGGGGCATGGCTTAGCATACATTAAAACTGCTGCAGAAAGTCACTCCAACAACAGAACCAATTACCACAGGCAATGTTGTGTGATCACACGCTAATCATTCACCAAAAACTGTTTACAATTGGTGACTCTTGAATTTAAATATATAAACTATAGTTTTAAATATGTAATATTTAACTATGTCAGTGAGAAGTTACTAGCATTTTTTCCAACATGTGGCCTATTCGCTACAATTTGTTAAAAATAAAAATGAATTAACAACAAAAAATAACCTGTTAATTTAATTATAAGCAAATCTTGGTTAAAAGCATTTTAAAATTAAAAGGGTGTTAATTTTCACATATGACATATAGACCAGAAATTTTGTCCATTAAATCCGAAGTCTGTTAAATAAAGGTCCGAAAATGGTTTATTATATATAATTTGATGAGTTTTGACAAATATATACAATTTATACATATACCAGTTACACCATGTAATTACCACCACAATCAAGATATAAAACCCGCCCTTGCCTGGCCAGCGTGGCCTAATGGTTGAGTGTTGACCTATGAACCAGGAGGTCATGGTTCGATTCCCAGTCACATGCCAGGGTTGCAGGCTCAATCCCAAACATGGGGCGTGCGGGAGGCAACCAATCAATGATTCTCTCATCATTGATGTTTCTGTCTTGCTCTCCCTCTCCCTCCTTCTTTGAAATCAATAAAAATATATTTTTAAATAAAAATATATTAATAAAAATTAAATAAAAATCCTGCCCTGGATTGTTTGCTCAGTGGTTAGAGTATTAGTCCAAGCACTGAAGGGTCTCAGGTTCGATTCCTGGTCAAGGTATGTACCTCAGTTGCAAGTTCGATCCCTGGCTCCCATTTGGGAGACAACCAATTAATGTATCTCTCTTAAATCCATGTTTCTCTCTCTCTCCCCCTCCACTATCTCTAAGAAAATAAATGAAAAAATATTCTTGGGTAAGGATTAAAATATATATTAAAAAAGCTTTCTAACATCCAAAAAAGTTCTCCCCTTCTAGCACCCCAAAAGTGTACCCCTTTGTACTCAATCCCCTCCTACTTGGCTCCTTGCAATGACCAGTCTATTTTGTGTCCCTATAGTTTTGCTTCTTCTAGAATGTTATACAGTGTGTTGTCTTTGACCTTTTTTATTTAATATGGTATTCCATTATATGGATAGTTTAGTTTGTTTATCCATTCATCAATTAATACACTTGTCTACTTTCCAGCATAGTTGTGCCTTTAAAGTACATTTATTTTGACAGAAAACAAAAACCTGCCAATGTAAGTTCTGAAGTAAAAGAAATTATTAGAGATGACAAAAATTAGGGAGCAGAAACAGAAAATACATTCTCAAGAAAGATATGCCTATCTTTTATTTTTTCTTTCTTTTTTCAACTTCAATTGACATAAAATATTCTATGTTTCAAATGTACCCCCAGAGAATAGACATTAAAAAACTTTAAGTGATCATCCAGAAAAATCTCATGCCCACCTAATACCATACATAGTTAATAGAATATTATTTACTACGTGTATTGGTTAACAATGTGGATTTTTTTTCAATAGATGGAGTTACACATATGTTGATATGTATGCAATTTGATATGTATGCTATTTTGCTGAATTGACAACAAGCTTCAAAACTTCTTATGTCAAATTTTCTGAAGGTGTTAACATAGATATTTTTACGCTTAAAAATATCAAATTTCATGCCAAAAAAAAGACTATTTGCGAGAAGTTTTAATTCATGTTTTTATTTTTAAGAAAAGTGCTGCTGAACACTTTGGGAAGCTTATGGTGAACAAGCTCCATCGCAAGATACTTATGAATGCTGGTTTAAATGCTTTAAAAGTGATGATTTCGAAGTGAAAGACAAAGAACATCCAGATTGACCGAAAAAGTTTGAAGACCAACAATTACAGGCATTATTGAATGAAGATGCAGTGTCAAACTGAAAAACAACTTGCAGAAAGATTAAACGATCAGCAAATAATTTCCAATCATTTACAAGCAATGGGGAAGATTTTAAAGGAAGGAAAATGGCTGCCATGTCAACTGAACAAAAGACAAATGGAAAACGAAACGTCATCAGTAAAATGTTGTTTCAATGGCACAAAAGAAAGTCTTTTTTGCATCGAATTGTGACTGGCGATTTAAAGATTTGTTTTGAGAATCCCAAATGCACAAAATCATGGGTTGATCCTGGTCAACCATCAACATTGACTGCAAGGCCAAATAGCTTCAGAAAGAAGACAATGCTCTACGTTTGGTGGGATCAAGAAGGAGTGGTGTGCTGAAACCGGTTTGGCTCAGTAGATACAGCGTGGGCCTGTGGACTGACAGGTCCTGGGTTCAATTCCAGTCAAGGGCAGGTGCCTTGGTTGTGGGCACATCCCCAGTAGGGGGCGTGCAGGAGGCAGCTGTTCGATATTTCTAGCTCTCTATCCCTCTCCCTTCCTTTCTGTAGGAAATCAATAAAAAATATATTAAAAAAAAAAAAGGTGTGGTGTATTATGAACTTTTAAAACCAGGTAAGATCATTAATACTGATCGCTACTAACAACAAATAATTATTTTGAACCCCTTTGATTGTAAAACCACCAGAATGGGCCAGAAGACATGGCAAAATAATTTTGCTTCATATAACGCACCATCACATACTTCAAAACCAATTAAAGACACGTTAAAAGATCTTGCCTGGAAAGTATTAACCCACCCCCTGTAATCACCAGACCTTGATCCTTCAGATTACCACTTGTTCCAATCAATGGCACATGCAATTTCTGAGCAGCACTTCAAAATGTATGAAGAAGTGGAAAATAGGGTCTCTGAATGGTTTGCCTCAAAACAAGGAAAGTTCTATTGGGACAGTATCCACAAATTATCTGAAGGTGGGGGAAATGTGAATAAAGTACTTTTGATGTTTCCCTTGAAATTATCAGTTTTCTTTGATTACAAAATGTGCATTACTAACCAGTACACCTAGTACTATATTCCCTATGTTGTACTTTATAGTACATGCCCATTACTACACTATAACTACTGATTTGTACTTCTAAATACCTTCACCTTTTTCACCCATCCTCACACCCCTCTTCCATCTTGCACCATCAAAATGTTCTCTGTATCTATGAATCTGTTTCTGTTCTTCTTGTTCATTTATTTTATTAGATTCAATTGTTGATAGACCTGTATGTATTCATTGCCTTTTTATTGTTCATATTTTTAATCTTTTTTTCTTCTTCTTCTTAAAGAAGACTCTTTAACATTTCATGTAACACTGGTTTGGTGGTGATGAAATCCTTTAGCTTTTCCTTGTCTGAGCACCTCTTTATCTAACCTTCAATTCTAAATGATAGCTTTGCTGGGTAGAGTAATCTTGGAACATGCTATTCATTACTTTGAGTATTTCTTGCCACTTCCTTCTGGCTTGCAGTTTCTGTTGAGAAACCAACTGACAGTCATATGGGCACTCCCTTGTAGATAACTCCTTTTCTCTTTCTGCTTTTAAGGTTCTTTGACTTTAACCTTTGGCATTTTAATTAGGATTTGTCTTGGTGTGGGCCTCTTTGGGTGCATTTTGTTTGGACCACTCTGTGCTTCCTGGACTTGTATGTCTATTTCTTTCACTAGGTAAAACAAGTTTTCTGTCATTTTTTTCAAATAGGTTTTCAATTTCTTGTTCCCTCTCTTCTTCCAGCACCTCCATGATGCAAATGTTGGTAAGCTTGAAATTTTCCCAGAGGTTCCCTTACACTATCTCCATATTTTTGGATCCTTTTTTCATTTTGCTCTTCTGGTTTTTATGTTTTGTTTTGCTTCCTTATATTCCAAACTAGAGGCCCAGTGCATGAAATCCATGCACTGGGGGAAAAGGGTGTCCCTCAGCCCAGCCTGCACCTTCTCCAATCTGGGACTCCAGTGGGATGGGGCCTAAACAGGCAGTCGAACATCTCTCTCACAATCCAGGCCTGCTCTGCTGCCTACCTTCCTGATTGCCCCTAGCTGCTTCTGCCTGCCAGCCTGATCACCCCCTAATCACTTCCCTACCAGCCTGATTGATGCCTAACTGCTCCTCTGCCAGTCTGTTTGCCCCTAACTGCCCTCCCCTGCAGGACTGGTCACCCTTAATTGACCTCCCCTGCAAGCCTGGTCCCCCCTAACTGCCCTCCCCTACAGGCCTGGTCCCCCTCAACTGCTCTCCCCTGCAGGCCTGGGTCCCCCCCCCATCTACCCTTCCCTACAGATCCAGTCACCCCCTACTTCCCTCCTCTGCTGGCCTGGCCACCCCTATCTGCCCTCTCCTGCAGGCTTGATTGTCCCCAACTGCTCTCCTTTGTAGGCCTGGTCCTTCCCAACTGCCCTCCCCTGCTGGTCCTTCCCAACTGCCCTTCCTGCTGGCTATCTTGTGGTGGCCATCTTTGACCATATGGGGGCAGCCGTCTCGTGTGTTGGAGTGATGGTCAATCTGCATATTGCTCTTTTATTAGATAGGATAGAGAGCTGGTGCATGGGTGGGGGCCAGCTAGTTTGCCCTGAAGGGTGTCCCAGATCAGGGTCGGCTTCCCTTGGGGCGTGGGGTGACCTGGGTGAAGGCCCTGTGGTGGTTTGCAGGCTGGCCACACCCCCCGGTGACCTAAGGGGAGGCCCTAGGATCTGGAATTTATCTTCCATAGTTGAAACTTTGTAGCCTTAAGTAGAGGCCAAGGCAGGCCAGAGCTGCGGAAACTTGGCTTCCTCCATCGCCAGGGGCAACGCTAGCCTCCTGCTCTCTCTAGCTCCGTGGCTGCCACCATTTCTGTTGAGATTTATTTATCTTCTATAATTGAAACTTTGTAGCCTTGAGTGGAGGCCTGGGCCTGCCAGGGTGTGTGGAAAGCTTGGCTTCCTCCATCGCTAGGGAAACCCAAGCCTCCCTCCTGCTCGCTCTGTAACCACAGCCATCTTGGTTGGGGTTAATTTGCATACTCGCTCCTGATTGGCTGGTGAGTGTGGCTTTGTGGGTGTGGCAGGGTGATGGTTAATTTGCATATTGCTTTATTAGATAGGGTTCTTTATTTTATTCTTTGTTTCATCTACTCTACTCTTGATCCCCTATAAATTATTTCAGTCTATGCTTAATTTCTTTTAATCTTTATTAAAATTATTACAAAGGTCTTCCTTTTCTCTCCCATTAACCTCTTCTAGCCCACTCCAATCCTCCCCCAGCTCTCCACGCCCTCACCACCCATTGTCTGTGTCCATGGGTTATTGCATATAAGCACCAAGTTCATTGGTTGATCTCTTCCCACCCACCCTCCCTGACTTCCCCCTGAGGTTCAATAGTCTGTTCATGCTTCTATGTCTCTGGGTCTATTTATCATCATCAGTTTATTTGGTTCATTAAATTCCACATGAGGGAGATCATGTGGTACTTACCTTTTTCTGATTGGCTTATTTCACTCACCATAATACTCTCCAGATCCATCCATGCTGTTATAAATGTTAAGAGTTCTTTCTCTTTTACTGTCGTGTAGTATGTCATTGTGTAAGTGTACCATAGTTTTTTTTAGCCACTCATCTGCTTATGGGCACTTAGGCTGTTTCCAAGTCTTAGCTATTATAAATTATGCTGCTATGAACATAGGGGTACATATATTAGCAACAGCCCCTCTTGGTTTATAGCTTGGCTTCTTGGACACCTCCAAGCCCAACACAAATAGCAGCCATCTACAGACTGTTTTGTACCTCATGCTGGGGAGCCCTGGGCAAGGCCAGGGCTCTGAATCTCTATCAACCTGGCTCACACTTTTCACTCTGCCTTGAGTGTTTCAGGTTTCTTTGGTATATTCCTAGAAGTAGGATGACTGGGTCAAATGGAGTTCAATTTTTAATTACTTTAGGAAACTCCATACTGTGTATGCTTAATTTCTAACTGGTGTGTTTTGATTTTGATGTTTTCACTAAGTTCTGTGAAATTCCCAGAACTTATAACCATTCGTTAAGCATCCTTATAACCATTGTTTTGAACTCTATCTGGTAGTTTTCTTGCTTCCATTTCATTTAAGGTCTTTTTCTGGATAGTTCCCCTGTTCTTTCTTTAGAGACAGGTTTCTTTGTCTCTACATATTGGCTGCTTCCCTATATTTGTTTCTATATATTCAGTAGATCTGTTACATCTCCCAGACTGGTAGAATGGCCTTGTGTAGTAGGTGTCCTGTAAAGCCCAATGGCTCAGCACTTGAGCTGAGCACTCCAGGTGCACCCCTGTGTGAACTGTGTGCACTCTTCTATTGTAGTTGAGCCTTGATTTATGTTGGCATCACTGGGTGGGATTGACCCCCCAGGCCAATCAGTTGAGAGGCTCGGCTGAGATTACAACAGAACTACTGTAAAGGAGCCGACCTTATGGAGCAAGACTAGCTTCAGTGGAGCTTTGGTGCTCATTGAGTATGCCCCTTGAGTGTGTCACTCGTGGAGGTGGTAGGGTTGTAATCCAGCATGGTTGAAGCTGACCATCAGGTTCACTGGCTCTAAAGCCTCTCAGGAGGTGCAAAGTCAACCACTGCCTGTGCCTTGCCCAGGGCTCCCCAGCATGAGCTACAAAACAATCTGCAGATGGCTACTACTTGTGTTGGGCTTGGAGGTGTTCAAGAAGCCAAGCTATAAACCAACGGGGGGCTGCTGCTAATACTGGGCCAGGGGCCACTTATTGAGAGGTACAGGGCACACCAAGACCAGCTAATGCTTGTTTGAGAGATTTTAGGAAAATCCAAAGCATGAGATAAAAGAGGCCAGTTGTATAAAAAAGCCACTGGAAATGACTTGGATGAGCTAGCAAGTAGGGAGAGGCGAGGTCTCAGGAAATCACCAAGGCAGAGTGAAAAGTGTGAGCCAGGTTGATAGAGATTCAGATATGGTGCCTGCCTACAGGCTCTGTGGCAGGGAATACTAAGCAAAGGAAGACTGGCCTCTGCCAGCACTTGTGTCTGGGAAAAAGTTGCTCCTCCAGCTCCCACCTTGATTCCAGACAAGTTGGATCCTCCCTAAATGTCCCAGGTTCCTTTTTTTTTTTTTGAACAATAAAGATTTATTAATTTTAAAAAAGAAAGATCTTTTTACTTTTAGTCATAAAAATGATAACATTACAGAAGTTTTTATTTTTTTAATTAAATCTTTATTATTCAGATTATTATATTTGTTTCTCTTTTTCCCCCTCCATAGCACCCCTCCACCCAGCTCTCACCCTTCCCTCCCTCCCTTTGATCTCATCCATAGGTGTATGATTTTTGTCCAGTCTCTCCCTGTACACCCCTCACCCCTTTCCCCCTGAGAATTATCAGTCCACTCCCTTTCTGTGCTCCTGATTCTATTATATCCACCAGTTTATTCTGTTGATCAAATTTTTAATTCACTTAATTTTTAGATTCACTTGTTGATAGATATGTATTTGTTGTTCATAATTTTTTATCTTTTACCTTTTTCTTCTTCCTCTTCTAAAAGAGTACCTTTTAGCATTTCATATAATACTGGTTTGGAGTTTATGAACTCCTTTAGCTTTTTCTTCTCTGTGAAGCTCTTTATCTGCCCTTAAATTCTGAATGATAGATTTGCTGGATAGAGTATTCTTGGTAGTAGGTTCTTGCTATTCATCACGTTGAATATTTCTTGCCACTCCCGTCTGGCCTGCATCATTTCTGTTGAGAAAACAGCTGACAGTCATTTGGGTGCTCCCTTGTAGGTAATGAACTGTTTTTCTCTTGCTGCTTTTAATATTCTCTGTCTTTTGCTCTTGGTATTTTAATTATGATGTGTCTTGGTGTGGTCCTCTTTGGATTCCTTTTATATGGGGTTCTGTGTGCTTCCTGGACTTGTAAGTCTATTTCTTTCACCAGATGTGGGAAGTTTTCAGTCATTATTTCTTTAAATAGGTTTTCAGTATCTTGCTCTCTCTCTTCTGGCACCTCCACATTTCTGATGTTGGTACGCTTAAAGCTGTCCCAGAGGCGCCTTACATTCTCTTCACATTTTTGGATTCTTTTCTCTTCTTGCTTTTCCAGTTGAGTGTTTTTTGCTTCTTTATATTTCAAAAGTTTTACTTGATTCTTGCCTTCCTCTAGTCTGCTGTTAGGACTCTGTATAATATTTTTTATTTCAGTCAGTGTATGTTTTATTTCTAGTTGGTCCTTTTTCATCTCCTCTTGGGTCTCGCTAACTTTATCCAACTTCTCTAGCATATTCTTGAAAAACCTTATAAATGTGGTTTTGAACTCTATATCCAGTCATTCTTTTTCCTCCATTTCTTTTGTTTGTGATCCCTTCCCTTGTCTCGGCATTTTCACTATGCCGGGGAAACTTCTGTGTTGAATTCAGCCTTATGATACCAGACTTGCAAAACCGAAGAAGCCTCTGCTGAGCTTGGGAGGGTGGAGTCTCAGGGCTTAAGGGACCGCCTTCCCTTCCAGTCGGCTCCACCCTCCACGGCCCCTGAGTTTCACGTGACTGGGTAATCGCTGGAGCGGTCCCTGTGCGTGCGCGCGCCCGCAGTGCCTCTAACCGCTGCCTTTCCAGCTCCCCTGCGCACCAGGACCACACGAGTCTAGGTCTCCAGGGTTTCGCCCGAAACAGGGGCTTAGTGGAGTCAGAAGTGGCACAGTTGGGAGGGTCTGTCTCCTGCTCACTAGCAATAGCCAGCGGCACAATCAGCAATCTGTTCTCTGCCCAGTGCCGTGCGCACCGCCACCAGACCTCTGATCTTTTGCGACTCACCTAAATTTCCGCGCACTTCTCCCTTTTCACAGTCCATACTCCCCCTATATGAGTTTCGGCTGGATCTGGGGTTTAGTGTTGTAAGATAAGGGTTCAATGCCTTTGGGAGTCTCCATTTCCCTCCCGCCAGAGAAAGCCAGCCAGGTACTCCGGCACCCGCTCTCTGCACGTGTGTGTCTCCGTACCTCAGCTTTTTGCAGCTCCTCTGGGTTTCTGTGAGCCCCTCTCTTTCCTTCTAGCTGTAGAACTTCCACTCAGCCAGCTTTCCTGTGGTTCTGGATGATGTCCGTTCTGTCTTTTAGTTGTAGTTTTGAAATTGTTGTGCGAGGCAGCAGTGTAGGTGTTTACCTATGCCACCATCTTGGATTCTCTCCCAGGTTCCTTTTAACCTGCTGCCCCAGTACTGGAGCTCAGAGAGTGTGAATCTGAGTAAGTCCATAGGTAGGCCCTTTAAGAGGAACTGCCTGGGTCTCCTGAAGCCTCTGTATCACTCAGCCACAATCCCTGCTTGTTTTTACAACCAGAAGTTATGGGGACTTCTCTTCCCAGCACTGGAATCCTGGACTGGGGGGCTTGAGGTAGGGCTGGGAAACCTCCACAGCCAAGATATCCCTCCCGATTTTAAAATGCCATATATGGGTTCGGGACCAGCCAGTTCCTTGATTGGCCCTGTGTCTCTGTCCCTCCTACCAGTCTCTGTGGCTTCTTAATTCCATAGTTGTAAGGACTTTCATTCAGCTAGATTTCACATGATTCTGAATGATGGTTGTTCTGTATTTTTGTTGTAATTCTGATGTGGTTGTGGAAAATGGTGAGTACCACATTTACCTATGCCACCATCTTGACTGGAACACTCACATATGCCTTTCTTTAATATATTCTTTAAACAGCATCTATTCATTCACACTAATTTAACAAATATTTATTCAACAATAAGTTCCAGGCACTATATAGGCTACTTGAAATGTGGAAATAAAAGATGAGGTCCCTCATAGTGTCATAATTTAAAAGTCAGCATACTACATAGCTCATGGGCCAAATCCAGCTAGCTGCCTGGTTTTGTTAATAAGTATTTATTTCAACATAGCCATGCTCATTCTTTTTTGTATTGTCTATAGTTGCTTTTGTGCTAAAATGGCAGAGGTGAGTAGTTTCAACAGAAACTGCATGGCCCACAAAGCCTAAATATTTACTATCTAGTTTTTTATAGAAAAAGTTTGCCAACCTCTTGTATAGACCCCTTTCTCTTAATATAACAAAAGGCAAGTAAATTTCAAAGAAGAACAATAAATCTGGAAAAGAAATTGATCTCAAAACATAAATCCAGTAAGTTCTCTATTATGTACACTGTATACACTATACATCTGATATTTCTGTGCTTCTCAAATACAATGAATAGCCAATATTGGGCAAATAAATACCTGAAAGATACTGAGGCATTTTCTCAAACATCAAAGAAGGATTAAGTACATTTCTAGTGTTAAATATATTTTAATAAACTATAATTTTTTAAAATTGGACACATACACAATTTTACCATCTTGTTGGAAAAAAGATTACAGTATATAAACTTCAAATTTTTTGTCATGTTTCCCTGAGAGATACTACCAAAAGAGACATTCAGTCTATCAGAAAAGAATAACTGCTTATTGCTTGCACTACAGTAACAATAAAATGTCTTTACCTACGCTTTCTGTAAATGGCAGAAATGTTCAACTGTAAAGACAACGTAAGAGGTCAGTAGCTTTAGAAATAAACAATGCTAGTGTCATGCACATTGTGGACATAAAACTATAAATTTGCTTCTTCAACAAAGTGAATAACTAAAATGATGTCATAATTTTCAATATCAAAACTAATAGAAATTTATAAAATGAAATAGATAAGATGGATTACTATACCCAAACTGTGTTTCACTCATTTAGAACAAAGTTTTCAGACAACTTAAATGCAGGTTTTAAATTATATATTTAGAATTTTGTGTGTGTGTGTGTGTGTGTGTGTGTGCGTGCGCGCGCGCACTCAGGAGTCCAGTTCCATAAAGAAGGAGTTAATACTTTCTTAGCAAAAGGAACAAGTTATGAAAATCTTTTGTGATCTACTCTAGAAGTCATTGTGTCAGCAAAAAGCTGGATTTAATTAGCAGACTAGTGATAACAGTCATGATCTAAAAGTTACCTAACCTCAGTCATAAAGGGCTTGCTTTTTCCTCTCTTATTAACTAGGTCTTCAACATTATTGTATTAGGCCCTGGCCAGTTTGGCTCAGTGGTTGGAAATCGACCTATAAACCAGGAAATCAGAGTTTGATGCCCCACTAGGGGCATACAGGAGGCAGTCGATTAAAGTTTCTCTCTGTCAATGTTTCTATCTCTCTCCCTCTCCTTCTTCTCTCTAAAATCAATAAAAATGTTTATTTTTAAAACCTAACATAGTTAAATTTTAAAATAAATAAAGAACTCATGACCGGTTTGGCTCAGTGGATAGAGCGTCAACCTGCGGACTGAAAGGTCCCAGGTTTGATTCCAGTCAAAGGCATGTACCTTGGTTGCAGGCACAGTAGGGAGGTGTGCAGGAAGCAGCTGATTGATGTTTCTCTCTCATCCATATTTCTCTCTGTCCCTCTACCTTCCTCTCTGTAAAAACTCAATTAAAAAATATTAAAAAAATAAATAAAATAAAATAAGTAAAGAAAGCTCCTAATGATATGCTTCCAAATGTTTAAAAATATTTACTTAACAGTTTTCTTATTTTTATTTCTTTCAAGTTTTTCCCCACAAAAACTTAAACTTAGTTTATATTAGCCTTTCTGACCATGATAGGTTAAATAAGAATTAGGAGAAAACTAGGTATGATTTATGATAATATTTGTATAATACTTGCGGCTCAAAAGTTTAAACATTAATAGAAAGTAACTCAATCTCACATGAATAAGATTACTGATAAAAATAATGGGCCCCACATTTAAGAAAAGCCAAAAAATAATAATAATAATGCAAGCTAAAACAAATTGCTTAGAAAATAGTGGTTCATATCACAAAAGAATTCTTCACAGTACATACTGTTCAACCCAAGAGTTCTCTTAGACCAGTGGTCGGTGAGCTGCGGTTTGCCGCTCTGTTGACTAATGAGTTTGCCGACCACTGTCTTAGACCACAGATACCTTAGTTCATCTAAAATCTATGCTGTGCACTTTTTAATGAACAGCTCTTGTATCTAAAGCAAGGTACACACCTTTTCATCTCTACAATTAACAAAACCAAAGTACAGAACTTAATCAGGTTAAGTGTCTTGTATGAGATTAAAATATAAGTCAGTGACAGAACTATGCACGAAAATTCAATTTCTGGATTCCCTATGCAATAATATCCTGTGAGTGGCAATGTAAAACTAACTAGTAAAAGTCTCTAAGAAAAATCTGCTCAATGACAGGCAGATTTAAGGACAGTCCAACTTTGAGAATCCATAAACAAAAACATAAAATCCTCTAGGCTCTTAATGTACAATTAAGTGCTATTCCTGATGCTTTGCTGCCATCTCTGATGAGGGTAGTCAGCAAACAATACAAACAAGCCATGTTAATTTCAAAACTCAAATATCTTTGGGAAAAGGTTGAGAATCAGAGCCAATGTCCATAAGAAAAAACAGTATGTATATGTGTATGTGTATGTGTGGTGATACATACACACTTCAATCACACATAAGCCTCTTGGGAGTGGAATGGAAAAGTCAGACAAATTAATAGGCACAAATATAGCTAGGGATCAGAAAGTCAGTAAAATCATAGTGGGTTGCTTACCAGGACACACAGTGATTTCCTCTGCAGAACTTTCTGGCATAAGGACTAAGCTTCTCTTACCGGTCAAAGCAGCAATGCTGAAAAAGAACCAAACCCCAAGTGAATTCTCAATAAAATAAATCAAAATACAGCACCTAAAGCAATGGTGAGTCATTGACAAAGCCACCAGTAATCTGATACCTGCTGTCCAATACCAAAAAAGCACAACAGGGAAGCAAGAAATCAGTAGTGAAAACTCCAGGCCAGAAACAGGGGAAACAAACATGCTTACAACTTTGGTTCCAGTGAAATCTCTGAATGAAAAGAACACTCTTTTGTAGTCTTCACAAAGAAAGGTTGAAGGGTAAAGACTATCTATGAAGATCACAGAAGACAAAAACTCCATTCCAATAAAAGGATGTCAAAGGTGTTTCAGAGTCTCCATCTCAGCCTTCTGAAGGCTAGAGATTTGTAAGCTCATAAGAGAAAATATGAAGATTCTCCTGACAACACAACTGCAGTTAAATTTCAACTCTATCTCAAGATGTGGCTTTATATGCAACAAAAATAAGATACAATTCCAAACTGCCAAAGAAGTTGAAAATCTCTTCTAAGAAAAACATAAGTATGAATGGCTCCCCTCATCTGACCTTCTGGTTTCCGCTGCCTGTTCATGGAGTGCAATTTCTTCCTGACACAGAACACATGGCTAAGAGATCTGAGCTAGCCCTCTCATGCTCCATAGTGCTTTACAATTAGTTTGATCAAGTATACAAGAGGATGCAAATCCTCACATCAACCACAGGGAAGAGAAAATAACCACCACTGATTTGTGATAAATAACTAAACTTGATAGAAAACCACAAGTGATTTCTTTCTCTAAATAAAACATTTTATACCATTTGTTATAAACCCAAACCAGATACAGTTTACTCTGCAAGTAACATTAGGACTCTATTCAAAGGGTCCATCACAAAACAATTTGCTGACATTTATAAAATGGACTAATCAATTTAAAGTCAAACCACATTGCCTGCAGTTCCAACTCTCTCCTGGTGACAAAGCATATAATCATTTATTAGAACCTACATCTGCTCTGCACAAGGCTCACTACAAGAGGCCTGTAAGGAGCAGAACTCCAGTTAAAACCACTTCCAAAACTATTTAGCAGGGGAATCAAACCAAAGCCATATTCTTCAGCTCAAAAATACCTAGTATGTACTATTAACCAAAAACCTAAGAACACCAACTAAATTACAGCAAATGGCAACTGGGCCTCAACTTCCACATAGGAGATGGAGTAATCCCCAAAGGTCAATAACTAGATAAAGGAAAAAGTAATTGGAAGCTTGATCCAGTTTATAACCAATCCATTACTATATATTAAAGTGAGAAGACCTAAGAAAGTAACCCTATCAATCAACCAGTAAGAATAATTAAGGACGTAATACAAATATTACCATTTAAGAGAAAGATGAGATATAATCAATGAAAAGTGGCATAGGTTAGGGCAGTGGTTCTCAACCTTTCTAATGCCACAACCCTTTAATACAGTTCCTCATGTTGTGGTGACCCCAACCATAAAATTATTTTCGTTGCTACTTCATAACTGTAATTTTGCTACTGTTATGAATTGTAATGTAAATATCTGTGTTTTCCGACAGTCTTAAGGTTGAGAACTGCTGCTGTAGAGCCTAAGACTGTCGGAAAACACAGATATTTACATTACGATCATAACAGAGGCAAAATTACAGTTATGAAGTAGCAACAAAAATAATTTTATGGTTGAGGTCACCACAACATGAGGAACTGTATTAAAGGGTCGCGGCATTAGAAAGGTTGAGAATCACTGGGTTATGGAGTGAGAGAGATACAGTTTCTGTGTGGCCTAAATAATATGAAGGCTTCAAAAAAGGAGTTAAGTCGTCAGAGTAGACCTAAAAGATGTATATGGCCCAGTCGGTGTGGCTCAGTAGTTGAGGGTCGACTTTTGAACCAGGAGGTCCTGGTTCAATTCCTGATTAGGGTACCTGCCTGGGTTGCAGGCTTGATCCTCAGGTGGAGGCATGCAGGAGGCAGCCGATCAATGATTCTCTCTCATCATTGATGTTTCTCTCTCTCCCTCTCCCTTCCTCTCTGAAATCAATAAAAAAAAATACTTTTTAAAAAGATGTATATGGTTTAGATATGCAGATAAAGTAAACATACAAGAAAGCAGAGGAAACAAAGGGGAAAGGAAGACTAAAAGGATCATAAAGAAATCAGTTTAGAGCCTTCACATTGGCTTAGAAAGTTAGTATAGCTAGTTAAGAGAGTAGCAGGATGTAATCATTTTTTCAGAAACAGTGTAAATGAGATTTGTACTAGATGGCTGGATTGGACAAGAAAACCAACAACAAAAAATCCCTAAGATTTCTTCAACCAAATATTCTATGAAATGCATATAGGCGACAATTTTTCCTAGTCTATGCTTATAAAAGAGCTAAAAGATCCCTGGCAAGCTGTCCCCCAAGGCTTACTCATGTGGTTCAGCTCTCTTATTCTGGCATCAACAAAGGAGAATTCAGACCCATAACATAACATCTTACCTTTGTGAGGCAGGGTCAGAGTTTCCTTCTTCAGAAGTTTCCTCAGCAAATAGACCTTGGGAAGACTGCAAAGAAATACAAAACATCCTAAATATACAGGCACAGATGAACTAGTTTCTCTTCCTATTAAAAACAAACAAACAAAAAATTCATTGTTCAATATTATCACTCATTAGTTAACAATAGCCTATTACATTGTCAGTAAGTTTCAGTCAAAAGAACGTATCTTGTGGAGACAAAAGACTGAGATTTAAATTATGGGTGAATCATCTGTTAACTCTGTAATCTTGAGTTAAGTCACATGTGACTTTGTTTCTTCATCTTTTATATATATACTAGTGTCCTGGTGCACTGATTCATGCATATTGAAAGGAAATTAATTAGAAGAAATATTTTAATACAGTGGTACCTCGAGATACGAGTTTAATTCGTTCCGTAACCTGGAGGCATGGGAAACTATGAGACGCTTGAGTCGTGGTAAACTGGTGGGTCTTGTGCAGCCGGCCGATCCGCGCGATTACTCGTATCTCAACTGTTGCTCATATTTCAAAGCAAAAATCGCTCGCTCGACGGCTTGGATCTCAAAAATCTCGTGTGTTAGAGCACTCGTATCTCGAGGTACCACTGTATTCCTATTTGCCCTTTCTTTATAATAGAAGAGTCAACCAAATTCATAATCGACAATGACAGATTGAAACACACACGAGACTGGTGCCAGCAAGAGCTTTATAGGTACCATGCATGCACGAGTCAACTTAGCCTTTTATATATATAGAATAAACTTGCTTAATTAGACCTGCTTTCTGATTTAACTAAAATTTTTCCAGCCCAATGAAGCACCCCAACTTCTCCTTTATGTAATTGTCAGCAACACAGCAGTAAATTTCAATACGAAGATTATTATTGTAGATCACCCAGAGAGAACAAAGGGTACAATATTTAACTGTAGAAGCGTTTGACGATATTCTGGACAGTCAGAAAATCTAAAGTCATTTTCAAGTTCCACCATTTATTACTCTTTTCAGTTGGGTCAAGTTCTATACTTTCTAAATCTCCATTTTCTGCCTACTGAAAAGAAAATAGGATTCTACCCAGTCTCCTACCTACTCTAGGACTTCTGTGAGGATCAAATGAGAAGCGGCACAGGAAAATACTTCATAAACGTTTGGTTAAAGTGTGAAATGTTTCCACCTGAAAATAAAGCAAGTAGTGTTCCTGGGCTGAAGAAACTCCATGGAGGAGAAACCAAGATAGCAGCATAGGTGAACACCTAAACTACTGCCTTGCACAATTTCAAAACTACAGCTAAAAGACAGAACAAACATCATCCAGAACCACAGGAAAGCTAGCTGAGTGGAAATTCTACAACTAGAAGGAAAGAGAGGGGCTCAAAGAGACTCAGTGGAGATGCAAAAGCTGAGGTATAGAGACACACGCGGAGAGAGGCCGCACGGCTGAGTGCCTGGCTGTCTTCCTCTAGTGTGAGGGAGACAGAAACTCCCGACTGCACTGAAGCGCAGTGCCGGGTGAGACTAATACAGGGGAGTCTGGACAATCGGGAAAAGGGAGGAGTGAACAGAAACTCAAGGGAGCCACAAAAGGCAGAGATCTAGAGGCACACGAATGAGTATGCTCAGAGAGGATTGACTGCTGAGTGTATTGCTGGCTTTCTCTAGCTGGAGGAAGACAGAACATCCTGACTGCACTGAACTCCAGTTCCAACAGCACTGAACCCCAGTTTCGGGCGAGACCCTGGGGACCCAGACCCATACGGGTCCCCAGAGTGCATGGAAACTCAGGGGAACCACGAATGGCAGAGGGCTGGAGGTGCATGCGCAAGTGTGGACACAGAGGATCGCAGCGATTACCAAGGGACAATGAGACCCAGGGGCCTCATAGGGAAAGACAGACAGGAGGCCAAGGCTGTCTGCTCAGCCCTGAGACTCCGCCCTATCCAAGCCAAGCACAGAGGCTTTTACAATTTTGCAAGACTTATCTCATAAGGCTGTCCCCAGCACAGAAGTTCTCTAGTGTAGACACAACTGATCCTCATAGCCAATTGGCCTGGAGATTAATTCCCCCCAGTGATACCAACAACAATCAAGACTTAACTACAACAAGGCTGTACACATATTCCACAAAGGGGTGCACCAAGAGTGTCCACCTCAGGTAACTAAGGGGACGGGGCTACTGGGCCATATAGGATAAACAGCACACAAAGCTACTCTACCAACTCAGGGAAGCAGCAAAAATGCAGAGACAAAGGAAAAGATCACAAATGAAAGAAATGGAGGAAAACAAACAACTGGATATAGATTTCAAAACCACAGTTATAAGGTTTTTCAAGAATTTCTTAGAAAAGGTTGATAAATTTAACAAGACCCTCGAGGATATGAAAAAGGACCAACTAGAAATTAAACATACACTGACTGAAATAAAAAAAAATTATACAGAGTCCTAACAGCAGACTAGAGGAAGGCAAGAATCAAGTCAAAAATTTGAAATATAAAGAAGCAGAAAACATTAAACTGGAAAAGCAAGAAGAGAAAAGAATCCAAAAATGTGAAGAGAATGTAAGGAGCCTCTGGGACAGCTTCAAGCGTACCAACATCAGAATTGTGGGGGTGCCAGAGGAAGAGAGAGAGCAAGATACTGAAAACCTATTTGAAGAAATAATGACTAAAAACTTCCCCCACTTGGTGAAAGAAATAGACTTATACAAGTCCAGGAAGCACACAGAACCCCAAACAAAAGGAATCCAAAGAGGAACACACCAAGACACATCATAATTAAAATACCAAGAGCAAAAGACAAAGAGACAATATTAAAAGAGGCAAGAGAAAAACAGTTAATTATCTACAAGGGAACACTCAGATGATTGTCAGCTGATATTTCAACAGAAACTATGCAGGTCAGAGGGGAGTGGCAAGAAATATTCAAAGTGATGAATAGCAACAACCTACAACCAAGATTACTCTAGCCAGCAAAGCTATCATTCAGAATTGAAGGGCAGAGAGAGAGCTTCACAGATAAGAAAAAACTAAAGGAGTTTATCAACACCAAACCAGTTTTATATGAAATGCTGAAAGGTACTCTTTAAGAAGAGGAAGAAGAAAAAGGTAAAGATAAAAATTATGAACAAAAATACATATCTATCAAGTGAATCTAAAAATCAAGTGAATTGAAAATATGATGAACAGAATAAACTGGTGAATATAATAGAATCAGGGGCATATAAAGGGACTGACAATTCTCAGGGGGAAAGGGGTGAGGGGGGTACGGGAAGAGACTGGATAAAAATCATACACCTATGGATGAGGACAATGGGGGGGAGGTAAGGACAGAAGGTGGGGTGAAAACCGGGTGGAGGGGAGCAATGGGGGGAAAAAAGAGGAACAACTGTAATAATCTGAACAATAAAGATTTTTTTTTTTTAATTAAAAAAAGAAAAGAAACTCCAGGAATGCTAGTCACTAGGAAGAGGAAGCCAGGCGTTGCTGCTACATGACATCATTAACCGGAGCCCACAACCACCGTTTCTGGGCTGGGCTGGGGATCACATTTTGCACCATGGGGTCTTGGCAGCATCAGCTGCAATTTGGTAGGATGTCGCTCCCGGGTGTGATGGGGCCTGTGTCCCACTTGTGGGAAGCTGAGTGTTGGGTTGTCAGTGCCAGGTCTGTGGTGTTGTTTTTTTAAATGGCCAGCTCCTGCATTGAGTGTCTGCCCCCTGGTGGTCAGTACACATCATAGCTACTGGTTGGATGGTCGGAAGGACACTTAGCCATTTATGTATATTTTTTTAACTGATTTCAGAGAGGAAGGGAGAAGAGGTAGACACATCAGTGATGAGAGAATTATTGATCAGCTGCCTCCCGCATGCCCCCTTCTGTGAACCAAGCCCACAATTGCGGTATGTACCCTGACTGGGAATCGAATCAAACCATGACCTCCTCGTTCATAGGTTGATGCTCAATCACTGAGCAACACCTGTATGGCTGTTTCCTCATCTTAAAATGAATATGAACAATTGCCTAGGAGAAACCAAGATGGCGGCATAGGTGAACACCTAAACTGCTGCATCATACAACAATTTCAAAACTACAACTAAAAGACAGAACAGACAATATCCAGAACCACAGGAAAGCTGGATGAGCGGAGATTCTACAACTAGAAGTAAAGAGAGAGGCTCACACTCAGAGAAGTTGCAAAAAGCTGAGGTACAGAGAGATGCATGTTGAGAGGACAGGTGGCGGAGTTCCTGGCTGGCTCCTCTAGCGGGAGGGAGACAGAAACTCCCAACTGCACTGAATCCCACTTCTGACTGCACTGAACCCGTTTTGGGTGAGACTGATACAGGGGGAGTCTGGACTGTCGTGAAAAGAGAGGAGTGCACAGAAACTTAGAAGAGCCGCGAAAGGCAGAGGTCTGGGGGTGTGCACAAAGAGGACTGACTGCTGATTGTGCCGCTGGCTTTTTTTAGCAGGAGGAAAAACAGAACCTCCCAACTGCACTGAAATCCAAGTCCGACTGCACTGGACCCCAGTTTCGGGCGAGACCCTGGGGATCTAGACTCATATGGATCCCTGGAGCGCATGGAAACTCAGGTGAGCCAGAAAGGCAGAGGTCTGGAAGCACGCGCGAAAGGCAGAGGTATGCAGGGAGAGGCTGGACAAAAATCATACACCTATGGATGAGGACAATGGAGGGGAGGTAAGAGCAGAGTGTGGGGTCAGAGCCGGGTGGAGGGGAGATATGGGGGGCAAAAAAAAGAGGAACAATTGTAATAACCTGAACAATAAAGATTTATTTTAAAAAAATACAATTGCCTAGTCCTAGCTGGTTTGGCTCAGTGGACAGAGCATTGGCCTGTAGACTGAAGGGTCCCAGGCTTGATTCCAGTCAAGCGTACATGCCTGTGTTGAGGGCTTGATCTCCAGTAGGGAGCATGCAGGAGGCAGCTGATCAATGATTCTCTCTCATCATTGATGTTTCTGTCTTTCCCCTATCCCTTCCTCTCTGAAATCAGTAACAATATATTTAAAAAACAACTGCCTCACAGAGTGCTATGAGAATTAAACAAGATATGTGATGCATTTTGTAAATACAAAACATAAATATTAATCGTGAGTCAAATTATGATTTCAGTAAAGCAGTTATAAAACTTTTGTTGTGGGAGGAAGAGATATAGAGAAAAGTCCAGTTGTCAGTGGAAATACTGAGTTGGGAAAAACACTGCAATCTATAAAAGACGTATCTCTGGGCACAACAGACTTATAACATAGAACCGTGGTCGGCAAACTGTGGCTCGCGAGCCACATGTAGTTCTTTGGCCCCTTGAGTGTGGCTCTTCCATAAAACAGCCTGGGCGAGTCTATTTAAAAAATTTGGTTCTCAAAAGAAATTTCAATCGTTGTATGTACTGTTGATACTTGGCTCTATTGACCTATGAGTTTGCCAACCACTGATACAGAACATTCCAAAAGGAAGGTTATAAATATTCCTTTTACTAGAAATCTGCCACTATGGTTTTGGTATCTGGCTAGGGATATCTTTTAAGAAATATAACAGCCTTAGCCAATTTGGCTCAGTGGATAGAGCACTGTCCTGTGGACTAAAGGGTCCTGGGTTCAATTACAGTCAAGGGCATGTACTTTGGTTGCAGGCTCATCTCCAGCCCAGGCCCTGGTCGGCACTCCTGTGGGAGGCAACCAATTGATGTGTTTCTCTCACATCAACATTTCTCTGTCCCTTTCTCTTCACTCTCTCTAAAAATTAATGGAAAGAGAGAATCCAAGATGACGGCATTGGTAAACACCTACACTGCTGCCTCACACAACAATTTTAAAACTACAACTAAAAGACAGAACGGACATCATCCAGAACCACAGGAAAGCTGGCTGAGTGGAAGTTCTACAACTAGAGGAAAAGAGAGGGGCTCACGGAGACTCAGAGGAGCTGTAAAAAGCTGAGGTACGGAGACGCGCACACGGAGAGAGCGGCTGCCGGAGTACTTGGCTGGCTTTCTCTGGCGGGAGGGAAACGGAGACTCTCAAAGGCATTGAACCCCTTATCCTACGACACTAAACCCCAGATCCAGCCGAAACTCATATGGGGGGAGTTTGGACTGTAAAAAGGGAGAAGTGCACGGAAATTTAGGGGAGCCGCAAAAGATCAAAGGCCTGGTGGTGCGCACGGCACTGCGCGCAGGACAGACTGCTGATTGTGCCGCTGGCTTTCGCAAGTGGGCGGGAGACAGACCCTCCCAACTGTGTCACTTCTAACTTCACTAAGCCCCTGTTTTGGGCGAAACCCTGGGGACCTAGTCTAGTGTGGTCCTGGTGCACAGGGGAGCCGGAAAGGCAGTGGTTAGAGGCACTGTGGATGCTCGCACAAGGACCGCTCCAGCCATTACCCAGCCACGTGAGACTCAGGGGCCGTGGAGGGCGGGGCCGACTGGGAGGCAAGGCGGTCCCTTAAGCCCTGAGACTCCACCCCTCCCAAGCTCAACAGAGGCTTCTGCGGCTTTGTGTCTGGTATCATAAAGCTGAATTCAACACAGAAGTTTTCCCCGGCATAGTGAAAATGCCGAGACAAGGGAAGGGATTACAAACAAAAGAAATGGAGGAAAAAAAACGACTGGATATAGAGTTCAAAACCACACTTACAAGGTTTTTCAAGAATATGCTAGAAAAGATGGATAAATTTAGTGAGACCCAAGAGGAGATGGAAAAGATCCAACTAAAGATAAAAAAAGACCAACTAGAAATTAAACATACACTGACTGAAATAAAAACTATTATACAGAGTCCTAACAGCAGACTAGAGAAAGGCAAGGATCAAGTCAAAAATTTGAAATATAAAGAAGCAGAAATCATTCAACTGGAAAAACAAGAAGAGAAAAGAATCCAAAAATGTGAACATAATGTAAGGAACCTCTGGGACAGCTTCAAGCGTACCAACATCAGAATTGTGGGGGTGCCAGAAGAAGAGAGAGAGCAAGATACTAAAAACCTATTTAAAGAAATAATGACTGAAAACCTCCCACATCTGGTAAAAGAAATAGACTTACAAGTCCAGGAAGCACACAGAACCCCAAATAAAAGGAATCCAAAGAGGACCACACCAAGACACATCATAATTAAAATGCCAAGAGCAAAAGACAAACAGAGGGAGAATCCAAGATGGCGGCATAGGTAAACACCTATACTGCTGCCTCGCACAACAATTTCAAAACTACAACTAAAAGACAGAACAGATATCATCCAGAACCACAGGAAAGCTGGCTGAGTGGAAGTTCTACAACTAGAGGGAAAGAGAGGGGCTCACGGAGACCCAGAGGAGCTGCAAAAAGCTGAGGTATGGAAACGAGCGCGCTGAGAGAGCGGTGCCGGAGTACCTGGCTGGCTTTCTCTGGCGGTAGGGAAACGGAGACTCCCAACGGCATTGAACCCCTTCTCTTACGACACTAAACCCCAGATCCAGCCGAAACTCATACGGGGGGAGTTTGGACTGTGAAAAGGGAGAAGTGCACGGAAATTTAGGGGAGTTGCAAAGGATCGGAGGTCTGGTCGCGCACCGCACCACGCGGAGGACGGATTGCTGATTGTGCCGCTGGCTTTCGCGAGTGGGCGGGAGACAGACCCTCCGATCTGTGCCACTTCTGAGTCCACTGGGCCCCTGTTTTGGGCGAAACCCTGGGGACCTAGACTCGTGTGGTCCTGGTTCGCAGGGGAGCCGGAAAGGCAGCGGTTGGAGGCGCTGCGGGTGCGCGCGCACAAGGACCGCTCCAGCCATTACCCAG
>JAAGEH010000293.1:10099681-10131392 GCA_011751065.1 Lasiurus cinereus
AGGAAGCACACAGAACCCCAAAGAAAAGGAACCCAAAGAGGACTACACCAAGACACATCATAATTAAAATGCCAAGAGCAAAAGAGAAAGAGAGAATATTAAAAGCAGCAAGAGAAAAACAGTTTATTACCTACAAGGGAGCACCCATACGACTGTCAGCTGATTTCTCAACAGAAACGATGCAGGCCAGACGGGAGTGGCAAGAAATATTCAACGTGATGAACAACAAGAACCTACAACCAAGAATAATCTATCCAGCAAAGCTATCATTCAGAATTGAAGGGCAGATAAAGAGCTTCACAGAGAAGAAAAAGCTAAAGGAGTTCATCAACTCCAAACCAGTATTATATGAAATGCTGAAAGGTACCCTTTTAGAAGAGGAAGAAGAAAAAGGTAAAAGACAAAAAATTATGAAAAACAAATACACATCTGTCAACAAGTGAATCTAAAAATTAAGTGAATTAAAAATCTGATCAACAGAATAAACTGGTGAATATAATAGAATCAGGAGCACAGAAAGGGAGTAGACTGATAATTCTCAGGAGGACAAAAATCATAAAGCATCAAACAGACTGTGAAATTATAGCAGAAAGATTAAAGTTAGGTGAGGTAAATAAGTGATCAATCAAAGGACTTGTATGCATGCTTATAAACATAACCAATGATCACAGACACTGGGGGGTCGGGGTATGCCTGGGAGGGAGGGGGGGCAATGGGGAGATATGTATAAAAAATTAATAAAAATTAATTTAAAAAAAAAAAGACAAACAGAGAATATTAAAAGCAGCAAGAGAAAAACAGTTCATTACCTACAAGGGAGTACCCATACGACTGTCAGCTGATTTCTCAACAGAAACGATGCAGGCCAGACGGGAGTGGCAAGAAATATTCAACGTGATGAACAGCAAGAACCTATAACCAAGAATAATCTATCCAGCAAAGCTATCATTCAGAATTGAAGGGCAGATAAAGACCTTCACAGAGAAGAAAAAGCTAAAGGAGTTCATCAACTCCAAACCAGTATTATATGAAATGCTGAAAGGTACTCTTTTAGAAGAGGAAGAAGAAAAAGGTAAAAGACAAAAAATTATGAACAACAAATACATATCTATCAACAAGTGAATCTAAAAAATTAAGTGAATTAAAAATTTGATCAACAGAATAAACTGGTGAATATAACAGAATCAGGAGCACAGAAAGGGAGTAGACTGATAATTCTAAGGAGGACAAAAATCATAAAGCATCAAACAGACTGAAATTACAGCAGAAAGATTAAAGTTAGGTGAGGGAGATAAGTGATCAATCAAAGGACTTATATGCATGCATATAAGCATAACCAATGATCACAGACACTGGGGGGTTGGGGTATGCCTGGGAGGGAGGGAGGGCAATGGGAAAATATGTATAAAAAATTAATAAAAATTAATAAAAAATAATAAAAAAAAACAATTTTAACAACCAAAAAAATAAATAAATAAATAAAAATAAAAATTAATGGAAAAATATCCTTGGGTGAGGATTAACAAAATTAATAAATTAAAAGTTCAATTTTTTAAATGAAATATAACAGATAGGGACTGGATAAGAAAACGACTATTTTCTTTGATTAATGGTAGTTGTTACAAATGTCTACTCATTAAATATAGATGCACAGAAAAAGCAACTATTGCTAACTTAGGTGGGCTTCTGAGGAAGTGTCCCTAACTGTAAGCCTTCTTTCAATAGATGTAAAACTATTGGCTGAAGTTTAGAGGGTCTCCTAAATGACCTAAACAAGTTAGCCATCTCTTTACTACTCAGGAAAATGATGAAATATACTAAAAAACAAGAATCCCTTCAGTCAAAGGGAAGATAAAGCTGTGAGCAGAAATGTAGCCATTATGAAAAATAAAGGTTGAACAAAGCTGTCAGAAGTACTAAAATACAATAGCAATAAATATGTCACCTATTTGTTTGAGTTCAGTAGAGAAAAACCAGTTTCATTCCTGAAATCTCAAAAAAGGTAAATACTGCCCCAGCCGATTTGGCTCAGTGTCTCAGGTTCAATTCCCATCAAGGACACATGCCGGTCAAGGGCACATGCCTGGGTTGTGGGCTTGATCCTCAGTAGGGGACGTGCAAAAGGCAACCAATCAATGGTTCTCTCTCATCATTGATGTTTCTCTCTCTCTCTCCCTCTTTCCCTCCCTCCCTGCCCCCTCCCTCTCTCTCTCTTTTTCTCTCCCTTCTCTGAAAGCAATTTTTTAATGCTTTTTTAAAAGGTAAATGCTGACACCTAGTGTCCATTTAATAGAATTTTACCTTCTTAGAATGATTTGTTGACTAAACCTTGGGCTTTAGAAGCATTGAAAGCACTAAGAAGTTATAAAATACCTCCATTTCTGCCTTAAGCTAAAGCATCCCTACCTTTCCCAGAGTAAGTTTTTTTTTACTATATTGTGCACCTATTTATGCCAGGCCTATGATAATCACTTACATGCATTATCTTCTTTAGTCCTAACAAGAAACTTTTGAGGAAATAATTAGATTATTTTAGAAATTACGGAAATGCAACTTTGACAGGTTAAATAATTTGCACCAAATCACAGACTTGGTCAAAAATGAAACTTGGACCTGTCTAACTCCAAAATACATGCTCTACCCAGTGCTATTATGTTGTTTACTCAAATGATCTTCTTCCCTATCATTTCAATATATCCCAAGAATGTCTTCATTTCAATAAATCATTTTTAATTTCTAAACTTATTTCTCAATAACAGTAATTTTAAGACAGGGGTAAAGTGAAGCTCTTCTGGAGTATGAAAACAACACAGTAAAACAAGCAAACAAAATGCAATTAAGGGAGAAACCAAGATGGCGGCATAGGTGAACACCTAAGCTGCTAGCTCACACAACAATTTCAAAACTACAACTAAAAGACAGAACGGACACCATCCAGAACCACAGAAAAGCTGGCTGAGTGAATATTCTATAACTAGAAGTAAGGAGAGAGGCTCAAGGAGACTCAGAGGAGCTGTAAAAAGCTGAGGTACGGAGACACACTTGTGGAGAGGATGGGTGAAGGAGGGTCTGGCTGGCTTCCTCTAGCAGGAGGGAGATGGAAAATCCCAACTATACTAAACCCCAGCTCCAGGCGAGACTCATAGGGGGAGTCTGGACTGTTGTGAAAAGGAAGGAGTGCACGGAAACTTAGGGGAGCCACAAAAGACAAGTCCGGCAGCTCGCAAAAATGTGAAAGTGCGTGTAAAAGTGCACACAGAGAGCTGATTGTGCCTGGCTTCCTCTAGCAGGAAGAAAACCGAACCTCCCAACAGCACTGAAATCCAGGTCCAACTGCAGTGAACCCCAGTTTCAGGCAAGACCCTAAGGACCCAGACTCATACAGGTCCCTAGAGCACACGGAAACTCAGGGAAACTGAAAGGCAGAGTTCCAGAAGCACGTGCGAAAGGCAGAGGTTTGGAGGCAAGCCCACATGTGAAAACACAGCTGATTCTCACAACCAATTGGCTTCGAGGTCAATTCCGCCCCTTCCCCCCACCCCCAGTGATACCAATAACAATCAAGAGTTAACTACAACAAGACTGTACACACAATTCACAAAGGGGTGCACCAAGAGTGTCCACCTCAGGAAACTGGGGAGGCAGAGCTACTGGGCCACATAGGACAACTAGCACACAAAGCTACTCTACCAACTCAGGGAAACAGCGAAATATGCGGAGACTAAAGAACAGATCACAAATGAAAGAAGTGGAGGAAAACAAACGACTGCATATAGAGTTCAAAACAACAGTTCTAAGGTTTTTTTTAAGAATTTCCTAGGAAAAATGGATAAATTTATTGAGACCCAAGAGGAGATGAAAAAGAACCAACTAGAAATTAAACATAGACTGACTGAAATAAAAAATATTATACAAAAACCTAACAGCAGACTAGAGAATTGAAGGAATCTAGACAAAGATTTAAAATACAAAGAAGCAATAAAACACTCCACTGGAAATACAAAAAGAAAAAAGAATAGGAGGAGCCAAAATGGCGGCATAGGTAAACACCTACACTGCTGCCTCACACAACAATTTCAAAACTACAACTAAAAGACAGAATGGACACCATCCAGAACCACACGAAAGCTGGCTGAGTGAAAATTCTACAACTAGAAAGAAAGAGAGAGGCTCACAGAGACCCAGAGGAGCTGCAAAAAGCTGAGGTACTGAGACACGGGCGTGGAGAGAGCGGGTGCCGGAGTACCTGGCTGGCTTTCTCTGGTGGGAGGGAGACGGAGACTCTCAACAGCATTGAACCCCTTATCCTATGACACGAAACCCCAGATCCAGCCGAAACTCATACAAGGGGAGTTTGGACTGTGAAAAGGAAGAAGTACACGGAATTTTAGGGGAGTCGCAAAAGATCAGAAGTCTGGTGACGCGCTCGGCACTGCGCGCAGAGGTCCAACTGCTGATTGTGCCGCTGGCTTTCACGAGTGGGCGAGAGATAGACTCTCCCAACTGCATCACTTCTAACTCCACTAAACCCCAGTTTCGGGCGAAACCCTGGGGACCCAGGCTCATATGGTCCCGGAGCGCAGGGGAGTCAGTCAGAGGGGCAGCAGTCTAGAGGCACTGCGAGAGAGGGCGGTGCGCGCGCGCACACACAGGGACCGCTCCAGCAATTACCCAGTCACGTGAGACTCAGGGGCCCAGAAGGGCAGGGCCGACTGGACAGCAAGGTGGTCCCAGTCGGCCATGAGATTCCACCCATCCCAAGTTCAACAGAGACGCTTTTGCAGTTTTGCAAGTCTGGTATCATAAGGATGAATCCAACACAGAAGTTCTCCCAGCATAGTGAAAATGCCGAGACAAGGGAATGGATTACAAACAAAAGAAATGGAGGAAAACAAATGACTAGCTATAGAGTTCAAAACCACGCTTATAAGGTATTTCAAGAATATCCTAGAAAAGTTGGATAAAGTTAGCGAGACCCAAGAGGAGATGAAAAAGAACCAACTAGAGATGAAAAAGATCCAGCTAGAGATGGAGAAGGACCAACTAGAAATTAAACATACACTGACTGAAATAAAAAATATTATACAGAGACCTAACAGCAGACTAGAGGAAGTCGAGAATCAAGTCAAAAATTTGAAATATAAAGAATCAGAAAATACTCAACTGGAAAAGCAAGAAAAAAAAAGAATCCAAAATGTGAAGGTAATATAAAGAGCCTCTGGGACAACTTCAAGTGTACTAACATCAGAATTGTGGGGGTGCCAGAGGAAGAGAGAGAGCAAGATATGGAAAACCTACTTAAAGAAATAATGACTGAAAACTTCCCACATCTGGTAAAAGAAATAGACTTACAAGTCCAGGAAGTACACAGAACCCCATATTAAAGAAATCTAAAGAGGACTACACCGAGACACATCATAATTAAAATGCCAAGAGCAAAAGACAAAGAGAGAATATTAAAAGCAGCAAGAGAAAAACAGTTCATTACCTACAAGGGAGCACCCATACAACTGTCAGCTGATTTCTCAACAGAAATGATGCAGGCCAGACGGGAGTGGCAAGAAATATTCAACGTGATGAATAGCAAGAACCTACAACCAAGAATACTCTATCCAGCAAATCTATCATTCAGAATTGAAGGGCAGATAAAGAGCTTCACAGAGAAGAAAAAGCTAAAGGAGTTCATAAACTCCAAACCAGTATTATATGAAATGCTAAAAGGTACTCTTTTAGAAGAGGAAGAAGAAAAAGGTAAAAGATAAAAAATTATGAACAACAAATACGTATCTATCAACAAGTGAATCTGAAAATTAAGGGAATTGAAGATTTGATCAACAGAATAAATGGTGAATATAATAGAATCGGGAGCACAGAAAGGGAGTGGACTTACAATTCTCAGGGGAAAAGGGGTGAGGCGTGTACAGGAAGAGACTGGACAAAAATCATACACCTATGGATGAGGTCAACGGGAGGGAGGTAAGGGTAGAAGGAAGGGTGGGAACCGGTTGGAGGGGAGCTATGGAGGGGAAAAAAGAGAAACAAATGTAATAATCTGAATAATAAAGATTTAATTTAAAAAATAAATAATAAATAAGTAAATAAATAAAGAGGAAGAAGAAAATGATAAAGGTAAAAATTATGAATAACAAATACATATCTATCAACAAGTGAATCTAAAAATCAAGTGAATAAAAAAGCTGATGAACAGAATAAACTGGTGAATAAATCAGGGGCATATAAAGGGAGTGGACTGATAATTCTCAGGGGGAAAGAGGTGAGGGAGGGTGCAGGGAGAGACTGGACAAAAATCACACACCTATGGATGATGACAATGGTGGGAGGTAAGGGCAGAGGGTGGGGTGGGAACCAGGTGGAGGGGAGATATGGGGGGGAAAAGAGGAACAATTGTAATAATCTGAACAATAAAGATTTAAAAAAAAAAACACATACCCAAATTTAATCAAGGTGGACAGGGAAGCATGATAGCAATATAACTTTAACTAAGGAAACTGTGTCCTAATCAAGACATAGCTCTCTGCCTGAAGAAATGTATTAATGGGGAATGATAGTTTACCAAAATATCTACAAAAGAAAAATTCAAAGATCAAGCAGTGCCATCAACACCATGGCCTGAAAAGTGAAAGTGAATGAACATATTACCTGGTCACCATAGAAATATCCTTTGTTGTGAGGCACTGCTAGTATATATCAAGTCTTTCCCTAGAGTAGTTGAATCATCTCTTAAAATTTCCATTTTCTGATTACTATTTCAGCTTTCCATATACCTCATCCTAGAAGGAGATATAGTAGATCAGTGGTTCTCAACTTTCCTAAGGCCACGACCCTTGCATACAGTTCCTCATGTGGTGGTGACCCCCAACCATGAAATTTTGCTACTGTTATGCATCGTGATGTAAGTATCTGCATTTTCCGATGGTCTTAGGTGACCCCTGTGAAAGGGTCATTCGACCCCCAAAGGGGTCACGACCCACAGGTTGAGAACCGCTGCAGTAGATGATGGACCTGAGTATTCCAGTCACTAAAAAATATCTCTCTTCCATAATAAATTAACAAAGTGTCATTTGGTGCTCATGTCAGCTAGAAGTTTGGTTAGTCAAGTCAGTTCTTATGCCCACATACAATGTGATCATTTCTGGAAAACAAATTCCAGTATCTAAACTGAAAAAAATTAAAGATCATACACTAAAAAATAGTGATCACATTAATATATTACTCTCTACTTCCTTGCTGAACAGTCATCAAGATAATCACGCCATCTTCATTAACAATGTCCCTATTATCTCAGTGATGCCAGAAACCAATTAACATATGATTTTAATGCTTTTATAGCCTTCATATAGAGTAAGCAATTTGTCTCAAGGTGAATATTTTTCTGAATCCCTATTTCTGGGACTATTTTGCTATTTCAATCAACCAAGTAGTCTCAATTGTGGGCAACTCCAGCAAAACTAAAATCCATAGAAAATATTTAACAAAAATATAAATTCTTTCTAGCCACAGTTCTTAAAAGCCAAAGACCAAGAGGTGAAATTATTTAACACTTTTATTATTTGCCTATAAAATTAGTAAGTTTATTGCTATTTACTTTTTAAAGATACTGTTCTATGTTGGCAAGGCTGCAATGAAGTAGGTATTCTGATACACAGCTGGAAGGAAGGAATATAAGTTTGAGCAGGCTTTCTGAAAAGCAATCTGGCAACAAATAGCAAACCTTTATGTTCATAACTCTTTAATCCAACATTTTTCTGGTTCCCTATCCCTAAGAACACTAATTTTAAATAAAGAAAAAATTTTTTAGAAAGATGTTTATCACAATCAAAATATCCAGCAATAGACAAATAGTTTAAAAATTCATAAGCCAAAATGTTAATCATTAAACATGAAATCTTTAATTTTAACATAAGAAAATGTTTACATATTAACTTTAAAATACAAAAATATTATCTTAACCATAGAACAGGTACAGGCAAAAAAAAGAATGCATCACTAGATGGTAGGATTGTAGACGCTTTCAACCTTATTCTAAAAATTTTTGAACATTTTTCAATAGTTCTAAGTGATCTCTAAAATTAATGTTAATGACTGCACTGGATACTCACTAGATTGTCTGCCTGGTCTTTTTTCACTGAAGACTGCCCCTCAACCCCAACCACTGCATTATAGCATCATAGCCATTTGTACAATGTGACACATACCCACTTTAGGCCACAGCCAACTGTTCTGGTGAGAGCTATTAACATCAAATGGGCCATAAGTTCCTTTCCTAGAAATATGAAATTGAACTGGGAGAAAGTAAATCTCCTATAATCTGTATTTAAGTTTAAGAGTTGTGTAGGATCCGTATTTTCCACCTACCGTGTGAATGACAGAAGCCAACAAAGACCCTCCCGGGGGGGCCCCCAATGAAGTAGATACAATATAGCATTGAGATACAGAAAAATTACAGATGATTTTCTAGACTCAGTATCTTCTCTAATCTTGGTTACTATCCTGTTTTAAAATTTATGAGGCACCATGTTTCCTTATGATAAAGTCTTCTTTTTTTTTTTAAATATATTTTATTGATTTTTCACAGAGAGGAAGGGAGAGGGATAGAAAGTCAGAAACATTGATGAGATAGAGACATCAATCAGCCGCCTCCTGCACACTCCACACTGGAGATGTGCCCGCAAGCAAGGTATATGCCCTCGACCAGAATCGAACCCGGAACCTTTCAGTCCACAGGCCGACGCTCTATCCACTGAGCCAAACTGGTCTTGGCTAAGGTCTTCTTTTTAATTAAGATAGCTTGATTTTATTTGTTATAACCAAATAGTACCAATTAATATTTGTAGTATTTTGTGGCCTCTTCATGAAGTAAAAGAACTTCAATCTATTAAAGCTAGCCACTAAAGTCTGACCACGACCACGTTATTCCAAAGACACTGTTTCAAACCTCAGAACTTGACAAATCTATGCTCTGGCCCCTAAAATCTTTCAAGCTAACAACTTGAGTTATAATAAATCATTACAGGGTTAGTTTATTCTTTTAAGGGGAAGCATCTCTACATTGCAAACAAACTAGGAAACAAAACATGTTATTATAAACATAACCTTTCATTTGAAAAGGAGTCAAATCACTAGAAGAACTGTTAGGAAAAATGCTTTCTCTTCACATACCATATTGAACATTTTTTCATAATGTGGATGAAAAGAATGCTAGGCAAGAATGATTCCCAGAAGGTACTCTCAGTGACTGACCATCTAGTCCCTTAGAGAGAACTACCATTTACCGAATGTCCTAGGCAATATACTAGATACTTTACACAATTCACTTTAGTCTTTAAACTACTGACTTGCTATCCCCATGTTACAGATGTAAAAAAAGATTCACAGGGTTAAGTGGTCTGGTCAAAGGTTCACATTTACTAAAACAAAAAAAGTCAAAATTCAAACTTAAAATCCATACTCTATGCATCTATGCTATGAAATTTCTCATAGCTACCATTTCTAGAACCCTTATCATAAAAGACAGAATAGGGAAATAGCAAAACAAAACTAAAAACAGAAATAGCAACAAGGAACAGTGTAGTCATAAAACAGAATACTCTTTCTATTTATAGTGTATAAAGAGTTTAAAATCTATAATTGCTTTTATAATATTCAGAGAACAAAACTGAATGTAAGCTTTCATATAATATAATCTAGGTATATCAGAAAAAAACACTAGAAAGGCAACCTCAATGTCCCCAAACAAGGGACTGTTTCCAGTAAATTATAAAAAATTGCCACAAGCAAACTTGGAAATAGACCATTATGGGGAGGGGGGAAGAAATAAACTAGAAAATTACATGTACTTCATATCACCCTAATACATAAAAAATGCCTACAAACCGCTAAGAAAAAGATGGTCAAAAAGAAAAATGCCTGTAAGATCTAAACACAGAAAAGGAAATACAAATGAGTCTCAACTACAAACATAGTAAGAAAAATGAAAATTATAACTGCATTGAGATAATATTTTTCATCTCTCAGATTAAAACAAAGATCAAGAGGTCCTAATAATACTATATTGGTATGGGTATGGGGAAGTTTATACTCATACATTGCAGTAAGTGTGAATTTATACAACCTCTATCAATAAGCAATTTGACAATAGCTAACAAAACTATAAATGCATATATACATTTTGACCCACCAATTATATTTACAACAAATATCTTATTGTACAAATATCTCCCATATGAATGAAACATCTTCTGTGCAACAGTAATCACTGCAGTAGTAGTAAAATATTGATAACAACCTAAACGTCCACCAACAGAAGCATTGGATAAAATAAAACTCCCCCGTACATGGTGTATTACACATCCAAAAAAGAGAGAAACTCTTATATGTACTGTTATGGAATGATCTCATAGAGATATTAAATGAAAAAAAGTATAGTGCATAATAATGTGTAGAGTATACTATAATCTAAATATAAGAAGTTGGTTATAATAGCACTACATAGAATCCTTGGAGACACAGCTGATCGTCACAACCAACTGGCTTGGAGGTCAATTCCCTTCAGTGATACCAACAACAATCAAGAATTAACTACAACAAGACTGTACACACAAACACAGTTCACAAAGGGGTGCACCAAGAGTGTCCACTTCAGGTCATTGGGGAGACAGAGCTACTGGACCACATAGGACAGCTAGCACACAAAGCTACTCTACCAACTCAGGGAAACAGCGAAATATGTGGAGACTAAAGAACAGATCACAAACGAAAGAAATGGAGGAAAACAAATGACTAGATATAGAGTTCAAAACCACGGTTATAAGGTTTTTTAAGAATCTCCTAGGAAAAATGGATAAATTTAGTGAGACCCAAAAGGAGATGAAAAAGGACGAACTAGAAATTAAACATACACTGACTGAAATAAAAAATATTTTGCAGAAACCTAACAGCAAACTAGAGGATCGAAAGAATCTAGTCAAAAATTTGAAATACAAAGAAGCAAAAAACACTCAACCGGAAAAGCAAAAAGAAAAAAGAATCCAAAAATTTGAAGATAGTGTAAGGAGCCTCTGGGACAACTTCAAGTGTACCAACATCAGAATTATGGCAGTGCCAGAAGAAGAGAGAGAGCAAGATACTGAAAACCTATTTGAAGAAATAATGACTAAAAACTTCCCCCACTTGGTGAAAGAAATAGACTTACAAGTCCAGGAAGCACACAGAACCCCAAACAAAAGGAATCCAAAGAGGACCACAACCCGACACATAATAATTAAAATGCCAAGAGCAAAAGACAAATGGAGAATATTAAAAGCAGCAAGAGAAAAACAGTTAATTACCTACAAAGAAGCACCCATACAATTGTCAGCTGTTTTCTCAACAGAAACTATGCAGGCCAGACAGGAGTGGCAAGAAATATTCAAAGTGATGAACAGCAGAACCTACAACCAAGATTACTCTACCCAACAAAGCTATCATTCAGAATTGAAGGGCAGATAGAGAGCTCCATAGATAAGAAAAAAATAAAGGAATTCATCAACCCCAAACCAGTATTATATGAAATGCAGAAAGGTATTCTTTAAGAAGAGGAAGAAGAAAACAGTAAAGGTAAAAATTATGAACAACAAATACATATCTATCAACAAGTGAGTCTAAAAATCAAGTGAATTGAAAATCTGATGAACAGAATAAACTGGTGAATATAATAGAATCAGGGGCATAGAAAGGGAGTGGACTGACAATTCTTGGGGAAGAGGTGAGGTGGGGTGCAGGGAGAGACTGGATAAAAATTATACACCTATGGATGAGGACAATGGGGGGAGGTAAGGGCAGAGGGTGGGGAGGGAGCCAGGTGGAGGGGAGATATGGGGAGAAAAAAGAGGAACAATTGTAATAATCTGAACAACAAAGATTTAATAAATTTTTTTTTTAATCTTGGAGGGCAAAAAAAAGAGAGAAACAAATGTAATAATCTGAATAATAAAGATTTAATTAAAAAAAGAAAAAAAATCTCTTGAAAGGACACACTAGAGAACTAGTTATAAAGGTTGACTCCAGGGAGGAAACTGGTTGGCTGGTGATAGGGACAGAAGACAGATAGTTTATCTTTTTAAATTTTGAGCCATGTGAACATTGTTACCCATTCAAAAGCTGAACTTTTAAAAAATAATATAAATTTTAAAACACAGAAAATAAATTATGGTACATATATTATAAAATGTTTTTCAGTATAATTAATAAATAAAAAGATTTAAGGTAAACTATTAAATGGGGGGAAAAAACGAAGCTGATACAGAAGGGTTTCCATTTTGTTGAAAGAGTAAACAGAAAAAATATTTTTATATGAACAGAAATAATGATTGCCTCTCTAGGTGCTGGGATTATGGATAACTTTTTCTTCTTTAAACTCTTTTGTCCTTTCCTAATTTCCTATAATGGGCATGTGTTTCATTAAAAATAAAGGGGGAGGAAAAGAGAAAAAATAAATAAAGGGGAAAAATACAAAAAGCATAGCTAAAATCTTTAATCTGTGATTAAATCATCCTTAATCACATTATCACTGACCCTTACCTGACCATGACTTGTTGCTGATTCTTCCTTCAACAAAAGTTTCTCTTTCAAGCTTTTAATTGGACTTTCTTGGAAATTCTTGGTTTCTGAGTGCCAGACAGATGCCCTAGACTCTTGCCTCTCCTCCTCTTTGTCTTCATCTGCCATATCTTCTGAGATGCCTTCATTTTTTTCACTAGCCTGATTTCCTTGGCCACATTCATTCTGGATCAGAGAAGGAGGTCTAGGTAACACTGGTTCCCCAAATCCTTTTTTTTTAAAGAGCTGCCTCTGAGCCATTTTCAGGCTCTTTTGATAAACCTCCAACTGGCAGAGAATGACCTTGGTATATTGGTTAGGGTCTATTCCAGCTGGGCAAAATGGAATACCCCAGAAGTAGTGCACAGTGCCCCCACTGTTCTGGATACCTTTGGCATCTGCTGAGGCAGGCAGAAAGTGCCTAGATGTGTCCCCCCTACCCTGGGCAGCTTCGTGAAAATCACATCCTCTCCCAGTACTTTCCTGTGGCTTCCCACACTGTGTGTGCTCAGCCAAGTGGCCAGTGCATCTGTCAAAACATTTAATGTTCTCATTCTCAACCACTGGCTGGCTTGACTGGTCCCAGCTTCCTGAGCTGCCAGAGACCGGCTCCTCTTCAGTGTTTTCAGTGTGGTCCCAAGGCTCCTCTCTTTTCTCAGCCTCGTTTCCCTGACTGATATGTGAGCCTTTAAACAGTGATGGAGGTACCAGCTGCCATATGCCTGTAGGTATTTGAGAAAAAGTAGGGCTAAGGACAAACTGTTTTTAATTAAGAGGGCTTGGTAAGTTCTCACTTACCAAGAACTACATAATGTGGGTAAAAAAGGCTCTTCTTTGGGTTTAACCAACCGTTGGCTTTTCCTTGGGTTTAACCAACTATTGGCTTTTCCTTGGAGATAAAAGTATGCTGGATATTAGTGAGATCTCAACTACTTTCTGATTTAACCTCTTTAATACCACCAAAGAAATTTAGGGAATTTCTGTATATCTACTCTCAGTATGAGATCCCTGTGATATGGTTATATTTAATGAGTGCAAGGAGTCAGAACAGGGAGACATGCCTTCAGGGGTCCCAGAGTCTGTGGTTTTCTCTTGGTGGGATTGTGAAGAAGGTCCAACAGCCAGAGCCCGAGATCTGGTAGCAGAAGCATCAGAAGGCCGGCAACTCTGAAACAAGTAATTCCAAACCAGACCAGGTTTATTATTAAAATAGCTACACATGAAGGGTCACAGGAACAACAAAAGGGGAAGCCACTTGCCCTTATTCTCCTCTTTAAAATGTAGATGCACAATTCAAATGAATTCCACAATACATACTAAATGCTAACTATGCGCAAAGTACTATCTCATGCGCTATACTATAAACCCTTTTCTAATATAGAGAAGTAGATGGCATAAATGGCTCAAGACCTGTCACTGGCAAATATCCAATTTCAATTACACTTACTCAAATCACAATTTAACATGATCTGAAACATTTTAAAACTTCCCATTCTTTTCTCTTTGTAACTCACCTCTAGCTCTCATTCTCTTTCTCTCTACAGAACAGGGGAGGTAAGTACTTTATCTTGCCCCTTTTGGTTTCTTGTTAATAGGTAATTCTTTTCAGGAGCTGCCAACTACTTTGGTTCTCTTAAGCCATGGACTGAAAATCTGTGAGATGGAAGAAAACTCTTCCATATAGAATTAGCAAAATACTTCAAATTAGGTTTATCAACAATTCAACACAGGCTTTAAAAATTGTGGGAATATTTATTAGTTGAAAATCCTATGCATTACTACAGCTAGTTTCTAATGCAACCAAAACACAGTAGAAGAAAAAGAATATTGCTTATCAATCCTCACAAATTTTTTCAGCAGAGCATGCTTACATTTAGGCTTTCTGCAATGGCTTTCCTTAAGAGCTCCTCTTCTTCCTCCTCCTGACTGTTCACTTCCCTAGCTTCCTGCTCACTCATTTTGAGAGCTAGAGCAAACTGTTCTTCTTCTGTCATTTCTGTAGAGGGGCAGGATGAGAGAGGGGAGGTATACCACAAACAATGAATAAGCATGGAGGCAAGGAATAGAATTATTAAACTTTTCAAGTGAAGACACTACAGACCATTAAATACAATTTTATAATCGTATAAATGAGGAAAGTCCCCAAAAGTAAGGTATTGGCCAAGATCAGCAGTAGATGTTACAAGAATCCTGGATTAACTAGACTGTGAGCTCCTATGAAGGCAGTTTTTGCCTATTTTGTTCACTGTTGTACCTCCAGTATACAGAGGGAGGCGAAAGTAGGTTTATAGTTCTGAGTACGTGAAACAGTTTATTCTTGTATTATTACTTATTTACTAATTATTGTTTTTTTATTATTAACCTACTTTTGTCCACCTCTGCATAAAAAAGAATACCTAACAACTGGTAGATACTCAAATATTTGGTGAATGAATAAACAGAGGAACAGGCTTTCATGGCTTTTTGCTACATACCAATCACAATGCTTTACGCTTGACATTTAACCAGAATAATTTACTCAATTAGAATCCTCTTGATGGGACCTTTTACCCAGTAGAAAAGACCTTCTCTAGTGACCAGAATGTGATCTCCAGACATTATTTCTTATTAAAACTGGGGTATCTAGGAGAAATGGCTGATTCAAAGTCTGTAGCTAGAAAAGTAGATGAGCTAGAGTATCTGTCATATCTGTGAGCAAGAAAGCTATAAGACACTACTACCAGGGTCATATCAAAAAAACTTTAAGAGCCAAAGTAAAAAGGTTCTCTCTGGCCAAAAGTAAAACAACCAGAATATCGATAAAAATAATTAATTAAAACACATTAACTATGTTTGAATCCCAGAGTTCATAATGATACTTTAAAAAAAACACAACCAACTGGTCATTGTTAAAGAATATTAGGGAATCAATTATTTTGCAACTAGTAAAGGATAAATAACATCACTGGCGGGCTTATACAGTGGTGGTATGGTTGCTATTAAAGTTCAGAAGAGTCCATCTGGCGTGGCTCAGTGGTTGAGCATCAAATTATGAACCAGGAGGTCAAGGTTTGATTCCTGGTCAGGGCACATGACCAGGGTACACGCTTGGTTCCCAGTTGGGGGGCATGAAGGAGGCAGCCAATCAATGATTCTCTCTCATCATTGATATTTCTATCTTTCTCTCCTTTTCTCTCTGAAATCAATAAAAACATATTTAAAATAATAATCATAGTTAAATTATGTGTTATTGTATATTATTTAAAGAAACCCAAAACTTCAATTTCAATTATCAAACTCAATCATTTGATGTATATGTTACTGACAACACAGAGCCACATAACTTGACAAAGCCACCATTAAAAATTTACTTTAATCACTCAGAATTAAATCAGAATTAAAAGGACACTCTTATTCACAAGTTACTCTGTCTTATTTTCACATATCAATATGTCCTAAGACTAAAATTCAATAAACACTGCTGTTTACTAAAACATTTTACCTTACCTCTCTACCAGATAAAAACTTAACCAGCAAAAGAAAAAGAAAAAAAATTAGAATCACACCTGGGAGCATGCTCCCTTAAGGAAAATGTCAGCAAGTTTCAACCTTATTGGCAGTGAAGATTACCTTATCAAATGATTCTGCTAAGCTAAACAAGGGAAGTACAAAATTTATGTGAAGCTGATTATGCTGGTTATAATTTACAATAATTAACATTTCCCAACATTCAGGTTAACCTCCCACTGAGACATGCAAGCAGACTGTAAATAATCCAGAACACAAAACTAGATAGTATATATCAAGAAAATTTGTATAATTTGTGAGTACTTAAAATGGTTAAAAGAGAACATTTCACATAATGATGGAAAAATAAAGACCGTCTCCTTTTTTTGGTACAACACTATGACTTATAATTTCTAATCAATTCTTAACACAAAAACAAAAACATACGTGCAATTTTTCTTTTAGCCAAACACTTTACTCTATTCAATTGTTTTGTCTTCATTTTCTGCAATCCATTTTCCTCATGTGGTTCCTATTTTAAAACAAAGAAATATGATTAGTATGGCTATCATAAAAAGTAGTACTCTTTCTATCTCGTCTACAGCTAGGAGGCTGCTGAGATTCTGAAGAATCAGCAGTGGTAAACATTCAGAGGAAACATCAACAAAAGATCTTTTACAATACCACGCAGGCCCGGTGGTGACTCAGTCAGTTGGAGCGTTGTCTCACACACAAAAATTCAGGTTTGATTACTGGTAAGGACACATACCTAGGTTTCAGGTTCAATCCCTGGGTGGGGTGTATTTAGGAAGCAACCAACCAAAGTTTCTTTTTCATATCAATGTTTTTTCTCTCCCTTCCTCTCTCTAGAATCAATTTAAAAAAAAAAAAGATCCTTTACAATACCAAAAAAATGTAGATCTGGAACCAATAAATATCACAAAAATAAAAAACATTTAACATACTGACATTATCTGTCATACACATGCAAAAAGTGGACAATCTGCAAAAAGTGGACAATCTGCAAAATAGTAGTAAGCATGCACCCAAGTTCATAAAAGGCTTAAAAGTTTAAAAATCAGCCGAAACTGTTTTGGCTTAGTGGATAGAGCATTGGTCTGCGGACTGAAGGGTCCCAGGTTCGATTCAGGTTAAGGGTATATGCCTTGCTTGTGGGAGCATCTCCAGTGGGGGGTGTGCAAAAGGCAGCTGATCAATGTCTGTCTCTCATCAATGTTTCTAGCTCTCTATCCCTCTCCCTTCCTCTCGGTAAAAAATCAATAAAATATATTTTTATTTTTATTTATGTTTTTTTGAAAACATCTTTTTTTTATATATATTTTGATTTTTTACCGAGAGGAAGGGAAAGAGAGATAGAAAGTCAGAAAAATCGAGAGAGAGACATCGATCAGCCGCCTCCTACATGCCCCACAGTGGAGATGTGCCTGCAAGCAAGGTACATGCCCCCAACCAGAATCGAACCTGGGACCCTTCAGTCCGCAAGCAGACACTCTATCCACTGAGCCAAACCGGCCTTGGCAAAAAATCAATAAAATATATATATTTTTAAAAAGTTTAAAAATCACCCTGGCTAGTATTGCTCAATGGCTAGAGTGTCAGCCCACACACCAAAGGGTTGTGGGTTCAATTCCCAATCAAGGGCACATAGCTGGGTCGCAGGTTCAATCCCGATTATGCTTATGCAATAGACAACCAATCCACATGTTTCTCTCACATCATTGTTTCTCTCTCTCCCCCTCCCTCCCACTCTAAAACTCAATAGAAAGACTATCATTGGATGAGGATTAACAACAACAAAAAAGATTAAAAAATAATAATGTTTTAACTCAGTGCAAATTTTTTTAATCAGTACTTCAAGCAGCAAGAGAACAACTTGGAAAAAGTAACATATTTGTCAGACAAAGGGCTAATTTTCCTTTTATAGTCATATATTGCATAAAAACATTTAACTCAACAACATACTGCATATATTACAATGGTCTTATACAATCATAATGAAGCTGAAAAATTCCTATCACTGAATAACATCATAGCCAATGCAACATCATACACAAATATTACATGCTTTGATGATACTGGAGTAAACAAATCTACACTGCTTCCAGTCATATAATAGCATAGTACATACTATCTATGTATATAAATAGCTAAGTGACCAACCATACATCCATCTGACCATACATATGATGCACTGGCAATTTAAAAATAAACATGACTTGTGCATGCACAATACATGTAAAGCTCTCACTGATGCATGTAAAAGGCTAAGTGACCAACCTGACACTTCTATTATAGAGAAAGGGTGAATAGCGATATTAAAATATTTATTCTAATTAATTTCCTTTCAATGTGCACAAATCCGTGCACTGGTCCACTAGTTTTTTTAATACATTATACTTGATAATGGTAATAAACAACTATGTTACTGATTTATGTATTTACTATAATTTTTGTTATTTTATATTCCTTCTACTTACCAAAACAGTTTGCTGTAAAACAGTGTGCCATGTTATACCAGCAGTAACCTCATACATCTTGTGCTTATCATATACAGTGGTACCTCGAGATACGAATTTAATTCATTCCGTAACCTTGAGGCATGGGAAACTATGAGACGCTCAAGTCATAGTAAACTGGTGGGTCGTGTGCAGCTGGCCGATCCGCGCGATTTCTCCTATCTCAAATGTTGCTCATATTTCAAAGCAAAATTCTCGTATGTTAGGGCACTTGTATCTCAAGGTACCACTGTATCTTGATTGCATCATTTTCTCTTATTCTTGATTAGTCTTGTGCTGTTTTATATAGTAACATGGTGTACAAGTTTGTAGCCTAGGAGCAATAGGCTAAACCATATAGCCTAAGGTGTGTAAGACTAGGTTTGTGTAAGTATACTCTATGATACTCACACAACAATGAGCTCTCCTAACAATGCATTTTCTGAATGTGATGTTAAATGGTGTATGACTATATATAAAGACCTCTTATAAATCAATTAACAAAACAATATTTAGCCTCTTCCCATAGGAAAAGACAGGTTAAGACACTTCCTAGAAAACCATACAAAAGGGGCTCATAAGTATATGAAAAGATGCTCGATTTCACTTTGGAAATGCAAATCAAAACAATTTCATAGATACTACTTTTTTTTTTTTTACCTATACTAGGTAAAAATTAAAATGTTTTATAAAACACTTCCTGTGGGGAAACAAGTACTCTCATACCACTGATCGAAAATAATAAATGCAATATTCTAGTCTAGAGAACAAATTCAAAATAACCTCTAAAACAGTGGTTCTCAACCTTTCTAATGCCGCGACCCTTGAATACAGTTCTTCATGCGGTGGTGAGCCCAACCATAAAATTATTTTCGTTGCTACTTCATAACTGTAATTTTGCTACTGTTAATGAATCATAATGTAAATATCTGAATTTCCGATGGCTTTAGGCAACCCCTGTGTTTTGGTCGTTCGACCCCCGCCGGGGTTGCGACCCACAGGTTGAGAACCACTGCTCTAAAAACATAAATGTACAAAACACTCTTTGTCCAGCAAATACTTCTAGAAATTTATTCTGAAGATATTTAGCCTCTTTGTGAATAATTATGTTCTGTGTAGAAGGTTTTATCATTGTAAAAGACTGTAAACAACCCAAATCAGTACTACTCAAAGTATGTCCTATATGTGAAAATCAGCACACTGATTATTTCTAGTCTGAAACAAAATAAGCAAATTGAGAATAAGCATTTAGAAACTTTTACAGCAATCTGACATTGCTACAACATCCATGCAGGATAAGAGTATTTACACAGTGAAAGCTGCAGACCAGTCTTTGCAAAAACACCAAATTATAATAATATGTGCTGTTTTAAAGTTAGTTATTAAAATCCAAAGTATATAAATATCTGAGAAAATATAGATATTTATTTATAACTTATATTAACTATATTTTTAATCAAGCCCATTTTTAAAGTTATACTTTAATACGATTAGCTATACAAGAAAAGTATACTTTATATTATTTATTTTTAATACTAATTTACATATTTCAAACAGGCTTCACTGGACTTTTGTCATCAAGAAAAAACAAATCTTTCTGAAATATCAGTAGCAGTGAAAAAAAAAAATGATCCAAGTAATTGAATGAAGGGCAAAAGTTTAATTCTAGTTTTACTCAGAAATATGATCTTTCACATATTGAGTTCAGTTTTAAACCCACAACTGATGGTGTAGTATAACAGAGTGTCTTATTTCTAAATACATACTAACTAAAAAACTATAAAAACTTAAAACATTTATATAGAAATTAAAGTTCAAAATAAATTTAAAAATCTTAGTATTAAATTAGTAAGCTAACACAGATGCTTAATACTTCACATATAAATATTAGTATTTTATAGATTTCTTATAAATATTATATTTACTAAGACAAAAAATATATAGAGAAAGAAATTAGTTAAAGACAGCAAAGTTGAGAAAAACCAAGATGGCGGCATAGGTAAACACCTACACTGCTGCCTCACACAACAATTTCAAAACTACAACTAAAAGACAAAATGGACACCATTCAGAACCACAGGAAAGCTGGCCGAGTGGAAATTCTACAACTGGAAGGAAAGAGAAAAGTATATTGAGACTCAGAGGAGCTGCAAAAGGCTGAGGTATGGAGACTCACGCCAAGAGGACTGGCAGCTGAGTGCATGGCTGGCTTTCTCAAGCAAGAGGGAGATGGAAGCTCCTGACTGCGCTGAACCCCAGTTCTGGGTGAGATACGGGGAACCCAGACTCATTTGGGAAGAATCTGGACTGTCAGGAAAAGAGAGGGGCACAGTGAGACTCAGGAGAGCTGGGGAAGGCAGAGGTCCGGAGGCGTGCAAACACAGAGAGGACTGACTGCTGAGTGTGTGGCTGGCTTTCTCAAGCAGGAGGGATACAGAAGATCCCAACTGTGCTGAACTCCAGTTTTGGAGGAGACTCTGGGAAGGTAAACTCATTAAGGGGGAATCTGGACTGTATGGCAGCAGGTGAAACTCAAGGGTGGTTTTCTCTAAGAGGTGCTTACAGCGATTACTGAGGAACACTGAAACCGAGGGGCCTCATAGGCCAGAGCTGACGGGAAGCCAAGGCTGTATGCTCAACCCTGAGACTCAGCCCCATCCAAGCTGAGCATAGAGACTTTTGCAATTTTACAAGTCTTGTCTCAGAAGGGTGTCTCCAGCACAGAAGTTCTCCCAGCATAGAAACAGGTGATCCTCACAGCCAATTGATCTGGAGGTCAATTCCTCCCAGTGATACCAACAACAATCAAGACTTAACTACAACAAGGCTGTGCACACACTGCACAAAAAGGTGCACCAAGAATGTCCACCTCAGGTAACTGGGGAGGCTGAGCCACTGGGTCCTATAGGATACCTAGCATACAAAGCTACTCTACCAACTCAGGGAAGCAGTGAAAATGCAGAGACAAAGAAACAGATCACAAATGAAAAAAATGGAGGAAAGCAAATGACTGGATATAGAGTTCAGTTATAAGGTTTTTCAAGAATTTCCTAGAAAAGGCTGATCAATTTAGCGAGACCCTCGAGGATATGAAAAAGGACCAACTAGAAATTAACGTACACTGTCTGAAATAAAAAATATTATACAGAGACCTAACAGCAGACTAGAGGAAGGCAAGAATCAAGTTATAGATTTGAAATACAAAAAAGAAAAAAAACACCACTCAACTGGAAAAACAAAATGAAAAAGAATCCAAAAATTTGAAGATAGCATAAGGAGCCTCTGGAACAACCTCAAGTGTACCAATATTAGAACTATGGCAGTGCCAGAAGAAGAGAGAGCGCAAAACACTGAAAATCTATTTGAAGAAATAATGACTGAAAACTTCCCCCACCTGGTGAAAGAAATAGACTTATAGGCCCAGGAAGTACACAAAACCCCAAACAAAAGGAATCCAAAGAGGAACACACCAAGACACATCATAATTAAAATGCCAAGAGCAAAAGACAAAGAGAGAATATTAAAATCAGCAAGAGAAAAATAGTTCATTACCTACAAGGGAGCACCCATACGACTGTCAGCTGATTTCTCAACAGAAACGATGCAGGCCAGATGGGGGCAAGAAATAGTCAAAGTGATGAACAGCAAGAACCTACAACCAAGATTACTCTACCCAGCAAAGCTATCATTCAGAATTGAAGGGCAGAAAAAGAGCTTCACAGATAAGAAAAAGCTAAAAGAGTTCATCAACACCAAACTAGTATTATATGAAATGCTGAAAGATATTTAAGAAGATGAAGGAGAAGAAAAAGGTAAAGATAAAAATTATGGCCAAAACCGGTTTGGCTCAGTGGATAGAGCGTCGGTCTGCGGACTGAAAGGTCCCAGGTTCGATTCTGGTTAAGGGCATGTACTTTGGTTGCGGGCACATCCCCAGTAGGGGGCGTGCAGGAAGCGGCTGATGGATGTATCTCTCTCATCGATGTTTCTAACTCTGTATCCCTCTCCCTTCCTCTCTGTAAAAAATCAATAAATTATATTTTTTTTAATTATGAACAATATATACATATCTATTAACAAGTGAATCTAAAAATCAAGTAGAATTAGAAATCTGATGAACAGAATAAACTGGTGAATATAATAGAATCAGGGCCATAGAAAGGAAGTGGACTGAAAATTCTTGGGGGGAAAGGGATGTGGGGTGTGTGGGAAGAGACTGGATAAAAATCATACACCTATGCTGGTTTGGCTCAGGGGATAATGGGTTGGCCTGCGGACTGAAGAATCCCAGGTTTGATTCCGATCAAGGGCATATATCTTGGCTGTGGGCACATCCCCTGTAGGGGGCTGATCAATGTCTTTCCCATCGATGTTTCTAACTCTCTATCCCTCTCCTTCCTCTTGTAAAAAATCAATAAAATATATTTTTAAAAAATTTTTAAAAATCATACATCTATGCATGAAGACAGTGGGGGGGGAGGGCAGAAGGTGGGGTGAGAACCAGGTGGAGGGGAGCTATTGGGGGGAAAAGAACAATTGTAATAATCTGAATAATAAATATTATGTTTTTTAAAAAAAGACGGCAAAGTTATCTACTTGGATATAATGTCTGAATCTGAGGCAAAGAATGTAGCTTAAGTACCATATTCCAATGGCAACATAGCTTAATATATTCAGAAAGCAGATCATGATATGGAACAAATAAAGCTAGCAACATATTTTCACTGCAACCTCATGAGTGCAAAGATATTGGCAACACAGCAATACTTTTACGAAATGTGTTATGAGCTTGATGGTAGAAAAATTCTTTCAGCTTTATTTTTGACAAACATTATAAATTCTGAACTGTTTAAAATCATAAAGGGTTAAACTTTTACATTTTTATGTAGCCAGGAGTAACAACAGGAAAATTTCCTAGATTAAGGAATTTGACCAGAATGTTCCTGAATAACTATACCATTTACTCATATACATTCTAAGACAAAACAAAACAAAAAAGTCTTTTAAAAATGCACAAAAATACCAAGACATGAAAAGAACATGAAGTGTATATTAAAAATTAATTGGTAGGATAGTTTTATGAGCAAGTGCTAATAAATCTTAAAGAATAGATCATTCCTTTATTATCTAAACTGTGGTAAGACTTTAAAAAAAAGCTTCCTTCTATATTATAGCATAAATCTGAAACTAAAATCTGATATAGTAAAAAAAAAAAAGACAATTATATAAAAATCAATGCCACTAGAAATACCAATGTAAAACTCATAAATGATATGAAAAAGTAAATTCTCTATTATGTTAATGTAATACTAATCAAAATTTTCTCCAGAAATGCAAAAATGTTCCAGTATTAGACAATGTATTAATGAACTATATATTAATTGATTAAAGGTGAAAAACTATGCCATCATCTTGCTTAATAATGAAAAGGCATTTGATTAAACATCCATTCCTAAATATAGTAATAGAAAAGAAGCAATTAAAGGATATTTCTATAATAAATATAATGTAGAAATAAGAAACAAATAACAAATACTTCCACAATTAAATTCAAAATCAAAACAAAGATGTGCTCTCTCACTGATAACAATTAACATTATTCTGGAGACTATCGTCAATGCAATGAAATAAAAAATTAGCTATAAGCCGAAACCGGTTTGGCTCAGTGGATAGAGCGTCGGCCTACAAACTGAAGGGTCCCGGGTTCGATTCCGGTCAAGGGCACGTACCTTGGTTGCGGGCACATCTCCAGGAGGGGGCGTGCAGGAGGCAGCTGATCAATGTTTCTCTCTCATCGATGTTTCTCACTCTCTATCCCTCTCCCTTCCTCTCTGTAAAAAATCAATAAAATATATATTTTTTTAAAAATTAGCTTTAAGTATTAGAAAGGAAGAGAGAAAATGATCATTATTAGCAGATACAAGTGCCCACCTAAATAACTCAAGATAATAACTGAATAATTATTCCAAAGATATGTGACAGATCAATGGAACAAAATTTTAAAATCTAAAGCAAAACAAACAAAAAAACCATTTATAGGCAAGATTTTAATTTATAATAAAGATAAAATTTCAAATCTTTGGGAAAAAGTGGATTATAGAAAAATGTTGGTAGAACTGCCTAACCACTAAGACTCAGTTTTGCAACATATATATGTATACTGTTTAGATATAAATATGATAGAATCATAAGGGGAAGAATGGAAAGATAAAACAAATATAGTGGAGTAGTTACCTTTACATGGGTGAAAAGGGATGCAATTGGGGAGGGTCACACTAAATCAAGAGGGCTTCTAAGGTGGTGAATACAGGTGCTCAGATTATTTTTTAACTATGTATTTACATTTTATGCACTCTCCTACATGTGTGACATATTTGACAATTTTTTTAAATTTTAATGAGATAGAGCTATGTGCTGTTACAGCAAGATATCCAAGAAATATTAAGTGGAAAAAACAAAACAGTATGTGTAGCATGATTTCTATTCCATAAAAGTTTTTATTAATGGTATAGGCCAGTGGTTGGCAAACTGTAGCTCAAGAGCCACATGCGGCTTGCTGCTCTGTTGAATAATGAGTTTGCCGACCACTGCATAAAGCATTACCCTTACCCATAAGTTCTGACTTCAGGTTAAAGACATTAGTACATTATTAAAATGTTTTTTAAGTGTTTTTCCCAAAGACAGTGATCAGCAAACTCATTAGTCAACAGAGCGGCAAACCGCAGCTCGCAATTTGCCAATCACTGGTATAGGCATAAAGTTTTTTTTTCTGGAAGAATACAAGAAACATACACTGACTAAGGTATACATCTTCATTTCATACATTTATATACTGTTTTATTTTCAGTTTTTATTCTGTTTTGATTTAGCATTACATAACTTTTTAGAAATGTTATATCTATGTGCGGTAGAATTGATGGGTTCCTTGTTTTCTTCTTTATACTTTTACACCTTTAAAAAAAACTATTTGAGTCCTAACCGGTTTGGCTCAGTAGATAGAGCGTCAGCCTATGGATTGAAAGGTCCCAGGTTTGATTCCAGTCAAGAACATGTACCTTGGTTGTGGGCACATCCTCAGTAGGGGGTATGCAGGAGGCAGCTGATTGATGTTTCGCTCTCATCAATGTTTCTAACTCTCTATCCTTCTCTCTTCCTCTCTGTAAAAAACCAATAAAATATATTTTTAAAAAAAGAAGACATATTTCTATTTATAAAAAAAAAAAACTATTCGACAAAACACTAATTAAAAACTGTACTATGGCCAAAACCGGTTTGGCTTAGTGGATGGAGCATTGGCCTGTGGATCAAGGGCATGTACCTTGGTTGCAGGCACATCCCCAGTGGAGACATGCAGGAGGCAGCTGATCGATGTTTCTGACTCTCTATCCCTCCCCCTTTCTCTCTGTAAAAATCAATAAAATATATTTTTTTTAAAAACTGTACTATGAGGAAATTCAAAAAATATATGAGGGAAAACCAAGTTGGCAGCATAGGTATATACGTGCTGCCTCTCAAAACCACACCAAAACTACAACTAAAAGACAAAACGTCTACCATCCAGAACCAGGGGAAAGCTGGCTGAGTAGAAGCTCTACAACTAGAAGAAAAGAGAAAAGAGCATCGAGATGTGCACAAGTGCAGAAAAGCTGAGGTATGAGAAGCGGGCAAAACACGTGAATTGGGCTGGCGACTGGGTGTGCTGTGTTGTTTTGTTTTTTTCAACTAGAAGAGAGACACAAGCTCCCCATTACTCTGAACTCCAGTTTATGACCAGCCTGGGGACCCAAACTCATATGGGGAGAAGCTGGACAGTGCCATCAGGTCAGAAAGTGAGGGTGCCTTTCTTGCAGAGGTGCGCACAGGGAATCATTGTTTACTGCATTGAGGCGAGGGACAAGGGGACGCAAAAACTCAGAAACACAGAGACGGCCGACTGGCAGCCATCGCTGTTTGCCACACTCTAGCCTAATGATTCCCTGAGACCCCGCTCTGCACAATTTACAAACCTACCCAAGCCCTGCGCAGCAGCTTTTGCATATAAATGGCCTGCCCTATCTCAGCTTAACCTAACAAACTGCAGCTCTGGTCAGACGGCTCCAAAATCTCCAAGCAAAGAGGAGAAATCTGCAGATCACATTGTAGCTCCTGCTGGGTGGCCTCAGACAGTAGCTGACCTGTACCCTATTAGAGATTCAGAAGCCAGTGTACCTAGTGGTCAGTATGAGATGACACCACATTTCTACTCCTTACATCCATAAGTGACACATTCAAGAGACAGACTTAGTGAGCACCAAAGCCCCACTGAAACAAGTCCTGCTATATAAGGGTGTCTCCTGCACAGCAGTTCTTCCATTATAGACACAGCAGGTCCTCACAACCAATTGGTCTGGAGGTCATTTATCCCAGTGTACCAATAGTAATCAAGGCTTAACTACAATAAGACTTTCACTCAGCCCACAATCGGGTGCACCAAAAGTGTCCACCTCAGATGATAGGGGAAGTTAAACCACTGGGCTCTATAGGTCACCTACCACAGAAAACCACTCCATCAACACAGGGAAGCAGCAAAATGCAGAAACAAAGAAATATGTCACAAATGAAAGAAATGGAGGAAAGCAAACGACTGGACATAGAGTTCAAAAACCACATTTATAAGGTTACTCAAGAATCTTCTAAAAAACTTTGAGTAACTTAGTCAGACCTTTAAGGATCTTAATGAGAATGCCAAATAAATGGAAAAGGACAGTCAGAAAGTAAGCATACACTGTCTGAAATAAAGAATATACAAAAATTCAACAGTAGATCAAAGGAGCCCAAGAATCAAACCAAAGATCTGAAATATGAGGAAACAAAAAACACCCAACCAGAAAAACAAAAAGAATCCAAAAATATGAAGATAGTGTAAGGAGCCTCTGGGACAACTTCAAGCATACCAACATCCAAATTATTGGGGTGCCAGAAGAAGAGAGAGAGCAAAATATTGAAAACCTATTTGAAGAAATAATGACAGAAAACTTTCCCTACCTGGTGAAAGAAAGAAATTTACAAGTCCAGGAAGTGCAGAGAACCCCAAGAGGAATCTAAAGAATACTACACCAAGACACATCATAATTAAAATGCCAAGGGCAAAGGACAAAGAGAGAATCTTGAAAGCAGCAAGAGAAAAACAGTTAGTTACTTACAGGGTAGGACCCAAATACCTGTCAGCTGATTTCTCAACAGAAACTATGCAGGCCAGAAGGGAGTGGCAAAAAATATTCAAAGCGATGAACAGCAAGCAAGCACAACCAAGATTACTCTACCCAGCAAAGCTATCATTTGGAATTGAAGGTCAGATAAAGAGCTTCACAGACAAGAAAAAACTAAAGGAGTTCAATACCACCAAACCAGGATTATATGAAATGCTGAAGGGTATTGTTTAAGAAGAGGAAGAAGAAAAAGGTAAAGATAAAAATTATGAACAACAAAATGACAATACATACCTAACAACAAGTGAATCTAAAAATCAAGTGAATTAAAAATCTGATGAACAGAATAAACTGATGAATATAATAGAATCAGGGACATAGAAAGGGAGTGGACTGACAATTCTCAGGGGGAAGGAGATGTGAGGGGTGCAGGAAGAGATTGGACAAAAATCTTACACCTATGGATGAAGACAGTAGTGGGGGGTAAAGGCATGGGGTGGGGTGGGGAATCAGGTGGAGAGGAGTTATGGGGGGAAAAAGAGGAACATCTGTAATAATCTGAACAATGAAGATTTATTTTTAAAAAAAATACTAGAGGCCCAGTGTATGAAATTTGTGCAAGGGGGGTGGGGGGTAGTCCCCTCAGCCTAGTCTCTACCCTCTCCAATCCAGGACCCCTTGGAGGATATCTGACTGCCAATTTAGGCCCAATCCCAGGGACCGGACCTAAACCGGCAGTTGGACATCCCTCTCACAATCCTGGATCACTAGCTCCTAATCTCTCACCTGCCTGCCTGCCTGGTCACCCCTAACTGCCCCCCGCTGCCAGCCAGGTCACCCCCAACTTCCCCCTCCCTGCCGACCTGGTTGCCCCTAACTGCCCCCCAACCAGCTTGGTTGCCCCTGATTGCCGCCCTGCCAGACTAATTGCCCCAAACTGCTCCCCTGCTGGCCTGGTTGCCTCCAACTGCACCCCCCTGCAGGCATGGTGGCTCCTTACTGTCCCCCCACCCCCGCCAGTCTGGTCACCTCTTACTGCCTCCCCTGCTGGCCTGGTCACCCCCAACTGCCCCCCTCTGCCAGCCTGGTTGCCCCTAACTGCCCCTCCTGCCAGCCTGGTGGCCCCCAACTACCCTTCCCCTGCCAGCCTGGTGGCCCCCAACTGTCTCCCCTGCTAGCCTGGCTGCCCCTAACTGCCACCTCTCCCCACCAGCCTGGTCAGCCCATGCAGCCTGCTGTTCAGTCGTTTGGTCATCCCTCACTAACCCCCCTGCCAGCCTGGTCACCCCACACAGCCTGGTCGTAGGCAGCCATTTTGTGAGGGCATGATAGTCAATTTGTATAATACCTCTTTATTATATAGTAGGATATCCAATAGAGTTATGAAAAAATTCTCAATCTTTCTGATTATTAAAAATATATAAATTTTTGATCACCAAATGGGGAAAACTTTAATAGTTATAACAGTCTTAGCAAGGGGACAAGAAATGAACTACTGATAAGAATATCAGTAAGATTAGACTGTGAAGGTTCTGATAAAGTAAACCGTATTAAAAGTTCTAAACTGATCTTGTAGGTATTACAGTCACAAATTTTTAAGCAATCAAATACAACGATATAAAATCTGAAATCTTAAAAGAAAGTTGGAGTAAGCTAACTGAAATGTAGAGAGAAAAAGCTGAAGGCAAGAAGCAAGTTCAGAATCTACTGCAAGTACTCAAATAACAGATGATCAAAATCAAACTAAGTGAAAATTGCAAGCTGGCATTATGGTTTAGTCACAACACAAACCAGTCTTGGATAACAAGGCCTAGTTTGAGACCTAGAGCTCCACACTTCAAAATACTGACCTCTCCATCACTATCAGATATCACAATGAGTGCATCTTCCAGTTTATGCTTCCTCCTCACATTGACAGGACTGGAAGTTTCTGCATCTTTCCTTTCCAAGTTCTGAGCTTCAGGGACTTCTTTAACTTTTTTCTTTCTTCGTGGCATCCTTCCGTCTGAAATACATGGACAAATAACTCATTCAAAGTATAAGTTTTCTAACCCTACCCAGATTGGCTCAGTGGATAGAGAATTGGCCTGTGGACTGAAGGGTCTCAAGTTCAATTCCAGTCAAGGGCACATGCCCAGGTTGTGGGCTTGATCCCCAGTAGGGGGTGTGCAGAAGGCAGCTAAACAATGATTCTCTGTCATCACTGATATTTCTCTCTCTCTCTCTCCCTCTCTCTTCCTCTCTAAAATCAATAAAAATATTTTTTTAAAGTATAAGTTTTCTAGATGCTATTTGCAATTTAATCATATAAAAGAAAAAGATACTCAATAAAAGTAAAACTGGATGTTTGAACTTTTCTACTACTCTTTAATGAAATTTTAATAGGAATAATATGACAAATTATCCTAGTTCCTTAAACACTGACTTAGATCGTTGGTTTTCTTGACTGCATATTATAATTTATCTAAAACAAATTTTTAACACCAATGCCTCAACCTGATAAAAATATATCTCCAAAAAATCAACAGTAATATCATACTTAAAGATAAAAGACTGAATTCTTTCTCCTTAAGATAGAAATAAGACAAGAATGTCTGCTTTCATCCTTTCTATTGAACTTTATACTGAAAATTCTAGGCAGATCAATTATTCAAGAAGAAATAAAAGACACCAAAGTTGAAAAGAAAGAAGTAAAACTGTGATCATTTGCTAATAACATAATTTTATAATTTTTTTAAAAATCCACAAAATACTATAATGAATGAGTTCAGCAAGATTACACACTATAAGGTCAATATACAAAAAAACTAGCAATGAACAATCCAAAAATGAAATTTGAAAGATTCTAACAGCTTAGGAATAAATTTAATGAAGAAAGTAGAAGATCTGCAAATAGAAACTTTAAAATCCCTATTGGCTTCTTTGGGGAAATAAGACAGTTGATCCTAAAATTCACATGGAAACAGAGGGTCCCAGAATAGGCAAAACCAATCTTTTAAAAAGTGAAATAATTTTAAGGGACCACATATCTCAATTTCACAGCACTGGGTGGTTTGGCTCAGTGGATAGAGTGTCAGCTTATAGACTGAAGGGTCCCGGGTTCAATTCCAGTTAAGGGTACACACCAGGTTGTGTGCAGGAAGCAGCCGATTAATGACTCTCATCATTAATGTTTCTCTCTCTTCCTCTCCCTTTCTCTCTAAAATCAATTTTTAAAAGTGTTTTTTTTTAATCTTACCACAAAGCTAGTTAACAAGACACTGTGGCACACTGAAACAAGGATAGACAAAAATCAATGATACAGAACTGAAAAACCAATTGCCAATTTTCAACATTGCCAATTTTCAACAAAGAGGCCAAAATACTTGGAGAAAGTATAATCTTTTCAACAAATGTAGATATCCACATACAAAAGAATGAAATAGGACCTCTACCTATCAAATGTTGCAAGAAATGGAATTAGATTGAGAAACATAGGCATAAATTTTTGGGATCTTGACTAGGAAATGGTTCGTTAAATATGACATTAAAAGCATAAACAACAACAAAAATAAACTGGGCTTTGTTTAAATCAAAAACTTTGCCCAGCAATGTGGCTTATCAGTTGAGTGCCAACCTATGAACAAGGAGATCACAGTTCGATTCCCGATTAGGACACATGTGCCTGGGTTGTGGGATCAATCCCCAGGATGGAACGTTCAGGAGGCAGCCCATCAATGATTCTCACTCATCATTGATGTTTCTCTCTCCTTTCCTTTCTGAAATTAATTTTAAATATATATATATATATATATATATATATATATATATATATATATATACTGTATATATTTGTGCTTCAAACCATAATATTAAGAAATTGAGCCCTGAGAGAATCCAAGATGGCAGCATAGGTAAACACCTATACTGCTGCCTCGCACAACA
>JAAGEH010000293.1:10131792-10182830 GCA_011751065.1 Lasiurus cinereus
AAAAAAATATATATATATATATATATATATATATATATATATATATATATATACTGTATATATTTGTGCTTCAAACCATAATATTAAGAAATTGAGCCCTGAGAGAATCCAAGATGGCAGCATAGGTAAACACCTATACTGCTGCCTCGCACAACAATTTCAAAACTACAACCAAAAGACAGAACGGATATCATCCAGAACCACAGGAAAGCTGGCTGAGTGGAAGTTCTACAGCTAGAGGGAAGGAGAGGGGCTCACAGAGACCCAGAGGAGCTGCAAAAAGCTGAGGTATGGAGACACACACGTGCAGAGAGTGGGTGCCGGAGTACCTGGCTGGCTTTCTCTGGCGGGAGAGAAAAGGAGACTCTCAAAGGCATTGAACCCCTTATCTTACAACACTAAACCCCAGATCCAGCCGAAACTCATACGGGGGGAGTTTGGACTGTGAAAAGGGAGAAGTGCATGGAAATTTAGGGGAGTCGCAAAAGATCAGAGGTCTGGTGGCAGCGCGCACAGCACTGCGCAGAGGACAGACTGCTGATTGTGCCGCTGGCTTTTGCTAGTGAGCGGGAGACAGACCCTCCCAACTGTGCCACTTCTGACTCCACTAAGCCCCTGTTTCGGGTGAAACCCTGGGGACCTAGACTCGTGTGGTTCTGGTGCGCAGGGGAGCCGGAAAGGCAGCGGTCTAGAGGCACTGTGGGCATGCTCGCACAAGGACCGCTCCAGCGATTAACCAGTCATGTGAGACGCAGGAGCCGTGGAGGGTGGGGCCGACTGGAAGGCAAGGCAGTCCCTTAAGCCCTGAGACTCCCACCCCTCCCAAGCTCAACAGAGGCTTCTTCGGTTTTGCAAGTCTGGTATAAGACTGAATTCAACACAGAAGTTTCCCCGGCATAGTAAAAATGCCGAGACAAGGGAAGGGATCACAAACAAAAGAAATGGAAGGGAAAAAAAAACGACTGGATATAGAGTTCAAAACCACGCGTATAAGGTTTTTCAAGAATATGCTAGAAAAGTTGGATAAAATTAGCGAGAGCCTAGAAGAGATGAAAAAGGACCAACTAGAGACACTGACTGAAATAAAAAATATTATACAGAGTCCTAACAGCAGACTAGAGGAAGGCAAGAATCAAGTCAAAAATTTGAAATATAAAGAAGCAGAAAACATTAAACTGGAAAAGCAAGAAGAGAAAAGAATCCAAAAATGTGAAGAGAATGTAAGGAGCCTCTGGGACAGCTTTCAGCGTACCAACATCAGAATTGTGGGGGTGCCAGAAGAAGAGAGAGAGCAAGATACTGAAAACCTATTTAAAGAAATAATGACTGAAAACTTCCCACATCTGGTGAAAGAAATAGACTTAAAAGTCCAGGAAGCACACAGAACCCCATATAAAAGGAATCCAAAGAGGACCACACCAAGACACATCATAATTAAAATACCAAGAGCAAAAGACAAAGAGAGAATATTAAAAGCAGCAAGAAAAAAACAGTTCATTACCTACAAGGGAGCACCCATACGACTGTCAGCTGATTTCTCAACAGAAACGATGCAGGCCAGATGGGAGTGGCAAGAAATATTCAATATGATGAATAGCAAGAACCTACAACCAAGAATACTCTATCCAGCAAAGCTATCATTCAGAATTGAAGGCCAGATAAAGACCTTCACAGATAAGAAAAAGCTAAACGAGTTTATCAACTCCAAACCAGTATTATGAAATGCTGAAAGGTACTCTTTTAGAAGAGGAAGAAGAAAAAGGTAAAAGACAAAAAATTATGAACAACAAATACATATCTATCAACCAGTGAATCTAAAAATTAAGTGAATTAAAAATTTGATCAACAGAATAAACTGGTGAATATAATAGAATCAGGAGCACAGAAAGGGAGTGGACTGACAATTCTCAGGGGGAAAGGGGTGAGGGGTGTACAGGGAGAGACTGGACAAAAATCATACACCTATGGATGAGATCAATGGGAGGGAGCTAAGGGCAGAGGGAAGGGTCGGAGCTGGGTGGAGGGGTGCTATGGAAGGGGAAAAAGAGAAACAAATGTAATAATCTGAATAATAAAAATTTAATTTAAAAAAAAAAGAAATTGGGCCCTGACCAAGTGGTGCAATAGGTTGGAGCATCATCCCGTACACCAAAAAGTTGCTAGTTTGATTCCATGTCAGGGCACATACCTAAATCACGGTTCAGTTTCCCCTTGGGGTCCATTTGGGATCACTGTTTCTCTCTCATATTGATGTTTTTCTCTCTCTCTCCACCTTCCTCTTTCTAAAATCAATAAAAGGATCCTTGAGTAAGGATTTCTTTTTTTTATTATTGTTGAGAGTATTACAAATGTCCATCTTTCTCTCCTCATTCGCCCCCTCCACCTGGTTCCCAACCTGCCCCAGGTTTTCACCATCCAATTGTGTCCATAGTTAAGATCTTTGGTTAATCTCTCCCACACCACCCCCCCCCCCACCCCTTTTCCTCTGAGATGCATGTCTGTTGCATGTTTCCATGCCTGATTCTATTTCGTTCACCAGTTTATTTTGTTCATTAGATTTCTTGTTCGTTTGATTTTAGACTCAATTGTTGATACATATGTATTTATTGCCATTTTATTGTTCATATTTTTTTATCTTTTTTCTATTTTTCCTCTTCTTGAAGAACTAGAGCCCAGTACCCCCTCTCAGAGTCTGGGAGCCCTCAGGGGCAAGAGGCGACCCAAGGATCAGGGAAAGACGATGCCCCCCATCACACCTCTGCTGCTATCATTTACAACAGCACAAGCTTTGGTCGGCCCTGGTTACCTGAGCCTCAAGCCAGCCCTGGGCACCTGGGCAGCTGCTATCTGAAGCTTGCCTATGCCTCAGCTGGCCCTGCTTGCCTGAGCCTCAGTCTAGGGGGGTGGGGTGCAGGAGGACCAGAGGCCCCCCGGCAGAACTGAGGGGACTCCGGCAGCAGGAGCATGGAGTGGCCATCTCCAGCTGAGGAAGAGAAGATACTAATGACATCAGTTATAACTTTCAATTTGTTGAACACCAGTCAGGCTTCTGCTTCAGGGGGCAAAAAAGAGAGGGATGAACAGCTCCTTGGAGGAGCTTGAGGAGCTGTCAGTCAGTGTGGGGGGGGGGGGGTACAGGAGGACCCAAGGCCTTCTGCAGGGCCGACCCCACCCCTGCTATGGGCGCTGCCATGTGATGGTGTGGTCAATTTGCATATTATAATAGGATACCTTTCAATAGTTCATGTAATACTGGTTTGGTGGTGGTGAACTCCTTTAGCTTATTCTTGTCTGGGGAGGTCATCTGACCCACTATTAGTGGCCCCCAATAAATGATAGCTTCGCTGGGTAATCTTGGTTGTAGGTCCTTGCTATTCATCGCTTTGAACCTTTTTTTGCCACGCCCTTCTGGCCTGCAAAGTGTCTGTTGAGAAGTCAGCTGACAGTCGTAGTAGCTAATTAACTGCTTTTCTCTCGCTGCTTTTAAGAATCTTTAACCTTTTGCATTTTTATTATGATGCGTCTTGGTGTGGGACTCTTTGGTTTCATCTTGTTTGGGACTCTGTGCTTTCTGAACTTTTATGTCTACTTCCTTCACCAGGTAGAGGAAGTTTCCTGTCATTATTATTATTATTATTATTATTAAGCATGTTTTTTGATTTTTTTATAAGCTGTTTTTATCACTATTTACGCGTTAGGAAATTTATTCAAAATCAAACAGTTGTTAACTTGGTAACTGACTAGGTTGAGAATTGAAGCCCCACGTGTCTGACTCCGAAAAGACATGCTTTGATGGAATTCCACAGCAAGGCCTCCTCCCTGACAGGGGGGGGGGGAATAAAAATAGAAGCATAATACTTCCACTTTTCCCGGGTGTTTACTTCTATCTCAGGAAGACGCAGTGGCTATGCAGGAACGCGGGGGTCAAGCTGCCTGGACGCGAAGCCAGCTCTCCCTGGAGCATCTGTGAGTTGCAGGTCCCGCGCCTATGCAGGAAGATTCAACGGACGCGTCTGTGGGGAAGGATGGAAGCGCCGTCTGTCTGTCACCGTGCGGAGGAGAGGCAGCAGTTCCGCTGGAGGGGGGAGTGGCCAAGGAGGATGAGGATTTCCAAGGGAAATCTGGCAAACTACGTAGCTGAGTGCCAGGATCGCTCCCGACAAAGCAGGAGCCCGACACGGGGGGCGGGGGGCGAGCTGAGGCGGCGGCCGTGGCCCTGGCTCCGGGCGGGGCGGGGCGCGGCCTCCTCGCGGCGCCCGCGGGCGGAGAGGCTGGCGGGCAGCAAGGCGGCCACGGGGCCGCCTGGGAGGAGGAGGAGGAAGGCCGCACCCCCAGGGGGAGGGGGCGGGCCCGGCACCGCGGGCGGAAGCCCAGAGGCGTCCGCAGGGCCCACCCCGGCGTGGGGAGGCGCCTACCCGGCGTCCCAAAAGGCCATCGTCTCCGGTGTCCCCCGAGAGGCCCGACGGAGCGTCAGGAGGGCCCTCCCTACCGTTTGCCAGAGGCGCCCCTGCGCGTGAGGAGCGGCCCGCGGGCCCCGGGGCCGGGCGGCAGCGGGAAGCGGGCGGCGGACCGGAGAGTGCGGAGGCGGCAGGTACTCACCGACCGGCCCTCGCGGTTGGGCCGAGCCCCTCCTCCCGGTGCGGGGGTCACGAGCGTCCGCACCACGTCAGGAGCTGGGGGCGGGCGAGCCGAGGTGCGCGCGAAGCTGGGCACTGCCCGCAGGAGACGCGGGCGTCCGGTGACGGAACCAACGAGCCCCGCGCGGGGGAAGCCAGCGCCAGGACGTACCAACTGCTGGGGCGGGGGGGGGGGCGGGCGCCACCATCGGGGTGCATCCAGCCGTCGGGCCCCTGCCGCGGCGCGCTGGGTCCACGTGTTATCTCCCCGCCCTTTGAAAGGAAACCAGGGTAGCACAGAGCCTGCCACACACTCTGGTTAACGCTTCGAAGTTTTCTCTGGCACATCAAACCTTTTCTGGCCCTTTTGCATGTGTCTAGTTAGACCGAAATTACCTGTTCACGTGACGGCTTGAAAACACTCCGGGTAAATGCTACAGTCTGATCCTTCCAGGGGAGGGGGCAATCTGGGAAAACACCTAGGGATGTCAGGTGAAGTGTCACATCAGAACAGACACTTTGGTGAATTTTTTTTTTTTTAATGATAATCTTTAAGTAGTAGGTTTACTTTCTGGGGAGAGAAATTTGAAATGTGCATAATCCAGCAATTTCATGTCTAAAAAAAATAGAGAAACTGCTACAGGTGTACACAAAAAAGATACGTTTATATTCAAGGCTGTTCCCTTCCCCCCAAAAAAAAATAGAAGAAGTAACAGAAATGTCCAATACGACATGGATAATGTGTTATGTTCCCAAGATAAAATATTACAATAAAACTAATAAGTAGAAACATTTGATAGCTCAGAGCATGAGTTACTGAAATGGTGAAATGCCAACAAATTACATACGCTGTAAAATGATATACATACACTTGAAAGTACACAGAATAACAGTATATCCTGATTATGGTAAATGTGCATATAGAAAATGAACTACATGGATAGATGAACACACAATGTGATCATGTTATGAGGGCAGGAGACGGGAGGGGTGGAAGCCAGGATGGATGGGGAGAGGGGGTAAACAGGACTTCAGATCTGTCATGATGTTACGGGAAAGGGGACCTGACCCTTAGTGGTTCTGTCTCAGGCAGGCCCATAATGTGTTGGTCCTTGACTTCGTGGGGAAAAAAAAAAATCACAACATTAATCCAGGTGATTTGGGGAGTATGTTTATTAAAACAGAGGACAATGAAACAAGGGCTATGACAGGAAAAGCAACAGGAGAGCACAGGTGGGCTGCTTTGGCTCTCTGGAAATATTATAAGAGCGAGCCTAGGTGGAGCTGCTTTAGTTCACTGGGAAGTCCGAGAAAAGGGGCTTTGGAGACAGGTTCAGGAATTTAGCCTGGGACAAGCTGCTGCTGCTGCCCCTTGCTTCCCCGGTTGCAAGTCTCATGGGGACCCCTGGAGTTTAGGAGATGTGCCCTTGTGAGGGAAGAAGAGGGGGGAGGGAAAGACAGGGGCATGTTCCAGGGAGGGGGAACTCATTCATTTTCGTTTTGAGGTTTTTTTTTTAAAGGCTGGGATTTTAGGAGCAGTCCTAAGGAAGGATCTCAACAAAATACTCATCAGCTTTTCCAGGTGTACCCTTTCAGGCTCATGGTCTCCACTGACTGGTTGGCACAAGGGCAGGGGATCATTAGTCACTGCAGCTGATCCTGGCGATGCCCACCTGGTTTTGCTGCTTTTCTGGGCCTGGTGCTGAAATACAGCTCAGTCCTAGACGTTATCTCTAGGGAGGTGACCTGTAGCTATGGGTAAATTGCTTAGCCAATTTGTTCAAATGTCTCAGTTTCCCGATTCTACTTGCCAAGGAATTTTCCTAGGTTCTTACTATCTCGCCTCAATTATTTCTTTTTTTTAATATATTTTATTGATTTTTTAGAGAGAGAGGAAGGGAGAGGGATAGAAAGTTAGAAACATCGATGAGAGAGACATCGATCAGCCGCCTCCTGCACGCCCCCTACTGGAGATGTGCCCTCAACCAAGGTACAGGCCCTTGACCGGAATCAAACCTGGGACCTTTCAGTCCGCAGGCCGACGCTTTATCCACTGAGCCAAACCAGTTTTGGCAATTATTTATTTTTTTAAAAAGAGGAAACCTGCCCTAACTGGTTTGGCTCAGTGTCGGCCCGCAGACTCAATGGTCCCAGGTTCAATTCCAGTTAAGGGCATATACCTTGTTTGTGGGCATATACCCAGTGGAGAGTGTGCAGGAGGGAGCTGATTGATGTTTCTTTCTCATCAATGTTTCTAACTCTCTATCCTTCTCCCTTCCTCTCTGTAAAAAAATCAATCTATACTAATAAAAGGGTAATATGCTAATTAGAGTGGACAACTTTCCAGACAAAGCTGCAGAGACTGTGAGGGCCGAGGCTTAGGCAGCCGTGGGCGGCTGCCAAAGGGCTGAGGCTCAAGCCTGATTTGCCAGGTCATCTCCTGCAGAGGGAAGCCATACTGGAGGCAGAGGCAGTTAGGGTGGATCAACCCAACAGGGGGCAAAGTTAGGGTCGATCAGGCCAGCAGGGGGGCAAGGTAGGGGCAATCAGGCAGGCAGGCAAGTGGTTAGGAGCCAGCAGTCCCAGATTATGAGAGGGATGTCCAACTGCTGGGTTAGGCTCAATTCCTTGGGCCTGGAAGTCAGACATCCCCTGAGGGGTCCCAGATTGGAGAGAGTGCAGGCTGGTGCACAAATTTCATGCACTGGCCTCTAGTAAAATATATATTTTAAAAAAGAAGAAGAAACCTAAAAATAAACATAGCAAAGTGTTAACACTTAAAAAGTGGAACTATACATTAGTCACAGTACTATTTTGTAACATTTAATCAGGTCACCTACCTCCAAATGATCCTCCCAAATCTAGCTAAACCACTTTTTCATCTGCCTCTTGTAACTCCAGTTCATTTCTCCTGCTTGGTTCCTCAGCTTCTGGGACTTTCGATCACACATTATACAGTGCAGTTATCTGGTGTATACATATCTATCTTTTCTACAAGACTTGTTAGCTCTCTGAAAACATGATCCATGACATGGATTCCATGTAACCCTAACAAGTAGCAAAGAGCCTGGCCAAAAGGAAACACTCAATACATGCTAATTGAACTAAAGTGTGAAGGAGGGAAATCAGAAAAGTTGTCAATGCAAGGCCAGAAATGTCCTTTTGGGGCATCCTATCTCAAAGAAGATTGGTGATGTAGTTGTTAGCAGCTCTCTTACAACCCTAAGGAGAGCCAGCCCATGGTAGGCAGCCTCTAAGATGACCTCCAATTGTAATGGAGTGAAATGCTCAGTCTCTGTCTCTATCTTACATTTCTCCCATGGCCTTAAGGCAGATAGTTCCTGCCATAGGTAAGCTAACCATTACAGGAATTCTGCTGGAGGCTTGAGTTTTTGGAATAACAGAAGTTCATGTTTAATTCCCAGTCAGGGAACATGCCCAGGCTGCGGCTTGATCTCCAATGTGGAGCATGCGGAAGGCAGCCAATCAATGATTCTCTCTCATTATTGATATTTTTTATCTCTCCCTCTCCCTTCCTCTCTGAAATCAATAAAAATCCTATATAACAAAAGCCTAATATGCTAAGTGTTCAGACATCTGGTTGTCCATTCAACCAATCAAAGTATAATATGCTAATGATATGCTAAAGCCACTCAACCTCTCACTATACTGTGCACTGACCACCAGGGGGCAGACATTGACCAGTAGGTTAGCTTGCTGCTGGAGTCTGTCCGACTGGGACTGAGTGAGTTGGGCCAGACATACTCTGGAGCCCTCCCACATTCCCTCCCTGGCTAGCCAATCTCTTGCATCCCGCCCCAGCCCCAATCCTGCACCAGTGGGGTCCGTTGGCCTGGCCTGCACCCTCTTGCAGTCCGGGACCCCTCAGGGTATGTCGGAGAGCTGGTTTTGGCCCAATCCTGCAGGTATATGCAAATCGACTGAACAGTGGAACAAACAGTCACTATGACACACATTGACCACTAGGGGATAGATGCTCAACACAAGGGCTGCCCCTAGTTGTCAGTGCACTCCCACAGGGTGAGCACCACTCAGCCAAAAGCCAGGCTCATAGGTGGCGAGCACAGCAGGGGTGGCAAGAGCCTCTCACACCTCTGCAGCAGTACTAAGGCCAGGGGAGGGCCTAAGCCATCAGTCGAACATCCCCCAAGGGCTCCTGGACTGCAAGAGAGCACAGGCCGGGCAGGGAGATCCTCCACCCCCAAGTGCATGAATTTCGTGAAGCAGGCCTCTAGTAAAAAATAAAAGACCTAGAAACTGAAACTTACTGAGAGGCTTCCTAGAAGTGAGCCACCCAGGCCAGCTGGGTGATTTTAGCTTTTTGAAGAGATAAAAAGGTGTTGGAGAGCCCTAGATGATAGCTCAGTGAATAGAGCACTGGCCTTCAGACCAAAGGTCCCAGGTTCGATTCCAGTCAAGGGCAAGTACCTTGGTTACAGGCTCCTTCCCAGCCCAGGCCCTGGTTGAGGTTCATGCAGGAAGCAACCAATTGATGTGTTTCTCTCACATCAATATTTCTCTGTCTTTCCCTCTCTCTTCCACTCTCCCTAAAAATCAATGGAAAAATATGCTTGGGTGAAGATTAAAAAAAAAAAAAGGTGTTGGAGAATTAGAGCACCTGGGTGTCATGATAGGGCTTGTTTCAAGAGGATCACTGGGGATGCTGTGCTTAGAATACCTGAAGAGCAAAGGGAGCAGAGCACTCCACAGCAATAACCTTGGCAAGAGATTGTGGCTCTGACAGAATTACGGCAGGAAAGGAGTTTAAGAAGAGGTCTGGGCTGGGGAACAATTGGAACTCAAAAGGTATTTAAAAAGGAAGGAATTATTACCACTTGCAGCAACCTGGATGGAACTGGAGAGCATTATGCTAAGTGAAATAAGGCAGTCAATGAAAGAAAAATACCACATGATCTCACTCATTTGTGGATAATAAAGAACATTATAAACTGATGAACAAAAAGAGACAAAGGCAGTAAAGCATCAGACTCTCAAATTACAGCGGGAAGGTTAGGGAGAGGTGGGGGAGATAAGAGATCAACTGAAGAACTTGTATGCATGCATGCATATAAGCATAACCAATGACGCAAGACCCGGGGGGTGGCGGGGTAAGGGCATGTATGGGAGTGGGGTGAGGGGGGATAATTGGAAGATATGTACACATGTAATACTTAATAAAAAATGGGGGGGAACTCAAAAGGTATTTAATCGCGGAGATGGAGTTTCTTCTATCACTAACTTACTAGCAGTGAACTCAAGTAAACCACTTCTAGGTTCTGAGCCTCAGTTTCCCTACCAGCGCAATGGGGAAAATATTCCCACATAACAAGGCCTTCATGAGAACACAGTAAGTGTCAAAGGCTGACCGTGTGCAAAGTGAGACCCCAGAGCCACGGACCGCACGGGCCATCCAGAAAGGAGGGGAGCCGCTGCAGAATTGTTGCCCGACTGCCGAGTCAGTAGCAGAGGATCCGCGACCCCAAGCCAGGACCAGGCGAAAGACCCGCCAGGGCGGGCACCGCAACGCGGTTCGCGGCTCCCAACCTCGCGAGATTTGTTAGCCGGGCCGAGTCACCCGGCCAGCCACATCTCGCGAGGCCAAGGTTCTGTCGGCGGATCTGGGCTCACGGGGAAGATGGAGTATGCCGCGTTCGGTCCCGTGCAGGCCCCGGACAGCGGAGGGGTCCTGCCGTTCCGCAGCTCGGAGGAGCCGGAGGGTGGGGAGCCGGACGGTCTGCGCTTCGACCGCGAGAGGGCGTGCCGCCTGTGGGAGGCAGCGTCCGAGGCCCAGCCTGTGGGGCGGGAGGAAGGTGAGTGCGAGAGGAGGGTGGCGGTCTCCGAGGAAGGAGTCCCCTCGCCCGCCTGCCCGCTTTGCGGGAGCGGCCGGAGCGCGAGGCTGCACTGCGGGGGAGCCCCCCGACTCTGCGGCCCCACCCCCGGGCTCCCGGCCCGCCCCCTTGCGTGACGCAGCCGGGGACTCCCCCGAACTGGAGCAAACCCTCGGCCCAGGCGCCCGGCATGGTCGGCCGGCTGCTGAACACCGAGGCTGCTGCGTGCACTCGGCCAAGGGCCTGCTCACGCCCGGGCCGCGCGTGTTTCCGCCCCGCCTTCCTCACCCACCAAAGCGCAGCTCTTCCCTGGCTCCTGGATGTGGTCCCTGCCCACACCCTGTGAGACCTGCAGAACAGTCCCGCCAGACTTGTAGCTCACTCACCATTGCTCCCTGATTTCTCCACCGTCCGTCCCAGTCTCCAGGCTCCCCCACCCCGTAATATCTCTAGCCTCCTTTCTCTCGTGCCCCAATTTCCAAGGGCTCTCGAAGGCCTTCTTCATACCCCCATGTTACTGCCGGCCTTGGTGTTGGAGCCCTGGCTGGCTTACCCTCGTTTGTAATTGTCCGGTCTCTACCCTTTTCTTTTCTTTATCTTTTTAACATTTTCACTGATTTTTCACAGAGAGGAAGGGAGAGGGATAGAGAGAAACATCAATGAGAGAGAGACTTCGATCCCTCGACTCCTGCACGCCCCATATTGGGGATGCGCCTGCAACCAGGACACATGCCCTTGACCGGAATCGAACCTGGGACCTTTCAGTCTGCAGGCTGACGCTCTATCCACTGAGCCAGACCGGTTTCAGCAGGTCTCTACCCTTTTCTGAGATATGGGGGCCAGGAATCTGAGAAAGCAGCTTTCCAGCTGGCTCTGCATTTTACTTAGCAGTGGGTAAGATGGACACAGAGGAGATGGAAAAAGCTGGCCTGACCTGGTTGCGTGACCCTCTTAAACAGTCCTTAGAAAAGCTAGCTGCTTTACTGCCCAAAAGAACAGCAGCCATCAGGGCTTCTGTGCTAATCCTTGTCAAGTAATCTGCAGGGCAATCAGATTGCACTAATGGTTTGTGCTTGCTGAATAGACAAATCTTGAAAAGGTCAATATATTTACCTGTGAACTGATGCCCCCTGGAATAAAATGGAATTTTTTAAAAAATATATTGTTATTGATTTCACAAAGGAAGGTAGAGGGAGAGACAGATGGAAATATCAATGATGAGAGAATCGTTGATTGGCTGCCTCCCACGGCTCACTACTGGGGATGGAACCTGCAACCCTGGCATGTGCCCTTGACCGGAATCGAACTCAGGGCCTTTCAGTCCGAAGGCTAATGCTCTGCTCACTGAGACAAACCAGCTAGGACTAAAATGGAATTTTTTACCACAGCCAAGGACTGTATGTTTCAATTTGGGGTGCAACACAGACCTACACCCTTGTGTATATATATATACTTCTCCAGTTTAAAAACTAGTCCAGCCTGATTCCTAAATTATTATGTACAAATTTGTGCCCCTCCTCCCCCGCCCTCAACCCCACACTTTTTCTCCCATTAATTTCACAAATGCCTGCTCTATTCACTGATGTCTGCTCTATTTCAAGACTGTTTGGGTGTCAGAGGTGAGGAAAAAAACTGTCCTTGCCCGGAAGGGGCTTGTTGTCTGGTCCAGGAAGCAGGCACCACTGCAGTTTTATTTATTTTATTTTATTTTTTTTGCAGTTTTATTATAATGTAGTAGGTATAATGATGAGGAATGCCTAAGAGTTGGGTGCACACAAGAAGAGGAAGTGACCTTTGTCCTCAGAGGACAGAACACAGCGACTGTGCATTGAAAAGTGAACTGTCTGTATGTGTGTATTAATGTACAGTGTCACACCAGTTCATTTCCCTAGTCTCCACACCTCTACAATATTTTTTTAATATATTTTATTGATTTTTCACAGAGAGGGAGGGAGAGGGATAGAGAATCAGAAACATTGATGAAAGAGAGAGACATCGTTCAGCTGCCTCCTGCACCCCGCCTCACTGGAGATGTGCCCACAACCAAGGTGCATGCCCTTGACTGGAATCGAACCTGGGACCCTTCAGTCCGCAGGCTGATGCTCTATCCACTGAGCCATACCGGTTTCAGCACACCTCTACAATATTTATATGAGATCTAGGTAGATACCTATAACACGTTTCTACTCACATTATTGTTTTTTTTCTCTTTGCACTTTCATTGAGTTATAATTTGTATGTCATAAAATTCATCCATTGTAATTGTACTGAAAATTGGACTGTGACCACCTGGTTTATAGGTTGACACTCAACCACAGAGCCACACCATCCGAGCCATTTTTAATTTTGTGAGGACCCTCCATATTGTTTTCCATGATGGTGGCACCAATGTGCATTCCTACCTTCAGTACACCAGGATTCCCTTTTCTCTACATCTTCACCAACACTTGTTTGTTGATTTATTATTTTTAATTTAGTAAGTCTTTATTGTTCAGATTATTACAATTGTTCCTCTTTTCCCCCCCATAGCTCCCCTCCATCTGGCTCCCACCCCACCCTCTGCCCTTACCTCCCCTCCATCGTCCTCATCCATAGGTGTACAATTTTTGTCCAGTCTCTTCCCCCACCCCTCATATCCCCTTCCCCCCGAGAATTGTCAGTCTACTCCCTGATTCTGTTATATTCACCAGTTTATTCTGTTCATCAGATTTTTAATTCACTTGATTTTTAGATTCACTTGTTTATAGATATGTATTTGTTGTTCATAATTTTTATCTTTACCTTTTTCTTCTTCCTCTTAAAGAATATCTTTCAGTATTTCATATAATACTGGTTTGGTGTTGATGAACTCCTTTAGCTTTTTCTTATCTGTGAAGTTCTTTATCTGCCCTTCAATTCTGAATGATAGCTTTGCTGGATAGAGTATTCTTGGTTGTAGGTTCTTGCTATTCATCACTTAGAATATTTCTTGCCACTCCTGTCTGGCCTGCATAGTTTCTGTTGAGAAATCAGCTGACAATCGTATGGGTGCTCTCTTGTAGGTAACTGTTTTTCTCTTGTGCTTTTAATATTTTCTTTTTGTCTTTTGCTCTTGGCATTTTAATTATGATGTGTCTTGGTGTGGTCCTCTTTGAATTCCTTTTGTTTGGGATTCTGTGCACTTCTTGGACTTATAAGTCTATTTCTTTCACCAGATGAAAGAAGTTTTCAGTCATTATTTCTTCAAATAGGTTTTCAGTGTCTTGCTCTTTTCTTCTGGCACCCCCATAATTCAGATGTTGGCACCCTTGAAGCTGTCCCAGAGGCTCCTTACACTATCTTCAAATTTTTGGATTCTTTTTCTTTTTGCTTTTTCAGTTGAATGTTTTCTGCTTCTTTGTATTTCAAATATTTGACTTGATTCTTGCATTCCTCTAGTCTGCTGTTAGGTCTCTGTATAATATTTTTAATTTCAGTCCGTGTATGTTTAATTTCTAGTTGGTCCTTTTTCATATCCTCGAGGGCCTCGCTAAATTGATCAGCCTTTTCTAGAAAATTCTTTAAAAACCTTATAACTGTGGTTTTGAACTCTATATCCAGTTGTTGGTTTTCCTCCATTTCCTTCGTTTGTGATCTGTTCCTTTGTCTCTGCTGCTTCCCTGAGTTGGTAGAATAGCTTCGTGTGCCAGTGTCCTATATGGCCCCATAGCTCCGCCTCCCCAGTTACCTGAGGTGGACACTCTTGGTGCACCCCTTTGTGGATTGTGTGTACAGCCTTGTCGTAATTAAGTCTTGATTGTTGTTAGTATCACTGGGGGGAATTGACTTCCAGGCCAGTTTACTGTGAGGATCAGCTGTGTCTACTCCAGTGGAACTTCTGTGCGGAGTCAGCCTTATGAGACAAGACTTGCAAAACTGAAAAAGCCTCTCGGCTCAGCTTGTATGGAGTGGAGCCTCAGGGCTAAGCAGACAGCCTTGGCTTCCTATCATCCCTGTCCTATGAGGCCCCTGGGTCTCAGTGTCCCTTGTTAATTGCTGCAGTCCTCTGTGTGCTGCACGCCTCTAGACCTCTCCTTTGGCAGCTCCGCTGAGTTTCTGTGCGCTCCAGGGACCATATGAGTCTGGGTCTCCAGGGTCTTGCCCAAAAATGGGGTTTAGTGCATTCGGAACTGCAGTTCAGCGCAGTCGGGAGATTCTATCTTCCTTCTGCTAGAGAAAGTCAGCAGTACACTCAGAACTCAATCCTCTCTGCACACACTCATGCATACGCCTTCTGACCTCTGCCTTTTGCGGCTCCCCTGAGTTTATGTACACTTCTCCCTTTTCCCGACAGTCCAGACTCCCCCCATATGAGTCTCGCCCAGAACTGGGGTTCAGTGAAATCGGGAGTTTCTGTCTCCTTCCCACTAGAGGAAGCTAGCCAGGCACTCACCCACCTGTTCTCTTCACACGTGTGTCTCCATACCTCAGCTTTTTGCAGCTCCTCTGAGTCTCCTTGAGCCGCTCTCTTTCCTTTTAGTTATAGAATTTCCACTCAACCAGCTTTCCTGTGGTTCTGGATGATGTCCGTTCTGTCTTTAGCTGTAGTTTTGAAATCGTTGTGCAAGGCAGCAGTTTAGGTGTTCACCTATGCCGCCATCTTGGTTTCTCTCATTTGTTGATTTATTAATGATAGCCATTCTGACAAGTGTGAGGGGATATTTCAAAAAGAATATTCTAGCCCGGCTAGTGTGGATCAGTGGTTGAGCACCGACCTATGGACCAGGAGGTCACAGTTTGATTCCAGTCAAGGCACATGACTGGGTTGCAGGCTCAATCCCCAGTGTGGGACATGCAGGAGGAAATCAAACTGATTCTCTCTCATTATTGATATTTCTATCTCTACCTCTCCCTCTTTAAAAATCAATACAAATATTAAAAAAAAAAAAAGAATGTTCTAGCCCTGGCTGGTGTGGCTCAGTCAGTTAAACATCCTCCCATGCACCAAAAAGTCACCTGTTCAGTTCCTGGTTAAGGTGTTTACAGGAAGAAACCAATCCATGTTTCTCTCTCACATTTGTGTTTCTTACTTTTTCCCTCTCTCTTCCTCTCTGAAATCAATAAAAAGATACATATTTTTTTAAAAGAATGTTCTAGTCTTTTAATAATTAAACCCCAATACAGTTTTCTACCCAATTCTGTGTGTAGCATTATACCAATGTCAATGTAAATAATTAGAAAATGCACCTGGCTGGTGTGGATCATTTGAGAACATCGACATATTAACCAGGAGGTTCAATTCCTGGTCAGGATACATGCCCGGTATGGGACTTGCAAGAGACAGTCGATCAATGATTCTCATCATTGGTGTTTCTATCTCTTCTGCTCCCTTCCTCTCTGAAATCAATCAATAAATAAAAAGAAAATGCTATTGATCTTTTAGTGGAATAAATTTGAAGGTTGCTTTATTTTTTTTTTAATCTTTATTGTTAAAAGTATTACACAGGTCCTCCTTTTTCCCCATTAATCTCTTTCAGCCCGATCCTGTCCCTCCTGTCCCTCCTGCCCCCCAGGAAAATGTTCCACAAATAATAAAAAGATACAAAATGTATGATTATAATAAATTTTTTAAAAGAATGGTGAGAAAATGATTTCCTTTTCAAGTTTTTCAGTCCTTCCAGTTCTTTCAGGAAAGAAGTCTCAATTGGGTGCTACCCTGTCTTAACACCTCTCTTTCCAGTTGCTGCTCTCTTACTATTCTTTTTAGGGAGCGCTCCAAGCCACTGTGCCAGTATCTGGCTAAAATTGTTTCATCTTTATTGCTACCTATTAAGTTGTGATCTAAAGATTTATTTTTAAAACATTTTCTTGTACAGCATGGTGAATGTAGTTAATAACTGTATTATGTATTTGAAAGTTGCTAAGAGAGTGGATCTGAAAAGTTTTTATAAAAAAAATTGTAACTGAATGTTGATGGATGTTTACTAGGCTACACCTGAAATTAATATAATGTTATATATCAATTATATCTCAGCTTAAAATTTTTTAAACCATTTATTTAGAAAATGAAGTTGGCTTACATAAAATTATCAAGTAATCGTATACACAATGAGAGAACATAGCATGAGTTATAAAAGCAGTAGGGAAAGAGTGAGTGAGGTTTGTCAAGATGTAATACTATGGCATTCCATTACCCAGTGCCTGCATTTGAGGCAGGGTTCAAAGACAATTCTGTTGAAGCAGATTTTTAACTCACAGATTTTATTTTCCTCTCTATAGTGGAGCATATGATCCAGAAGAACCAGTGTCTCTTCACCAACACCCAGTGTAAGGTTTGCTGCGCCTTGCTCATTTCAGAATCTCAGAAGCTGGCACACTACCAGGTATGCCATAGTACCTTTAGAACTGCTCTACTTTCCAGACCTAGTTTCAAGCCCCCACTTCTCCCGACTTGCACTGTGAAGTGTAATTCCTTTTTAGCCACACAGATGTTGCCTCCATACACGTTGACTGTAACTTGAAGACTGATTTACTTTTCCCAAGTCCCATTTCTCTCATCTAAATCAGAATCATTATACTGTAGGAACTCAGGTTACATTAGAGATCTGTTCCTACATAATGCGATTTTAGTAGGAACCCACCTACATAAGCATCTACATCACTCACATGGAGCACATACACAGCAGTAATAAAGTGAAATAGTAAAAAAAATTTGAAAGAATGATAATTCCTGACCTTTACTTGTGATAAATAAATAATAAAAAAACATAAAGCGCATATGTACATACGTTGAAATGATGGAATTTTTTTTTTTATAAATAAATGGGAGATGGCGACGCAACCACAAAATGATGTATGTTGAATCCGACGTAACACAAGGGCTGCCTGTACTTATATATTGTCTTGTAGTGTGTACAGTAGAAAGTATGAGCTTTGGCTTCAAATAGATCAGAGTTTGAATCATAGCTCTGCTACTCATCTTGGGCAAAAATCCTCAGTATCTTCAGCCTCTGTTTCCTCATTTATAAGATAGAGATGATGCCCTATTTGTTTTGGCTCACAGACCAAAGGGTCCCAGGTTCAATTCCTGTTAAGGGGATGTATCTCAGTTGCATGTACCTCCCTTGGGCAAGGCAATCAATCGATGTGTCACTCTCACATCAATGTTTCTATCTCTTTGTCTCTCCCCGCTCCCTTCCACTCTATCTAAAAATCAATAGGACAAAATATCCTCAGGTGAGGGTTAAACAAAACAAAAACAAGATAGAGACGATGATAATTTTCTCATAGGTTGTTGTAAAGATTAGATTTGACAGCATGTAAAGTGCCTTGAGCAGAGTGGGAACTCAAAAGACTAGGTTTCTTCCCACACCCTCTCCTGCTTAAAAGTTTTATGAGGATGAATCAGGTGAAAATCTAGTAAGTGTTTTTGAGTTCCTTAGATATGAATTGGCATTTGGCTATCTTTGATTTTTTTCCTGGGTTCTTACAGAGCAAAAAGCATGCCAACAAAGTGAAGAGATACCTAGCAATCCATGGAATGGAGACATTAAAGAAGCTAGACTCAGATCAGGTAATCCAGCTGCCATGTTGATACTGCTCCCTTCCTGATGAAGCCAGCAGACAGGTTGGTGTGGTAAAAAGAGCATGGGCTTTGAGTCTGACTTGGCTTCATATTCCAGCCCTGTCGTGTGACTTGGGCAAATCTTATTACTTCTCTAGCCTTGATTTCTTCCTTTATCAAAAAGAGAATGCTAATATCAACCATGTTTTAGGATTTTCCAAACTAAAATGAGGGAAAGAAAAAGACTCCACACAGAGCCTGGCACATAGCAGGAGCTTAGTAAATGGAGCCGTTGCTATGTATTACCACGCAATGGTTTGATGGAGGAGTACAAGGAAACAAAGTGGAAGGAGGCCAGGCTGCTTTCTTGAGATCAGGGAAAAGAGCTGAGCTCAGCACTTGAGTGTTTTGAGTTAATAAGTGGTAGGAATATCTTATCAGATGCCTGCTCTGATAGAGATGTAAACACATTTGCTTTTTGGCTTAGAAATAATTTGGGAATTATGCTTAAACAACCCAAAATCCTCAGGGATACTATAATTTTTGTTCCATAGCACTAGCTCTACAACTTACTGGTTAGATGACTTTAGGTAAATCACTTAACCTCTGTGTTCTTTGTCCATAAAGTGGAGATAGTAATTTCTATCTCTTAAGGGTATTATAAGGTAAAATTTTAATTCCTAATGTATACCCAGTGAATATAAAAATTGTGCCTCCTATTACAGATTTGGAAGCACCATGCTCATACCTTCTCCAATACACTAGACTGATCCCCTACTTGCCCTTCTTATAATTTAGAATTCCAAAAGTCAGGATCTAACCAATGCTACCCCAATAAGTTCAATAAAAATTAAAAGTAGCTCAGCCGGCATGGCTCAATGGTTGCACATCAACCTGTGAACCATGAGGTCAAGGTTCGATTCCTGGTCAGGGCACATGCCTGGGTTGCATGCTGGAACTCCAGTGTGGTTCATGCAGGAGGCAGCCGATCAATGATCCTCATCATTGACATTTCTATCTCTCCTTCTCTCTCTAAAATCAATAAAAATAGTACTTTTTAAAATAATAATAATAAATAGTCCTGGCAGATGTGGCTTAGTTGGTTGGGTATCATCTCATGCCCTGAAGGGTTTCTGGTTCAATTCTCAGTCAGAGCACATGCCCGCGTTGCAGGCTCCATCCCCAGTAGGGAGCATATATGAAATACCCAAAAGATGTTCCCTCTCACACTGATATTTCTCACTCCCTCTCCCTCTCTCTTAAAAATCAATACACATTTTTTCTTTAAAAAAAAAAAAACAGCCCAAGGAGTGTGGCTCAGTGGTTAAGCATGTACCTATGAACCTATAGGTTATGGTTCGATTCCTGGTCAGGGTACAAGCCTGGATTGCAGGTTCAATCCCAAGTAGGGGGCATGTAGGAAGCAGCTGATTGGTGATTCTCTTTCATCATATCTCTCTCTCTCCCTCTCACTTCTTCTCTCTGAAATCAATAAGAACTTTCTTTAAAAGAAAAAACCAAAATCAACTTTGTGACCCTGAGCAAGCACTTCACCTTTTTATATTTTAATTCCTTCAACTCAGGATGGTCCAGTAGTTTCAAACAAGGTCACAGTCTCCCCCAATTAAAGAATTATTCAGCCCAAAATATTGGTAATGCCAAGGTTTAAAATGTTGTCTTGCCCTAGCCAGTTGCCAGTTTTGCTCAGTGGATAGAGTATCAGCTGGCAGACTGAAGGGTCCCAGGTTCAATTCTGGTCAAGGATACATACCTTGGTTGCAGGCTATTCACCAGCCCCATCCCTAGTTGGGCTCATGCAGGAGACATATATTCGATGTGTTTCTCTCACATCAATGTTTCTCTGTGTCTTTCCCTCTCTCTCTCACTCTCCCAAAAAGTAATGGAAAAATATCCTTGGATAAGGATTAAACAAATAATAATAATCCTATGTAATAAAAGCCTAATATGCAAATCAACCAACTGGCAGAATGATGGGTCGCTGTGACGCACATTGTCCACCAGGGGGCAAACGCTCAATGCAGGAACTGCCCCCTAGTGGTCAGTGCGCTCACACAAGGGGAGCAGTGGTCAGCCAGAGCCCTGAGCCAGGCTCAAGACTGGCAAGCACAGTGGTGGTGGCGGGAGCCTCTCCTGCCTCCTCAGCAGCGCTAAAGATGTCCGACTGCCAACTTAGGGGAGCAGGCCTAAGCCAGCACTTGGACATCTCTTGAGGGCTCCCAGAATATAAGAGGGTGCAGGCTGGGCTGAGGGACCTCTTCCCCCGAGTGCACAAATTCTGTGCACCAGGCCTCTAGTAATAAAAATAAAATATACCTTGCCCTGACCAGTGTGGCTTGGTGGTTAGAGTGTCGATCCAAGCACCAAAGGGTCACAGGTTTGATTCCCAGTCAAGGGCAGGTACCTGGGTTACAGGTTGAGTCCCTAGCCCCAACATTTGAGAGGCAACCAATTAATATGTCTCTTTCACATTGATGTTTCACTTCTGTCCCCCTCCTCTCTTCCACTCTCTCTAAAAAGCAATGGAAAAATATCCTCAGGTGAGGATTAACAAAAATAAATAAATAAATAAAATGCTGTATTGCCTGGTAGTTCAGTTGGTTAGAGTATAGTCCCAATACACCCAGGTTGCGGGTTTGATCTCCAGTCAAGACACATACAAAAATCAACCAATGAATGCATAAATAGGTGAAAGAGCAAATTGATTCTCTTTCTCTCTCTCCCTTCCTCTCTAAAATCAATAAGTAAAATTTTTTTTTAAACGCCATGATCTAATACTTGTTCAATAAACCCTGAGCCTCTGCTGTGTGCCAGACTCCAGCAGATTGCTAAGGATAGGAAACAAAGTCAAACAGTCTGTGCCATCCATGTTGAAGTTTAGTTCACAGAAAAGTCTCCCAAGCTATTACGTTGTCAGCTTAGGGTTACAAGTGGCATGCTAAAGAGGTCTGTTTCATGCACTCTGGGAGTATGGATGAGGAACAAAATTAATTTTTCCTGGAATAGTCACACAAAGTGCCTTGGTAATTGTTTATTGAATAATTTCCTTGAGTATAAGTCTCCCAGAAGATGTGATATTTAATCTGGGCCTCGAAGGCTAAGCAGACATATGCCAGGTAGAAAAGAAAGAAAGATCATTCTGGGTAACAAGAATGGCCCACACAAAAAGTAAGAAAGTAACAGAGCATAAAGTGAGGAATGGTGAATAGAGCCTGGTGTGAGTTAGCTGGAGAATCCAGAAAGGTAGGTTGGGGTAGTATGCAAACGGGGCCTTGAATACCCATTCTCCTGTGGGCAGTGGGGAACCATTTTAGATATTCTGGCCGGGCAGTGACATGTTCAGACCTGTGTTCTTTCTCCCAACCAGAAGAGCAGCAGAAGCAAAGACAAGAACCAGTGCTGCCCCACCTGTAACATGACCTTTTCCTCCCCTGTCGTGGCCCAGTCGCACTACCTGGGGAAGACCCACGCAAAGAACTTAAAGCTGAAGCAGCAATCCACTAAGGTGGAAGGTACTGGTTTTCCTGAGTAGTGCTATATCGGGACCCTCCCACCCCCATCCTTAGGGCACTAATGCCAGGTGCTCCCAGAAACTCTCACTGGGGCCACAGACTTGAAGAGGTTGAACTGCTTTTGGGAGCCCTTCAAAATATTAAAGTAGACTCAGCTTCATTGAAATGCAGCCTCAGAGTTGTACTCACCTAACCTCTATTTGGCTACATCAGTTTTTCTCTGTAGAAGCGTCTTAGCCCTGAGCTTTTGTTCTGACTAATGATTTGGGAGTGTCAAAGTCCTTCAGGCCATGCACACCATGAGAGCATTCTACTTCCTACCTCTCCCACTTAGATTTTTTTCCTCCCAGCATCCATCTGCTCTTATTATCATATGTTCCAAGTTGAAAGCTAAAACCTAGTCTTTTTTGTGTGCTCAGGTTATGCTCTGCTCACTTTTAATCTTCAAAGGTGCCTCTTCTCAAGACAGGGACTTGCCTTTCAAAGCTGAATACTTCAGTACTGTCACTATTGCCCCATAAGCTGTGTTTGCAACTGCTATGAATTCATTCCCAGTATAGTGACTTCTAAAGTAACCCCCTTTATCTTGTCACCACTGGGACCCTTGATTTCATCTCATTTAACTCCTGACTTTCTGGCATTTTTTAACCTCCGTTAACTGCAGTTAGTCAAGATGAAAATTCTTTGATCTTTATTTTATTTTTTCTTGGTAACTTTTGCTTCTCTCCATTTTGGATCAAGAAGTAGATTATACTATCTATAATACTTACTATCCTTTTTTATATTATTGTATTATGGAAACAAGACAACAATGTTTTGGAAGGCTTTGAAGATAAAGTAAAAAAAATTCACTTACAATTACACCTTCTTATCACATCAAAATCTAGTTATTTCTGCTATAAACCTGAATAACTTTGAACTCACAGATGCCCAGGTTTAAATCCTAGGGCTGTTATTTATCATTTATATGACTTGACTTTTTCATGCCTGAGTTTCTTCACCTTCATAGGTTGTGAGGATGAAATAATATATATGGAACCTAGGACATAACAGATGCCCAGTAAATGACAGCTGCTATTTTTAGTAATAGTACCATCATTAAGATAGCCAGTGAGTGGCATTCCCCACAACAAATGCAGTAGCTGGGCAGGCATCTACCACTATTACTAATAATAATTGCTTTTGTTAAAAATCAATGTTTGTACCATTCATGGCAGCAAAAATATACTAAACATTAGGCCAAGAGAAACCAGCTTAGGAACAGAACTTTATAATATCTCTCACTTATCTTTACGTGAACTTATCTTTCCATAAATAGGAAAATTCCCTGGAATATGCCTACTCCTAAGGATTCCATATTCTGGAAGTTATTTTCCATAACCACTTTTGGCCTTTGCCACATGCATATATGTTTTTTATATAGTTGTAATTGTCATACATGTATCCTGCTTTTACTTTTAGTGTATGCACATTTTCCTGTTATCACTTAGTTTATTAGTATATTTCTGAATTTAAACGTTTTTAATGTAAAAGTGATATAAGCACATTGTGGAAAATATAGATAAGTGGAAAGAAAAAGTACCCATAATTTTACCATTTGAAGGTAACCATTGTTGCATTTTATAGTACTGTTTCTCCTGTTATCTTTCGCTGTGTGTGTGTGTTTGTGTGTGTGTGTGTGTATCTGTTTTATGTGTATCTAGATTGAGTCCATGTATATGAACACAAACATACAATACTTTAAAATAATCTTGTTTTTATAAAAATGATGCATACTCATTATGAATAATTCTAGTTCAAACAATGCAAAAGGTACAAAGAAAAAAGTAAACTTTCACCCAAATTCTACCATCAAGAGAAAAACACTGTTAATATGTTGGTGATTTTCAAAAAACCAGAACATACATATAAACTGTGTATGTGTCTTTTCACAACAATATAATTATATTGTGCATGCAGCTTTCTTTTATACTCTTTTCATTTTAACTTAACATTTGTATTTCCTCATGTTATTAAAAACTTTTATAAACATTTTTAATGACTAGAAGGCATCTCATCATATCACATTCAACCATTCCTCTAATGCTTTTTCCTCTCTCCTTCTTGGTATTTATAAATAACTCTATAACAAACATCCACATAGAATACTCTTTCCATATTTCAAGCTGTTTCTGGAGGGAAGACTCCCAGAGGTCTCATTTTTTATTGGATGTCCATTAAGTAGTTCCTTTAACTTTACTTAAGCATTTGCCTCTGATGCTTCTATTCAATATCTTTTTAAAAATGACCTTTATATCAACCATTATCTCTTTTCTGATGTCAAAAATCTACATTCATTGTAGAAAAGTTGGAAAATACTGAAAAGCCCTTTTACTTCATGCTTTTGGTCTTTTTCCATACATCACCAGTATGCTTTGTTGCTTTACAGAATTGAGGACATAAACAGATTTCTGTATAACCTTTTATTTTTAACTCAGTACCACATACTGAATATTTTCTCATATTATTAAATATTCTGCAACACATATATTACTTTTCAAGTGACTTGCTGAAACAATGGTCAGGAAAAGTCAATGGCCAGAGAAATTGAGATTCCCTATCCTGGAAAATCACTGTGGGAAAAGCCAGCAAGTTTCTTCTGGCTTACTAAAAATCCTTAAAACTTCCCGCATTCATGTGGTACCAAGATGAAAGAGCCCCTCAGACATCTGTGAGTGCTGCTGAGCCCCACACCTCCTCCACCATTGGTGGAGGTTCTAGCCCACATTTGTAAAGCATTGGTTACTAGATCCACACCATTTCAGCCACATGGCCTCATTAGTGAGTTATGGCATCCACTTAATAAGGCAGCAGCATGGCCTGCAGTCAGCATTCAGACATCTCTTGATCCACAGGAGGCTTACACATATGTCCATACCAGGCTCTGATTAACAATTCACTAACCAAGGTGAAAGCATGAACTGTAGCCTTCAGGTCCCCTTGCCACACTCTAGCAGCCTGGCAGAGCAAAGAGGGCATGGTGTCTAGGATCACACAGACCTTGGTTCCACTCACTAGCTGGATGGTCTTGGACAAGTCATTTGCCCTGTGAGCCCTGATTTTTCTCTGTAGTGCAGCAAAATGATATATACTCATGGAGCAGTTCTGAGGACCAAGGGAGAAAATACATGTACAAAGCACATTATGACTAGTAAATGTCAATGCCATCCTCTTCTCTCCCCACCTTACCCCAGAAAGAAGTGTCATAAAAAAAGCCTCCCAGTATAGTTTCCTTTGGTAAATGACCCTGCAAGCCCTTAGACCATCGGTTCTCAACCTGTGGGTCGCGACCCCTTTGGGGTCAAACAACATTTTCACAGGGGTCGCCTAAGACCATTGGAAAACACAGATAGGATTCATAACAGTTGCAAAAATACAGTTATGAAGTAGCAACAAAAATAATTTTATGGTTGGGGATCACCACAACATGAGGAACTGTATTAAAGGGTCGCAGCATTAGAAAGGTTGAGAACCACTCAGTTTCTATATTTGCACATTGCCTCCCATATGCTAGGGTACTATGAGGATGGGAATAAAACACCCACTTACTGTTAAGTTCTGGGGATATCTGAAGGATAAAAAGACTGCAAGCATGTACATCTCTAGTCTGTTGTCATTTACAACTTGATAGTAGAAGTGCAGAACCTCCTCAGAATGTGAGAAAATCAGGGTTCATGTACCTAAAGTAGTTAAAACTATTGAACAGAGTAACTCCCCCAAATCTTTGCAGTTTTCTTAATCAGAGAAGGCTTTCACTGTGTGATTCACCCTTGCAGGGCCCCCAGTGCAAGTGTGATTAACTAGTTACCAGCCTTCATTTGCATTCAGTATATTCAAAAGCCTAGCACCTTCTGGGTTTTTTCATTGTTTCTGTCTGAACTCTCTCACTGCAGCTCTGTCGAAACGCCTTACAAACCCTTTCCTTGTGGCCTCCACCTTAGCCTTACACCAGAATAGAGAGATGATAGATCCAGACAAGTTCTGCAGCCTCTGCCATGCAACTTTCAATGACCCTGCCATGGCACAACAACATTATGTGGGCAAGAAACACAGGAAACAGGAGACCAAGCTCAAGCTCATGGCACACTATGGACGGCTGGCAGACCCTGCTGTCACCGACTCAGGTAAGGGAACCCAGCTCACATCCATAGTTGAATCAGACTTGGACCACCAGCGCTATGCTTTTCCTCCTTAGGTTTCTTAAGGCAGATATGGCAAACTGAAATACCTGCAGAAGCCAGATAAGCAATTTAAATAAGGGAAAGAGCCTGGAGGTGATAGGTCAGCTGAAAAGTGCATGCCTGACTGAGCCAGCTCTAGCCAATTATTACCAGTTTTTCACAAGAATCTAGAAGCCAGATTTGAATAAGAATTCTTATTTTTAAATGTGCAACTAAATTTTTAAAATGTTAAGTCCTGTGAGATTTGGGCAAGGGTCCACCAGTTTGCAACCTCTGATTTAAACTCCGTCATCCACATTTTTTGTAGAAGCCTCAGCTGCTTCTACTAGATTTTAGAGTGTCCTCCGGGCCCCTCCTTTCCCAGCAGTTGAGGCCTGCCTGTATTCCTAAGATAACATGGTGAATATCATTCTGACTGAGAATATTAGCCGCTCTCCTGACCTCAGTGTGCTCACTCATCAGCATCACAGGAATGAGCATTCACAAAAAGTTAGAAGCCCTTCCCATCACAGTAACTACTCACTGCCTATAGTAAGGGAGGGGAAGAAAAGAGAGATTAATTTTTCATTCAGCCAGCCATTGTTTATTGAGCAACCACTGTGTTTCTTCATTGAGGTACAGTAGTGACCAACACTAGCACAATTCCTGTCTCATGGAGCCAAAGTGAACTTTTGTGTTGGTCCTTAGGGTTTCCTCCCTAGGCCATGGAGATCCAGTACCAGATAGTCAATATTTGAGGCCCCATGGCTTCCAGCTACCAGCAACTTTGCCTCAGGGAAACTGATTCTCAGAGCCATCTGTATTCTTCCCACAGTGCTGAAGAGATGAACATATAGTTGTCTTAGATGTTCCAGACCACATATAGGCAAGGGGAGGGATCATGGCTCTCTAACAATCCTCCAAACCTGAAAGCACCATGCAGCACAGGTTGTCTTTGGGCAATACTGACACAAATGAGAAGGGTGCAGAGCAGTGGCTATGAAGCGAAGCGGGCAGCTCTTGAGCGGGGTGCCAAGGATTGCTCCACCAATGCCATTGAAGGACCCTGCTTTATAAACCTGTTCAAAATTGGAGCCCTGGCTCATGTGGGTCAATTGGTTAGGCATTGTGCTCATACACCAAAAGGTTGCTGGTTTGATTTCCCAGTCAGGATTCATGCCTGGGTTGTGGGCTCGATCCCCAGTAGTGGGTGTATAGGAGGCAGCCAATCAATGTTGCACCCTCACATTAATGTTTCTCTTTTTCCTCCCTTCCCCTCTCACTAAAAATCAATTTAAAAACAATTTTTAAAAGTCAATTTGATGCCAAAACCGGTTTGGCTCAGTGGATAGAGCGTTGGCCTTTGGACTGAAAGGTCTCGGGTTCGATTCTGGTCCAGGACACGTACCTTGGTTGCGGGCACATCCCCAGTAGGGGGCGTGCAGGAGGCAGCTGATCAATGTTTCTCTCTCATTAATGTTTCTAACTATCCCTCTCCCTTCCTCTCTGTAAAAAAATCAATAAGATATATATTTTTTTAAAAAAGAGTCAATTTGAAAGGGATCGCTGGTATCTACTTACTATTCCCACATACAGGCAGTGCCTTCTCTTTAATAGGATCAGTATCATGCTGAGGAATCTGGAAACCTCAGATTCAAGTTCTTAGAACCCCACTTCATGACATACCAGACCAGATTTGAATATTTTGGCCTGTAACTGATAGGAACATAGCATCCAGCTAGCATGACCCAGAGGTCTCTTGTAGCTGACCCTTTTTTGCTCCAGCTCCTGCTTCTCCTTTACTTGGCCCTGCCTTCCTCATTATCTCTTATCTACTGGTAAGACACAGGCACTGCAAAAGTGTTGGGCTGCTTATCTTAACTTGTAGCCATTCTGTTCTTTTATCTCAAGCCAAAGCCTCCCTTCCATATTCATACTCCTCCATTTGTCTAAATTACTTATGTAATCCTAGAACTATAGCCTTGATCTTTTTTTCTTGCTTAAGGCATTTGCTTTAAAGGTCAGCCAAAGTCTTTCATGAAAACCTGGACAGAGGAGTAGGGGCATTATGTGCCCCTTTATTTATTAGAGGCCCAGTGCATGGATTCATGCACCAGTGGGGTCTCTTGGCTTTGCCTGTGGGAATCGAGCCAAAACCAGCTCTTTGACATCACCCGAGGGGTCCCAGATTGCAAGAGGACAGTTCTTGAGTGACACAACCCAGAATTAGGCTCCCTCTTCTCTGGTTCCGGGTGCATCACCTAAGAACCACCACTTCCAAGTGACCAAAGCTCAGCAGCTACTGCATTGAGCATCTGCTCCCTGGTGGTCAGTGTACATCATAGTTACTGGCTAGTCAGCAGGTTGCTTAGGCTTTTATATATATATAGATATACATTATAATTTAATCCCACAGCATTCCTATAAATAGATAGGCATGGTTTTCCTATTTCACAAATAAAAAGATGAGACTCAGAGTGATTTACTCAAGGATATATGACTGATATGACAGGATGTTAACCAGACAACATCAGTATAGGTCTCTAGCTCTGTCTGACTTCAAATCTTCCTTCTGCCTCCAGCTCTGAATGTACTTAGCAAAAAGCTTTTTGGGTACAGGTTACCCGAAGAAGTACTGAGCCCACCCTGACCCTTCTTACTTTTAGTGTTGAACTAAGGTATGCAGGCAGTGACTTCAACTTTCTGCCTTAGCAAAGGATTGTTGATTTCCCTGCTGGCTTCAATTCATTCGAAGCTTATTCATGCATTCCTTCCTTCATTCAGTCAGATATCCTACATTTACCAATGGCTGTGGTCATCCAGGCCTTAGGCTAGATGCTCTCACATGTAATTACCTGATTTAATCCTCACAACTTTGTTGTGCAGATTTTATTATTTCCATTTTACAAATGAAGACATTAGGATCAGAAAGATGAACTGATTTGTCCTAGGCCCTACACTAGGCAATAGCTGAGCCAGCACTAAAACAGGTTAAGTTCTGTGTTAGGTCCAGAGAATAGTTTCCACGGGGCTCATGACAATTTAGGTCAAATGTGAGATGTCCAGGGTGGATGCACATACTCCAGGCTCACATTTCTTTCATTTACCCAAGAACTAAAACCTGCATATTATTCAGGCATCCAAATCCTTCCAGACTCCAGAGTACGCAGCATCTTCTCCAGGTTACTGCAATCCTCTGCTTTACCTCATCACTTTCTTTCCCTACTTCTGACCTTGTCTCCTACACAAAACAGGTCTTCTTTCTCTGCCCCATGCTAAACCCTCTATTTCTTCAACCCCTATACATGGGACAGTTTTCAGGTCTTATAAAATTCATATGCAGTCAAGAAATATTACTTGATCTCTTTCTTAATACATGCCAGGCATTGTATGTACGGTAGTAAATAAGAGGTATTGTTCAAGTTCTAATGGAACTTGGAGACCACAGAGAAGATAGGCATTGAGCAAATAACAAGTGTGACAAGCTTATAACAGGAAATAAAAGGGATACTATGGAGTTAAGCTAATATGAGGGAGCAAGAATCAAGGAAGGCTTTCCAGGGGTCAAGAGGGATACATGGAGCAAAATGATGCTGGGTGGTGAGCAAGTGTTCATTCATGGCATTGTGAGTTATATTAAGGATTTGGGTTTTTATTCTAAGAGCACTGAGAAAACATTGACATTGACATACAGTGGTACCTCGAGATACGAGTTTAATTCGTTCCGTAACCTTGAGGCATGGGAAACTATGAGACGCTTGAGTCGAGGTAAACTGGTGGGTCGTGTGCAGCCGGCCAATCTGCGCGATTACTCCTATCTCAAATGTTGCTCGTATTTCAAAGCAAAAATCGCTCGCTCGACAGCTCGTATCTCAAAAATCTCATACGTTAGGGCACTCATATCTCGAGGTACCACTGTATTTATTTTATTTTTATTTTTAATTTAATAAATCTTTATTGTTCAGATTATTACAATTGTTCCTCTTTTCCCCCCCATAACTCCCCTCCATCCAGTTTCCACCCAACCCTCTGTCCTTACCTCCCTGCCATTGTCCTCATCCATAGGTGTAAGATTTTTGTCCAGTCTCTTCCCGCACCCCCCCACACTCCTTTCCCCCCAAGAATTGTCAGTCCACTCCCTTGCTATGCCCCTGATTCTATTATATTCAGCCGTTTATTCTGTTCATCAGATTTTTTATTCACTTGATTTTTAGATTCACTTGTTAATAGATATGTATTTGTTGTTCATAATTTTTATCTTTATCTTTTTCTTCCTCCTCCTCTTCTTAAAGAATACCTTTCAGCATTTTATACAACACTGGTTTAGTGTTGATGAACTCCTTTAGTTTTTTCTTATCTGTGAAGCTCTTTATCTGCCCTTCAATTCTGAATGATAGCTTTGCTGGGTAGAGTAATCTTGGTTGTAGGTTCTTGCTGTTCATCACTTTGAATATTTCTTGCCACTCCTGTCTGGCCTGCATAATTTCTGTTGAGAAATCAGCTGACAGTTGTAGGGTGCTCCCTTGTAGGTAACTAACTGTTTTTCTCTTGCTGCTTTTAATATTCTCTTTTGCTCTTGGCATTTTAATTATGATGTGTCTTGGTGTGGTCGTCTTTGGATTCCTTTTGTTTGGGGTTCTGTGCACTTCCTGGACTTGTAAGTCTATTTCTTTCACCAGGTGAAAGAAGTTTTCAGTCATTATTTCTTCAAATAGGTTTTCAGTATCTTGCTCTCTCTCTTACTCTGGCACCCTCATAATTCAGATGTTGGTACGCTTGAAGTTATCCCAGAGGCTCCTTACACTATCTTCAAATTTTGGGATTCTTTTTTCTTTTTGCTTTTCTGGTTGAGTGTTTTTTGCTTCTTTGTATTTCAAATCTTTGACTTGATTCTTGTGATCCTCTAGTCTGCTGTTAGGTCTCTGTATAATATTTTTTATTTCAGTCAATGTATGTTTAATTTCTAGTTGGTTCTTTTTTATATCCTCGAGGGTCTCCCTAAATTTATCAGCCTTTTCTAGGACATTCTTGAAAAACCTTATAACCATAGTTTTGAACTCTATAGAGTTTGCTTTCCTCTATTTCCTTCATTTGTAATCTGTTTCTTTGTCTCCGTATTTTCACTGCTTCCCTGAGTTGGTAGAGTAGCTTTGTGTGCTAGGTGTCCTATAGGGCCCAGTGGCTCAGCCTCCCCAGTTACCTGAGGTGGACACTCTTGGTGCCCCCCTTTGTGGACTATGTGTACAGCCTTGTTGTAGTTAAGTCTTTATTGTTGTTGGTATCACTGGGGGGAATTGACCTCCAGGCCAATTGGCTGTAAGGAATCACTTTTTTCTACACTCTGGGGACTTCTGTGCTGGAGTCAGCCTTATGATACAAGACTTGCAAAATTTCAAAAGCCTCTGTGCTCAGCTTGAATGGGGCGAAGTCTAAGGGTTGAGCAGACAGCCTTGGCTTCCCATCAGCTCTGCCCTGTAAGGCCCCTGAGTCTCAGTATCCCTCAGTAATCGCTGCAAGCACCTCTGAGAGAATGCAGCACCTCTGCATTCCCCCCAAATGAGTCTGGGTTCCCAGAGTCATGCCCGGAACTGGAGTTCAGCGCAGTTGGGAGCTTCCGTTTCCCTCCCACTTGAGAAATCTAGCCACACACTCAGCCATCAGTTCTCCGTAACTCAGCGTTTTGCAGCTCCTCTGAGTCTCTTTGAGCCCCTCTCTTTCCTTCTAGTTGTAGAATTTCCACTCAGCCAGCTTTCCTGTGGTTCTAGACTATGTCCATTTTGTCTTTTAGTTGTAGTTTTTGAAATTGTTGTGCAAGGCAGCAGTTTAGGTGTTTATCTATGCCGCCATCTTGGTTTCTCTGACATTGACATATTTGATTATTGTTACAAAGTGGAGAATGGTTTAGAATAGTGGGGAAGAGTAGTGGGGAAAGAACAGCCTTGAGGCAATTGTAGTAATTCATAAAGGAGAAGACAGGAATTTGGACTGTGCAATGGGAGAGAGAGAAATAGATGGATTTATAAAGTAGAATTGTCAGACTTGGCTACTGAATGTGAGAGATGAAAGAAAAGGAACAGTCAAGGGTGGTACCCAGATTTATTCTTAAGCATTTTGGTAGATAACCATGTTTTGTCAGCTTGAGTTTAGCTATCCATGAGTAGTCAGCGAGGTAGTTGGATATATAGGTCAAGAACTCAAACAAAGAGGTCTGAGTTAGAGATATTGTCATTTTAATAGGCCAGAAACTTAATATTGGTAGTTGCATATATTTTAACCTAGTAAGTGGCAATTGAAGTCTGGGGAATGAATGTGATTCCTTAAAGACTTTAGAGAGAGCCCTAGCCAGTTTGGCGCAGTGGAAGAGTGTGGGCCCAAGGACTTGAAGGGTCCCAGGTTTGATTCCAGTCAAGGTTATGTATCTCAGTTACAGGCTCAATCCCAGGCTCTGGATGGGGCGGTGTGCTGGAGGCAGCCAATCGATGTTTCTTTTTGTCTCTCCCATCCCTTCCACTCTCTCTAAAAATCAATGGAAAAAGACCCTCGGGTGAGAATTAACAAAAAATAAATAAAATACATTTTTTTAAAAAATGAGTTTAGAGAGAGAAGAGTTAAGGATCTGAGATTGAGCCCTCTGAACATTCTGTCACAGGCTGCAACATGGATGAGCCTTAAGGACATTATACTAAGAAATAAGCACAAACAATAAATCTTGTATGGCTTTACTTGTATCAGACATCTAGAGTAATCAAACTCATTGAAACAAAAAGTAGAATGGTGGGTGGTTGTTTAATGAGTATGACTTTTCAGCTTTGCAAGATGAACAAGTTCTGGAAATAGGTTGCACAGCAATGTGAATAATATACTTAAACACGATAAAAACAAGATTTCTCTAACTAAACCTATCTTTTGATATTACTGAATTATGTACTTAAAATGGTTTGGATGATAAATGTTCTATTGTATTTTACCACAATTAAAAATAAAATAATAGCCTTAGCTGCTTTGGCTTAGTGGATAGAGCATAAGCCTGTGGACTGAAGGGTCCCAAGTTCGATTCCAGTCAAGGGCACATGCCAGGTTGCGGGTTCAACTCCCAGTAGGGGCATGCAAGAGGCAGCCAATCAAAGATTCTCATCTCTGTTCCTATCGCTCTCTCCCTCTCCCTTCCTCTCTGAAATAAATAAAAAATATGTAAAAATATTTTTTTAAATAAAATAATGAGGAAATAAAAAGAAAGAAAAAGTTGCACCCTCTGAAATGCCACTATTACTGGTGGAAGTCAAACAGGAGTTAGCAAGAGAAGGAGCCACCAGAAGATAGAAAACAAGAGTGTGCATGCCAAAAGCCATGGGCAGGAGATGTTGAAGGGAGGAGTCACCAGTTCTCTCAGGAGCTGTTGAAAGCTCCAGTACAATGAGGCCTCATAAGCATCTATGTTCATTAAATTCAGATATAAGGAAGCCACCATTGGCCTTGGAAAGGGTGTGCACATGCACATGTGTGCCCAGTCGTGTGTGAAGAAGGCTTAGCAGTAAAAAGGAGATATATGTGCTTTTCCTAATAAATCAGATGTTAAAAAACCAGCTCTCATAACTTATACTTTATGAAATTACATGGGTAAACCAAAATATCAAACATGTAAAATGAAAAGCAGATGATAATTACTGAACAAATACTGTTTTTTTATTTATTTTTATTTTTTTAATATATTTTATTGATTTTTTTTACAGAGAGGAAGGGAGAAAGATAGAAAGTCAGAAACATCGATGAGAGAGAGACATCAATCAGCTGCCTCCTGCACGCCCCACAGTGGAGATGTGCCCGCAAACAAGGTACATGCCCCCAACCGGAATCGAACCTGGGACCTTTCAGTCCGCAAGCCGACGCTCTATCCACTGAGCCAAACCGATCTCGGCCAAATACTGTTTTTTTAGAGCATCGATGAATTCTCCCAATTCCCCAAATGACAGTTTTAACTCTTATTTATTTTTTTAATTCTCACCTGAGGACATGCTTGCTTATTTATTTATTTACTTGAGAAAGAGGAATGAGGAAGGGTGAGAGAAAGGAAAAGAAACATCGATGTGAGAAAGGAACATTGATCACTTGCCTTCTGACTGGAGACTGAACCCGAAATCTAGGCATGTATTCTGACCTTGAATTGAACCCACAACCTTTTGGTGTACACTTCAACCAAATGAGTCACACAGACAAGGTTCAAATGACAATTTTAAATCTAACTTACGGATTAGTGGATAGTGTGTCAAATGACCATTTTGTATCTAGTTTACAGTTGACTAGATAGTGTGTTGAGATATTGTACTTCACAAGGGAGATAGAAGAGTTCAGAGACATATGAAGAATGGGGGCTTCATGACCAGAGGAAAAATCCCATCTCTGACCTCAGGTCAATCACTTAACCTTCCTGTGCCTGATTCCTAATTTGAAAAATGGAGATAACCATCTATCTTACATGATTGTTGTAAGAATCTAAGGACATATATATCCAAAATTCTGGTGTGGTGCCTAGTGCTTAATAGATAATAAGAATAGGCTATTGTAATCTGGGTATCAGTGACTCTTAGCCACACCAACCCCAGGTCCCATTCTTGGCCTTGGAGGCAGGGTATTTCTACTAGTCTATTATGCATCTTTTCCATGTTAGTGTTGAACCATGAATTCTGGTCTTAAATGTCTAAAAAGGACTTGAATTCTGATTGCAGGAAATTTCTCCTTAAGTGAAGAAATGAGGGAAACAAACAGAGCTGGGACATAGACTAGTTTATTTGAGTAGAGGAGATTGTTGGTATTCTCAGAAGCTGCAGTTGCCATGAAAGGCTGCTTAAAAGATATTTGTCATCTCTTTGCCAGCATGATTCATGGAACCCAGAAGTGAATCTATATATATTAAAGGCTAATATGCTAAGTATCCCTCCTGCCATCTGACCAGTCACTGTGACATGCTCTGACCACCAGGGGGAAGACGCTCAATGCAGGAGTCGCTGAGCTGCAGTGACTTGGCAGCAGCAGTTCTCGGGTGATGAACCCCAAAACCAGAGAGGAGGGAGCCTGATTTCTTGTGGGACCACGTGATTCTACCTTTGGCCATGGGTTTTGTTGTTGCTGGGATACTGTTGGCCCCAAATCTGGTTTACTGCACACTTGTATTTGTGTTCCACACCCTGTAGGCCAGCAACTTTGCAGAGTGTCCACATGCGCTCTGGGACTCCTCAGGGGATGTTGGAGAGCCAGTTTCGGCCTGATCCCCCGCAGGCCTGGCTGAGGTATCCCGCCTACCAGAGGGACCCTACTCTGCAGATGCCTTTCAAACCACAGCACCACCCCAAGTGCAGCTGGCTGGGGAGGGACCATAGAAGATTGGCTCCAGGCCATGTCCAGCCTGTCTTGCCCAGTCCCACCCCTCCAGCCACCTTCTAATTAATTTCCTTTCAATGTGTACACATCCGTGCACCAAGTCACTAGTAATAGTGATAAAGGCGTCAATTTGTTGAACATTTATTAGGTGCCAAATGCTTTTATTTGAGTAATTACAATAAGCTGATGAGGTTGATACCAATATTGACCCCATTTTATACATAAGGAACCTGTTACATAGAAGCCTTACTTTTGCAAAAGAGAAAACCAAACCTCAGAGAGATTAAGTAACTGGCTATGGTCCTACAGGTAAAAAATGATAGAGATTTTTTATTATAAGTATTATGGTTATGAATTGTTATATAATTAGTTTATAATTGAGAAAAGCTGAGAATCAGAAAGGGGAAGGGAGTCAGCCAAGGTCATATGAAGACAGAGCCAGGAGTCCAGTCCGTATTTTGGCTCCTAACCATTTTTCTCTATTAGACAACATGGAGAAAGACCACTTCGTCATCGGAGCAACCCTGGTAGTGAGACAAGGGGTCTGAGAGCCTGAAAGTAGAAAAACAGATTGATTTTCATAACAGGCATTTTCATTAATTACTGTTATTGTAAGCCCAAAGAGAGTAGCACCTTGCCAGAGACCTCTGGGCAAAGGGCATTCTTTTTTTAAAAAAAAACATCAAAGTTTAATACCTGCAGTATGCTAAGTGTTGCATGGGGAATTCACGTAGGCATGAAAACTCCTCCCACACAGGTACCATTCGTTAATGTTGGACATTAGGCAAAGAAGAATAGGGTCTTAGATTTCAGAAGTGAGAATGGGGGTTTCCACGAGTTGAAAAGCTGCACGCACATGGCAGGAAAATTTCCATTAGGCGACTCGGAAATAGTGGGACCTGGGGCATCTGGCTAACAGGCACTCGCCTGAAGCCCTGTTCTACTTCCACACTTAATTCAAATTAGGTGAAGGTGGCAACCTCAGGGGAGCTGAAGCAGATCTTTCTGAATCTCTTGGGCAGAAAATGGGGCAAGAGTCAAAAGTTCTGTGTCTTTTGTTTCTTAATAAGCAGCTTAAAATCAATATCCCAAAAGCAGCTTCACGGTAGCAAAAAACTTGGTTCCCTTCCGTTGCATTTCAGTGTTAGAGCTTACCACGTGAAAATGAAACAGTTCCAGTTCTTGCTTCATCAGAGTCCCCCAATGGCAACTTAATAAATCCATGTAGGGAGCCCAAACTGCCGCAAAGGACATTCTTAATGAGACCACTTAGCATAATCAAGGTGGAAAAAGACAAATGTCACCTCTTTGTTCTGTCAATCTTTTATTTACTCAACAGACACCTAGTCTGGACCAGGTAAAACACTGGGATTGGGTGGCCCAAGGGGAAAGAAGAGATTTACATCTTCAGGGAGCACTTAGGCACATAGCATATGCCTCCTGAGCCTTTGGGATTCTCATCATGGCCAATCACCTGACCTCATCCCACCCCTCTGTCCTCGGATGTACTAGTACATTTGCATGCACTGTCAAAAGCAGCGGTCCCCAGGTCCCTTCTTATTGGATAACTAAGCATCTTGGCTTTTATGTGTGTTTCAGCTGGGAAGGGCTACCCATGCAAGACATGTAAGATAGTGCTGAACTCCATAGAACAGTACCAAGCTCATGTCAGCGGCTTCAAACACAAGAACCAGTGAGTAATCATTCTTTGAAGTTCAAGGTCTGCAGCAGGAGCTCTGGGCTGCTAAATCAAAACAAAGCCAGGTACTCCTTGGCTAAAGGGAATCCTAACAGGTTTTTCTCAGTCATTAGATCAGTTAATAGAAAGAAATACCTCTCTTAAGTTTTTCTCCCACCAGCTTCACCCTAGCTTTCTCCCCTCCTGGGCTAAAGTTTTGGTAAAGAAGCATAGACAGTTTCCTTGGTAGTCTCCTAAGAGTACTGGAGGGGGAAAAGAGTACTTGGATTTCCTGGCCTGTAGCAGTCTGACTAGAGAAGTCTTTTTCACTGGTCTGAAGACCCTGTTTTTCACTACCATCAATTCTATGGCAAGAGCTCCCTCTACAGGTCCTAACAGAGGTTCTTTCATTCATTAATCAAAGATTTATTGAACACCCTGAGTGGTAGCCCCAACAGATCCAACTCCTACTCTCAAGACCTTACATTCTGATAGGAGACAAAACATAAGTAAATAACCAATAATTAAAAATTGTTATGAATATATACATATGTACATATATATATATATGTATATATAATTGTTGATAGTATTACAGATATCTCCCATTTCCCCCCTCCCTACTCCCAGCCTCTACCTGGCCTCCCAGATCTTCACTACCCTATTACCAGTATCCATGAACTATGCACATAAGTATATAAGTTCTTTAATTTATCTTTTCTCATCCTGTGATAAATTCTTTGAGGGAAGAGAAGAACAGCTGAAACCAGTTTGGCTCAGTGGAGAGTGTTGGCCTGCGGACTGAAAGGTCCCAGATTCTGGTTAGGGCCACATACCTTGGTTGCAGGCACATCCCCAGTAGGGGGTGTGCAGGAGGCAGCTGATCGATGTTTCTCTCTCATCGATGTTTCTATTTCTCTCTGTAAAAAAATCATTAATTTTTTTTTTTTAAGAAAAGAACAGAGTTGGCTGTTCATGGTAATCTTGAAAATGACTAACGTTCTTTGAGCACCTATTCTGTTATAGGCCATATGCCTATAACAGTTTCTGTCTCAGGTAATTCTTAAGCAATCCTTGGAGGAAGGGATTATTATTCTGATTTTACAGAGATAGGCAACCACCATTAAAAGTGAACCTATTCCTTGCCAGCGTGGCTCAGTGGTTGAGCATTGACCTATGAACCAGGAGGTCATAGTTAGATTCCTGGTCAGGGCACATGCCCAGATTGTGGGCTTGATAACCCAGTATGGGAAGTGCAAGAGGCAGCCAATCAGTGATTCTCTCTCATCATTGATATTTCTGTCTCTCCCTCTTCCTTCCTCTCTAAAATCAACAAAAATATGTTTGTTTTTTTAAAGTGAACCTATGAGGCAGAGCCATAATTCAAACTGAGGCTTGTCTGGCTTACAGCATGCTCCTTCAGGGCATCATGCTGACAGGGAGGTTATAGCACCATGTGAGATGAAGAGGCTAGGGTTTGGTCAGGGAGGGCCCTAATAGTTATGTCCCACCTCTCAGAAAGGAACTGTGTAGTATGGACAATGTGCCACAACATAACCTCCTGAGGTAGAAATTATCCCATTTTGCAGATGAGGAAAGTGTGCTTCAGGCAGGCAAGTCTGCTGAAATGATAACTTTGACTTTGGAATTTGGTTCTGCATTACTGACAGAGCCAAATGAATTAAAGGTGGTAGAAACAGAATGTTGGAGTCAAAAATGTCCTTGGTCCTCTCTACTCTCCCTTAAGTTTCCTCTCCCACACTGTAGGAGATCTTTCTCTTTATTTGTAGATATGTCTTTAACCGGGAGGACTCTTGAGATTTCTTGTAGATATGGACTTGAAATAAGCTCCAGCAACCCCGCTTCAGGCTCTCTCCTGTTTCAGCATGTCTGCAGCTTGTGACACCTTGACTGGCAGCAATTTCACAGACATTCTGGAGCCAGCCAGAGCCCTGTCCTGAGGCTACCCATACTTGAAAATGCTAGTGTTGTTTACTATTTTATTCCTATACTTTCCAGCTGTGTTACCTTGGGCAAGTCAGTAAACCACTCTAAGCCTCCAGTTTCTCTTCTGTAAGAGTATAGCTATAATATCAATTAGGACCACCCTTTTACAATCCAAGGAAACCTAATGTCAGGTAGGTGAGGTGACTTGCCTAGGATATTTGGAGTTAAACCCAGGTTTCAAACCTCTTTGATTTCAAATCCCATTCATTTGCTCTGCCACTTCCAAATGGAACTCATTATCCCCACCTTCTGGGATGATGTGAGAGTCAGAGATAATGTAGTTCAAGTACCAATAAGGGGAGCTATTAGAGATGAGCTATTATCCACTCAACAAATATTTATTGACACCTATTATGTGCCAGGCCTTTTAATTTGGACACTGGGGCTACTGTAGGAATCAAGACCAATGCTGTTCCCTGATCCTTTGGATTCCCCGCTGGTGGTAGAAGCAAATCCATAAATAAATACTAGGTGACAGGAGAGTGGGATGGAGAGTGACAGGAGAGCCACTGTAGATTCTATGTGAGGGGGAGACTGATCATTCTGTATCATTCAGCTCCTGCAGGCCTGTTAGGCAGGATAAAGTTGTGCTATAGTGGGAAGGCATGGACCGGGCTGCAATCCTCAATCTACACACTTAAAAGCTTACTTTGGGCAAGTCACTTATACTTTCTGAACTTTAGTCTTCTCATATGTAAAATGGAGGTGCTATTCCTCACCCCTCCTTGCAAAATTGCCATGAGAATGAAATAGGATGCTGTAAGCAAAGCGTCCATTATCGTGCGTAATATGTGTGGCCCTCCGTAGAAGAGAGCTGTCCTGTCTGTCACTCCAAGGCCCTAGAAGAGCTGTCTACCATTAGAATAAGCAACTTGGCATTATTACAACCACCAGAAACTGACCCTGTGCCTTTGTTCCTTCTCATATTACAGGTCACCAAAAACAATGGTATCATCTCTGACCCAGATTCCAATGTAAAGATAAACCATTCGGAAAGACTCAACTACTTTGGAAGACTAGAGGTGTTTCTGTCCAGGTTGAATCAGCCATGAGCCAGCCTCCTTCTGACCATGACCATGGTCAGCCCTTGGCTCCCTCTTCCTCCTTTCTTACATAGGCCTGAGGAATAGGCCACAGGCAGCCTCTGATTGGTCCAGACAAATCTACCCATGTTCCTCCCCTTTGGAATGGGCCCTGAAAGTCAGGACAAAGGGGGATTTTCAGAGGACTTGGGTTCTCACAGGGTAGTAGTTTAGAGGATGGCCTTTCCCTTTCTTTGACCCTTCTAGGCCATATGTCATGAGGCTCCAGTCCTGTATTTCCTCTGCAAGTCAATTTTGGACCACTCCTTGCAGCTAAACAACTGAGCTCTCCTGGGCTCTAGGCATCTCCAGTGCAATATGGCACTTCATGCCAGAGCTTGGCCTAGGCAGGAAAGGGCAGATGAAAATAGCTTCCACATGGGAGCTTAGAGATAATGTGACACTCACCCTCCCCAAAAAATGTGCAGACTTTCCTAAGCCTGGGACCAGATTCTGGCCAGTTGTATAGGTTTCTGCCCACTGTGAAGTCTCCTCATGAAGCAATGCCATAGTCCTGGCAGAGTGTTGCTGTCCCTCCTGCAGTTCCCGAATGGTGCTAAGGACTTGCAGCAGCTGAAGACAAGCTAAAGCTGGAGAAGGCCTCAGTACCTAGTGGGATCATGGAAAGGCTCCAGTGGGGCCTTAACTCTGTGTCAGAGGTGCTCTGACCCAGTTCATATGGGAAAGTCCCCATATGCAAGTTTTCTTGATGGTTCTCGAGCCAGCCAGCTCAGAGATTCATTGCTGCTCATCAGCTTCCACTAGCCCTTTCCGTCCCCATGTGCAGCAGACCACCTGCCCAGGTTGCTGTGGTGCTACTCCTCCCCCATCACCCACCAGGAGATTCCTGGGTACCAGGTAAAGAAAGGAGGGCTGGTACAAGTTTCCATGGTGAGGAATCAGATGTTCCCCAGGCCCCAAACCTAGATTTCTCCAGCTCTGCCATGTTTTATGGCCTGAGACTTCACTGGGAGTATATTTTTCCTTGTATCTTTCAAACAGGAATTCTAGGGAGTGATACCATCAGACACCCTCCTGCATTGGGCCAAAGAAGCCCCTATTCTGCTCTCAACACTTCTTCCTCCCACTCCCTATCCCTTGCCTGTGAAATGCCTTTAGTGTTGTGTGTGGGTATGTGCTTATGCTCTGTCTCTTGGTTACTGAAGCATCTAAATAAAGAATTTATCCCATGAGCCAGACTGCAACTTAACAGAACTAGGACTTGGGGCCATATTGCCATTGGATCTAATATGTGTATCTTGATCCCTCACCCTTATTCCATTCATACTCCCACGGTCCTAAATACTGATCTTAGGAGTTAGGACAGAGAGAGGCATCCAAATTGTTTAGCAATCCTGAGGAAGTCTTCACTCGTGCCCTAAATTCAGTATAACCTCATCTACTCATTCACCTTCCCTTGTAATGGAGAGTCTCATGAAGGTCTTGAGAAAGTTTAAACTAGTAACCTGCTTTGCTTGAGAGGATTATTTTAGCTGCTATATACAGAAGGAATGTAGGAGAGCAGGAAAGGTCACAGACAGAGGTCAAATGGAGCCTGTGTCCAATATGGCTCTTTCCAGGCTAACCCCTTCAGGGCAGAGACCTAGCCTTGTTCATCCGCACTTCCCTAATGTTCAGAGTGATGTGTCATGAAGTGTTTCTTGAATGAATGAATATGCATAAGGAGAAATGGCCCTGGTAATTGTTGAAAGAACCTTTTCCATGACCCAGAAATGAGCTGAGATAGGAGTATGATGGCTTCAGTCCTTTGTCCAATCTTTGTTTCTGATGGTCAGATCTGAGGAAGGTACTCACACAGCTTTAGCTCCCATTCTTCACTCAGCAAACTGTTCTTGAACACCTGCTCTAGGCCAGCTGGAAAAGACCCTGCACTGCCCCAAGTGTGCATTCTCAGCTCTCAGCTTCCAAAGCCCAGATTGCCTCAGCATTTTCCCCAGAATCCTCCTCTGCAACCCAAGATGTAGAATTGGGCCCCTCTACCAAGCAAGGAAGTGAAGGGAATGGTGAGCTGCCACACCATGCCATATTCTTGGCCTGCAGGACCACTTTGGATTCAGGAGTCTCTGCCAGCTGTATGCCCAGCCCCATTGTCATGGGGATACAGGAATGAACACTCTTCTTTGGAGAGCTCATCACTGTTAAAGATCATTATGGCAATGGTCAAAGGGTCATCCTATGGGAATGCCCAGGATACAGGCATTAACTCAGCATAGGTATGAGAAGCTGGAGAAGGGGATCTAGCATTTGATCTGCATAACAAGAACTAGATGATGATATTCCATTTTCTAGAAAAGGAGCAAGGCTTAGAGAGGTGTGATTTGCCCAAGGCCTTGCCATTAAAACAAATGGGGAGTGAAATCCAATTGTCTTGATTCCTATTCCAGAACCCTTTCAAACAAGGACCAAAGTCCTTCCCACATGACCCCCTTGGCCTACCCTACCCATCTGGCCAGGTCATGGTCTCAAAGCAAACAGCCACGCAGGGCAGGCATAGCAGCAGCACCCACAAAACAGGTCACACAATGTTCATTGGTTATTTTATATTCCAAGCCCCCTCATACTTCTCATAATTTTACCCAAGATTGTCAGTGTATTAGGCTCTAATTAACTGTGAGAAACTTGAAATGGTTAGCTAAAAGGAAATTTGCTGATTCACTTAGTACAGAGATGGCTAGACCCAGGTTCTGATGGTGTCATTAGTAAGAATTCAATCTTGCCATTCTTTCCTCTGTGTGGTCTCCCTTGGGCAGACTCTGCAGAAGGGGGAAAGATGGCCACTGGCAGCTCTAAGCTTATATCCTGATAGATTAGCAACTGAAGTGGGAAGAACATCTTTTTCTATTGGTTCCAAAAGAAATTGTGGGACTGACTCATTAGCCAGCTTGGTCCTGTTCCCATCCCTAACCATTCACTGTAGGTAGGGGAAATGGTGCTTTGATTTGGGGCCTGCAAAGCAATGAACTCAACCTAAAACAGATTGACTGAAAGGGAAAGATGTGTCCCTAAGAGAAGAAAGTGTAGGGCTCTCTCCAGACAGGGAGAAAATTGGTTGCAGCCATATCTGAGTAGTGTCTTTATTTAACCATTTCTTTTTTATTTTTATCCTGACTTTTTGAGATACAGGATACATTAAGTAGTAATGTATGCCAGTTTTTAGAGTACAGTTTGCTGAGTCTTCCTCACATATGTGTATTCATCTGGGCAGTCACCCTCGGGATCAAAATATAGAACATTGCCAGCTCCCCAGAAGGTTCCCTTGTTTCTACATAGTAACCCCCAGAGTTAAACACTACTTTGACCTCTATCACCATAACTTAGCTCTGCTTGCTATTAAATTTTATAAAAATGGACTCATACATCCATTTTTGCTCAATATAATGTCTCTGATTTCATCCATGTTATTGTGTATATCATAAGTTCATTTTTTCATGCTGTGCGGTAACTTGTTATATGAATACACCATAATTTAGCCATTCTACTGTTGGTGGACAATTGGGTTGTTCCTAGTTTTAAACTATTATAAATAAAGCTGTTGTGAACCATTTTGTCTGTGTTTGGTGTGCATGTGCACGAATATCCCCAGGAGTGGAATTGTTACATCATATAGGTAGGTGCATTTTAGCCTGTCTAAACTGCCAAATGATTTTCCAGAGTGGTTCTACCAACCTACATACCCACCTGCATTATGGGAGAATTCCACTTATTCCATATCCTTGCCAGCACTTGTTAATTTTGATGTCTAATTTTGGCCAGTCTAGTGATACCTAGGAACTTGAACCCAAGAATCCTGACTTTATATCAGGGCCACTCTTACTCTGTTTACCCCCCAAAAAAAGGTTTGAATTCTCTACCCTAAAATGATTTCTAATGTCATTGCCAGAACCACAATACAATCCAGCAAGTAAACATCAGAGAACTGTCCATGGCATTTATGGCCAAAAAAGGTCTCACAGAGGAGGGAGAGGAATCAGCCCTGGAGAGGCAGTCTAGTGTAACAGCAAAGAACTCAGGCTCTGGAATCCGGCAGCCAGGATTCAGATCCCAGCTCTGCCACTGGGGCTATGTGATCTTGGTTATTTGACCTGTACCTCAGGGTGAAACAGTACCTACCTTATAGGGTTATTGTAAGAATAAAAAGAAAATTTTAAATATATATTTTATTGATTTTTTCACAGAGAGGAAGGGAGAGGGATAGAGAGAAACATCAATGAGAGAGAAACATGGATCAACTGCCTCCTGCACGCCCCCTACTAGGGATGTGCCTGCAACCCAGATACATGCCCTTGACCGGAATGGAACCTGGGACCTTTCAGTCTGCAGGCTGATGCTCTATCCACTGAGCCAAACTGATTTCAGCAAAAAGAAAATTTATATATGAAACAATTACACAATAGATGCTGTGTAAGCCGACTGCCCTTGTTTCTATTATTGGCTTACAGTAGACTCTGGGCCTCCCTGGGAAGGAAGGTGAGTCCACAGGTAGATTGCATTTGGCACAGTCCTGTGTTAAGACAATGATTGTGTTGCCCTAAACAGTTTGGCTCAGTGGATAGAGCATCAGCCTGTGGACTGAAGGATCCCAGGTTCAATTCTGGTCAAGGGCATATACCTTGGTTGCGGACACATCCCCAGTCAGGGATGTGCAGGAGGCAGCTGGTTAGTTTCTAACTATCCCTCTCCTTCCTCTCTGTAAAAAATCAATAAAATATATTTTTTTAAAAAGACTTAATGATTGTGAAGGGATTAACCAAAAATAGAAAACCTTGTAGGCAGGTGATTACTGGAGGAAAAGGGGGTGGGGGGAAGATGGAGAGGATAAAGGGAGAATAAATGATAATGGAAGGAGACTTGACTTGGAGTGGTGAACACAATACAATATGCAGATGATATAGAATTGTACCCTGAAACAACTTTATTAATCAAGGTCACCCCAATAAATTCAATTTTTAAAAAATAATTTATGAAATGCCAGAAACTTAATTCAACTGAGGGGATGGAGGATGTGGGGCAGGCAACATGTGGGCCAGAGGTGGCTGTTCCCTAGGCTCCCTCAAGAAGCCTCTTTCTGAAAAAAAAAAAATATATATATATATATTGCATTTGGCACAGTCCTGTGTTAAGACAATGATTGTCTTAAGGTATATATATATACCTTTTGACCCTGGCTAGGTGGTTCAGTTGATCAGAGCATCCTACCATACACCAAAAGGTTGTGTGTTCTACCTCCTGTCAGGGCATATACCCAGTCGGGGTGCATAAGTAGGCAACCGTTTGATGTTTCTCTCTCACCTTGGTGTTTTTCTCTCTCCCTTCCTCTCTTTCTAAATATCAACAAAAGCAGCCCTAACTGGTTTGGCTCAGTCGCTAGAGCGTCGGCCTGCAGACTCAAGAGTACCCGGTTCGATTTCAGTCAAGGGCATATACCTTGGTTGCGGGCACATCCCCATTTGGGGGGGGGGGGGTGCAGGAGGCAGCTGATTGATGTTTCTCTCTCATCGATGTTTCTAACTCTCCCTCTCCCTTTCTCTCTGTAAAAAATAAATATATATATTTTTTAAAAGTGGACTGATAATTCTCAGGGGTAAAGAGGTGAGGGGGTGTGCAGGGAGAGACTGGACAAAAATCATACACCTGTGGATGAGGACAATGGTGGGGAGGTAAGGGCAGAGGGTGGGGTGGGAACCAGGTGGAGGGGAGATATGGGGGGGAAAAGAGGAACAATTGTAATAATCTGAACAATAAAGATTTGTTAATTTTTTTTTAAAGCATCCTCAAGCCCAGCTGGTGTGGCTTAGTGGTTGAGCCTTGACCCATGAACCAAGAGATCACCAGTTCAATTTCTGGTCAGGGCATAAGTCCGGGTTGCCGGCTCAATCCTCAGTAGGCACATGCAGACAGAGGCAACGGATGAATGTTTCTCTCTCTGTCTCGCCCCCTCTCTTCCACCATCTCTCATAAGCAATGGAAAAATATCCTTGGGTGAGGATTAACAACCAAAAAAATTGTTAAAATATAACAACTCAGGGAGGATTAAAAAATAATTAAAAGCCCTGGCCAGTGTTCTCAGTGGTTAGAGTGTTGGCCCCTGCACCAAAGAGTTGGGGGTTTAATCCTTAGTCAGGGCACATGTGGGAGGCAGCCAATTGATGTGTGTCTCTCTCATGGATGTTTCTTTCTCTCTGCTCCTCCTTCCCTTCCAATCTCTCTAAAATTTAATGGGAAAAATATCCTCGGGTGAGGATTAACAAACAAAAAGAAGAAGCTTTTCAGCCCTACTGGTGTGGATCAGTGGTTGAGCAACGACCTATGGACCATGAGGTCATAGTTTGATTCCCAATCAGGGCACATTCCTCCTAGTAGAGGTGTGTAGGAGGCAGCTGATCAATGATTCTCTCATCGTTGATGTTTCTATCTCTCCCTCTCCCTTCCTCTCTGAAATCAATATGTATATAGATATATAATAAAAGAAATATAATAATTTATATATATATATATTTTTTAAGCCACCATCTTTTCTCTCTCTCAAACACCCACTCCTTCCACATCCTTTCTTCCCTCAAAGCACGTACCTTGGCTTTCTACTAAGCTCCAAGGGTTTGTAAGTTGTTTCCTGAGTCAACACAACCCGACTAGCTCACTTTTTCCATGGCTCATTTCTTCTACCTCTGTGACTTTTTAAATAAACTTTTGCTTGTTTAAAAAAAAAAAAAAGCTTTCTTCTACTGCTGGTGCACCTCAGCTTTTTCCAGGCCCCCCAGCCTCTGCAGCCAATGACACCTGAGGAGAAGACTGATAGAACCGTGGACATAAAGCTCTTAGTCCAGAGCTGGATGCAAAACAAGTGTTGGGATGTAATAATCCCTCAGTGCAGACACAGAGCTGGCCCAATCAGCAGCCATGGAGTGTGTACAGGTCACTGGTCTAGGATTTGGGATCCCTGGGCATTGGTCTAAGCTCTGCCACCAGCTTTGTGTGACCTGAAGTCTTGATATTTGCTATGAAGTAGAAGTTGAAAGAAATCACTTTCCAGCTGGAGTCCTGAAGAGGTAATGATAATGGACAGTTGGGGTTCTTCCCAGAGCAGGCAAAAAAGGCCTTTCCTTCTTCACAGTGGCCCCTATGAGGCAAGCTGCTCTCACTGCTAACCAGACTTTCTACTGAGCAGTCACTAGCATCAAATACAACTTCTCCCCCACTGGCTGGTTTGGCTCAGTGGAAAGAGCATCATCCTGCAGACTGAAAGGTCACAGGTGTGATTCCGGTCAAAGGCACATGCCCAGGTTGCAGGGGACATGCAAGGAGGCAGCCCATTCATGATTCTCTCTCATCATTGATGTTTCTATCTCTATCCCTTCCTCTCCCATCCTCTCTGAAATCAATAAAAATATATTATTTTTAAAAATACAACTTCTCCCTGTGACCATCTGTCCACATAACAACCTCATTTACACTGCCCTGTGCCAAGGCCACATTATAGAGAGCACATGTCCCTGTTTGGACACTCCTAGGTTCCATGTCCATAAATGCTGCTTCATCTGTCCAGGAACTTCACACTAACAAAGCAACTTCCAGTTCTGTAAATGGACCTGTGTTACATCGCAATGACCCCAATGATGGGAAATGCTCCTCTTTTATTGATTTTATATTATTTTTTTATTATTTTATTTTTTTAATTTTATTTTATTTCATTTCATTTCATTTTATTATTTGCTGAGCAAAGACCAACCCCAGGACCTTACTATTTGGTTTAATGCAGAAGAGACTAGGATGACTTTTCCTGAGTCCCTAAGGCCACTGGGCCTTTCCCTCAGGACATTTCCCTCCAGAGGACACCTCTCTCTGAGAGCTCTAATTTAGTCACCTACCTGGAAGCACACCTGATGTCTGGCCTACTCATCAGCCTTTATTTAACTCTTCCTTTGGATAACATATTTGCTCCATTCTTAGACCTGTGGTTTTGAGAGAATGATCTCATTCTCTGATTCATAGGTTGATGCTCAACCACTGAGTCATGCCTGCTAGAGCATCTACATTTCTTTAAACCTTTATTGTTGAAAATATTATATATGTCCCCTTCTTTCCCCCATTGACTCCTTCTAACCTATACCTGTCCCCTGCCCCAGGCCTTCACCACACTATTGTCCATTGATTTTATTTTTAGGCTTTTAAAATAACATTTATTTATTTATTTATTTTAAAATACATTTTATTGAGAGAGAAACCAAGATGGTGGCATAGATGAATACCTAAACTGCTTCCTCACACAACAATTTCAAAACTACAGCTAAAAGACAGAACTGACATCATCCAGAACCACAGAAAAGCTGGCTGAGTGAAAATTCTACAACTGGAAGGAAGGAGAGGGGTTTACGGAGACTCAGAGTATTGTGGAGTGAATGCGAGTGAACGACCACTGGAGCCTAGACCAAATTAAAATTTAGGGAGCCTTTATTAGTCAGCCAGCCAGCTGGCCAGCCAGCTGGTAACTGCTCTGCCTTTCTCCACACAGGGAGTCCAGAGAGCAGCAGCAACGCTTTGTGTAGAACCACTTTTAAGTACATTTACCACATCTTGTTTTTGCACAGCAAGCACCTAAGACAAAACAGTTTTTCCCAAGCAATATCAGAGTCATATCATTGACAACCATATTATTTACAGGGTCATCCTGTTCTTCAGAAAGCTGACAGTATTCTATGAAAGAAGGCCTACGTGCTGGGAAGGAGCCATGAGACCGTATCTCAACACCTTGCCCAATGTCAGCACTGACAACTCTATCTGGGGGATAGTTTGCAGCCTCTCTGGAAAGGAGCATGTTCAAAAATTCCCACAATCTAACAAGAGGAGCTGCAAAAAGCTGAGGTATGTATACACGCACGTGGAAAGGACGGGCAGCAGAGTGCCTGGCTGGCTTACTCTAACTGGAGGGAGATGGAAACTCTTTCTTTCCTATTTGAGCCTGAGTAGAGGTTCACCAATCTTGTTTATTCTTTCGAAGAACCAGCATTTTCTCAGACCACAGTGGCATAATATTAGAAATAAACTACAATAAAAACATTCCAAAAAATTCAAACACTTGGAAGCTGAATAGTATGCTATTAAACAATGATTGGGTTATCAATGAGATCAAAAAAGAAATTAAAAACATCCTGGAGACTAATGACAATAAAAATACAACAACAGGAGAAACCAAGATGGCGGCAGAGGTGAACACCTAAACTGCTGCCTCGCACAACAATTTGAAACTACAACTAAAAGACAGAATGAACATTATCCAGAACAACAGGAAAGTTGCTGAGTGGAAATTCTACAACTAGAAAGAAAGAGAGGGGCTCATGGAGACTCAGAGAATTGGCAAAAAGCTGAGGTACAGAGACACGCACTTGGAGAGAGCGAGCACCAGAGTGCCAGGCTGGCTTTCTCTGGCAGGAGGGAGTCGGAGACTCCCACCTGCACTGAACCCCGTATCCTATGGCACTGAACCCCAGGTCTGGGCAAGACTCATATGGGGGGAGTTTAGACTGTGAAAAGGGAGAAGTGCATGGAAATTTAGGGGAGCCGTGAAAGGGCAGAAGTCTGGGGGTGTGCACGCTACTGTGCGCAGAAGACGGACTACTGATTGTGCTGCTGGCCTTTTCTAGTGGGCGGAAGACAGAGCCACCCAACTGCACCACTTCTAACTCTACTGAACCCCAGTTTCGGGCAAGAACCTGGGAACCCAGAATCATACAGGTCCCAGAATGCAGGGGAGCTGGAAAGGCAGCGGTCTAGAGGCACTGTGCATGTGTGCACAGGGACAGCTCCAGCAATTACCAAGACACATGTGAGACCCAGGGGCCGAATAGGGCAGAGCTGACTGGAAGGCAAGGTGGTCCACTAAGCCCCGAGACTCTACCCTACCCAAGTTCAACAGGGAGGTTTTGCAGTTTTGCAAGTCTTGTATCATAAGGCTGATTCCAACACAGAAGTTCTCCCTGCATAGTGAAAATTCAGAGACAAAGGAACAGATCACAAACCAAAGAAATGGAGGAAAACAAACGACTGGATATGGAATTCAAAACCAGGCTTATAAGGTTTTTCAAGAATTTCCTAGAGAGAGAATCCAAGATGGCGGCATAGGTAAACACCTACACTGCTGCCTCGCACAACAATTTCAAAACTACAACTAAAAGACAGAACGGACATCATCCAGAACCACAGGAAAGCTGGCTGAGTGGAAATTCTACAACTAGAAGGAAAGAGAGGGGCTCACAGAAACCCAGAGGAGCTGCAAAAAGCTGAGGTACGGAGACGCGTGCACGCTGAGAGAGCGGGCGCCAGAGGACCTGGCTGGCTTTCTCTGGCGGGAGGGAGACGGAGACTCCCAACGGCATTGAACCCCTTATCTTACGACACTAAACCCCAGATCCAGCCGAAACTCATACGGGGGAGTTTGGACTGTGAAAAGGGAGAGGTGCACGGAAATTTAGGGGAGTCGCAGAAGATCGGGTCCGGTCTCGCACGCGCACGGTGCTGCGAGGAGGACAGATTGCTGATTGTGCCGCTGGCTTTCGCGACTGGGCGGGAGACAGACCCTCCCAATTGTGCCACTTCTGAGTCCACCAAGCCCCTGTTTCAGGCGAAACCCTGGGGTCCTAGACTCGTGTGGTCCTGGCGCCCAGGGGAGCTGGAAAGGCAGCGGTTAGAGGCATCGCAGGCGCGCGCACAGGGACCACTCCAGCCATTACCCAGTCACGTCAGACTCGGGGGTCGTGGAGGACGGGGCCGACTGGAAGGCAAGGCGGTCCCTTAAGCCCTGAGACTCCACCCCTCCCAAGCTCAGCAGAGGCTTCTGCGGCTTTGCGTCTGCTATCATAAGGCTGAATCCAACACAGAAGTTTCCCTGGCATGGTGAGGATGCCGAGACAGGGGAAGGGATCACAAACAAAAGAAATGGAGGGGAAAAAAAAGACTGGATATAGAGTTCAAAACCACACTTATGGGGTTTTTCAAGAATATGCTAGAAAAGATGGATAAATTTAGCAAGACCCAAGAGGAGATGAAAAAGGACATACTAGAGATGCAGGGGAGCCAACTAGGGATGGAAAAGGTTCAACTGGAGATGATAGAGGACCAAATAGAAATTAGACATACACTGACTGAAATAAGGAATATTGTACAGA
>JAAGEH010000293.1:10182840-10254187 GCA_011751065.1 Lasiurus cinereus
AGATAAAAGTCACATAATTATGTCAATTGATGCAGAAAAAGCATTTGATAAAATCCAACACCCTTTCTTTATAAAAACTCTCAGCAAGGTGGGAATAGAAGGATCATACCTCAACATAATAAAAACCATATATGACAAATCCACAGCCAACATCATACTCAATGGGCAAAAACTAAAACCATTTCCCCTAAAAACAGGAATAAGACAGGAATGCCCACTCTCACCACTCCTATTCAACATAGTGCTGGAAATACTAGCCATTGCGATCAGACAAGAAAAAGAAATAAAAGGCATCCAAATTGGAAAAGAAGAAGTAAAACTGTCCTTATTTGCAGATGACATGATACTTTACATAGAAAACCCTAAAGACTCCATCAAAAAGTTATTAGACTCGATAAATGAATTCAGCAATGTAGCAGGATACAAAATTAATGCCAAGAAATCTATGGCATTTCTATATACCAATAATGAACTTACAGAAAGAGAGATAAAATAGCAATCCCATTTACCATTGCACCAAAAAAATTAAGATACCTAGAAATAAACTTAACTAAGGAGGTCAAAGACCTATATGCAGAAAACTACACAACACTGAAAAAAGAGATAGAGGGAGACATAAACAGTGGAAGAACATACCATGTTTATGGATTAGTAGAACCAACATCATCAAAATGCCATACTACCCAAAGCAATCTATAAATTCAATGCAATCCCCATTAAAATACTAACAGCGTATTTCACAGACCTAGAACAAACTTTCCAAAAATTCATCTGGAATAAAAAAAGACCCCAAATAGCTGCAGCAATCCTGAGAAAGAACAAAGTAGGTGGGATCTCAATACCAGATTTCAAGCTGTATTACAAAGCCACTGTTCTTAAAACAGGCTGATACTGGCACAAGAACAGACATATAGATCAATGGAATAAAATAGAGAACCCAGAAATCAATCCAAACCACTATGCCCAATTAATATTTGACAAAGGAGGCATGAACATACAATGGAGTCAAGACAGCCTCTTCAACAAATGGTGCTGGGAAAATTGGACAGATACATGCAAAAAAATTAAACTAGACCACCAACTTATACCATATACAAAAATAAACTCAAATGGATAAAGGACTTAAACATAAGATGGGAAACCATAAAAATACTAGAGGAATCCACAGGCAGCAAAATCTCCAACATATGCCAAAGGAACTTCTTCACTGATATTGCTCCTAGGGCAATGGAAACTAAAGAGAAAATAAACAAATGAGACTACATCAAAATAAAAAAACTTTTGCACAGCAAAGGAAACCATCAACAAAACAACAAGAAAGCCCACTACCCAATCAAAAAATGGGCAACTGATCTAAATAGGCACTTTTCGAAAGAAGACAGAAGGAAGGCCAAGAGACATATGAAAAGCTGCTCAAAGTCACTAATCATCAGAGAGATGCAAATCAAAACAATAATTCGGTACCATCTCACAGATGTCAGAATGGCTATCGTCAACAATTCAACAAATGACAAGTGTTGGTGAGGATACGGAGAAAAAGGATCTCTTTTGCACTGCTGGTGGGAATGCAGACTGGTGCAGCCACTGTGGAGAACATTATGGAGTTTCCTCAAAAAACAAAAAATGGAACTCCCATTTGACCCAGTGATCCCGCTTCTAGGAATAAATCCCAAGAAACTAGAAACACGAATCAGAAAGGATATACGCACCCCTATGTTCATAGCAGCACAATTCACCATAGCTAAGATTTGGAAACAGCCTAAGTGCCCATCAGCAGATAAATGGATTAAAAAACTGTGGCACATCTACACAATGGAATACTATGCTGCGGTAAAAAGGAGCTCCTATCATTTGCAACAACATGGATGGAGATGGAAAGCATTATGCTAAGTGAAATAATCCAGGAAGAGAAAGATAAATATCACATAATCTCACTCATTTGTGGAATATAATGAATGACATAGACTGATGAACAGGAACAGATCCAGAGACTGAGAAATGTCAATCAGAATATCAAACCTCAGGGAAGGTGGGGAGACGGTGGGAGTAAGGGGAGAGATCAACACAGGGACTTGCGTACATGCATATGAGCCTAATCAATGGACATAGACAACAGGGGGGGGTGGAGAATGAGTGGGGGGCGAGGGCAATGGGAGAATAAGGACACATGTAAAAATTAAAATTTTAAAAAAAATTATAAGGAAAAAAATAAAATATTAAATCTGATCCATACTGGTGGTCACCATAACCTTAAGAAAAATTGTTTCATGTGACAAAGATTTTTAAATGAAACTCTCTGTAGCCTGAAAATTATTTTGGAAGAAAATAAAGAGAAGTTTCCTTCAAATGTCATAAGGATTGTAATTGAAAGTCAATATATTTGGCCTCTTGAGCTAAAGTAATTTGTGTTTTTGCCTCCCTGACAAAGTTTATGTAAAGTTACAAAAAGAAATTGACAGCCAGTTTGAAATTGAATTGCCATGACCTAGAGCAAATAACATCCTTGCATGATATTATTTTACAATGTCAGTATAAATTCTTGATATTTCACAACAGCATAATGTACAATTATCCCAAACAAAATTACAAACTAATTCTTTGAATGTTTGGCAGCAATTTAAAAAAGGACATGAAAGGATTCAATCCCTTTCAGAAGGAATTAAGGCACTGGGAAGGCACTTGAGCATTCTATACTGACCCCTCTTACCCTTTTTGCCAAGAGGGACCCTCTTCTCACAATCCAATTGCCCTCAGCTGTAGCCTGAGCTTTCTATTCACCAAGTGGCTGGTAAAATGAATCTGATTCTCGCCTAATGGTGTGAGCTAGGCCCTCCCTAGAGAACGAACCTGAGTTCCCCGAGATATGTGATCAGTGCCGGGGGTCCTGCCAGCAGGCGAGGGGGTCCCAAGGCAGGTGCTGGGCGTGGAGGCCACAGGAACATAGGCTACCAAGGAGACAGAACTGAATCTCACAACATCCTGCGTGGCCCCGGAGGATGACTGGCTAGCCAGAGACGGGTAAGATTCCTCAGGGAAGGAACAACCTATGTCAGGCATAGTCACAGAGGGGCCATCAAGGGAGAACTTGGGGTCAACAGAGGTGGGGCACAGACCTCACCCCCACAAGACAGTGGCGGAGAGGGACAGGTGAGGGCATGTACTGGGGGTAGGGAAGGCCAGGGAAGGTTAATGGGAGGGGGGAGGAAGGAGACATATATACTACTATTTGTAATACTTGCAGGGGCCTAAACCCTCACCCCTTCTGAGGGATGTCTCCTGCCCCCACGGCTGCTTCGCTTCTGATGCCCAGCACAGATCGGGACCCAGGTAACAGACAGAGACTTGGCCAACAGCAGGTTCTCTATATCTAAATTCAGCCTAGCACCAGGAATGCTCAGGGCCTACTTAAGAATGCAAATTATCCTTTCCACTAATATTTACAGGGCAATCTAAGATTGTTGGTAGAGTATTAAATTTGGCAGTAAAAGAGTAATCAAGCTTTCAGATTAATTTAAATTGGCTAATTGAAGTAAGTGAATATTCAAGAAAATTTAATTGTACTGGACAAAAAGCTGTTTCTAAAGTATTAACTAAAATTTCCATTGGTAGGTCATCTCATGGTAAAATTGCTTAACATGCAATGAACATAAAGCGGTCATATTTTTGTGCAAAAAATTAAAATTTAAAGTTATCAAGATTGCATTAAAAATTTTAGAAAAGTCTCCATTAATCAAAAAAAGGGGAAGTAGTAGGATAATATCATGTAAGGAAAAATATCCGGTAAGTAAGTTATATCTAGAAAATTTTTACTTTAGAAAATTAATTTTCATTTGTAATGCTAACAGCAAGACACCCATGAAAAACACACATGGTGTCAAAATAAGCCAAAGGAAAATTGTTTGGGGGGTGAAAAAAAGGACCCCGAGTCAGTTTTATAGAAAAGATTCCTTTATTAACTTTTGGTCTAGAATATGTTTATATACTTTCAGAAAATAACTCCAAGACCAAGTGGACTCCTGCAACAGAGAGGAACTGACAGGTCTGCTCCAACCATGAAGACAAGAGGAGAAACAGTCCAGAGATGGAAGACGCTGACGACGCCTTGCCATGCTAGCAGTCAGCAGCTGTGCGTCACTACAGATGCCTAGGACCAGAGTGGGTTGGACCTGCATTGCCACCCATTTGTCCACCATCCAGATACCATTGCTGACATGTACCCATAAGGAACTGTTTGACATTGAAACTGAGACTCAGAACTATTGGACATTGAACTTGGGTCTCAAACATTTTTTGTTCTTAAAGGTTTATTTCTAGCCTGCAGAGGCAAGATGTTTTTAAAGAAAAGAATTGGCGGGGGGGCGGGGGGGAGAGAGACAGATACAGAGGCAAAGAAGCAATGAACAGACTGTCATACTACAGCCGGAAGGCAGGGGAGGTTGGGGCGGTGGGGGGGCTGTAAGAGATCAACCAAAGGACTTGAATGCATGTATGTAAGCATAGCCAATGGATATAAGACAGTGGGAGCGGGGGCAGATGAGGGCATATACTGGGGGTAGGGAAGGCGGGGAGGGGGAGGTTAATATGAGGGGGGAGGAGACATATGTACTACTATTTGTAATACTTTAAACAATAAAAGAAAAGAAAAGAAATAGATTTACAAGTCCAGGAAGCACACAGAACCCCAAACAAAAGGAATCCAAAGAGGACCACACCAAGACACATCATAATTAAAATGCCAAGAGCAAAAGACAAAGAGAGAATATTAAAAGCAGCAAGAGAAAAACAGTTCATTACCTACAAGGGAGTACCCATATGACTGTCAGCTGATTTCTCAACAGAAACTATGCAGGCCAGACGGGAGTGGCAAGAAATATTCAAAGTGATGAATAGCAAGAACCTACAACCAAGATTACTCTACCCAGCAAAGCTATCATTCAGAATTGAAGGTCAGATAAAGAGCTTCACAGAGAAGAAAAAGCTAAAGGAGTTCATTAACACCAAACCAGTATTATATGAAATGCTGAAAGGTACTCTTTAAGAAGAGGAAGAAGACAAAAAAGGTAAAGATAAAAATTATGAACAACAAATACATATCTATCAACAAGTGAATCTAAAAATCTGATGAACAGAATAAACTGGTGAATGTAATAGAAACAGGGGCAGGGGGAAAGGGGTGAGGGGTGTACAGGGAGAGCCTGGACAAAAATGGTACACCTATGGATGAGCATAATGTGGGGGAGGTAAAGACAGAGGGAGGGGTGAGAGCCAGGTGGAGGGGAGCTATGGGGGAAAAAAGAGGAACAATTCTAATAATCCCAACAATAAAGATTTATTAAATTAAAAAAATTTAATATACATATTTTATTGATTTTTTTACAGAGAGTAAGGGAGAGGGATAGAGAATTAAAAACATTGATCAGCTGCCTCCTGACCACTTCCTACTGGGTATGTGCCCGCAACCAAGGTACATGACCTTGACCAGAATCGAACCTGGGACCCTTGAGTCCACAGGCCGATGGTCTTTCCACTGAGCCAAACTGGTCAGGGCTAACATTTATTTTTTTTAAGGTTAACATGTGCAGATATAAGAAATTGAAGACTGACCATTGATTTTTAGAGAAAGTAGAAGGGAGGGAGGAGGGAGAGAATGAGAGTAACATTGATGTGAAATAGATATATCGATTGGTTGCCTCCTGCACACACAACCAACAGATATGCCCTTGATGGGAATCAAACCTATGACACTTTGGTCCATGGGCCAACACTCTAACTACTAAGCAACCGGCCAGGGTGCTACCGGTAGTTTTGTGAATTTCACCTTGTTGGAGTATGTTTCTGTTGTTCACTGCCGAAAATCTTAATATGTCCTGAGGGACCTGGTTCCTGACTGCCCAGTCCTTCTTCTTATCTAGTAATACATCTCCCTTCTTCAAGATGAGGAGCATTTTCTTGCCTCAGGCCCTGGAACCCTGGACCATACTCTCTTCCTGGAACATCTCCCCCCTAACCCCCACCCCACCTCCAGGCTTCCTATTTAGTCTTCAAGTCTCAGTTTGCTTGTGGCTTCTTCAGGGAGATCCTCCCTGCCCTACCCCCACCTAGTCTCAGTCCTACTATATGCTCTGATTGCAGTGGCATTTTCCTTTGCAGCACTTTGTTATAATTGCAATGACTCCTTTGTACCCATGAAGTCCTCTAGGACAGAAATTTTGTCTCATTCCATGGCCCTGCCATAGAATAGGGGCTGAGGAAAAATAAATTCCTTTTTCCACACTCTTTGGAGACCTCCATGTTTACTCTAATCACCCTGTACTGGAAACTTGCTCAGACCTCGTCAAACTTCCTGGCCTTCAAGGAGCATGTTCATTCAGTTGCAAGTAACAGATATCCCAACTCACGTAAGTATAAGAAAATTAGTGAATTTACTGACTTACGCAATTTTAAAGTCCAGAGATGAGTTTGGCTTCAGAAAGAGCTGGATCAAGATTCAGTCATACTCTTTAGAAATCAGCGTTATACTCTTTAGAAACCTCAACCCCACGAAAGCCAAATGGAGGAAGAATCAAATGTGCAGGCTGAAGTGCAAAAGAAGAAAAATGAGGCAGAGAGGTCACTGCAGGGGAAAGGGGACATCTGCAGTCAAAAGAAATTAAAAAAGAAAGATAAGGCAGAGGTCCAAGCAGGCTGCTAGTTAGTGCACCCATTGAAGCCACAGGAGCAGAACCAGAAAAGCCAGAGGCCAGGGCTGCTACTACAAATTATTGGACTGCATGCCTGTCTGGAACTTCTTAATGGACTCAAAATAGCCATCGCCATCTTATCACCAAGACCCCCTTTTGAAAGACCCACCTCGCTTTACAAAAACAGTTCTTCCGAGCTGAAAATAAAAGACAAGTCTTTAAAATTAGCACCACCTTATATAGCTAAAGAATAACTTGGTTTATTTGCACCTACAGAAATTCCTCCCTTTAATTCATGTAAACATTTCCTTTCCTTTTTCATAAAACCCCCTTGCCTTCACTCCCTAATTTAAATACTTATATGGATTTCTACTTAAATCAGTGCTTCTTGAATAGTTATTTTTTTAAAATCTCAAACACTTGTTGTCTCTCAAAAAAAAAAAAACCAAAAAAACACATACACACACACAAAAAAAAAAACACAGTCCTTTTTGGTCCTTTGTGTTGGACCTGTGATAGTCTGGACTCGTTCTGTTCTCAGTTGTGGCTGAATGTAAGGTGGACAGTAAATCCTCTCTTTCGCTGTCTTAGCTGAAGAGAAAAAAGACTATTCTCTTTTCTGCTTTCTTTCCTCTCACTCCATTCTCTGGCAGATGCTCCCTAATAGGTGACAAAGAAGGCTACACAACAGCTCTGGGTTCCAGACCTTTCCATTTAGCAATGCCTTCCCAATCATTCTAGCAGTAACCAGGAAGACGGAGGTCATTCATATCCAGACCACAGCAGCTGAGGGTGGGACTCCTCAAGGAAAATCCCATTAAAGGAAGAAAGGTGAAAATCCCATTAAAGGAAGAAAGGTATAATTACTTGGTTTTTCTGGGAACCTTTACTACATAATAAACCACCCCCAAACTTAGTGATGTAATACATGTGGCCTGGTTGGTATGGCTCAGAGGTTGAGCATCAACCTATGAACCAGGAGGTCCCAGTTTGATTCCCGGTCAGGGCACATGCCTGGGTTGTGGGCTCGATCCCTAGTGTGGGGCATGCAGGGGGCAGCCGATCAATGATTCTCTCTCATCATTGATGTTTCCATTTCTCTCTCTCTCTCTCCTTCTCCCTTCTTATCTGAAGTCAACAAAAGAATATATTTTTAAAATGTAGGTGCTAGCATAATTCATGACGAATATTCTGTAATAAAATCTAATAGGACCAAAATTTTTTAAATCAACAGGAAAGAATATCCTTGGGTGAGGATTAAAAATACTACCAAGAGCACTAAAGAACTTGGCTTGGGCTACATAACCAGCATCACAGAACAGGTACACAAAGGACATCATTGTCACCACCGACACTGGGCTCTGCTGCCTGTGCCATAGCCCAACTAGCCTGCATGCTGGGCAGAATCTCACTGCCCCGTGCCCAGGAGCTCTGTCTTTTTATCACGGCCCCCACCAGGCAACTTTCCTCCTGGGGGTCCTAATCCCCACTCCTGGCATCACTGGTTCTCTGGGTGATGCCGGGAATTGGCTGAACTTAAACCTCAGCTAGAAGAGAAACTGGGGGAGTAGCTAGCATTTTGAGCTTCTTTCATGAGATTGAACTGTGCCACATCAATGAGGTATTTCTCAAACCTAGCAAACAGTTCAGATGACAAACACCAGAATAAGATCTGATCTTGTGGTGGTTCTAAAATATATCCACAGCCCTAACTAGTTTGGCTCAGTGAACAGAGTATCAGCCTGCGGACTGAAGGGCTGAGGGTTGAATTCTGGTCAAGAGCACATACCTTGGTTGCAGGTTCCCCAGCCCGAGTCAGGGTGTGTGCAGGAGGCAACCAATTGATGTGTCTCTCTCACATTGCTGTTTCTCTCTGTCTCTCCCTCTTCCTTCCACCCTCTCCAAAAAAATAAAACTCAATGGAAAATCCTCAAGTAAGGATTAACAAAAAATAAAATAAAATATATCCACAAATTTCTTTATATTGTTCTCTTCAAGAGGTCAAAGTTAATCTCGTCCTTCTACCCCACTCCCTACCCCCATGTGGGCTGTACTTAATGTGGATAAAAAAGGGGTTCTACAGAAAGTAACTTCACAGGGTGATCTGATCATAAATTCCTAACTGGGCAGAACATGCCCCAGACATGTAATTTTGTTTGGTAAAAGGTTTACCTTTGTCTTAAACAGCCCTGTGCATCTAAGTTAACACATCCCTGAAATGCCCCCATTCAGACTCCTCCTTTGGAACCATGACCATCCTCGAAAGAGCACAATGTCTTTTTTTTTTAATATAGATTATGCCATATATTTCTTTTTTAAGTTGACTTTTTAGAGAGAAGGGAAGAGAGAGGGAGAGAGAAAGAGAAACATCAATGAGCTGCCTCCTGCACACCCCAACCCCCAGCCAGGGATTGAGCCCACAACCCAAGCATGTGCCCAAACCAACAACCTCTCACATCTCTCTCTCTCTCTCTCTCTCTCTCTCTCTCTCTCTCTCTCTCTCTTTAGGCACCGCTGGGATTTGAACCCACCAACAATCTCTTGGTGCATAGGACAATGTCCAAGCCAATGAGCCACATGAACCAGGGCTTTTTTTTTTTTTCCTAACATATTTTTATTGATTTTAGAGGGAGAGGGAGAGAAAAATCAATGTGTAAGAGAAGCATCCATCAGTTGCCTCCTGTATGCACCCCAACCAGGGATTGAACTCACAACCTGGGTATGTGGCCTGACCAGGAGTCAAACCACCAACCTTTCAGTGCATAGGACAATGCTCAACCAACTGAGCCAAATGGGCTAGGCCAAGACCACATAGTCTTTCTTTTCTTTTGTTGATTTGAGAGAGAGAAACTTATTTATGCATTCATTGGTTGATTCTTGTATGTGCCCTGACCCTGGATCAAACCTGCAACCTTGGCATACCGGGATGACATGCTGAGACTATATAGTCTTAACTACCCTGTAATTGGGTCCTCACCTTGCTTTTTCCCACTTCTGTGTAATCTTCATTAAGTTCCCTCCTTAATGAAGATTTATCGCAAATGCATAAATAACACTGCAAACTATTATTCTCCACTACATTGATTTTAGTCTGTTGAGATCTTACTTCCTGGCGTATTTTCTATTTGGCTTAAATAAATTTTGGTAAAAATTTTATACAGGTTTGGCTGTTCTTACTTCGATATTAGTGATTTACTCTGACAATTAGAATAAGGTAGAAGTGTTGAAGTGTGACTTTTGAGAGTAAGTCATAAAAGGTCAGTGTGTCTCTCCTGGATCATCAGCTCAGAGGGAAACCAGCTGACAGGTTATGAGGTCACTCAAGCAGTCCGTGGAGAGGCTCACATAGAAAGAAATGGAGGTCTTCCGCCAAATGTTTATTTTAAGTTTTGGGGTAATTTTTTATGCAGTAATAGATACCTAACACAGATCTTTATCCCAAAAGCAATGGGATACCATGAAAGGTTTTAAACAAATAGGAGCAAGAACAAGATGAACTGGCTGACTTATAAACAGTAGTACCACGGCCTCGGAGCCACATGAGGATGGTGGAGACACAATGGAAGGAGGAGTTTCTACCCAGAGGTCATTTATTAGGAGTCTTTTATTTATGAGTAAAATAAGAAGTCAAATTAGCTTAAGAAAAAACTTATTTGGCTCACATAAATGAAATGTTCAAAGAGGTAATTTTGGCTTCAGGCATGGCTCCATCCAGATGCTGCTCCATCTCTTGGCCCTCCTATTTCCTGTGTTGGCTTCATTCACAGGCAGGCTCTCTTAAGCAGCTCTGGGCTTACGTCTTCATATCTCAGTAACCTCTAAGACAGCGGTTCTCAACCTGTGGGTCACGACCCCTTTGGGGGTCGAACGACCCTTTCACAGGGGTCGCCTAAGACTATTGGAAAACACCTATTTCCCATGGTCTTAGGAACCAACACACCGCTCCTCGGTGTAACAAAGTGTAGCAATGTAGTTTACTGTTGTCATATGAAGACTGTTGCCCATGCTACACCACGATTCAAGACAAAATTTCATTTATTTGTAATTAGAAATAAATATTTCACAGTAAATAATTACATATTGTTTTGTGATTAATCACTATGCTTTAATTATGTTCAATTTGTAACAATGAAATACATCCTGCCTATCAGATATTTACATTACAATTCATGACAGTAGCAAAATTACAGTTATGAAGTAGCAACGGAAATAATTTTATGGTTGGGGGTCACCACCACATGAGGAGCTGTATTAAAGGGTCGCGGCATTAGGAAGGTTGAGAACCACTACTCTAAGAGTTAGTGTCCTGTTAGTTCCAATGTACAACTCAGATTGGCCCTCATTGGCCCTGCTTCAGTCACATCCTTGACTCAATCACAATAGCCTGAGCGGGGATGGCAGTGAAATAGTCACATTAGCCAAGATTCAGGGCATATATCCACTAGGAGAGCAAAGGAGAAGTGTTGGGTCCATCCAAACCCCTGGGGACAAAAAAAGGTGCTGCAGCCGAAACCAGTTTGGCTCAGTGGATAGAGCGTCGGCTTGCGGACTGAAAGGGTCCCAGGTTCGATTCCGGTCGGGGGCATGTACCTTCGTTGCGGGCGCATCTCCACTGTGGGGCGTGCAGGAGGCGGCTGATCGATGTCTCTCTCTCATCGATGTTTCTGACTTTCCATCTCTCTCCCTTCCTCTCTGTAAAAAAATCAATAAAATATATTTTTTTAAAAAAGGGGTGCTGCAATAAATCATAAATTCCTAAGTGGGCAGATCACACCCCAGGCCTATCACTTCTTTAGTGAAAGGTTTTTGAGCCAGTCTTGTCTATGGTCCTTGTGCGTCTAGATTAATACACCTTTGAAATGCCAGAAGTAATATTTCCAGAAGGCATAACCACCCTTAAGAGCGCACATAATCTTGTAATCCAATCCTCACTTTGATTTCTCCTACCCTAATGGATTCTTCCTTACTTCCCTCCTTAATTTCAAATGCATAAAAGAAACTACAAAACTGTCTTTCTTCAGAGCATGCATTTGAGATCATACTCCCCTGTATGTTGTCAGTTTGGCTCAAACAAACTCAAAAATATTCTCTACAGGTTTCGACTAGAAATAGGAGAGGGCCAAGACCTCAAAGAAAAATGAGGAACTGAAGAGAAAGAGAGAGAGAGAGAGAGAGAGAGAGAGAGAGAGAGAAAGGGTTTAGGTGTCCAGTTTGGGGTGGTTAGGAAGGATCTCTGAGAACAAGGAATACTGTGGAAAGCTGAATGGTAAGCATCTGGTGGGATGGCTGGAGAGAGGAGGGGATGGGCAGGCAGAAACAAGAAAGAACCCTCTCAGCAATGGCAGCAAGTGCAAAGGCACCAAGGTGAGAACAATCAGACACATTCAGGAGGGCCTGCCTGGGGCTCAGACTGGTGTAGCTAGCGGGACCACAGAGCAGGTGTCTCTGAAGAGATAGGAGAAGGGACAGTAGAGAGCAGCAGAGGCCAGTCTTGAAGAGTCCTGAGTGCAGGCTGAGTTGCTGGAGATGCCAGAGGGTAGTGAGAAGAAAGTAGTTAAAGTTGAGGAATTGTTAATGGTGGGGAGAGGTCCTCATCTTTCTCCCTCTCCCCCCACCCCCAACCCTGTGCCCATGGAGTGGAATTCTTATGATATCCTGAGAAAAAGAATTTTCTGAAATTCACACAAAAGAATGAGAGATTTTTATTTATGAGTGGAATTAAATCCCTGCGTGTTCAAGGTCCTTTTTCCCCTTGTCCCACCAAGGAAGAAGCATAACTTCAGCTTCAGAAGAGCTAAAATCAGAGTCAATGTCCAAAGTTTCTGTTCCATGTCTGCACAGTCCAATACAGCATCAGGCTAGCTTAATTTGTCTTTCCACACTGCAGTCCATCAGTCCATTGCATGTGGGATCTGCATAGCCATACAGTTGCTAATTGGCCATACAGGTGAATACAAGAGAACCAAAAGCAACAAGAGCCAAGACCAACAAAAGAGAGAACTCATATTTGAAGGATTCTGTATTCACAAATTTCCTCAGGTTTACAGTGGGCACACTCATTCTAGCCAATGATATCTGTTCCCAGGTATGACTGACAATACCTTCCTTAATCACCCCAACTTTACTCGCATGCATCTATCTCCCCTTTTTTTTGGATCTCTTCCCCCAGTAATGTACAAGGGATGGGCTGGTGGTTCCCTGGGGAGAGTGAAATTGCATCTTCCTGGTGGAAGCTGCCCAAATGACATGCCTATAATGCCTGGCTTCCTCTTTTGTTCCTTTCTTTTTATTATTTTTTAAATACATATATTTTTATTGATTTCAGAGAGGAAGGGAGAGAAAGAGACAAAAAAACATCAATGATGAGAAAGAATCATTGATTGGCTGCCTCCTGCATGCCCGCTACTAGGGATTGAGCCCACACTCGGACATGTACCCTTGACTGAAATTGAACCTGGGTCCCTTCAGTTCACAGGAGGATGCTCTATCCACTGAGCTAAACCAGCTAGGGTCTCCTTTCTTATATTAACTAGAGGCTCTCGGTCTAGCCTGTGCCCTCTCACAACCGAGAGCTCTTGAGGGATGTTAGACTATTGGTTTCAGCCTGGTCCCTGCAGGCCAGGCCAAAGGACCCCACCAGTGTGTGAATCCATATACTGGGCCCCTAGAATGCATATAAGATCTCTGGTTAATCTCTTCCCACCTCCCTCCCCTCCCTCTTTTTCTCTGAGACTCATCAATCTGTTCCATGTTTTCATGACTGTGTCTTGAGCATCTGCCCCCTGGTAGTAAGTGCACGCCATAGTCACCGTTTGCTTAGCTTTTTATATATATAGATAACTCGCTAATTACAATGGTTTCAGAATGACTTGGTTAAGTCTGTGTTTTAAAGAAGATATTTGGCGCTGATGCAGAGATTAAGAGCTTGCCCAATGCTCAGGCAGCACTTATTTTCAACAGACCCTTGTTTTGTTAAGAAGACAATATGTCCAGCAGAATGGATATACTTTCCAGCCTACTTTGAGGTCAGGGGGCCATGTGTCAGTGTAGCCAAAAAGATAAAAATCAGAAGTTACTGAATAACTTCTCTTTGTGGCTTCTTCCTGCCTCCTTCCTAAGCACAGCATGATGGCAAGAGTTGAATCTACCATCTTGCAACCATGAGAGAAAAGTCCAGAAAGTTGAAGTGACCACAACCCTGACTTCACCCACCTCCAGATTCGAATCTAAGTGAGGGATGAATAAACCCCTATTTTGTTTTAGGTCCTTGTCACTTCGGTTTTCTGTTATTTGTACCCAAATAAAATCTTACATGCTCCAAGTGGGCATCAGGCAAAGCAAAGAAGGGTGAGGGCTCCTCTGGGGCTCGTTTTCTGATTCCCTTCAGAAATTAGTGAATCCTCAGTCCTCGTCTAGTCTCTGCCACTTCCCAGCTATCGAGGCCTCCTCTCTCCTACAAACAAATGCGCAAACCAAGACCCAGAGGTGTGAGGAGGACACAGACCCACAGAGTCTGGGACAAGAGGACAAGCAGACGGGGATGCTGCTGAGACCCTGGGAAGCCATAGACTGGCCCAGAGGGAGCCTCGGATCCTTCCTAGCCCATTCTCCTCCGTGTGACTTGGTCTAAGGGGCCTCCCCACAAGCTTTCCCAGGCTGCCAATATCAGTGCCAGGCTCTTTGACAAAAGCACAATGTCCTGGGCAGTCTGCAGTTCCTGGCATTGTATCTACAGGGTAGAAATTGGACATAGGTGTCCAATGATGGGAAATAAGGAAATACGAAGACTGGAGGAGGGGTGACCCTTACAGTCCCTCCCTCTTGATCATAGGAGTATGTTCCCCATACCTTGGGGTAGGTCCCATGTAGGCCCGTAGTTGCTAATATTAATATTGGCCCTCTTAACCCCTGGCAATGGGCAAGGAGACAGCTCTTATATCAATCAGGATCAAAACAGACATGCAGTTTTTAGTTTATCCTAGCCTGATGCCTGACTTGGTGGCCAGAGCTGTTTCATGCCTGAGGCATATATATTATACACTGAACATGGGCTGTGCACATTAAGTTTTATATTACCATCACACTGAGTCCTCGCAGAAGAGCTACTATTTACGGTTTGCAGAACACAAAACTGAGGCTTAACATGATCTAAGATAACACATTTTCAGGATTCAAATCCACAGCTGTCTGACTCTAACACCCAAGCTTTCACCACCCAGTTGCTGTCAATGTCACCTCCATTTTGAAGAGCCAGGCCAGACCTGTAGGAGAAGCCAGGGTAGAAAAGAGTTGGGGAAAAAATGGTAAGAACAATTGTCAGTTCTGAGCAGCAACTGTACATTTCCCTATGTACTTTTCCTGTATTTTATAACTTTCTCAAAAATTGTTTTTAAGAAAATGAAAGAAAGAAGACAAGAAAACACAGGGCTAAGTCAGCGGAAGGAACCAGGCCTGGGCTGGAATGGGGCCTGGGCAGGAGCTCAGGATAACCCTTCCGCATAAGAGCCCCAGTGTTCTCTAGGCTGGCTGCCATCCAAGAGCAACATGGTGGGCACCAGGCCATGTCTGCCCCCTCCCCACAACTCTGCTCCCGGGCAGGTGGGTGTGGGGCAGGGGTCTGGCCTCAGGAGTCCCTTCTGGCCCAGCCTGGCACTCCAGGAGCCAAGAGTCTGCAAACCTCTGCCACTTCATAGGTGCCCCATCGTTGCTGGCCAAATGGGCAGGAAAAGCAATGCCAAGAGCCAGCCCCCACTCATCCTCAGGTGAATCTCCACCTTCTTGGCCACAGTTAAAGATGGGGGAAGAAAGATATGTCAGCTGTCCCAGCTCTCCCTCTGTGACCCAAATGATAGGGTTTGAGTCTCACTTGCTCTGTGACTTTAGACAAGTCATTCTATCTACTCCTCACCTACAAAACAGAGCTAAGGATCTCTACCCTCATTGGCTTGGGAGAAGGATAAAAGGATGTAATGCATGTATGACACCTAACCTAGCAAATGCCTGGCACATAATGGGAGCTAAGTAAGTCCTCCTGCTCTATTTCCTGTTCTATCTGGTAAAACCTATTTTTCTCTCTCTCTCTCTCTTAATATTTTTATTGATTTCAGAAAAGGGAGAGGGAGAGAGAGATAGAAACATCAGTGATGAAAGAGAACCATCTATTGGCTGCCTCCTGCATGCTTCACACTGGAGATCAAGCCTGCAACCCAGGAATGTGCCTTGACTGAGAATCGAACCTTGACCTTCTGCTTCATAGGTCACTGAGCCATGCCAGCCAAGCTCATCTCTTAACTCATTAATTTCCTCCAACACCTTGGAGAAAAAGGAAGCAGGAATGTGCTCATTTTCTGTTGTGGTTTTTTGTTTGTTTGTTTTAGTTGTATGTGTGTGTGAGAGAGAAAGAGAAAGAAAGAGAGAGGGAGAGAGAGAGTGTGTGTGTGCCCATTTTATGGAGGGAGAAACTGAGGCAGAGGCAGATTAAAGTCTGGAACTGAGAATGACAGGCTCTTGAGTCCCTGACTGATGACAGACTGTTGGCAAAAGAGTGAGACTAAGGGGGAGACAGGCTTGGATTCAAATCCTTGATAGATCTCCTTCTGTGCTGTTTACTTACCTTCCCACTATAATATCAGCAGCTCCTTAAAGGGTAGAGGCTGGGTCTGATCACTGCCTTATCCCTAGGATTTAGAGTAGTACATACCACATAATAAGCATTTGATAAATGAATGAATGAATGGATGACCTTGTGAGAGTGTCATATTCTGCAGAGGGTCAGTGTGAGAGGTCAGTGCCAGAGTGGGGCTGGACAAGGGATGTACAGAGCCAGTAGAGAGATTGTGGGGAGGTTGCCAATCTAACGTACTTGGGCATATCAGGAGGCAGCCTTGGCACTTTGTACTGGGAAGTGCCTGGAAGTTGAATGAAAGCTGTGTGCGGTCCAGTTCTTGCTGGCAGCTCACCCCGCTGTCACCCCCAACAAACACATTCACTAAGGAAGCCAGCAGAGGACCAGAGGTGGGAGGATGAGTTTCTCCAGGAGTCCAGGGGGTCTGTTAAAGTCCCCTCTGGACAGGAGGCTTCCAATTGCTGGGCACCCCCAGTGCCAGAAGCCTCCAGTAAGGAGGGACCCTGGAGGAGGGAAATCAGTACAAGCTGTTTTTACTTATTTATGTATCTATATTTATTTATTTATTATTTTCTTTTTGTTGTTAACCCTCACCGAGGATATTTTTCCCTTAATTTAAAAAAAAATTTATTTTTACAATATACAAAATAAATCTATTACCAGATTGTAGTACAAAATAATAAGCCATTTACATGCAATAAACATTAATATTTCAAGATGAAAAGATTTTAAATATAATATTACCAAAACTATACTAACATAGTATAATATCACAAGAGTTGTAGGAAATATTAAAAATCTGCAAATAAGAGGATTACTTCTATTATATTCTAAAATATTTTTTCTCTGCATCTATTTTTGTTCATCAGTTTATATTTCTCATTATATTCTGCAAATGAGTGAGATCATGTGATATTTATCTTTCTCTGGCTGGCTTATTTCACTTAGCATATTTCACTTCAGGTCCATTCATGCTGTTGCAAATGATAAGAATTCCTTCTTTTTTACCACAGCATAGTATTCCATTGTGTAGATATACCACAGTTTTCTAATCCACTCATCTGCTGATGGTCACTTAGGCTGTTTCCAAATCTTAGCTATGGTATATTGTACTGCTATGAACATAGGGGTGTATATATTCTTTCTTTCTTCCTTTCTTTCTTTCTTTTTTAATTTTTGTAAGAGTTTATTTGAGCCAAACTGACCCATATATCCTTTCTGATTGGTGTTTCTGATTTCTTGGGATATATTCCTAGAAGTGGGATTACTGGGTCAAATGGGAGTTTCATTTTTAATTTTTTTGAGGAGACTCCATACTGTTTTCCACAGTGTCTGCACCAGTCTGCATTCCCACCAGCAGTGCACGAGGGTTCCTTTTTCTCCACATCCTCACCAGCATTTGCCCTTTGTTGATTTGTTGATGACAGCCATTCATCAATGAGATGGTACCTCATTGTCATTTTGATTTGCATCTCTTGGATGATTAGTGATTTTGAGCATGTTTTCATGTCTCTCAGCCTTCTGTATGTCCTCTTTCAAAAAGTATCTACTTAGGTCCTTTGCCCATTTTTTGATTGAATTGTTTACCTTCTTTTTGTTAAGTTGTATGAATTCCCTGTAAAATTAAACCCTTATTGGAGATGTCATTGGCAAAAATGTTCTTCCATGCAGTGGGCTTTCTTGTTAAGCTTTTTATTTTTATATAGTCCCATTTGTTTATTTTCTCCTTAGTTTCCATTGTCCTAGGAGCTATATCGGTGAAGATATTGCTATGACATATGTCTGCTCTTTTGCTTCCTATGGATTCTTCTTGAAATATTAATGTTTATTGCATATAAATGGCTGATTATTTTATGGTTTCCCTTATTACATTTAAATCCTTTATCCAGTTTGAGTTTATTTTTGCGTATGGTATAAGTTGGTGGTCTAGTTTCTTTCTTTCTTTCTTTCTTTCTTTTTTTTTTTTTTTTTGCATGTTTCTGTCCAACTTTCCCAACACCATTTATTGAAGAGACTGTCTTGACTCCATTGTATACTCTTGCCTCCTTTTTCAAATATTTGGGCATAATGGCTTGGATTGATTTCTGGTTCTCTGTTCAGTTCCATTGGTCTATATGTCTGTTCTTGTGCCAGTACCAAGCAGTTTTCAGAACAGTGGCTTTGTAATATAGCTTGATATCTGGTATTATGAACCTTCCAACTTTGTTGTTCTTTCTCAGGATTGCTACCGCTATTCAGGGTCTTTTTTTATTCCATATGAAGAGTTTGTTCTAGGTCTGTGAAACATGCTACTGGTATCTTAATAATGGGTGTTTTTTACATATTTTTATTGATTTCAGAGAAGAAGGAAGAGAGAGAGACACACAGAAACATTAATGATGAGAATCATTGACTGCCTTCCGCACACCCCCCACTGGGAATCAAACCAGAAACCCAGGCATGTGCCCTTGACCAGAATCAAACCTGGGACCCTCAGTCTGCAGGCTGACACTCTATCCACTGAGCCAAATGGGGTAGGGCTGCTATTAGTATCTTAATGGGGATTGCATTGAATCTATAGATTGCTTTGAGTAGTATGGACATTTTATGGATGTTGAGTCAACCAATCCATGAACACAGTATATTCTTCCATTTGTTTATGTCTTCTTCTATTTCTTTTTTAAACTCCATTGATTTTTAGGGAGATTAGAAAAGAGAGGGAAAGAACAGAGAGAAACACATCCTTTGGTTGCCTCTTGCACACGCCCCTACCAGGGCCTGGGCCAGAGAGGAGCCTACAACCAAGGTATGTGCCCTTGACAGGAATCGAACTCAGGACCCTTTGGTCCACAGGCTAACACTTTGGCCACTGAGGCAAACCAGCTAGGATAGAACAAGCTGTTTCTAAAAGATAGCCAATTCTCTTCTGATTTATCATTGGGAGGAGATCATCCTTTTGTTTGACAAGAAAAGAAATAAAGGAAACAAATCACTTTATATTTTTAATAAAGAAAAACTTCAATGTATTTTATTTCAATGCTTCTAATTTATGAGAAAAACTTATTAATGCTACATTCATCAATACTTAATTTGGAAAGCAAGAAGACCCAACATTTTACTGGGACTACATAATTTAGCACAGTACCAGGCACCATACTAGAACAACAACAAAAGAACACACAAAATTGAAGTATGAGTGATGGCAGACATTCTTAAACTCCAGGGGATCAGTGAACCTCCCAAAATTGTATACAAAAAGTTGTGTAGTGCATGCACTTTTCTGGGGAGAGGTCCCACCACTCCAATCAACTTCTAAAGGAGCCAAACAGTACAGAGCAGAATTCTCATCTCCTTCCCTATATTTTCAGTAAAGAAAGCTGTGGACTCACCTCAGGAAGTTCACTCTTGCAATTTTCATGGAAAAGGGGTAGAAAGGAAAACAAATAAAAGTAACTTGCAAGGACTGGACAGGGGAAAACTCCAAAGTACTGTTTACCTTGTAAGTTAAGTAACATGTTCTGGTTTAGAGAACAGAAACGGGGACCTAAGTGGTAATATAAGCTGGAAGCAAGGAGACTCTTATCAGATTTTGCAAATCCTTAAAACACTAAAAACTTAAGTATAAATAAAGCAATAGCAAGAACTTAAAATGCAATTTAACTCAAGTCCACTTTTCAGTTTCTGCATATTAACTTATTTTTATTTTTGAATATCACAAACTTCAACCAGAATATTATAAAAATAATAATATTCTGCATGCGTCTAACGAAATCTGACAAAGGACAAGTATCCAGTCTACTTGCATTATACTATGAAGTTTTAACTGAACAGCCAATTAACATATATTTATGATCATTAAGTACAGGTAACAATGAAAAAGGCAATGCATTAATCTGATGACATCCTATCACTATGCAATGTTTATTAACACTACTAGTAATTATCCTAGAGCAGTGGTCGGCAAACTCATTAATGAACAGAGCAGCAAACCGCGGAGCCGCAGTTTGCCGACCACTGTCCTAGAGCATAGGAGGATTTTCCCTCAAAAGTAAACTTCAGGGATTAAATATCATCACCATCATCACTGCTGAGGATCAGTCTGCTGCATGTAGATAGCACCCTTTCTTCCCAAACATTCCCCCCCATACGGACCACAGTCCCTTTCTCATCAGAATCATCAAACTTCTCACAGGAATCCTCATCTTCTAACATGTTTTCATCTATACTTTCTTCATCGTCCTTTGCATCTACTTCATCTTTATTTTAGTCTAAATATTCAAGCATCTTTTCATCTGCATCTTCTTCCTCCTTTTATCAGCACCTTCAAGCCCCTTTTCATCTACATCTTCTTCATCCTCTTTTTCATCAGACTCATCATCAAAAACTTTTTTATATGCGTCTCCTTCTTCCTTTTCATCTGATTCTTCCTTGTCAAACTCAGAGCCTTCCTCATCGATAACTTTTTCAGAGCTACCATCATTAAATTGTGATCTTTCAGAGTCATTTTCTTCTAACTCTTCAAGGCTTTCTTTAAACTCATCGCAGCCATTCTCACTTTAATGGACCTTTTAGTTATGCAATGGAAGCCTCCATCCTCCTCCCCCCACATCCTCCTCCGGAGTAAGGGTGAAAGACTAGGCTCCTTGACATAACAATGGAAATGGAAGCTGTTTTCTGATGGCCAATGTCTCCACCAGCTTAGGGCTAACTGGGAGGTAAGCTAAGACCCTAATTGAGGGGTTCCCTTTCTTCTCCAGGAGCCTTCAAGGAGAAAAGGACTTGGACCTCGGATGAGTGTTGGGCAGAGATCAAAGTTTGGCTGAGTCCTTTTTGGTCACTGTCAAGATGATTAGGAAAGAAGTACTTGCAAGTAAGGCAGAGCTATTTGGAGGGCACCTACTGTGTGCCAGGCTCTTGAGATATAGTGGTGAAGTCTATAGTAATTGAAAGATTTAAAAATTTTTCCCTGGCCAGGTAGCTCAGTTAAATGTCATCCCATTCATTGGGATCAGATCAGATCAGGGCGCATGCCTAGGTTGCCAATTCAATCCCCAGTCTTATGTTCATAGCAGCACAATTTATAGTAGCTAAGATTTGGAGCCCTAGCAGGTTTGGCTCAGTGGAAACAGCCCAAGTGCCCTTCAGTAGATGAGTGGATAAAAAAGCTATGGTACATTTACATCAATACTTTGCAGCAACAAAAAAGAAGTATCTCTTACCCTTTGAGACATCATCGAGGGTCCTGGAGAGTATTATGCTAAGTGAAATAAGCCAGTCAAAGAAAGACAAGTATCACATGATCTCACTCACATGTGGAATTTAATGAACAAAATAAATTGATGAATAAAATAGATCCAGAGACATGGAAGCATGGAACAGATTGTGGAACCTCAGAGGGAAAGTTTGGGATGGGGGGAAGAGGGGAGCACATGTTGTGAGTGTGTGGGAAGAGATCAACCAAAGAACTTATATGTAAAACCCATGGATACTGACAATAGTGTGGTGAAGGCCTGGTGAGGGGGAGAGGGGGAGGACTAGAAGGGGTCACTGGGGAAAACAGGGAACATATGTAATACTTTCAATAATAAAGATTTTTAAAAAGAATTTATAAATGCTTGCCTAATAGAGAATCTGTAATAAATATTAATTTCTATTATAAAAAATAAATGGAAAAAATATTCTCAGGGAGGATTAACAACAACAACAAAATCATACTAGTAAATAAGTGGAACAACAAATGGATGTCTCTTTCTCAAATCAATTTTTTAAAAAAATATTTCTTTATTGATTTCAGAAAGGAAGGGAGAGGGAGAGAGAGAGAGAAACATGATGAGAGAGAGAATCATTGATTGGCTGCCTCCTGCACACCCCGCACTCCCCCCACACTGGAAATCCAGCCTGCAACTCGGGCATGTGCCCCTGGCCAGGATCAAAACTGGGACTCTTCAGTCCGCAGGATGATGCTCTATCCACTGAGCCAAACTAGCCAGGGCCAAATCAATTTTTTTTTAAGATTTTTTTTGAAATATTAAGAAACCCTGGTTGGTTTGGCACAGTATATAGAGCATCGGGCCTGTGGAGTGAAGAGTCCAGTCAAAGGGCACATGCCAGGGTTGCTGGTTCAATCACCCAGTAAGGAGCATGCAGTAGGCAACCTCTCTACGTTTCTCTCTCATCACTGATTTTTTTTCTCTCTCTCTCTCTTCCTCTCTCTCTCTCTCTCTCTCTCTCTCTCTCTCTCTCTCTCTCACACACACACACACACACACACATAATGAAGAAGAAAAATAGCAAGTCCTAAATAATCATAGCTAGCATTACAAAGCAAGTGCTCATGTCAAGCAGTGTTCTAAGGCTTATACATACTAACATGTCTACTTTTTGTGACCACTTCTTGGGGATGATACATTATCATTATGCCTGTTTTGCTGAGGAGAAAATGAAGATACAGATGGAGTACCTTGCCAAAGCCATGTGTGATGAGATTGAGCCCTTCAATCTGACCTCTGAATTACTTCCCCATGACCACGACCTCCCGGCCCACACCCTACCCCACACTCAGTTTCTTTCTCCATGCTCAAAGAAGAGAAGACCTGAAGAGGAACCTGGTAAGTCCAAAGGGCTGCTGCTGCTTCTTCTTTTTTTTAAATATATATTTTATTGCTTTTTTACAGAGAGGATGGGAGAGTGGTAGAGAGTTAGAAACATCAATGAGAGAGAAATATGGATCAGCTGCCTCCTGCACACCTCCTACTGGGGATGTGCCTGCAACTAAGGTACCGGAATCGAACCTGGGACCTTTCAGTCAATAGGCCGATGCTCTATCCACTGAGCCAAACCAGGTAGGGCCCAAAGGGCTTCTTCTGAGGAAGGGAGCTGAGACCTAAGAATGAGATGGAACTGAGCAGACCTAGAGAGAAAAAAACACCTTTCCTGGAAGTGGGAGCCACAAATGCAAAAGTAAGGTGGACACAAGGAAGGAATGGAGATGGGCGCAGGGACAGGCCATGCCTAGCATTTTAAAGGAAGCTATTGGAAAATTGAAAGGGTGGTTATGATCGGCACAGTCAAGCACAAAATACATACGGAGTCAGAGTGTATTTTAATATCACTCGGAAGGTTGTGCAGAGATTGGATGGGGATGGGCGCAGAGGCAGTGTGCTAGCCACTACATGGCGACTCCGCAGGAGACAGAGGAGCCAGGCTGGGCCAAGATCTGCACAGGCGAGCGGGTGAGAACTGCAGGGTCTTGTTCCGAAAGGGTGATGAGCAGGAGATGGAGAGCAAGGTCTAGACTAGAACTTCCAAGTCTGGCCCGAATGGGGCAAAAGAAGCGGAGTCTGAGGGGGGTGTGCTGCAGGCTGGGGCGGGGCCTTTGGGATTCGGCTGATCCGTCGGCCGCTCAGCGCTTTGGGGTTCAGGAACTGGCCTCCAGGTGGGTGGGATTCTGCGCCGCTCGCAGCCCCGCGGCTGTCAGGATAGCAGGTCCAGGAGGGGCCGGGCTCGAGGTGGGCGGGGCGCTGGGCTGCCCGGCTCCACGCGGCTTTCGGGAGCGCATTCCCAGCTCTCCGGCCCCAGGCGGAGGAGCGCCCTGGCTGAGTCCTCGGTCCCCTCTGGGCTAGGGGATCGGCCTGGCAGGAGCTAGGACCAGGGCCACAGAAGACCCAGGTGAGCCAGGACCCTGTGCCGGCAGCTGTTCCGCGGAGGCTCCAGGTGTACCGAGCCCCGCTGCGGACCCTGGCTGCACTCCCAGCCGCCAGGGGGCGAGCGGCGACGCGGCTCCGGGAGCTGCCCCATCCCAGCCAGGGGACCCGGCTGTCCGCTCGGCAGGGTGGGTGGAGGGGGACGGTAAATCAGTAACCCGCAGTGCACACAGGGCCTTTTGTCCCGCTCCGTCCAAAGAGCACCCTGGCCGCAGAGCTGGTTACTCATTGCCCACCGGGCGGGGGGCGGACAGGCTGTCTCTGCGGCTCCTCCTGGGGACCCGCCGACTTGTACCTCCCCCCAGGGTGGCGGAGTAGGGGTGAAGGAGGAAGAGCTCGCCTGTTCCTCAGCTGCTGGAGTGTCTGCGCGCCCCGAGTGGGGATGAGAAAGCTCAGGCTCGAAGAGGTGCAGTCATTTGCCCAGGGTCCCCCAGCGCTTGAGTGCGGGAGGTTGGAAGTGAACCCTGGACTACCTGGGGCCAGAGTCAGGCACTGCGGTCCCCTGTCTGCTTGTGACCTTGCTAAAGACCCTGGGGTGATGAGGTCAGGGTAGCCTGGAGGTGAAAATATAACGTCCACCGGCCTCCCCAGCCCATCCCCAACCGGAGCTGTGAATCCAGAGAGCTGAGCTGGTCGATGGAACAACAAATGGATGTCTGGGAGGGGGGCTGTACCAGGAGGGGCCACGGAAACAGAGGGGGTGCAGAGAGAGTGGCATCTGAGCCAGGTGGAGAAGAGAAATGGGACACAGAGGTCAAGAGACAAGATGTGCCCAGTTCTGAAAGCCAGTGGCTTCAGTGCTGAAGGTACTGAAGGGGCAGACTGTGCAACCTGAGTGGCCCAAGCAGGGACGGAGGACTAGGATGCTGTACAGTGTGGACTGGATCGCGCTGGGCTCAGGCAGCCATTAAGGACTTGTAAGCTGGTGGGGAGGGGGCTGACATGGCAGCCTTGTAATTTTTAAAGCCTGCTGGAGAATAGAGGCCCACGCTAGAGATGACTATGGCCTGCCCTGGGTCCAGGAAGTGGAGGTGGGATAGACTGGGGAGGGATTGAGGAGGCAGAATGCACTGGAAATGGGGCAGAGGTGAGGAGAGGGGATGATGCTCCAGAGATGATGCTCAGCTGCAGGGGCAACCCAGGGAAGAGGGAAATAATGGCTTCGCCCACAACAAGCTAAGTGCCCCCTGCCTCAGAGCCAGAGCTGGACAAGAGGCTGTGGCTGAAGAGAGAGGGGGTGGGTTTCCTGGGCAAGGTAGACCCAGAGACCCCAGTACCCCTGACTGTCACCCAGCTCCAGGTAATAATATAGCCAGTGGGTCTCCAGGACTACACTGGTCACCCTCTTACACTGCCCTTGCTGACGCTCAGTTTTGAGTGCTCCTTTGAGGGTAAGGAGACATCGTTGGTGGCATTTGGAAGAGGATAATCAGATGGGGTGGGTACATCACACCTGACAGGACCTGAAGTGATTGGCAGAGGGCAGACCCTGGGTGACAATTACAGGGAGGAGATGGGGAAGGAGACCATTCCAACATTCTGTGTACCCAGCTCCTTCATGCTTTTTTTTTCTCTCTCTCTCTACATACATTTTCTCTCTCTCTCTCTTTAATATACTTTATTGATATTTTACAGAGAGGAAGGGAGAGAGATAGAGAGTTAGAAACATCAATCAGCTGCCTCCTGCACACCTCCTACTGGGGATGTGCCTGAAACCAAGAATGCCCTTGACCGGAATCAAACCTGGGACCCTTCAGTCTGCAGGCTAACACTCTATCCACCAAGTCAAACCGGTTGGGACTACATACATTCTCTTTTATCCTCAAAGCAGTCCTATGAGACCAGCGGCCCAGACATGGTCAGGGACAAGCAAGTTGGTAAGAGCTAGGATTTGAGCTTGGCTCTGTCAGAAACCAGAGTCTAGATTCTTTACAGGAGCCTGCATTACCTCAGATGGAGTTGTGGGGACACAAAAAGCAGAGATATTCCCAGGATGCAGTTGCGGTTCAGAAAGAGGAAGAACTGCTAGCCATGGAGTGTGCTGCCTTGTTAGTAGTAAGCACCCTGCCATTGGAGGTATCCAAAGCTGGTCATGGAAATGTCAGCAATGCTAATAAGGAGTGGGGATCAGATCAGATAGTATCCAGATGCTGAAATTTGGCCTTGTATTATATTTCAGATTTTGGTGGGGTTTTTTTTTTGCTCTTCAGAAATAAATTCATTTATTCAGCAAAAAATAAATCATGTGTGCTAAGAGTGAACAGAAGATATGTTCCATTCTCTGCTTGCCTCCAAGAAAAGAATCCCGAAACTGCCCTTTCTGTGAACTTGTGCCAAGGTCTCAGCAGGACCCTGCAGAGCAGGAAGCCCCGCCCACGCTCTCACCCGCCCTGTACAACCTACTGTGCAGCAGCCTTGGGCTCTGCAACAGCAGGCCAGCTTCCAGTCTGCCCTGCTGCTGCATGGCAGGGGGGCTTGGAAGTGCCCAGCCATTTCCTGTCTCAGTTTCCTCATCTGCAAAATAAGGAATAGCACCAGCCAAGGTGCACATGAAGCAAGAACTCTTCTCCCTTCCTGTTTCAGGAAGGCCATCGGTGGGAAACCCAGCCTGGGCCCCGTGAGCAACAGGAAGAAGATGCAGTTGCTGCTGGTCCTGTTGGGGGTACTCCTGAGAGCATCCTGGGCGCCAACTTTGTCCTTTGAGACCTCTGAGGAAATGGAGCTGGGTATGACCTCTAAGGTGGGAGAGGGGGATATGGGTGGGAAGAGTTGGCAGCAAAAGGGGGTTGAGCAAAGCTGGAGAGGATCCTGGCCCAGGCCCTGGGGAGGTGGCAGCAGATGGCAACCATTGAAACTCAGTGTCTGGCTCCCAGAAAGCATCCACCTATCTCTGTGTCCGTGAAAGAGGACTGGCCTTGCAGGGCCCAGGGCCCTGAGCTGGGCTGCAGAGCTGGTGGTGAGCCCCTTGGATGTGTGTGCGTGTATGTTCTGTGCACTGTGGTGTGGCTTGGGAGGCCCAGGCTCCACGTGTGGTGTATGCATTGGGAGGATATTATGACTTGGAGTGGTGTGATGTGTGTCCTGTAGCATGTGCTGTGTGTGTGTGTGTGTGTGTGTGTGTGTGTGTGTGTGTGTGTTGGACAGTGTTATGTTCAGCCCAGCAGGTGTGCTACTCACCATATGTGTGGTGTGCAACAGAGGCATGGCCTTACCTCTGCATGTAGCATCTATAGCATGTGGTTGTGTGTATGTGGAGGGGCAATAGGTGTCCAGCATGTGTCTGAGGTGCTCGTGCCCTGCATGTGCAGCATGTTCTCTCTATGTGGGGGCTGCCTCAGCTGGGGCTGTGAGGTTCACTGACCTCTGCCCTTGGCCCACAGAGCCATGCCTGGCCCCCAGCCCAGAGCAGCCAGAACAAGAGCTGACCGTGGTCCTTGGGCAGCCTGTGCAGTTATGCTGTGGGAGGGCTGAGCGTGGTGGCCACTGGTACAAGGAGGGCAGTCGCCTGGCACCTGCTGGCCGGGTACGAGGCTGGAGGGGCCGCTTGGAGATCGCCAGCTTCCTACCAGAGGATGTTGGGCACTACCTCTGCCTAGCACGAGGCTCCATGTTTGTCCTGCACAATGTCACCTTGGTTATGGATGGTAAGGGGGTCTGGCAGGGGCTAGGGGGTGCCTAGGGAGAGACTCTTCCTGTCCTGGCCTCATGTATCTCCCTTTATCCCTCACCTAGACTCCTCGACCTCCAGCAATGGTGATGAGGAACACAATGGCCCTTCAAATGGGCATGTGTACCCACAGCATGGTCAGTATAAGTCCTCGAGGACTCATTTCCCTACCCCCCAGCTGCTCCCTGAGAAGAGACCTGTGTGGAAGCAGGTAGTCATCCTGGGGGCACTAAGTTCTTCCTTCTCCTCCAGCACCCTACTGGACACACCCCCAGCGCATGGAGAAGAAACTGCATGCAGTGCCTGCTGGGAACACCGTCAAGTTCCGCTGTCCAGCTGCAGGAAACCCCACGCCCACCATCCGCTGGCTCAAAGACGGACAGGACTTCCATGGGGAGCATCGCATTGGAGGCGTTAGGGTGAGTCTCTGAATTCCAAGACCACCTGCTCCCTCACCGGCCCCCTCATACCTATAAACCAACCCCCTAGTTGCTTCTTGAATAAAGAAGGCCACAGTGTTGCCCCAGAAGAAGCACTAGGCTGTGGACAGCTCTGGTTCACGTTCCCAGTCTGCCACTCTCTGGCAAGTGACTTGGCCTCTCGAGCCACTCCATTTCTAAAGGAGGAAGGATCCCTGACAGCATCACTAAGTTTGGGCAGCTCATTCTCATGGTGAGACCCTGCAAGATCAGCTCCAGGCTGTAATGAGAAAACTGAGACTCAGAGGGCAAAAATGGCACAGCTAGGAAGGGCTCAAAAAAAAAAATTAAAAATAAATAAATAAATAAATAAATAAATAAAACTCAGGGCTCAGACATTTCTTAGAGTCTTCTCCATTGTCCCAAAGTTCCTAGCCTTGCCCTCTCCTTCTCTCACCCTTCTCCCCTCATGGGCATGAGTAGGTGACCCCTCATGAACACTTCCCCTTCCCCCAGCTGCGCCATCAGCATTGGAGCCTGGTGATGGAAAGCGTGGTGCCCTCAGATCGTGGCACATACACCTGCCTTGTGGAGAATTCGGTGGGCAGCATCCGCTACAGCTATCTGCTGGACGTGCTGGGTGAGCGGATGGGCAAGCAAGGCAGTGTGGGGGGTGGAAGCCCAGAATTTGCCCCAGTGAGAGCCCAGTCTGGCAGGCAACATGGACGGAGTCTTAGATGACTCCCTCCAACTGCTTAACGTGTGCTGATGGGCGTGAGGGAAGCACAGAGGGTGACGTGGGCCTGGAGGAGCAGAGATTAGCCAAGAAGAAAAGTAGAAAAGACATTGAGGCAGAGGGCACTGGTTCAGTAAAGGCCTTCAAGTGTAAAGAATATAATGCATTTGTGGGGAGATGTATGCCTGGGGTGTGGCATTTTTATGGGGAGCCAGGCCATGAAGGGTTCTGAAGGCTAGGCTGAGAAATTGTCCTTGACCGCAAAGGCAATGGGGAGCCATGGAAGGTTTAAGCAGGGTGAGCAGAAGACAGACAGGTCTGAGCTGCATTATCAGGAAGGTCTCTCCCTTGAGCTGGGGAAGTTGGAGGCAGGTGACCAGGGTGCTTCTGTGGGTGCCGCTGGTCAGGGTTGACGGCCCGGCCTGGCCCCCAGAGCGGTCCCCGCACCGGCCCATCCTGCAGGCAGGGCTCCCGGCCAATACCACAGCTGTAGTGGGCAGTGACGTGGAGCTGCTATGCAAGGTGTACAGTGACGCCCAGCCTCACATCCAGTGGCTGAAGCACATTGTCATCAACGGCAGCAACTTCGGTGCCGACGGCTTCCCTTATGTGCAAGTCTTGAAGGTCCAGCCCCTGCGGTGCCTGAGCCCTCCCTACCCTTCTCCCATGGTGGGGAGGGTGATGGCAGCTCCCTTCCTGGCCCCGGGCCCCGCTGTGACCCCTAATGTGTCTCCCCTCCTCAGACCACAGACATCAATAGCTCAGAGGTAGAGGTCCTATACCTTCGTAACGTGTCGGCCGAGGACGCAGGCGAGTACACCTGTCTGGCAGGCAACTCCATTGGCCTCTCCTACCAGTCGGCCTGGCTCACTGTGCTGCCAGGTGAGCGCCTAAGGTGGCCAGAAGAGGCTTCAGGATCCTACTCCGCTCCAGCAGTGGGCTGACCTGCGGGGTGGACATTATCCCTTGGCCTGTGGGATCTAAGCTCGGGACATGGCTTGTGGGTTTGTGTTGGATTCTGCATGTAGCAGTCCCTCTGCATGTTGACCTGTGACTGTCAGGGAGATCCAGGACTATGTGGAACTGGGTGTAATTATAGTTTTCTTGGTGTGTGCATCCTGTGTGTGGTGGGAGCTGTGAGGGCCTGACTGAGAGGGTACAGGGTCAGCCATCTGACCACTGACTGGTCAGTTCTGTGTCTGCGGACAGAGGAGGACCTCGCATGGGCAGCAGCAGCGCCTGATGCCAGATACACAGACATCATCCTGTACACGTCGGGCTCTCTGGTGCTGGTGGTGCTCCTGCTGCTGGCCGGCCTGTATCGCGGACAGGTGCTCCATGGTCGGCACCCCCGGCAGCCTGCCACAGTGCAGAAGTTGTCCCGCTTCCCTCTGGCCCGACAGGTACTTCGCATCCCCGCCCCCGTGTCCCATGGTGAGACTCTCGGCCTGCCGTCCCACCTAGGTTCAGTGCCAGCAGGCTCACCGTGTCTCCCACTTTGCAGTTCTCCCTGGAGTCAGGCTCCTCAGCCAAGTCAAGCTCGTCCCTGGTGCGGGGCGTCCGTCTTTCCTCCAGCGGCCCTCCCTTGCTTGCTGGCCTCGTGAGCCTAGACCTCCCTCTGGACCCACAGTGGGAGTTCCCCCGGGACAGGTATGCTGTGCAGAGTGAGGGTGAGGAGGCAGGCTCCAGGCGGGAAGGACGCCCAGACGGTTGAGACCTCGGCTTTCTTGATTTCTAGGCTGGTGCTTGGGAAGCCCCTGGGTGAGGGCTGCTTTGGGCAGGTGGTGTGTGCAAAGGCCTTAGGCATGGACCCGGCCCAGCCTGACCAAGCCAGCACCGTGGCCGTCAAGATGCTCAAGGGTGAGTGTAGCAGCCTGGGGCAGGTACGGTGGCCTTGGGACTGACAGAGGGAGCTCATAGTGCTGTCAGGTGAGCACTAGGGGCCAGGAGAGGCTGTCGGATCCCACCCTTGGGCCTGAGGCCCAACTTCTGAGCCTCAGTTTCCTCACATGTCCCTACCTCTGAGGTTCATAAAAATTCCTGATGCATAAAATCTTACTCATTGGGATGATGGTGACTATAAGGATTGGGGGTAACTGGGGTTTACTATCCCCTGTCTGTTCTGACCCTATGTAAGCTTTGGCCTCAAGTAACCTTGTCAGCTGTGTAGGACACCACTTCATTCCCCCCAAGCCACACCCTCGGGCTCCCCAGGGCCCTTCCCAGATCTGTCCTGTTGTTTCTGCCACTCTAGAACAGCCTCTCTGCTTAAGTTCAGTCCCAGCCTCCAAGCAGGAGCCCCAAGGTGCTTAGAGCACTCCTGGAATCTACCACAGGGGCCTCTCACTGCTATCTCCCAGGCCCCTCTACAAGAGTGGCCCAAACCACTGTTCTGTTCTCCACCCCCTCACCCCTAGCTCCTCTCTGCACAGCTGGGGCCACCTGGCACTTTCCCGGAGGCAGAGATTGAGAAATGTGCATTGCGAGGTCTGGTGGGGAGGGTATGTCATTGGCCCAGGGCCACAGGTCAGCCCTGAGGGCCCGCCCTGCTCCACAGCCTTCTTCCAGGCCTCCCCTAGCTGTGCCCCACTGGCGGCTCCCTGAATTCCCAGGCCAGATGGACGCCAGGCCCTGGTCAGACAGACCTCAGGGCGCCAGCCTGCTTTCCACCCCCAGGAGCTCTCACCCCATTCAGGGACTAATGCCAAGCCCTGCAGACAAGCTTCCTTCCTGCTCAGAGCTCTTCCCCCTCTCCTGTTTCCTGGCCCCTCACAGGCAGGCCTACTTCTTTTAGATCCTTGATTCTTGTTGCATCCTCACAACTGCTCTGAGAGAGAGGGCATGATACGGTATTCATTTCATACAAGAGGATCCTGGGGTTCAGAGAGGTTAGGTGACTTTATCAAGGCTACACAGCCTACTGGCCCGACAGGTACTACGCATCCCCGCCCCCGTGTCCCATAGTGAGACTCTCGGCCTGCCATCCCACCTCAGTTCAGTGCCAGCAGGCTAACCGTGCCTCCCACTTTGCAGTTCTCAAACCTTCTTGACTCCTGGTCCAGCGCTTCATGTCCTCTCCCCAACCCTACAGCCTACCTTGTGTAGTCACCCTGGCTGTCACCCTTGCAGACAACGCCTCTGACAAGGACTTGGCAGATCTGGTCTCTGAGATGGAAGTGATGAAGCTGATCGGCCAACACAAAAATATTATTAACCTCCTGGGTGTCTGCACCCAAGAAGGTGGGGTGAAGTGGGCCTAGGGCCGGGAGGGGGGGTGGTTGTGGCAAAGAGCACAGCCTTGGCAGCCTCCCTGTCCTCCTCACCTTTGCAGGCCCCCTGTATGTGATTGTGGAGTGTGCTGCCAAGGGAAACCTGCGGGAGTTCCTGCGGGCCCGACGCCCCCCGGGCCCGGATCTCAGCCCTGATGGGCCTCGGAGCAGTGAGGGGCCGCTCTCCTTCCCTGCTCTGGTCTCCTGCGCCTATCAGGTGGCCCGAGGCATGCAGTACCTGGAGTCGCGGAAGGTGAGGGCAGTAGCAGCACTCTGGGCCACTCCCAACTGCTCCATCTCCATATCTTTATGACCCTGGCATTCAATATCTCCAAGGTCTCCCTCTCGCCCCTTTCTCATTACCCTACGTCTTTCTGTATGTAGATTTCAGTGCATGTCCCATGCCAGCCTCACCTACTCCCTAACCATAGGCAGGGCAGGGAAAGAGTCTGGCTGAGAGAACGTGAGGGCCCTGATGTTGGAATGCTCAGGTCTCCCCTCTGCATCCTGACTTCCTCATCTGTAAAAGAGGTGATGATCCCTACCCACCGAGGTTACCGAGAGATGTTACGTGTCCTAATAAGCCTAAGTCCCCTGCCCTGTCCCCAGTGCATCCACCGAGACCTGGCTGCCCGTAACGTGCTGGTGACAGAAGACAATGTGATGAAGATCGCTGACTTTGGACTGGCCCGCGGCGTCCACCACATTGACTACTACAAGAAAACCAGCAACGTGAGGGAGGCAGGGCAGAGCTGGGGGAAGGGGGGGCAGGACCTGTGGGACTGGCACCAATGCCTCCTCCTCTCCCCTCCAGGGCCGCCTGCCTGTCAAGTGGATGGCACCGGAGGCCTTGTTTGACCGAGTCTACACACACCAGAGTGATGTGTGAGTCCTGGATGGTGGGGGTCCTGAGTGTCTGCCAAGATCCTTGTCCTACCCCATAGAAAAGGCAAAGCATTTGCCCAAGGTCGCATAGCCCTATGACCTGAGTTGGACCAAACTCCAAAAAAAGCTCCTATGCCCACCCCTGCTTGATGAATTATACCCACAGGGCCCCCCTTTCCAGCCCCAGGAGCAGGGAGCAAAGCTGTGCCCTGCTGAGCCCTGGTTCTGCCTCCAGGTGGTCATTTGGGATCCTGCTGTGGGAGATCTTCACCCTTGGGGGCTCCCCATACCCTGGCATCCCCGTGGAAGAACTGTTCTCACTGCTGCGGGAGGGGCATCGGATGGACCGGCCCCCGAACTGCCCTCCAGAGCTGTGAGGCCATGCCCTACTCTCCCCCACTTTCCAGTCCTCACCCTCTGTTCTGACTTAGCCTCAGGGTCTGGCCCTGGGGAGGGATCAGCACCAACTCACTGTGACTGTCACCTCCTGGGCCCAGGCCCAGGGGGGAGGTCCTGGCTTCTGTGCCCTTTCACCCACCCCTCAGTACACTCCCTCCCTTCCCCACCTTCTCTGCCCACCCACGCAAGGCCATGAGGTCCTCCCTTCACTCAGGCCTGTGGGTGCTTCTGACCCTTCCCCACCTGTCTCAGGTATGGGCTGATGCGTGAGTGCTGGCATGCGGCGCCCTCTCAGAGGCCCACTTTCAAGCAGCTGGTGGAGGCGCTGGACAAGGTCCTGCTGGCCATCTCTGAGGAGGTACTCCTGTCCTGTGACCACCCTCTGCCCACTCCCCTTCAGGCTTTATCTGAGCTGACTATCAGGGCTGACCAGCACTATTCCCCGCAGTACCTGGACCTCCGCCTGACCTTTGGACCCTACTCCCCCGCCAGTGGGGACGCCAGCAGCACCTGCTCCTCCAGTGACTCTGTCTTCAGCCATGACCCCCTGCCACTGGAGCCCGGTTCCTTCCCCTGTCCTAGGGTGCAGACTTGAGCAGGAGCAGGAGGTTGTACAGGCAGGACATCCAGCAGCCTTGGGCCTCGTGGCTCTGTTGCAGCCTGGTGGTGGTTGATCTTGGCAGCCCCAGTCCATCTTCAGGGTGCTGTCCCAGGTCTCTGGTTTTGCTTTGGGGAGGTCTGTCCTTGGTCCTGAGGTCCCTAGTTGAAGCTTTCAGCTCTGGCCTTGGGTTCCCAACTCAGAGTTCAACCCTAATCACAAGGCCCAGCCCTTGCCCTGGGAGTCATAGCCCGAGCATTCTAATAGCCTGAATAATAGGGCTCTGCTTGGCATCCTGGGCCTTGACACTTGATCCTGATTCAGGGGTTTGGCTAAACCTGGCTGCAGGGCTATCCCAAACCTGCCTGCTTCCCTGCACCAAGAGAGACCTTGGACCTCTGAACCCCCTCCCCCAAGCCTCCCCACATTTCCCCTTTGCTGCTTGTCCCAGCATCTTGGTGGAAGGAGCTTTGGCCCTGTGCTCCTAGCTGACGCTAGAAGCCTGCCGAAAACACAGAAATCAATGGCCTTTTATAAATTATTTTTTGAAATAAACCTCCTTGTGCCTGATGTCTGCCTTGTATCCCAGATGGAGGGGGGGAAGGGTGGAGGGATCCCCAAGCTGGGAGTTCTGCCTAGGTGACAGGCTGACAGGGCTCTGTGCCAGGCCTTGGGTTCTCATCCACCTCCAGCTGCCTCAGCGTGGACCTCTGTCTTGGTCTCTCTCTCCCTGGCACCATCGTATGTATGTGATGGTGTGACCGGGCACTATGGGCAGAGGAGTCCACACGGCACCATCCACAGGACAGGACTCCTATACCCTGTGCACATGCGTGACCGGGAGCTGTTGCCAAGGGAGCTGGCAGTGCCCTTCCCCCATCTGCTCAGCATTAACCAAGCTGACAGTAAACACAGCACGAAAGCCCAAAACCCAACTCCGAGGCTGCCTCCTGCTCCCACGCTCTGCCGCTCAGGCTGGGAGCTGGGGCCCCGCGCTGCCCCGCCTGCCCTGGCCAGTCTCCCCAGCAGCAGCTGGTTGCCGTCCTCCCGGCTGGACTGCAGCTGTTCCTGCCTGCCTGGTCCTCCCCTAGGGAGCCCTCAAGGCCCTGTTCTCAGATGCCCTTGGGGTGGGGGAGAGTAGAGAGGATCAGCTTCCCGGGGATCTGAGCCTGGAACCTTCCTCAGTCCATCCCAAGGGTTACTACTGCTGCTCTCCAATCACTGGACCATGGAATGAGGGTGCCTGACCCAGGGCCTGGCTTTCTCTCCTGCCTTGTCCTCCTGGCACAGGACTGTCCAGAACTTGATGCTGGAAGACTGAGCAGCACCTCATGGCCATGGTTCTTTCCTACTCTGGGTCCCCCTCAAGCCCCCTCCATGCCTCTCTGAGTCACCATGTCCCAAACTGAACTACTCATCTCCCCCCAAAACGGCATCTCCTCCGGGGGCCTCCATCTCAGAGAAGGCGCAGACCAGGAGCCACAGAGTCACCCCCAACGCTTTCCCAAAGGGGGGGAAACACAGTGGAAGGTTCGAGGCCTGACACTTCCAGTACCTAAGGCCAGTGCTGTCACTTCTCCAACGGTCACTGACATGAGTGGGGTGCTCCTGCCCTGCGTGCCTCTCTGGGCTTCGGTTTAAGATGAGAAGAGGCTTGGGTGAGCACATGTGTGGGGGAGGACAGCAACCATGCAGAGTTCCTGAGTATTTCAGTGAGAACTAGTGCTTGGGCTCTGCAGCAGCCCCAGATCTGCTTCGCTCACATTCCTCTGCAGGTGGCTCCAGTGACAGGTTCCTAATGCAACTCTTGGCTTATGAACCTCCTGCACTCAAGAACCCAAATTGGCTCCCTGGAGCCCCTAAACTTTCTGATTGAGCCCCACCTCCAAACTTAAGTCTTCGCCCTGGCTGCCACTGATCAGTGACTATGTCCTTCATCAACCAACCAATCACAGGAGAAGCAGGTCTCTCAGAGCCTGGAGGAAAAGTGTTGGTTGGGGTAGTGTGTAACAACAAGTGGGTAAGAGATGAGAGTCCCCATTTTCCACTTCCTCACCATGAACCCACTGCCCTCTCAAACTCAGCCACCCACTACTCTCCCCGACCACAGCCTCACCAGACAGACCTTTCGTCCCACTTAATGGCAGGGAAACTGAGGGCTGTCACAGCCCAGGGTTACAAGGATGGTGCTCCAAAGGAGCTGAGTTGAACCTCCCCACCCCATCCCAGGCTCCCAGTGGGTCCCACGCACATGGGAGACCTGAGCCAGGTCACTCAGAGTGACGGGGCAGCTGCTTGGTAGGTTCCAAGGGCCAAGAGGAGCTCGGCTGCCCACCCTGTGCCCCCTCCCTGTCCACCTCCCTGGCAGGCACACACTTGCTAGGGCCCTTCCACATTCCTGATGTCGCATGTAAGAGTGAGACAGATGCTGCTAATTCCCGTGTAAGCTCGGCTGCCTCCTCTCCCCCCTCCCCCAAGCCTGCTCCGGGCAGCCCCGCAGCAGCTGGAGCCTGGGCCCCTTGGTCAGTCTGGGTTCGGAGTGGCCTCGCCTGTGACACTGGCCTCGGGCGCCTGTAGAAAAAGCATTAGTCACTCTGGACTTTGCCACTTGCTGGCCGAATGTATCAGTCAGGGTTCTGATGAGAGCAACAGATAGACAGCCACCGCTATCTGGGAGCCGGAGTCCAGGGACAAGAGGCTGCTGGTAGGAAGGTCAGGTGGTCACAGCATGGAAGGGGGGCTGCTATGACCGAAGTTACCCTCTGAGCCTGAAACACAGGAATGCTGCCACGCCTGGAGAGTGGTTTTAAGTGCTCTGTCAACAACTGGGATTAGGAGGGAATGGCCTCAGGGCCAGGCTGCCAAGATCTTATTCCCTCCTCAAGGCAGTCCTAACAGAAAGACATTCTTGTCCTGCTGCCCAGATAAGGACAACTGAGGCTCAGGAGGAGGAAATGGCTGGGCCGTGGTTGCACAGGAGTAAGTGGGAGAGTCCGTGCCTAAGACCAGGTGCCCTGTCCTACTGCAGAGCTCATTCCTGCTGCCCAGTAACTTGACCTTTCCAAGGACCAAGGGGGGCTGGGTGTGCAAAAGCAGGGACATCTGTTCATGGAGTGTTCACACTCAGGGGTGAATAGACATTCAGGAGGCCCAAGCACAGATGTGCCAGGCCCAATATTTTGGGCTTCAGCCCATGGCCTTTGGTTTCTGCCACCTCAGGGCCTTCACATGAGCACGATGTTCTTTCTGGGGCACACTCCTCTCCCCTCACCTGGCCAAGCTCTCCCTCTCCTCACCTTTTTAAAAAATACATGTTTTTATTGATATTTTTTAGAGAGAAGATAGAAATATTGATGATAGAGAAACATCAATCAGCTGCTTCCTGCAGGCCCCCTACTGGGGATCAGGCCCACAACCTGGGCATTGCCCTCACCAGGAATCGAATCAGCAACCTCTTGGTGCCTGGGACCAAGCTCAATCCACTGAGCCATGCTCTCTTCACCTTTTAAGTGTCACGCAAACCTCATTTCTCAGGGTGCCCTCTCTAAGACCCCTTCCAGGTTGGGCCCCCTGCTCTGACAGTCTCCTTGCAAAGAAAGCACAGGAAGCCAGCACTACTTGGATAGATTTTGAATCAGTCCTGAAACCCCAGCATATTTCCAAATCACCTGGAGGCCCTGGACCGCTGGTCCCACCCTAGAATCTCTTATTGAGTAGGTTTGAGGTGGAGTCGGGGAGGATAGCTGCTGGTCTGGAGGCCACACTTTGGGAATCAGGGTTTTTATAGAGATGTCACATGTTCGAGGTTGAAACAACTCAATAAAAACTCCAATGTCACGAAAGGTTTTCAATGAAAACCAACCCCCCAGTACGCACTCCCTTGGCTTCCCAAGGGAAACGGCCCCCATTTTCTGAGTCTTCCTGAATGCTCCTCCTCCTCCGACTTTATAGCCCGAGATCCAGTTGAGTGGTTACTGTCCTTGTCCCCCAAATGCCCACCCAGGCCTGCACCTGGCAGAACTGAGAGGCAGTAAAGTGTTGAAGAGATGGAGGAGACTCATTCCCAGGCACAGACACACTCAGGTGTGCACACTCAGCCACGCTGCCTGTCTCTTCCCACACTCCAGACTCAAAGTGGTATGGGAGACCCCTCCCCACTCCCAGGCCTCCACCTGCTGTAGGATTTGGCCTAATCCCGAAGGGAGGCAGCTGCAGCTCTCTCTGGGGGAGAAGGCTCCCCTCCGAAGGAAATCTCCTTTTATTCTCTTGCTGCCGAAATCTGACCTTCCTTGGCACCTGGGCCCCACAGCTGGGGCCTGTCCCCAAGAAGTGACTGAGGAGGAGGCGTGAAATCACCAACAGCTGAACTCACCCACTCTTCCCCCCATATCCTCTCCAAATCAGTGGCTGCTCACATTCCACGGTGCCAGCCCCTTCCGGCCCCCCAGTGCCAGGTGCAAATGCGGATACTTGGGGACCAGCCTGACCTAGCCTTACTGATCTCACAGCTAACCCTTAGGGTATCGCTAGGGGCTCCTTTCTGCTCTCCAGACCATGCTTGTACCCTTCAGGTCTCAGCTCAGTTATCCTCTCCTCCAAGAAGGCCAGGCTGACCTCCAAGCACAGCGTAGGCATGCCACCTCCATGCGTGACTGGAAGGAACCATTTATGTCTCCCCATTCCACTCAGGACAAGGGCCTCAGGCTTCATCTCTAAGAATGCAAGCCCAGTCAGTGCAGAGGGGGCCACACTAAGGCTTGTTAAATGATTAAGTGATCTGGTAAGGGGGACAATGAGGTCCCTTACCTTCCACAGCTGAGGCCCCTAGGAAATCAGGTTCCAGAAGCGGAGGGTTGGCTGGCAGGGCTAAAACAGTGAGACCCGAGTCATGAGACTCCAAGATGGTGGCATAGGTAAACACCTACACTGCTGCCTTGCACAACAATTTCAAAACTACAACTAAAAGACAGAACGGACATCATCCAGAACCACAGGAAAGCTGGCTGAATGGAAATTCTACAACTAGAAGGAAAGAGAGGGGCTCACAGAGACTCAGAGGAGCTGCAAAAAGCTGAGGTATGGAGACAAGTGTGGAGAGAGCAGGTGCCCAAGTACCTGGCTGGCTTTCTCTGGCAGGAGGGAGACTCTCAACGGCATTGATCCCCTTATCCTATGACACTAAACCCCAGATCCAGCCGAAACTTATACGGGGGGAGTTTGGACTGTGAAAAGGGAGAAGTGCACGGAAATTTAGGGGAGTCGCAAAAGATCAGAAGTCTGCTGAGACTGGTTTGGCTCAGTGGATAGAGTGTCGGCCTGCGGACTGAAGGGTCCCAGGTTCGATTCCAGTCGGGGGCATGTATCTTGGTTGCGGGCACATCCCCAGTAGGGGGCGTGCAAGAGGCGGCTGATTGATGTCTCTCTCTCATCGATGTTTCTAACTTTCTATCCCTCTCTCTTCCTCTCTGTGAAAAATCAATAAAATATGTTAAAAAAATAAAAATAAAAAGATCAGAAGTGGTGACGCGCACGGCACTGTGCGCAGAGGACCGACTGCTGATTGTGCCGCTGGCTTTCATGAGAGGGCGGGAGACAGACCCTCCCAACTGTACTATTTCTAACTCCACTAAACCCCGGTTTTGGGCAAAACCCTGGGAACCCAGACTCATATGGTCCCAGAGCGCAGGGGAGGCAGAGGGGCAGCAGTCTAGAGGCACTGGGAGAGAGCGTGCATGTGCACATGCACAGGGACCGCTCCAGCGATTACCCAGTCACGTGAGATTCAGGGGCTGTGGAGGCGGGGCCGACTGGAAGGCAAGGCGATCCTTTAAACCCTGAGACTCCACCCATCCCAAGCTCAACAGAGAGGCTTTTGCAGTTTTGCAAGTCTGGTATCATAAGGCTGAATCCAACACAGTTTTCCCAGCATAGTGAAAATGCCGAGACAAGGGAAGGGATCACAAACAAAAGAAATGGAGGAAAACAAACGACTGGATTTAGAGTTCAAAACCACGGTTATAAGGTTTTTCAATAATATCCTAAAAAAGTTGGATAAAGTTAGCGAGTCCCAAGAGGAGATGAAAAAGAACCAACTAGAGATGGAAAAGATCCAACTAGAGATGGAAAAGGACCAACTAGAAATTAAACATACACTCACTGAATAAAAAATATTATTCAGAGACCTAACAGCAGACTAGAGGAAGACAAGAATCAAGTCAAAAAATTGAAATATAAAGAATCAGAAAACATTCAACTGGAAAAGCAAGAAGAAAAAAGAATCCAAATATGTGAAGATAATGTAAGGAGCCTCTGGGATAGTTTCAAGCGTACCAACATCAGAATTGTGGGGGTGCCAGAGGAAGAGAAAGAGCAAGATACTGAAAACCTATTTAAAGAAATAATGACTGAAAACTTCCCACATCTGGTAAAAGAAATAGACTTACAAGTCCAGGAAGCACACAGAACCCCATATAAAAGGAATCCAAAGAGGACTACACCAAGACACATCATATTAAAATATCAAGAGCAAAAGACAAAGAGAGAATATTAAAAGCAGCAAGAGAAAAACAGTTCATTACCTACAAGAGAGCACCCATACGACTGTCAGCTAATTTCTCTACAGAAATGATGCAGGCCAGACAGGAGTGGCAAGAAATATTCAAAGTGATAAATAGCAAGAACCTACAACCAAGAATACTCTATCCAGCAAAGCTATCATTCAGAATTGAAGGGCAGATAAAGAGCTTCACAGATAAGAAAAAGCTAAATGAGTTCATCAACTCCAAACCAGTATTGTATGAAATGCTGAAAGATACTCTTTTAGAAGAGGAAGAAGAAAAAGGTAAAAGACAAAAAATTATGAACAACAAATACATATCTATCAACAAGTGAATCTAAAAATTAAGTGAATTAAAAATTTGATCAACAGAATAAACTGGTGAATATAACAGAATCAGGAGCACAGAAGGGAGTGGACTGATAATTCTCAGGGGGAAAGGGGTGAAGGGTGTACAGGGAGAGACTGGACAAAAATCATACACCTATGGATGAGGTCAACGGGAGGGAGGTAAGGGTAGAGAAAGGGGTGGGAGCCGTGTGGAGGGAAGCTATGGAGGGGGGAAAAGAGAAACAAATGTAATAATCTGAATAATAAAGATTTAATTTAAAAAAATAAAATAAAATAAATAAATAAAACAGTGAGACCCATATTGGGCATCACAACTCTAGAATCTTCAAAGAGGGTTTAGCTCTTGGATCTTGGAGGAGGAGGGTGGAATAGAGATTGTTATTATCACTGGGGAATCCACTGCATATTCTGAGAGGCTTTTCCAACACAGCCAAGCTTCTGTCCCCTTCCAAGCAACCCCTGAACACCTAAATGATGGGTGGCCTGGAATTCCGTATTCTCTATTTTTTCTTTTTTTGGTCTGGAATTTTCTAGAAAGGCACTAATAGAACTTTCTCTGGTGATGAAAGTGCTCTATATCTGTGCTGTCCAAGACAGTAGCCACTAGCCACATGTAATAGCTATAGCATTTGAAATGTGGCTCATGCAAACTGAGAAATTAATTATTATAATTAATTTATATATTAATTAAAAGAGCTATGTAGTGACAGAACAACTCTAGAGCTTTTACAAAGGGGCTGCTGGGATTGCAATGGCAAGGAATCCCTCTAATTCATACCACTGAGGTGAAACTTTAAAGTACATGCATTGTGCATAGTGCACTCCCACCTGTGTCAGATTTGTGCCTGAGGATATAGGGATGCAATCACCTGGGCAGGTGGCCACAGAGGTTGCTTCTGGGGAGAACTAGGTGACAGGGGTCAGAGAGGGAGGGGACCTTGTTTATCTTTATTTTTGAACCTGGTACATGCATTACTTATTTACAAAAATTGAAAAATTTTTTTCTAGAAATAATATCAGAGAAGAAAAATATTCCCTCTGAGTATACACCAGCTTCCAAAGCTTCCTGGCCCCCAAACCTCAGGCTGCTCCAGAGCCAGCTTTGGAGCCTCTGACTGAGCACCCTCCACATGGCCAAACTGTCCTCCTGCCCACTTCACACACCAACCAAAACTGGAACCCAGGCCTGCCGGGCTAAGCCGGAGCTGATCCCTGCTCACTCACAAAACTCCCTGCACACCCCTCCCCCATCTAGTCTCCAGCCCCAGTGACCTTCCTGTTTTTCCACCATCCTGAGCTCAGGCAAACCTCAGGGCCTTAGCACTTGCAGGTCCCTGCCTGCCTGGAATGCTAGTCCCTGGTTCTTCTGGCTGTGTGTCAGGACTGTCAGGTATTGTGGCCATAAGCATGTCTGCTGTGAACATCTTTGTCCCAAGCATTTTTACCACAAGCATTTAGCCGCCCAACTAATTGGCCTTAACAACTGGTTGACAGTTCGATTTACATTCGGCGGACATGAAGCTAGCTGTCAGTTGGTTTCATCCTCATGAGGAAGTTCTTGCCCCTTCACTTCCATTTTTATATTATACTAGTGGACTGGTGCACGAAATTCGTGCAGGGGGGCATTGTCCCTCAGACCGGCCTTCACCTTCTCCAATTTAGGACCCCTCCCACCCTAAACCAGCAGTCGGACAACCCACTTGCAATCCGGGACTACTGGCTCCTAACCGCTCACCTGTCTCCCTGCCTGATCACCCCTAACCACTCTGCCTGCCAGCCTGCTTGCCTCCAACTGTCCCCACTGTTGACCTGCTCATCTCCAACTGCCCTCCCCTCCTGGCCTAATCATCCCTAACTGCCTCTGCCTCGGCCCTGTCACCATGGCTTTGCCCAGAAGAACCTCTGGAAGGTCTCCCGGTCTAATAAGCATATTGCCCTTTTATTAATATAGACCAAAGCCCAGCTGCCAGGGCTTTGGCAGCCCGACCCCCTGTCCACCCACCTTGGCCTGGTGCTGCCTGCGTCTGCTGCCACACACTCCAGTTCCCTAGTTCTGGGAAACCCCTTCCACCCCCCACTGCTCAATTGCCCTGCTGGCTGGTGGCCTGGGCTTCCCTCTGCAGGGCGATCATGGGTGATGTTGGACCCCTCCCCGACCAATCGTATCACACCAGCCTTGGCTAGCCTGGCGCCAATGCTTGTCATAGTATGGTCGTCCCAAAGGTCACTCTGCCTTTCCACCGTTTGGTCAATTTACATATGATGCTTTTATTATTATAGATAAATCTTAGCCCTCATAATGGTCTATTCAGTGAGGAGTAGATCTGGTGGCCTTAAAATAGTGGATGATAAGGACTAAGAATAAAGCCAGATTGCAAAGTTCCTTGTCAAGCCAGAATGAATACTCTACTAGAAAATGATAACATTCTAGTTTGCAGATCCTTAGGTAAGCACAGTAATCCCTCCCACCCTAAGCACTCATCCCAGCTATGGGCAAATATAAAAGGTGGCTACTAATTCACAAGTCTTCAAAGAGTGCTAATTATTGATTCTTTAGTTGGAAACTGACACCTCAATTAACAAAGGAAAAGGATGAAAAGTGCCAGTATCATCCTAAAGGAGAAGACAAATCAACAAGCAAAAATATAAAGTATACGATGAATGAATACTTCAAAGACAATGTATTTGAATTTTTTGCCATAAAATCTTTATTTTTTTAAATATATTTTTATTGATTTCAGAGAGGAAGGGAGAGGAAGAGGGAGATAGAAATATCAATGATGAGCGAGAATCATTTACTGGCTGCCTCCTGCATGTTCCCCATTGAGATTCGAGCCTGCATGTGCCCTGACTGGGAATTGAATCATGACCTCCTGGTTCATAGGTCAACACTCAACCACTGAGTTATACCTGCTGGGCTAATATCTCTTCTAAGAAATTTTTTTTCTTATCTTTTCAGAAAGATTGCCATAGAGCCAATTAGTTGTATGGCAAAAATGTGTGGGGAAAACTATGTTTAGAGCAAAGATGCTTATGGCAAATATACCTAGAACATGTCAGAACAAAGGTCACCTCCTCAGAGTAGCCTCCCCTCACCACCCCGGCTAAAGTCCTCCCTCTGTTATTCCATATTTTAGCCTCTTGTTTGTTCTCTTCTGTAATTACCTTGTTTGTTCACTCTTTACCAGCTGCCATCTCACTAGAAGGTGAGCTCTGAGAGGTCAAGAGGTTATCCTGTCCACAGTTGTACCTTGAATGTACTCCATAGATATTCACGGAACAGATATATGTTGAATGAATTTCCCAAATTCAAACTTCAAATCCCAGGCTGGTGAGCTGATCTCAAAGAGGCTCCCAAACCCTGTAGGAACTGGAACAGTGCCCCCCAAACATACTGCAGTATATTTAATGAATCCTGCAGTGTCCACAGAGGGTCAGTCAATCCCCCTCACCTCCTCTGCCCTGGACCCTAGCCCTCTGTGGAGCTGGGAACCCAGAGAGAGCTTGGGACTGTCACTGCCCTTAAAGTCCTTCAGGTTCAGGGTGTCTGCTTGTAAACAGCACTCCCCACACTGTGTTTAAAAAATTGGGCACAAGAGGCCAATATCTAAGGAAGGCCAACAAATCCATAAAAAAAAGACAAGACACCTCCAAACAATACGGAGAGGATATGATGAGGTGATTGGCTGACCAAGGAAACCTAGAGGTGAAGTTAACAAACATATGAGGAGCTTCTGAAATTCAGAAATAATGCAAGAGCCCTAACTTCAAGGGTTTGGCTCAGTGGATAGAGCGTCAGTCTGCGGACTGAAGGGCTCTGGGTTCAATTCCGATTAGGGGCACCAGGTTGCAGGCTCAATTCCCCAACAGTGGTTGTGCAGGAGGCAGCCGATTGATGGTTCTCTCTCATCATTGATGTTTCTATCTCTCCCTCTCTTTTCCTCTTTGAAATCAACAAAAATATTTAAAAAATAAATAAATAATGCAGGAGATGCTCTCATTCTGCACTGAGACAGGCGAAAGTTAAAAAGCTAGAAAACAAATCAAGGAGTCATGGGGCTATGGGGGGGCTTCCTGGACTGTGGGCACAGACATCCCGGAGCCATCTGGCAGCTTTCAGCTAATTACTGTATATAAACACATGTCCTATGATCCAGCAATTTTGCCCTGAATATACACCCCACCCCAATTCCTCATATGACCAGGCAGGGAAAGTTGTGGGAGGGTTTGGAGGCCATCAGGAGGCCACTGGGAAGTGGATAGATAACATGTGTGGAGGACCCAATGGACAAACAATATACTCTACCCGGATGGAGAGACCTCAGACTCCAAGTGCTGAGTGGAAGCATAAGAAATGGAATGAGCTCTAAAGCATAAACTCATTTGCATGAAATAAATTATGACAGCCCTAGCCGGCATGGCTCAGTGGTTGAGCATCTGCCTATGAACCTAGAGGTCACAGTTCGATTCCCTGTCGAGGCACATGCCTGGGTTGCGAGCTCAATCTCCAGTGTGGGGCAAGTAGGAGGCAGCTGGTCATTGATTCTCTCACATCATTGATGTTTCCATCTCTCTCTCCCCCTCTGCCTTCTTCTCTGAAATCAACAAAAAAAATATTTTTTAAAAAATATCAACCAATGAATGCATAAATAAGTGGAACAACAAATGGACGTCTCTCTCTTTCTCTCTGTTCCAAATCAATAAATAAAAATAATAAATAAACAAATGCTCAGAAAAATGCTGACTAGAATAAAACATAAGTTCTAAAGGTCTGTGGGCTGCAGCTATGAGTGTCTACAACAGGAACTGATCCTGATCTGGCTCAGGGAAGGGTTCCATGAAGAAGTGATATTTGAGTTGAAGGAGTGAGCACTTGGTCTTGTGATGAGTGGGAAGGAAAGCATTTCAGGCAGAGGGAACAGATTCTGCAAAGGTCTGGAGGCAGGCAGGAATGGGGAGAATTTGAGGCATTCCAATCTGGCCACCTGAACAGTGCACATACTAGTACAATACAGCGTAAGGGAGTCCATGGCACCAGATGAAGTCACCGCACGGTGAGCCTTGTAGGTTGCAGGATTTCATCCTTAAGGGCGTGAAGAAACTAGATACTGGGGGCAAATGTGGGAAGACAGACAGGGGGACTGTTGCAGCGTCTGGGTAGAGACAGAGCTGAGAACTGGGACAGCACTCCCAGTAATTGTGGTAGGAAGGATAGGAAGGTGGTCAAGAACTTGCAGGTGAGAAGGGGCCAAGACTTGGGTGACTAGGCAGAGTCCATGTGAATGCTTTAAAGACTAGAGGAAGGGCCGCTTTGGCTCAGTGGATAGAGGGCTGGCCTGCGGACTGGAAGGTCCCAGGTTCGATTCGGTCAAGGGCATGTACCTTGGTTGTGGACACATCCCCAGTGGGGAGCGTGCAGGAGGCAGCTGATTGATGTCTCTCTCTCATCGATGTTTCTAACTATCTCTCTCCTTCCTCTCTGTAAAAAAATCAATAAAATATATTCAAAATAAAAAAAAAGACTAGAGGAAGGGTACATTGAAGGCAGGGCAGATAATGGTGAAAATTTAACTCAGAAGGATGTGCTCTGTTTGACCCTGACTCTCTCCCCACCTTAACTGTCCTTGTACCTTGCATCGAAACCACCCTAATCCCTGTCCCTTGGCCTTTTCCTCACCCACCTCTTCTTTCCTCTCTCGTCTTTTTCCTATGCATAATAGCACCCTGGGAAGGATCTCCAGCTCAGGGAGCTGAGTGGAGGGGACACACTGGAGTGATGGTGCCACCTCCTGGCCGTCACAAGGAGTGCAGCATCCTACTTCAGCCAAAGTGAAGTGGGGGTGGGGGCCTTGGGCAGTACCCATAAAGGTTTCAGGTGGGAAATCTGTGAAGAGATGTCTTCCACTGCTGCTGGTGGTGACCGGTCATTCCTGGAGAACTGTTCAGTTCTGGGTGCTCTGTTTTTTCAGAGTGATGCTGATAAGCTCATCTCCACCCTACCCAGTTGAATAGAGGATGGGCAAAACTACTGTAACTACTCCAGACCCCTCAAATCCTTCCCATAGCCCTCAGAATTGGGTCCAAACTCCTTAACACGGCACATAAGAATTTAGTCTGAGCTGAGGGAAAGGGGTGGGGGAAGAAGGAAGTCCTAATATAAGGTGAGAGGAGAAGATTTGACTTTGGGTGGTGGGCACACTTATACAGATCTTGTAACATAGAAACCCACACCTGAAACCTATGTGCTCATGTTGACCAATGTCACCCCAACCAATTTAATAAAGAAAAAAAGACCCACCACCACCACCTCACCCACACCAAAAAAAGAAAAAAAGAATTTAGCCCTAGCCTTAGGCAAGCCTCATTCTCTTTTATTTCAATCCTTCCCTTCACCTTTCCCCTCCCTGCAACGTGTGCACTCCCAACCCTTTGCCTAGGTTGTTCTCTCTTCCAGGAAGACTCTCCCACTCCCTTTTGCTTTTCCAAACTCCCACTCCTCTTTCAGGTCTCAAACCCCCCAACCCCTAGTAGGAGACCTTCCAGCACCACAGCATTAACGAGGCAAAAAGAGGAGTGCTTCAGGCAGTAGGAACAGCATATGCAAAGGCCTAAGATGCCTTCAAGGAGATGGAAGGAGACCATAAACCAGGAGGAGGTTGACAGAACTGTCAGGGCTGCATCAGCAGACCCACACAGCTCGTAGGCTCTAGTGAGGGGGTGATTCCACAATGAGCCACAAAATTTCCTGCAGCAAAGGATTAAATGTGTGTTTGGAAAGGCCTATACAAGTGAGAAAAGCACAGACGAGGTTGGGATGGCATAAGCAAACAGGCAAGGGTTGCATAGGTGAGAGATGATGGAGTTTGGATCCCTGAGCCTGGGCTCTACCCGGCCTGAGGGGGCCCAGCTTACTCCAGTGTGCTCCACACCCTCCTTACTTCTCATCCCCTGGTGCTAGGTCCCCAGTCGCTGCCTGCCCCTCAAAGACAGCACCTGTGCCTGCTGGGAGCCGCCATCTCATTTTAGAAGAGGACAGAATGCTTGCGTTCAAAGTTGTTAAGTCAGTAGTGAGTGACAGAGATGGGATTGGAACCTAGATCTGTGTGCCTCACCCACCATCCTAGGTGTCCTAGCAGTTACAGGCAGGGCTCTGTCACTTGAGAGCTGTGTGGCTTTGGATGGATCATGTTACCTTTGTCTGCCTTAGTGTCCTCTTCTACTAAAATGAGAGCAATCATAGTAACCTACTCTATGGGGTTTTTGAATGAAAAGTATACAGAATAAATGCTCATAAGGGCCCACCACAGTACCAGGTACACAGTAGGTGGTCAATAACTGGTTGCTTTTCACATGAATATTGTCCCAGGAATTTTACATGCTCACTCACTGGGGAAATGTGTTTCATGCTTCTGAATCAGAAGGATGACAAAGAGAGCTCCTAGAGAGCTGAAAGGGAGGAGAAAGCAAAGAGAGCATCTCAGGGTAAGGCCAGAGTTAAGTCACCCTGAGTTGCAAGCACAGAGTAGGTGTTAAGGGCACCAGCTCTGAAGGGTCTTGAATGCTAATTGAAGAGCCACCAAAACCCAGAAGTTCTGGAGTCAGAGAAGGCACAACAACTGCCCTCAACCAAGAGGTGGGACACATTCTCCTCCGCAGGTGCCAGCACTGGCCTTGGAGGCCCAATGAAGACTGGACAGCAGAAGAGGGCACTGGCAGCAGGGAGCACACTCTCAGTCTTCAGAGAATAGGGTAGCCCCTTCCAAGTCTGGAGAACCGTGTCTATGTAATTCCCCATTTAGTCACACGATGGCGATAGTGCATCAAAAAGTCCTGGTTTTCCCTTCCAAGTCTTTCAGCCAAAATTGCCAACTACCAATACTCCAAGAACCTTAGGGAGAATCCCTGCCTTCAGGATTTGAACCCTGAACTGTGTGCCTCCCAGTCTGGCTGCAGCCACTGCTTATCCTAGGATGGCAGCTTGTAGTTCTCTTTTCTGCCTCCAGGAGAGAGACTGGGCAGTGCTGCCTTTGCTGAGCTGACAGAATAACCTGCCTGGGGTATGGAGTATTAGACAGGACAAGGGAGACTTTCACTTTGGCTTTCTCTCTTTAAGTTCAGCTCACTTACGCAGCCTTTGCATCATGAGTGACACGAGGGGACAGTTCCCATTCCTGGAATAGAGAGAGGGAAGTCCGACTGAGGCAACTAATGGTTTTTTTGTTTTTGTTTTTTTAAGTCATTGAATTGTATACTTTTTTAATTATTATTGATTTTTTACAGATAGGAAGGGGAGGGGATAGAGAATTCGAAACATTGATGAGAAAGAGACATCAATCAGCTGCCTCCCGCACGCCCCTCACTGGGGATGTGCCTGCAACCAAGGTACATGCCCTTGACCGGAATCAAACCCAGGATCTTTCAGTCTGCAGGCCGAGGCTCTATCCACCGAGCCAAACCGGTTTCGGCGAGGCAACTAATGTTGATTGAGTACCTCCTCTGTGTCAGACACTGTGCCACACAGTCATTCCTACATGGACTCAGCACACAGTAATGAAGCACTCATGGTGTGCTGGTCATGGGAGACACAGTAATCCCAAGTTTCTGGCACACAGCAATAAATATTTATATATTTACATTATATATAAAGATATATATTTAAAATATATTTATGTTTTAAATCAGTACTCAACTTAATAAATATCTATTGAAAAATGACTTACCTTGAGCTTTAGGTACCCCTGAGACTTACAGATAGTGAGTTTGGAGCTCTGGGACAAATTTAGGCTAGAGATGGAGGTTCAGGCATTGCTGGCATTTAGGGGATGCCAGAGATGGAATAGATTGGTCCCTCTGGGAGACTGGGTGAAGGATCAGCCAAGTGGACCTGTTTGCCAGACAGGGAAAAGAGGAGAAGGGAGGAAAATCCCAGGATGTGGGAGCATGGAGAAGGGCTTGTGAAAGAGGTAGGGGGAACCAGGCAAGAGGGGAAGTCTCTGGAAACCTTGTTAGCTCCAAGGGTTAACGGAGTCAAATGTTGTCTGAAGTAAACAGCAAAGACTGTGAAAGGCCACCAGATTTGGCCAGAATGGGACTGTTGGTGACCAGCCAGATTGCCTGCGATGAGGAAGGAAAGGAGGAAGGGAACCCAATAGCAGGAGAGGGGAGAGAAGAGAGGAGCCTGACTGGTGGGGCATTGGGATTTTTCTCTTAAAAAGAGAGATTACACTGTTTGTGGGTTGCCGGAATAGAGCAAGAAAACAGGGTTGGAATTCCAGAAGAGCAAAAGGAAAAAGATACACAAAAAGCAGAGGAATCCTTACTTTGGTAGCTCAGTTGTTAGAGCATCATCTTGAGATGCCAAGGTTGTGGGTTTGATCCCTGGTCAGGATACATACAGGGAGCAACCAATGAATGCATAAATATTGGAACAACAAGTCGTTCTCTCTTTCTCTCTCTCTAAAAAAAAGAAAAAAGCAATCAATACATTTTTTTTTAAGGTGGAAAAAGCATTAGGGCTTTTTTTTTTTTTTCAAAAAGAGAAAGGCCCACAGAGAAGGGCCAACCCAGACCTCTTCCAGCTCTTCTTTTTCTCAGAGCCCTGGGGCAAGGCTGGAGGTGAATTCTGATATATCGGTGTTCAGGGCCTCAGGGGTTGCTAGCTGGATCTGGGGCACCCAGACATTACTAGGCATTGGCGGTCTTTTCTCATAGGGCCCAGCCAACACTGACCACCTTTTCCAAGGCTCCAAGCCCATAGCTCAGACGCCTTGGCCCACGGCCACGCAGGTTACCATCCTGGGAGCCAGCTGACCCACGCTGGCTAATCAGAACTGTGGCCCAGACGAAAGCCAGAGCTGCTGTGGGGCGGTCCTGTGGGCCACATGCGGACAGAGGGCCGACTTGCCGTGACCCAGTGTCCTTTTGCTGAATGCACCTCTTCTCTCTAGCTGGCTTCTGCAGCTCCTCCTGGGTGTGCCCATCCCAGTACCTTCCGTCATGACTGGTTCAAAGTGGTGATTTGGAGGAAGAAAGAACCAAGTTCAACTAACTCACCATGTGACCTACGTACACTGGTGTTTAACATTGTTGAGCCTCAGGTTCCTCGTTTGTAAAATGAGACTACTAAATACCTACTAGGTTGTTTTTGTGCATGGTGAGCTCCAAAAAAACTCCCACATATCTATTTCTATAAAAATAATGACTTTTAATTTGGTTTTTAGAGAGGAAGGGAAAGGAAGAGAGAGAGAAACATTGATGTCAGCAAAACATTGACCATCTTGCATGCCCCAACCTAGAATGGTCAACCTTTTGGTGCACAGGTTATCGCCAACCAACTGAATCACACTGGTCAGGGCACATTGGTTGTATTTTTTATGGTTGTTGAACTTCCTACCCTTTAGGAATTCACAATCCTCATCATACACAGCCTCATGTTAAGGCTACTTTTTCTTCCTATTCTCTTACTACAGTGTAAACTGCTTGTGAACAGGGATATACCCCATTCCTTTTTAATTTTCCAACTCCGCAAACCCTTCACTTGGTCTGATAAGGGTAAATTTAACCTACAGAAACAGTAGTAGAATAGTGTATACAAAATCTTGGGATTTAGAGCACAGAAAACCCCTACAGTGGGGTAGTGATGTTTATAATGCAACAGGGGATGGAGAAACCAAGATGGTGGCATAGGTGAACACCTAAGCTGCTGCCTCACACAACAATTTCAAAATTACAAGTAAGAGACAGAACAGACACCATCCAGAACACAGGAAAGCTGGCTGAGTGAAAATTCTACAACTAGAAATAAGGAGAGGGGCTCATGAGGACTCAGAGGAGCTGTAAAAAGCTGAGGTATGGAGACACTCTCATGGAGAGGACAGGCAGAAGAGGGTCTGGCTGGCTTCCTCTAGCGGGGGGGTGGAGAGGGAGACAGAAAATCCCAGTTGCACTGAACCCCACTTCTGACTGCACTGAACCCCAGCTCCAGGCGAGACTCATACAGGGGAGTCTGGACTGTTGTGAAAAGGAAGGAGTGCACAGAAACTTAGGGGAGCTGCGAAAAACAGAGGTCTGGGGGCGCGCAAAAGTGCAAGCAAAAGTGTGCACACAGAGCGCTGACTGCTGATTGTGCCGCTGCCTTTCTCTAGCAGGAGGAAAACAGAACCTCACAACAGCACTGAAATCCAGGTCCAACTGCCCGGAACCCCAGTTTTGGGCGAGACCCAGACTCATACGTGTCCCTAGAGCACATGGAAACTCAGGGGAACCGGAAAGGCAGAGGTCCGGAAGCTCACATGTGCTGGCAAAAGGCAGCAGTCTGGAGGCAAGCACGCATGCGCAGACACAGCTGATCCTCACAACCAATTGGCTTGGAAGTCAATTCCCCCCAGTGATACCAACAAAAATCAAGAATTAACTACAACAAGACTGTACACACAGTCCACAAAGGAGTGCACCAAGAGTGTCTACCTCAGGTAACCGGGGAGGCAGAACTACTGGGCCACATAGGACATCTAGCACACAAAGCTACTCTTCCAACTCAGGGAAGCAGTGAAATATCTGGAGACAAAAGAACAAACAACTGGATATAAACCATGGTTATAAGGTTTTCTCAAGAATTTTCTAGAAAAAAAATTGATAAATTTAGCGAGACCCAATAGGAGATGAAAAAGGACCAATTAGAAATTAAACATACACTGACTGAAACAAAAAATGTTATACAGAAACCTAACAACAGTCTAGAGGATTGCAAGAATCAAGTCAAATATTTGAAATGCAAAGAAGCAGAAAACACTCCACTGGAAAAGAAAAAAGAATCCAAAAATGTGAAGATAGTGTAAGGAGCCTCTGGGACAACTTCAAGTGTACCAAAATCAGAATTATAGGGGTGCCAGAAGAAGAGTGAAAGCAAGATACTGAAAATCTTTTTGAAGAAATAATGACTGAAAACTTCCCACATCTGGTGAAAGAAATAGACTTACAAGTCCAGAAAACACACAGAACCCTGAACAAAAGAAATCCAAAGAGAACCACACCAAGACACATCATAATTAAATGCCAAGAACAAAAGACAAAGAGAAAATATTAAAAGCAGCAAGAGAAAAAACAGTTAATTACCTACAAGAGAGCACCCATATGACTGTCAGCTGATTTCTCAACAGAAACTATGCAGGCCAGACGGGAGTGGCAAGAAATATTCAAAGTGATGAATAGCAAGAACCTACAACCAAGATTACTCTACCCAGCAAAACTATCATTCAGAACTGAAGGTCAGATAAAGAACTTCACATATAAGAAAAAACTAAAGGAGTTCATCAACACTAAACCAGTATTATATGAAATGCTGAAAGGTATTCTTTAAGAAGAGGAAGAAGAAAATGGTAAAGGTAAAAATTATGAACAACAAATACATGTTTATCAACAAGTGAATCTAAAAATCAAGTTAATTGAAAATCTGATGAACAGAATAAACTGGTGAATATAAGAGAATTAGGGGCATAGAAAGGGAGTGGACTGATAATTCTTAAGGGGGAAGAGTGGAGGGGGTGCAAGGAGAGACTGGACAAAAATCATACAGCTATGGATGAGAACAATGCGGGAGCGGTAAGGGCAGAGGGTGGGGTGGGAGCCAGGTGGAGGGGAGATATGGGGGAAAAAAGAGGAAATTGTAATAATCTGAACAATAAAGATTTATTTTAAAATTATAATGCAACAGGAGTATACTGGAAAAACATCTTAGAAGGCTGCCACATAGCAGCTGTATGAGCTCAGGCAGAAAGATATTGAACTCTCTGAGTCTCTGAGAACAATAATCATGACTAGAACAACTACAGGACTCACCAGGTGCCAGGCACTTTTTTTTTTTTTAGTTTCTTTTAAAATATATATTTTATTGATTTTTTTTACAGAAAAGAAGGGAGAGGGATAGAAAGTTAGAAACATTGATCAACTGCCTCCTGCACACAATCTACTGGGGTTATACCCACAACCAAGGTACACGCCCTTGACTAGAATCGAACCTGGGACCCTTCAGTCCGCAGGTCAACGATCTATCCACTGAGCCAAACCGGTTAGGGCACTAGACACTTTTCTTTTTTTTAATATATTTTATTGATTTTTTTACAGAGAGGAAGAAAGAGGGATAGAGAGTTAGAAACATCAATGAGAGAGAGACATCAATCAGCCACCTCCTGCACGCCCTCTACAGGGGATGTGCCCGCAACCAGGATACGTGCCCTTGACCGGAATCGAACCTGGGACCTTTCAGTCTGCAGGCTGACACTCTCTCCACTAAGCCAAACTGGTTTCGGCACTAGGCACTTTTTGAAGCTCATTAACGTTAGAAAGGACAAGGGTCTTAAGGTCTAGGTGGTTCTTACTAAATGCTGTTCTTGCTAAATGTTAAAATGTATTTTGCAGAAGCTGCTGTAACCAGATGAGCTTGAGGCAACCCATTCTGATAAATGTAGCCAACTACAAAGAAGAAATCAATGTGTCATTAACCAAATAGTGTATATAAGCAATGGCTAAGCCTCCCTTCCAGGATGTGAATCCCATTTCCTTTACTTGCTGCAAGTAAATAAAACTGCCTAACAGCAGCCAAGTCTCATTATTTTTTAAAATATATTTTTAGTTATTTCAAAGAGGAATGGAGACGGGGAGAGAGAGAGAGACATCAATGATGAGTAAGTCATTGATTGGCTGCTTCCTGCACACCCCACACCTGGGATCAAATTAGCAGCCAGGGCATGTGCCCCTTCCCAGAATGGAACTATGACCTCCTGGTTCATAGATCGGCTCAACCACTGAGCCTTGCTGGCTGGGCTCATTCTTGAATAGAATACCACAAGCCGTGAACCCCTGGAGTTTGGCAACATTAATTCTCAACAACTCCATTTGCCTAAGGTCACAGAACTATTTAGTGTCAGAGCTGAGGGTTCAAACCAGGCCTCTTGATCAGAGTCTGTGTTTATAACTTCACAGTGTGCTGCCTCTCAAACAGCAGCACAGGCCGCTGGTACACAGAACTCTGAAGAGGCTAACAGCAACAGTGCGGGGTCTTCCACATCTAGGCTCCAAAGGAGGCCAAGTCCAAAGCTCCTCGTGGCTGAAGGGTGGAGATGGAGAGGAACAGGGTAGATGACCACCCTGGACTTGCAGATAGGACCACATCCTGCAAGGTGTGTTAGTCCACCAAGAGGAGCTAGTGTCAGCACAGAGGAAGCGTGTGACTGGGTGGCTTAAGGGTGTTTCTAACCCCTCACTGCCACATGCTTGGGATGCAGAAGGCAGCAGGGGCCACTCTCTTACACGGTTTAGCTTCAGACACTATCCGGGCTGGAGATCCAGGGCTCAACGTAATCCAAGTCCCCTGGCTGCCTTAGGGATCCCTGGCAGGGCTGGAGATGCCACCACTTTGAGCCCCACCCCATTCCCCACCTCCTCCTGTCTGGTCTCATCCTTTGCCTTAGGCTCATTAATAAGACCAAGTAAGCCTTCTGAAATCACCTCCATCCTCCCATTGGCTATCCTAGCTCTGGGCTTCCAGTTTTGGGTTTTTGTTTTGTTTTGTTTTGTTTTTTGGTATAGCAAAGGTAGAGATTTATTGAAGAACAAGTACAGGTGGGGAAGAGAAAAGAATCTCACAGCACAGACTCCCACGTGGGGAGCGGGAAGAGTCCCTGTGTTTCCAGTTTTGGTTTTAAAGATGCCCTATCATTTAGGGCCTCTGCAAATCTCCCGGGAGGGGCTTATTTTCAATTCTGACTTTCCAGGCAAGGGCCCAGGATTTTTTTTGTGTTGGGGCCAGGACAGGCTTTTGTTGACTGTCAGCCTTCAGGCAGTAATCTCTTTAGTTCTGCCTTATCATCAACTCCTCTGGAAACCCCCTGGGGGATCTCTTCCATAGGTTTCCTGGGATTTCTCATCACCACTCACACCCCAATCAAAGACTTCAGGTCTTATCTCCTCTCTGATGACCCTCCAGGTACTCTCTCTCAACTGAGTCTTCCTCTGCTTCTTCCAATTACATGTATGTTCAACGGCTAACATGACATCAGCCCCTGATGACCTCCAGGCTCTCTAAACCTAACATGCCAGAACGCCAGTAGCTGCCTTACTTCAAAGCATTCTTCCCAAAAATGTTAACCCAAATCTAATTGAGCCTCTGACTTAATGTCCAGTTTACAGGAAATGCAGGGGCAGAGGAACAGGTTAAACATCATCATGAGGAAGCATCAACCAATGGCCAAATGTGGGTCCTTCTTGGATAACTGGCTTGGTCACTTCAAAAGTCAAAAGTCATGGAAGGCAGCCTGCCTTTCTGTTATGGATGTATGTAAGTATTTGTTTATTTCAGTCTGGTTTTCTAAAGAAGAGGAAGGAGGAGGAGGAAGAGGAGGAGGAGGAGGAGGAGGAGGAGGAAGAGGAAGAGGAGGAAGAGGAGGAGGAAGAAGAAATGAAAAACATGAGGTGGGAAATTATAAGATACTGAAGAGATGCAAGGACCAATGTCATACATGATCCTAGATTAGTATATAGTTCAGGAGAAGTACCATCTACCAAAGACATTTTGGAAAAATTTGAATATGGAAGAACATTAGGTATTAAAGAATTATTACTGCTTGGGATTGTAGCTTTGTAGGAGTTTATCCTGATGATTTGGAGAAGTTTGCTAAGTGTTTAGGTGAGAAGTATCAGACTGCCTGTATTCACTTGGAGATGGTTCAGAAAAAAATCTCTTTATCTACTAAACAAATGTGGCAATGTATTAGCATATATTGAATCTAGATATATTAGTTATATTTTTCTTTTTCTGTATGTTTAAAAAAAAGGTCACAATAGTACTGGCTAGGTGGCTCATTGGTTAGAGCATCATCCCAATATGACAAAGTTTGATCAACCTGAATGTATTTCCCGCTCCCGCCTCAGCTGGGTCCCTTCGGTCTCTTCATCTCCACTGGTTGATGCCTCCATCCCTCTAACTACCTCATCTGAGCTGGAAATCTGACCCTTCATATTCCCCCATGCTTCCATCCAGTCTCTTGATCCTGTCCATTTTACCTTCTGAAACACTTCCTAGTCCATCTTCTATCCCCAATTCTCCCCCACTTCTCTGGTCCAAGTGACAGCTTCCTCTTCCCCGATGGCCTCAGTATCCTCCAGTTCTCTCTGCTTCCACTTTCATCCTCCACATAGTTGCAGGCCATCGTTCGCAATGTTATATCTGACCGTATTACGCTCCATACCAGCAGAATTAGGTGTTCGTTTGTTTTTGTTTTTTGTTTGTTTTTGTTAACCCTCACACGAGGATATTTTTTCTATTGCTTTTCAAAGAGAGTGAAAGGAAGGGAAGGAGAAGGGGAGAGAAAGAGAGAGAAACATTGATGTTACAGAGACATATTGACTGGTTGTCTCCTGCATTCGGCCCAATGGGGGTAGGTACATGCTCCTGACCAGGAATCAAACCAGGGACCCTTCAGTGCACAGGCCAATGCTCTAACCATGTAGCAAGCAACACAGGCCAGAGCCATGCCAGCAGAATTAAACCCCAGTGCCTGGAAGGACTGTTCCTAATGACATCTGAAATTTTTCCTCTCCCCCTTTAAGCTACATTCAACCACTAGGCCCCTTTATACCTCCTTTATTTCCTACTAGTGACCCAGCGCACAGATTTGTGCACATTGAGAGGAAATCAATTAAAAGGTGGCCGTCAGGGTGGGACTGGGCGAGATTGGTCGGACACTCCCTGGAGCCAGCCTCCCGAGGTCCCTTCCCAACAGGCCACACCTGGGGCAGTGCTGAGTCTCAAAGGGTGTCTGCAGAGTGAGTAGGGGAGTGGGAGTCCCTCTGGAGGTGGAGTCTCTCGGCCTGGCCTGCGGGGATCGGCCAAAACTGGCTCTCTGACATTCCCCAAGGGGTCCAGAGTGCAAAAGGGCATTCTACAAAGTTGCTGTCATACAGGGTGTGGAATGCAAATGCAAGTGTGCAGTAAACCAGATTCGGGGCCGATAGTGCCCCAGCAGCAACACAACCTACAGCTGAAGGTGGAATTGCACGGCCTCTCGAGCAATTGGGCTCCCTCCTCTCTGGTTCCGGGGTGCATCACCTGAGAACTGCCGCTGCCAAGTCACTGCAGCTTGGCAACTCCTGCGTTGAGCATCTGCTCCCTCGTGGTCAGTGTGCATCATACCTACTGGCCGGTTGGATGGTCAAATAGGCGGTTGCTTAGCCTTTTATAGATAGATAGATAGATAGATAGATAGATAGATAGATAGATAAAGATAGCTTTCAAGGCCTCCTGAAGTATTGAGAATATTACAAATCTGCAGACAAAAATGGATAGACATCAAGTTCAGATACTAGCCAAGCTCACTGAGAGGGCAGGCATGTGTGTTCATTTAGCTGGTCCACCCCACTGTGTGGGCCAAGTGAGCTGCCACAGGGTCAGCCCAGCCTCAAGGGAGCCCTGCCAAACCTCTCTTCAGCACTCCACACTATCCTGTGTGTGTCCAGGGGAAACTGACACAATGTTGCCTGGGGCCTATGTCTCAGTTGGTTGAGCTCCATTCCATGCACCAAAGGTCGCCAGTTCAGGGCATGCACCCTGATTACAGGCTCGATCCCAGGTAGGGGCCCTGCAGAAAGCAGCTATTCACTGTTTCTCTCTAACATTGAGGTTTTTCTATCTTTCTCTCTCTCTTTCTCTTTCTCTCTTTGCCTCGCTCCCTCCCTCTCCCTTCTTCTCGCTCTGAAAAAATTCAATACAAATATATTTTTTAAAAAGAAATGTTGCCTGGCTGGTGTCACTCAGTGGTTGATTGAGCGCTGACCTCTAACCAGGAGGTTATGGATGGATTCCCAGTCGGGGCACCTGCCTAGGTTGCATGCTCAATCTCTAGTAAGGGGTGTGCATGAGGCAGCTGATGAGTGATTCTCTCTCATCACTGATGCTCCTATCTCCCTCTCCCTTGCTCTCTGAAATCAATAAAATATATATTTAAAAAAGAAAAACAGCCGAAACCGGTTTGGCGTGGGCCTGTGGACTGAAAGGTCCCAGGTTTGATTCCGGTCAAGGACATGTATCCTGGTTGCTGGCACATCCCCAGTAGGGGGCGTGCAGGAGGCGGCTGATCGATGTCTCTCTCTCATCGATGTTTCTAACTCTCTATACCTCTCCCTTCCTCTCTGTAAAGAAATAAATAAAATATATATTTTTAAAAAAAGAAAAAGAAATAAAATGTTGCTGTGGTCAGAGGCCCTGTTCTGTGGCTTCTCCCCTGTCTCTGCCAGCCTGACCCCCCAGCCATTACTTACTTGTATCCTCTCTAGCACTTGACCTCTTGACACTTCATCTGATACCCCTTGCCCCACAAAACCCTAGCAAGCATGTCAAACTCACAGCTAGCACGCCACATGCCAAGTTTGACATGCTTGCCCTAGCGGGAGTCCTATAATGAGTCGAGGGTGCCCACCAATTAGGCCTAACACTGGCTGGGGCCCTAAGGTCACTCAGCTCTCCTCAGCCCCTTCCTTTCCTCTCAGTTCCTACCTCTCCAAGAAAACAGAGGCACTGGGTGGAGCATCCATCAATTTCCTTCCCTTTCCACTTAAAACAGAGCTGAGGCCCCACTTTCCTTTGTCTACAAATCTCAGAGGATGAAGGGTTTCTCCTCTGTACCCAAGCCCCTGATCCCATGACCCTATTCACACAGCCTTGATTTCAGTGACTTCTTGGTCTTGTACCTTCAACCCTCCCTCCCAACAGCACTGTACTCACTTAAGAATTTGTTTATTCAAACCACAAATATTTATCAAGCATCTACCTAGCTAGCACCAGGCCTTGTTCTAGTCTGGGCAATGGGAACACAACAGTAAATAAGTCCAACCCCTTAGTATTTTCATTCTAGTCCGTGAGAAAGATGGGGGTGGAGATAAAGTCAGGCAATCAAAACTGTATAGTACTGGCATAAAGAGAGGCCTCCCTGGCGGGCGTGGCTCAGTGCTTGAGCATCAACCTATGAACCAGGAGGTCACGGTTCGATTCCTGGGCAGGGCACATCCCCAGGTTACAAGCTCAATCCTTAGGGTGGGGCATGCAGAAGGAAGCAGATTAATGGTTCTCTCTTATCACTCTTGTTCCTATCTCTCTCTTCCTCTTCCTTACTCTCTGAAATCAATTTTATATATATAAAATAGCTCCCCCTTCAAAAAAAAAAAAGAGGCCCATTGATCAATGAAATAGATCAGTATTTTCAACCAGTATGCCACAATAATAATAATAATTTTTTAAATATATTTTATTGATTTTTTACAGAGAAGAAGGGAGAGAGATAGAAAGTCAGAAACATCGATGAGAGAGAGACATCGATCAGCCGCCTCCTGCACGCCCCACAGTGGAGATGTGCCCGCAACCAAGGTACATGCCCTCTACCGGAATCGAACCCGGGACTTTTCAGTCCGAAAGCCAACGCTCTATCCACGGAGCCAAACCGGTCTCGGTGATAATAATATTTTTTTTTGGGGGGGGGAGTTTTCCTCTTCCACTGAGCATGCAGCTTCAGGAAGGGCACATATGGAGCAGTAAGGGAGAAAGCGGACACCCACCAAGCCAGACAGCTCAGCCAAATCAACCCAGGTGATCAATGACGTGACAGATGTTGCAGCCAGATCACCTTCACATCCCACAAGATTTTTTTAAAATATGCAATACTTGTCCAGCCAGTGTTGTTGAGCATTGTCCCATGCACCAAAGGTTTGTCAGTTTGATTCCTGCTCAGGGCACATACTCAGGTTGGGGGCTTGCAGGAGGCGGCTGATCCACATTTCCCTCTAACATTGGTGCTTCTCTCTCTCCCTCTCCCTTTCTCTCTTTCAAATCAATAAAAAATTTTTAAAATCATTTTTTTTAAAAATATATTTTATTGATTTTTTACAGAGAGGAAGGGAGAGAGATAGAAAGTCAGAAACATCGATGAGAGAGACATCGATCAGCCGCCTCCTGCACGCCCCACAGTGGAGATGTGCCTGCAAGCAAGGTACATGCCTCCAACGGAATCGAACCCGGGACCTTTCAGTCCGCAAGCCGACGCTCTATCCACTGAGCCAAACCGGTCTCGGCTAAAATCATTTTTTAAAAATTAAAACTTTTGTATTTCAAAGGATATCATCAAGTAAGTGAAGACTAACCCACACAATTGGAGAAAATATTTATAAATCATATATTTGATTAAGGATTTGTAACTAGAATACATAAAGAACCCTTATGACTCAACAACAACAAAAGACAAATCGCTCAATTTGTAAAATGGGCAAAGAATCTGAATTGAGCCCTAGCCGGTTTGGCTCAGTGGATAGAGCATCGGCCTGTGACCCCAAAGGTCTTGGGTTTGATTCCAGTCAAGGGCACATACCTCAGTTGCAGGTTCAATTCTTGGCCCTGGTCGGGGTTTATGTTGGAGACAACCAATCAATGTGGGAGACAACCAATCATTTCTACTCTCTCTAATAATCAATGGAACCCTAGTTGGTTTGGCTCAGTGGATAGAGCATCAGCCTGCAGACTGAAGGGTCCCAGGATTGATTCTGGTCAAAAGCACATGCCTAGGTTGCAGGCTCGATCCTCAGTAAAGGGGCATGCAGGAGGCAGCCAATCAATGATTTTCTATCATCACTGATGTTTCTATCTCTCTTTTTCCCTTTCTCTCTAAAATCAATAAAAATTTTTAAAAAAAGAAAAATAAAAATAAAGATTCAGTGGGAAAATATCCTCTGGTAGGAATTAACAACAAAAAAAGCATCTGAATTGACATTTCTCCAAAGATTTACAAATTGCCAATAAATACAAGAAAAGATGCTCAGCATCATTACTCATTAGAGAAATACAAATTAAAACCACGTTGAGATACCATTTGACACCCACTGGAATAACCATATAAAAAAGGCAACCCCTGCTGGTATGGCTCAGTGGTTGAGTGTTTGGTTTTTAAATTTTTCTTCCATGTGACAGCAATAATGCTGACCACGGTGGGAAGAGCAGGGACCTGAGCAGACATTAGAAGGATGCCCTGCTAGTGGGAGCTCTGAGCTTTTCCCCAAAGGCTCCTGGCTGACTTGCTGGACTAAAGCAGCAAGTTACCCCCCTCTCACCACACCGCCCTGACCAGAGAGGACAGGGTGTACCTGGCAGCTCTGCATTCCATCTGACCTCAGTGGTTGAGTGTTGACCCATGAACCAAGAGGTCAATGGTTCAAGTCCCAGTCAGGGGTCATGCATAAGTTTCTGGCTCAATCCCCAGTAGGGGTCATGCAGGAGGCAGCTGTTGGATGATGCTTCTCTCTCATCTATGTTTCTATCTCTCTAGTCCTCTTCATTTTTCTCTCCCTAAAAATTAATAAAAAACATATAAATAAATAAATGAATGAATAAAGACAAATAATAAGATACTGGTGGATATGTGGAGGAATTGAAATTCTCAGACATTGCTGGTAAGAATATAAAATGCTGCAGTCACTTTGGTAACATTCCTCAAAAAGTTTATCAAAAAGTTCACATATGCCGAAACTGGTTTGGCTCAGTGGATAGAGCGTCGGCCTGCGGACCGAAGGGTCCCGGGTTTGATTTCGGTCCGGGGCATGTATCTTGGTTGCGGGCACATCCCCAGTGGAGGGCGTGCAGGAGGCAGCTGATCGATGTCTCTCTCTCATCGATGTTTCTAACTCTGTATTCCTTTCCCTTCCTCTCTGTAAAAAATCAATAAAATATATATTTTTAAAAAAAGTTCACATATAACCCAGCAGTTCAGCTCCTACATATAGAGCCAAGAGAAATTAAACATATGTCCTCACAAAAATTTGTACATGAATGTTCATTCATAGCAACATTGTTCATGATAGTCCCAAAATGGGAGCAACCCAAATATCCATGAAATGATGGGCATCAACTGATAAACAGTGTGCTCTAAAGACTAAAAATGAAAAAGAAGACAAAAGAGTGTGGTCTATGCATACAATGGAATATTATTCAGCCATAGAAAGGAATGCAGTGCTGCCCTAGCCGTCTCGCTTAGTGGATAGAGCGTCAGCCTGCAAATTGAAGGGTCCCGGGTTCGATTCCAGTCAAGTCAAGGGCACATGCCTAGGTGGTGGGCTTGATTCCCAATAGGGGGCATGCAGGAGGCAGCCAATCAATAATTCTCTCTCATCATTGATGTTTCTATTTCTCTCTCCCTGTCCCTTCCTCTCTGAAATCAATAAAAATATATATTAAAAGCCTTGCCAGTTTGGCTCAGTGGATAGAGCATCAGCCTGCAAACTGAAGGGTCCCAGTCAAGGGCACATCCCCAGGAGGGAGTGTGCAGGAAGCGGCCCATCAATGATTCTCTCTCATTATTGATGTTTCTGTCTCCCTCTCACTTCCTCTCTGAAATGAATGAAAAAATATATATATAGTACTGCATTTGTATATATTGAATGCAGTGTTATTATCTATATACTAGAGGCCTGGTGCATGAAATCCATACATGGGTAGAGTCCCTAGGCCTGGCTGGCAATAAGGGCTGATCAGGACCTTCAGGCTGCCAGTTGGGGCCTCCCTTCCTTGGCTGCTGGCTGCAGCTGAGGCCTTCCTTCATTCTGCAATGTCCCCTGGTGGTCAGCGCTCATCATAGCAAGTGATCAAACTCCTGGTCTCCTGGTCAAACTCCCAAGGGGACACTTTGCATATTAGCCTTTTATATATCTATATATATAAAAGCCTAAGCGACTGTTACAACTGGTCGATCGAATGACTGGTCCACCAGTCACTATGATTTGCACTGACCATCAGTGGGCAAACGCTCAATGCAGGAGCTGCCCCCTGGTGGTAAGTGCACTCCCACAGCCAGCTTCCTGCGGCTGGCCAAACTCCTGCAGTCCCTCCCTCTGGCCGGTTTGCCAACCTCCTATGGTTCCTCTCCCTGGGGATTGGCCCCAATCGGTACTGGGCAAGGAGGTCTCCATTGGCCCCGATTGCTGGCCAGGCTGAGGGACCCCACCCATGCATGATTTCATGCACCAGACCTCTAGTATAGATATAAAAGCCTAAGCAACTGGCTGACCAGCCGGTAGCTATAACATACACTAATCACCAGAGGGCAGATGCTCAATGACTTTGCAGAATGCCCTCTCACCTTCCTCAGGGGATATTGGACTGCTGGTTTCAGCCTGATCCCTGCAGGCCAGGCCAAGGGACTACTCTGTTGCATAAATCCATGTACTGGGCCTCTAGTACGTTATAACATGGATGAAACTGAAAAACATTATGCTCAGTGAAAGAAGCCAGACATAAAAGACCACACATATTATATGATTGTATTTATATGACATGGTCAAAAGCACATCCATAGAGATAAGTAGTAGATTTAGTGGTTTGCAAGGCTTTATAGGGAAAGAGGGAATGGGGACTGACTACAAATGGACACAGGGTTTCTCTTTAGAGTGCTGAAAATGCTCTGGGATTAGGTAGTGGTGATCATTGCACAATATATTTGTGAATATATTAAAAATCATTGGATTACACACTTTTTTAAAATATATTTTTATTGATTTCAGAGAGGAACGGAGAGGGAGAGAGAGATAGAAACAATAATGATGCATGAGAGGGAGAGAGAGAAACATCAGTGTGAGAACACAACATCAATCAGCTGCCTCCTACACATCCCCCACCAGGGATTGAGCCTGCACCCCGGGCATGTGCCGTTGACCAGGGAATGGAACCAACAATCTCCTGGTGCAAGGGACAACACCCAACCAATTGAAGCACACCAGTCAGGGCTGGCTTTGCCATTTTAGACACAGCCCTGTAGGTTAAATAAATATATATATATATATATTTTTTTTTCACACATACACACTGAGTGGCCAGATTATTATGATCTCTGAATACATAATAATCTTGCCACTCAGTGTATATGCTATATAATAAAAAGTGATATAATAAAAAGCTAATATGCAAATTGTCCCCTCTACTAGGAGTTCGACCAGCAGGCAGGCCAGCCAACCACCCATATTCCCTCCTCCTGGCCAGGCTGGCTGGACCCCACCCATGCACCAGGCCTCTAATATATATGCATCCAGAGATCATAATAATCTGGCCACTCAGTATAAATATGTGTGTGTGTGTGTGTATACACATACACATGCATAAATACATTGACTTTCAGAGAGGAAGGGAGAGGGAAAGAGAGATAGAAACATCGATGAGAGAGGATCATTGATTGGCTGGCTCTTGCAAGCCCCACAACTCCGAGCATGTGCCCTTGACTGGAATCAAACCCGGGACCCTTCAGTTCACAGGCCAATGCTCTATCCACTGAGCCAAAGCAGCTAGGGCAGCCCTGTAGGTTTTGATTAAGATTTATTTAAAGTGCACATGCAATACACCTAAAATTCTATTATTTGTAATATATGACTTAAAAGAAAAACAAAATTAGATGTCAACTTTCAAGTGTGAGTGGGTTATATACACACTATTTAAAATTCACAAAAGGGAGACTTGATAAAAAAAAAATTGGAAGACTATCCACTTCATTAAAGCCCTTACTCTAGTCTCATCTCTGGTTTTATCTTAACTGACCTCCTTTGGTATTTATTGAGCAACTACTGGATATAAACTCTATGCCACTCCACCACTTACCAGCAGGGAGCCTTTCACAAGCTTCTTCTTTCTTAGCCTCTATTTTATTTTTTTAATATTTATTTATTAAACTAGAGGCTTGATGCATGAAGATTTGTGCAAGAATGAGCCTTCTTTATCCTGGCTGCCAGCACCACCTTTTCTGACGCCTGATCTAGCTGGAGCTGCCTTTTCACTCTGGCCTGGAGCCACCTTTCTGCCTTCCCAAGCTGTCCAAGCTGCCCAGACTGTGTTTTGCCATAGTGACAATGCAAGCTTCCTGTCCCGCCCCCACCTGCTTGGTACCTGTATATGCATATTAATCCACCATCTTTGTTGGGTTAATTTACATATTCACTCCTGGTTGGCTGGCGGCTGTTGCAAAGGTATGGTCAATCTGCATATTACTCTTTTATTAGTGTAGATTGGTTGGAGTGACATTGGTCAACATGAACATATAGGTTTCAGGTGTGGGTTTCTATGTTACAAGATCTGTATATTACATCAAAGTGTGCCCACCACCCAAAGTCAAATCTTCTCCTTATATTAGGAACTCTTCTTCTTCCCCACCCTCTTCTTCCCTCTTGCAATCACCACACTGCTGTTTTGTTCATGAATATGAATTTTAGTGTTTTTAAAAAAATATTTTAAAATATATTTTATTGATTTTTTACAGAGAAGAAGGGAGAGGGATAGAGAGTTAGAAAAATTGATGAGAAACATCAATCAGCTGCCTCCTGCATACTCCCCACTGGGGATATGCCCAAAACGAAGGTACATGCCCCGGATCTGAACCTGGGACCCTTCAGTCTGCAGGCTGACGTGCTATTCACTGAGCCAAACGGGTTAGGGATGAATTTTAGTTTTATATCCCACCCTAGTTTCTATTTTCATTTGCAAAATAGGATGATATTCTCCTGACAGGAGACCATGAGTTGGTGAGTGTAAAATGGTAATCCATATGCAGGTGAAAAGTATAGTACTCTCCGGGCCACAGGCTGCAGACCTCCCCCTTTTCCTGACACATTCTCCCACTTCCTCCTCCTCCTCTTGGAATCAATACATTTAGAGGTGCTTGGCAGGAGGCTGAGAGTGCATCCACAAAACCAGGCACCCAGAGAAAAAGTAAGTTGGGCTGGGGTGGGGGAGCAAAGATTGACAAGTTGACTAGAGGAACCCAGTGTTATACTGAAGGAGGTGTTCAGTGGACAGCTGCTCTGGTCAGGGCACTAGGCCCTGCCTACATTCATATCCAATTTGTAAGGCTGAGGAAGGAAGAAGGACTTGCCTGGTATGTGGTCTGGCTGTGACTGGAACCCTCATCTATTTGATTCTGAGATCTTATAGGTTCTCTTACACTTTCTGAAAATGCTGCCTGGCACAACCAAAAATTCTTTTAGGGTGGGTTTGAATTCTGCACAGCCCATTTGATCCATAATTTGAACCACAACTCTTTTTTGTCTGTAGAAGAGGAGGGGAGGGGCTAGATCAGGCATCAGAAAATGTTTTCTCCACCAAAAAAAAAAAGAAAAAGAAAAAGAAAATGTTTCTCCAAGCTTTAGCAGGGTAGCTTAGTAGCATCATCCCGATATACCAAGGTTGAGGGTTCAATTTCTAGTCAGGGCACATATAAAAAGCAACCAATGAATGCATGAGTAGGTGGAGCAATAAATTGATCTCTCTCTCTCTCTCAAATAAATAAATAAGTAGAAAAAAGAAAATGTTTCCCCAACACTTACTCTGAGCTTCTATGTTCTGGGGTTGGTCACTGGAGGTTAGAGAAGCATAAGCCCTGAGTCTTGTAAGGGGTTCACCAAGTGGCTGGGCCCAGATTTTGGAAGCCAATAGTTATCTCTGAGGTTGGTTCAGGGGAAGGGGGGGGAGGGGTGAATGACTGTCTGCAGGGGTGGGGTCAGAGAAAACTTCCAGGAGGAGAATCCTGAAGGATGAGTGGAAGCTTTCAAGATAGTTTTGGGGAAAGTCACAGGGTCCAGCATGAGCACACCCTAGACATGCAGTGTGTCCTGGGACAGTGAATACACTGGGCAAACAGGAAATTGAGAAGGGAAGAAAGGCAGAGATAATGAACACCAACATGGGGCTTTCAAAAGAGAATGTTTGAGAAAAAGAACACTTGAAAGTGGAAGCGTGAGTCCTGGTGGCTTGGGTTTAGACTACATGTTCAGGTTAGCATGAAGGCCCATATGACTTCAGATGTGGCCAGATGTTCCTTGATCTTAAATTGAAGCCTGATTCAGTTCTGGGGACCCCCTGGGGGTGTGGGGGGGGTGGAAGGGAGTGGAGAAGGAAACATCAGAAGAGATGATTGTGGAAGTCATCAGCATTTGGGATTGTTTACCAAAGGCCTCCCTGTCTCTCCTAAAACCTGGCCGTTCAGTCAGAAAGCAGATGCTGCTTGTGTGCAGTGGGGATGAAGAACTCCCACCAGGTGTTGGGTTGGGAGTTTGGCTTTGAGTAAGTGACGCTTCCTCTCTGAAATATAGGGATAGGAACAGTGCCCATCTCAGGGTTAAATCAGAGGGTGTCTTAGAAAGTAGCTGGCACAGAGGAGGAGAAGCCCCAATCCTGGCAAATCCCAAGGGCAGGCCCAGGTCAGGCTGTCTCCAAAGTCAGGATTCATCTCTTCTGGACACTGCTGGAGTGAGCTTTCTACCTCACAGATGCAAGTCTGAACTTGCTCCCTAACTTTTCATGGCTCCCTACTGCCCTCCAGATAAAGCCTAAATTCTTTAATTTGACCAACAAGGCTCTGCACCAACAGGCTCCTATGGCCTTCCCCATCCTGGCCTGAGGTTTCTTACTGACCTCTCAGTCCCTCCTACCCCATTAGCTTCTGGCCACACTGAACTGTGGTCAGTTTCTCCAAAGCCTGGTGTTTCTCTGGGCTCTTCTGCTGCGACCTCTACGTTGTCCCCTTCTTTTCTGGCTATCCTGAATATGATTCAGGATTCCCTCTGGATGCCATTTCTGGGAGGTTTTCCCTGACTGCCCCTGAGGCCTCCCCAGTTCCCTCAGCACCTTTGGCTTCCTTCTCGGTGCTCAGCTCTCTGCCGTATTATTATTTACCTGTCCCCACAAGGCTGTGAGGGGGAGCTCAATAGGTATCTACTGATTTAATGAAGTGTGTGTGTGCGGGGGGCAGTTCTAACAAAAAAGGGGTCTGGCTGCTATGGCTCAGTTAGTTGGAGTGTCATCCCTTGCAATGAAAGGTCTCAGGTTTGATTCTCGGTCAGGGCACATGCCTGGGTTGCAGGTTCGATCCCCAGTAGAGGTGCATATGGGAAGCAACTGATCAATGTTTCTCTATCAAGTCAATGTTTCTCTCTTTTTCTTTCTCTTTTCCTCTAGCTCTAAAGTCAATGAAAGCGTACCCTTGGGTAATGATTAAAAAATAAATAAATAAAGGAGTCACTGTACAATGGCCAAATTTCTTGACAGGTATCTATGTCAGCAGGGTAGGAATTCTCAGTAATCATAATTTAAAGATGAGGTAACTGAGGCTAAGTTAATCTCATTTTGCCCTTTCTGGTCCTGGCACACAGAACACTGCCAACCTGACTTTGCACAGAAGAACCTTCTTCAGGGTACCTCATTGTCTTCAACAGAAGGAGCAACACTGGGGGGGAACAGTGTCCTCTCACCATTCTGGTTCCAGGGGGCACCTGCCCTTTGAGGAAGCCTGCATCCCAGCATTACAGTGTGCTAAGGTCCTGTGGTGTGCCTTCACCGCTGGACCAGGGCCTTTTAGAGCAGGAGGCTCAGGGGCACCTTGAATTCGTAGCCTGGTCGGGGTGAAGATGGGGAAGGCTGAAGGATGGAGTTTGGGGACCTCCGCGCCCCTGCTGCCGCGCAGGATAACGCCCAAAGTCGCTTTCCCCGGGTGGGCTCAGGGTTAAGATATAAGGGCGGTGGGTGATCGCTCCACATCCAATAATTATGCACGGACATTGACTTAAGCTCTGGGAGCAGGGGCAGTCACGTGGCTCTCTAGGGCGGTGCTCAGCTTTTTAGATGGGATTCACTCTAATCCCCGAAGGCTTTCTGGAGGAGGTGGGACCTTTTTTGGTGGTGGTTGGTTGTGGTTCTCTCTCAACAGTGAGGATGCACTTAGCACTCTAGGAACCAGATAGATCTCTAGGTGAGCCTTGTGGTGGGGAGCAAGCCCAGGGGGTTGGGCCGGGTTGGGGTAAGGACTTGAGGAGCTGGACTGGCGAGGTCAACCGAGGCTCGGCTTCCCCGCCCGGCGCTGGTGCTTTCATGGAAGACTGAACGCACCGCGGCCGCGCTAGGCCGGTGCTGTGGGGCCGCGAGCGCTGGGTGCAGGCCTCGAGGTCCGGAGCGCCCGAGAGCAGAGCGCCCCGGGCCGGGGTCAGGCCAGCAGGCTTGTCCGGGCCGGCCCGGCCGCCCACCCTCCCCTCCCAGCGCTGGACCACGGGCTCCGGGGGCCCGGCCCGCAGGGGCCCGGCGCGCGCTCCTCGGGGAGCCGGGCTGCGGAGCGGGCGGCCCGCGCGCGTCTCCGGTGGCACGAGAGGGCCATCTGCCTGGGTGCCGAGAACTGCAGCGTCCGCGGTGCGAGGCGCGGCCCCTCGGGGCCCCCCGGCCGGGTCCCCTGTCCCGCGCGCACGCACCGCCCGACGCTGCCCGCGCCCGCGGCCCGAGTCCCCGTGCCAGGCCCGGACCCAGCCGAGGCGCGGGAGGCGGTGCAGGGATCAGCGGACCCCTCCCCCAGCGCCCCCCTCGCCCCGCCCGAGGCGGCGAGGACCCCTGGGCCCCGGGGTGGCGAGGGAGCCTCGTCCTGGCAGGGCCCGAACGGGGGACTCGGCCTCCCTGGGCGGGGGCCGCACCGCGAGGTGCGGGCGCGCTGTCAGGCTGCTGCCCAGCCCGGGTGCGAGGGGTGGGCTCAGGGCGGGGGTCGCCCGGCGGCATCTCCCAGCCGAGGCCACGGCGGGGCGGGCAGTGCCCGGGCGGGTAACCCGACCCGACCCGGCTGCTGGTCGCCGCTCACCCCTCAAGGCCGGGCGAGGGGGAGGGAGAGCACGGGGGGGAGGGGACCGGGAAGGGGTGGTGGGTGAGGGGCCGTGGGTCCCGCAGGGCCGAGCTCCCGGCCTGTCGGCGTGGCTGCACGGCGGCTGCTGGCGGCGCCGGGGCGAACCGGCCCCCTGCCTCACGGGCGTCGGGCCTGCGGCAGGAGGGGGCCTGGGCGGCACAGGCTTGGCTCGGGGAGGCAGACCCGAGCTGCTGCTGCTGCCTCCATTTTGTTTCCTGCTCAGCTTGGTCTGTGGTGGTGGTGGTGGTGTGGGTTTGGGGTGCGGCCGGGCACGGGGATCACTTGCGGCCGCGCCTGTTCGGGGCCCGAGGCCTCGAAGACCCCAGCCCGAGCCCCCAGGTGAGCCCCGCGGCAGGGGGGGGTGGCCTTGGCCTCGGGCCGAGCCGAGCGGGCTGAGGGCAGGTGCCCAATGGATGGGGAGCCCGGGCGATAACCTAAGATGGAGGCCGGGACTGACGCGGGCCCGAGCAGGGCTGGCGGGGCGGTGAGACAGGCCTCAACCGGGCCAGCTGCCGCCAGGGCCGGGGCCGGGGCCCGGGAGGGTGTGGGAGCCGTGTGCAGCCTGGGGCCAGCTCAACGCCCCGAGGTAGGTGCGGGACCGGCGTACCACCCACGACGCCCGTAGGCCCCGACTCTCCAGGGAGGCGCGCGAGGCTCCCAGGGAGCCCGCCTCAGGCCCCGCCCGGGCTGCGGGCCGGCCCGTAGGTCCGGGCTGCTAGCGGTCGCTCCGGGGGAGGGGAGGGGGCTGCAGCGACGGCTCCGC
>JAAGEH010000293.1:10254587-10353928 GCA_011751065.1 Lasiurus cinereus
GCGCGCACTCGGGGCCCCGGCCGCACGCGGGCGGGCGCGAGGCGCTGGGTCGCACGCGCCGCCGCGGGGGCGCGCGCGCGCGGTGGGGTGTGAGGAGGAGGAGGAGGTGGCGGAGGACTAGGCCGGGGCAGGTAGTGCTCGCCGCCTTCTCCCCTGAAGAGAGACGCGGGGGGAGGGGGGGTGCGGCGAGCGGCTCTGCTCTCTCCCCACCGCTCCGCTCGCGCCCCAGTGTAATGAGGGTCACCCCCTCCCCCCAGCCGGCCCGGGAGAGGGCACGGGGCACGGTAACTAGTGCACTGGGGTGGGCGGCGGGCCGGCGCGAGGAGGGAGGCGGCGGCCGGGCGGGGAAGATGGTGGTGGTGGTGGTGGTGGTGAGGTGAGGGGCGCGGGGGAGGGCCGGGCGCGGCGCAGGGTTGGTGGCCGGCGGCCTTGCAGCCGCGGGCCCCTTCCTCCTCCTCCACTACCAGCCGGGCTCAGGCCTACCCGGCTGGACTGCCGCGAACTTCCTCCCGGCACGGCCCGTGCGCCGCCGGCCTCTCGCGCGCACCTCGGCCTCAGCCTCCCCGCGGGTAGACGGCTGGGGGGCGCCGGGCCCACGGCCCTCCCGCCGCAAACTTTGCCTGCCGCTGAATATTGATGAGTGCGATCGGCTCGGCCAGGAGGTACTGCGGCGGCCGAGGGAAGGAGCGCGGCCTGGGCAGGCGGCGGCGGCGGTGGCGGCGTCGGCAGCAGCCATGTTTGTCAAGCTATAGCAGCTGCTGCGGCTGCTGCCGCCCCCCTGACTGGGCTTCAGCGGCTGCCCCCGTGTCTCCCCCTGCGGCGTCCCAGTCTCTGGGACCTGCAGCCGTGGACCGAGCTGGCCTGCAGTCAGGAAGGCGAGCTCCGGGGTGCAACCACCCGCTTGGGCCGACTGGCCTGCGGCCTGTGTACAGCCGTAGCGAACAGGCTCTGGCGCCGGCTGGGCGCAGGGTGCAGCGCTATTGTGACCGCTGAGCCGAGGGAGCCAGGAAAAGGGAGAGGGGGGGGGGAGCTTTTTGTGCACCTTTTGGGACCCCCCTCGCGAACCTCGTATCCTCCTCCCTCCCGGAGATCCGGCTGCTAGGTCCTCAGCGAGGGAGGGAGAAGTGGATTCCTATTTTGAGATTTTGGGGATTTCTACTGCCAAATGGATTTGCATTTTAGTTCAGCCTTACTGTCCACCAGCCTGCAGTGCAGGGAAAAGGGACGGGCTGTTTCCATGTGGCAAGATCTGCTCAGCTCCAGGAAGAGGGAGTTTGTGGAGGCGCACCGAGGCCATTTTTTTCTATCAGCTGGGGAACTTTTCTGCCCTTGGAAGTGCAGCAGAAAGACATCGAGGCCACTAGGCCTTGAGAAGTGGCTGCCATTTTGAAGATAAGTCCCATGACTTGTTAACTCAGATTAATGGCTGTGTTTTTGGATTCCAGGTTGATGCTGGCACAGGATGGATCAGACCTCTGAACTACCCAGAAGAAATTGTCTGCTGCCTTTTTCCAATCCAGTCAATTTAGATGCCCCTGAAGACAAGGACAGCCCTTTCGGTAATGGTCAATCCAATTTTTCTGAGCCACTTAATGGGTGTACTATGCAGTTATCGACTGCCAGTGGAACATCCCAAAATGCTTATGGACAAGATTCTCCATCTTGTTACATTCCACTGCGGAAACTACAGGATTTGGCCTCCATGATCAATGTAGAATATTTAAATGGGTCTCCTGATGGATCAGAATCCTTTCAAGACCCTGAAAAAAGTGATTCAAGAGCTCAGTCGCCAATTGTTTGCACTTCCTTGAGTCCTGGTGGTCCAACAGCACTTGATATGAAACAGGAACCCTCTTGTAATAACTCCCCTGAACTCCAGGTAAAAGTAACAAAGACTGTCAAGAATGGCTTTCTGCACTTTGAGAATTTTACTTGTGTGGACGATGCAGATGTAGATTCTGAAATGGACCCAGAACAGCCAGTCACAGAGGATGAGAGTATAGAGGAGATCTTTGAGGAAACTCAGACCAATGCCACCTGCAATTATGAGCCTAAATCAGAGAATGGTGTAGACGTGGCCATGGGAAATGAACAAGACAGCACACCAGAGAGTAGACATGGTGCAGTCAAATCGCCATTCTTGCCATTAGCTCCTCAAACTGAAACACAGAAAAATAAGCAAAGAAATGAAGTGGACGGCAGCAAAGAAAAAGCAGCCCTTCTCCCAGCCCCCTTTTCACTAGGAGATACAAACGTTACCATAGAAGAGCAATTAAACTCAGTAAATTTATCTTTTCAGGATGATCCAGACTCCAGTACCAGTACATTAGGAAACATGCTAGAATTACCTGGAACTTCATCATCATCTACTTCCCAGGAATTACCATTTGTAAGCAGTTTTTGGTACAACTTAAATATATACATTAATGTATATATACAGGCAACTTAAATGGAAACATAGCTAATTGGTTTTTGGTTGCTTATTTCACAGCTTAAAGCCTGTTGCTAATGATGAACTTTTGGGGGAAATATTACTTTGATTTTTAAATTTATCTCCATTGATGAGTTTGGTTCTTTCTAGATTTTCCCAGTTAACTCTCCTTTGAGGACTAAGTTAAACTTTTAAAGGCATTTGATTTAGTTCAGATCTAATTTTTCAAGGTGGAGGTATACATTTGTTTAGGCTTTGTTTTGTTTTGTTTTGGCTTGCTGGTATTATGAGTTATAGGAGAACCAATTAATTACCCGGTGTCCTGTTTTAACGTAGCGCATGACTTATTTTCTTAGTTAATGGGGCGACTCTTGCTGCATGTTGAAGTGCATTTTGTGCACAGATTGGAAGTAGCTGAGTTTAACTTTTTGGATATCAGTCCAATTTTCCCCCTAACAAATGTCTCTGAAATACTGTGTCAAGATTTAACTGGAATTTTATGATAAGTTATGGTTGTTTTGCGTGCATTAAGTAATTCACCATACATGTAGCTCTACTGTTCTTTAAAGTTACAAAAGGAGATGTGTCATTTTTGTTTCTATTGATTCATATGTATCTTAAATATGCTTTGGTATTGTTTTCTTAGCTTGGTACTTATAGATTTAATAGTTTTGTTTTGGTAGTTACCTTGAGTCTGTATTGTTCTGGATAATTTTTAGTGTCGATAAGCTATGTTGGCAACCTGTTGGCAGCTCAGACAAATCCTTTTTCTTAGGTTCACATACATTTACACCCCCCCCCCCCCCACACACCCAGGGAGAAAGAAGGAAAAAAAAGGAGGGGCAAAAAAGTTTTACAGTGTGAGTACAAGTAAAAGTTTATTTTTTTATTGTTATTACTACTTTCAATAGTTTGGCTTTTGTATTTACATAAAAACCTAGAACTAGTGGTGGAGATAGATGTTTCTCTAGTCTAGAATCATAGAAATAGAAGTAGAAATCTCATTGTTGGTTCTCATCAAAGAGATACCAGTGGAGTATTGGTTCTGTTAAGAACAATTGAAAATATTGGAGCCAGTATCATGCACTTACTCTGTATTAGGTCCTGTGCTCAGGGCTGGAAATTTTAGAAAATCCTTAGCAAATGTTTGTCTTTTATTCTGTCTGTAATATTGTGATAGAATGAGATTCTCTTGGCAAAAGTAGAGTAGTTATTAGGATTGCAAATCCCACATCTGGAATTAGATAAAGACGCAGAATTCAAGACCATATTGTCTGTTGTTTTGTATATCTAGCTGTAAGCATATTGTTTGCTTCCTCTCATAAACGAGCAACCTCTTCAGCTTACCTTTATGTGCTTTTCAGTTATTTTCTTTGTATATAATGATGTGAAATGATTGTCACTTTAGTTAATAATCCTGACCTGGTGCTTTTATGTTTAATTGGATTGATATCTTCTAATTCTTGCCAGTGTACATATACTGTCTATATAAACTACTTTGTACATTGTAGGTGCTGGATTAAATCTTTAAATTTTTTTTATTTATTGATTTTAAGAGAGAGAGAGGGAGGGAGAAGCATCAATTTGTTGTTCTATTTATTTATGCATTCTTTGGTTGATTCTTGTATGTGCCATGACTAGGGATTGAGTCTGCAACGTTGGCGTATGGGGACAGTCCTCTAACGAATTGAGCTTACCCAGCCAGGGCTTGGAGAAGATCTTGAAGGAAAGTTGATCCCCAAGTTTAAACGGGCAGTATCTTAGTTTATTAAGTGCTTTGGTCTCTATTTTCTCATTGGGTCTTCATAGCCTTTTAGTAAAAAAACGATGTCATGGACGATGTACAGGGTCTTGAGATTATTGGAGATAGTACTGAAACCCATGAAAGGTAGAGTAGAGTTATCTGAGTTTTTTTGGCATTCTTTCTTTTCTTTGTCTCTCTCAGTGACTTCTAAAGGTCTCTGACACCTGTTTGCGCCTGAAGTAACTTCCGGTTTTCTCACTAGGTTGATTTGCTAAGTTGTTTGTTTCCTATTCTTAGTCACTTAGATATTTTATGGAGAATTTATACTATGGTGGTACTCATTAATTGGCGGATCCTCAAAGTTCTTAGCATAGCCGAAACCGGTTTGGCTCAGTGGATAGAGCGATGGCCTGCGGACTGAAAGGTCCCAGGTTTGATTCCGGTCAAGGGCATGTATCCTGGTTGTGGGCACATCTCCAGTGTGGGGCATGCAGGAGGCGGCTGATTGATGTCTCTCTCTCATCGATGTTTCTGACTCTCCATCCCTCTCCCTTCCTCTCTGTAAAAAAAGAAAAAAAAAGTTCTTAGAATGTAACTAGTTTCAGGATGGTCTGACGTACATATACTGGTGATCCTCTATCTAAAGAAGAGGACCACTAAAAATGAACCCACTTAAAATGGGGACTAACTTCTCATAAGTAGACAGGGAGAAAATAATTATTTAGGATTTCATATTGAAAAGTAAAATTAAGAATTATGAAAATAAAAATTTTAAACCTTTATCAAAATTTTAGTTAGGATGCAACTGTGCTAAATAATAAAAGGATAATTTGCAAATCGACCAAATGGTGGAATGACTGGTTGCTATGACGCACACTGACCATCAGGGGGCAGATGCTCAATGTAGGAGCTGCCCCCTGGTGGTCAATGAGCTCCCACAGGGGGAGCATTGCTCAGCCAGAAACCAGACTCATGGCTGGAGGAGTGCAACTGTGGTGGTGGGAGCCTCCGTGGCAGCGCTAAGGATGTCCGACTTCTGGCTTAGGCCGGCTTCCCAGGCCTAAGCCATCAGTCGGACATCCCCCGAGGGCTTCTGGACTGGGAGAGGATACAGGCCAGGCTTAGGGACCTCCACAAGTGCATGAATTTTGTGCACCAGGCCTGTAGTTTGTTATAAGGGAAGAATCAAATTTTTAAAAATTTTGTCCAGTGAAATTGTACAATAAAAAGATGACATATGTACTTTAATTGTCTTCATTTTCTCATCATGATCATAAGGAAAATAAATTATTTTTAAAAAATATATTTTTATTGATTTCAGAGAAGAAGGGAGAGGGAGAGAGATAGAAACATCAATGATGAGAGAATCATTGATTGGCTGCCTCCTGCACGCCTCCTACTTGGGATGGAGCCCGCAATGCGGGCATGTGCCCTTGACCGGAATAAAACCCAGGATCCTTCAGACCACAGCTGAACCGGACAGGGTAGGAAAATAAATTCTTGGAAAAATATTTAAGGACTTAACCAGTTTTAGTGAGGTTTTCTTTTTAAAAATGTTTACTATGGAAATTTCAAGCATATACCAAAGAAGAAAGAATAGTAGAAATGCCTGTGTACTCCACCCAGCTTCAAGAATTTCTGCCCTGTCCGTATGGTGCAGTTGGTTGGAGAGTCATCCCATACTCCAGAGCAGCGGTCACTAACTGGTGGTCCATGAGGTCCAAAAAGTTGGTGACCGCTGCTCTAGAGGGTGGTGGTTCTGATTCCCAGTCAGGGCACATACCCAAGTTGAGGGTTCAATCCCCAGTGGAGTTTGGACGCATGCAGGAGGCAAGCCAATCAGTGATTGTTTTTTTTCTCACAGATGTTTGTTTTCTCTCAACAATTATTATTGTTTTTAAATTGTTTTAGACAGAGGAAGAGAGAGAGCAAGGGGAGGGAGAGGAAGAAACAGAAGTATCAACTTGTTGTTCTACTTATTATGCATTAATTGATTGATTCCCTGTGCCCAGACTGAGGATTGAACCCACAACCTTGGCATATCAGGAGGATACACTAACCAACTGAACAAGCCGGCCAGGGATCTTTTTTATTTATATTTACTTGAAGAAACATGGCATGGTTTTGCTATATTTGTTTATGATTTTACCCCTTGCAATTGATTTGCACTGTTATACTCGTTAGTGCTTCATTAGGGTAGAGATAGACATTATATATTGTGCATGGGGTGGATGTTTGAAAAAAAGAGACTTCTTTATTGTCATTTAAAAACAGATATTTTGGTATTTTAATAATATTTATCCTGTACCAATCTTGGGAATACAGAAAATATTTATAAACCACTCCCTGTATTAAGTTCTGTGTTATTGATGTTTAAGTAATTAAAGAAGATATGTGTAGAGATATGAAATCTAGAATAGTCAAGGCTTTACGAAAGAAATGGAACTTGAATTGACTTTGTCTGGGCTTGGTTGGGTTTGGTTTAGAAGGGTACTTTGGGTGTGGAGAATTAGATGAACATAGTATATTTAGAAGGTATTTGTTGGATAGGTTGAAGGTAGTCAGGTAATAGGTCATAAAAATCCAGACTCTTGGCATTTTGTGTTAATGTGATAGTTTTCTGTGTTTGGAAAACTTGGGCGGGGGAAAAGTAGAGGCAAGATTAGGATGTAGGAGTCTGTTGTGATAGTAATTACATTGAAAAATTTTTTTATTGATTGATTTTTAGAGAGGGCGGAAGGGGGAGAGAGAGACAGATATCGATCTGCTATTCCATTTATTTACTTTAACTAAAATTTTATTCATTTCAGAAATGAAGGAAAAGGGGGAGAGAGACAGAAACATCAATGAGAGAGATCGGCTGCCTCCTGCACACCCCAAATTGGGGATTGACCCGACAACCTGGGCATGTGCCCTGACCTGGAATTGTACCACGACCTTCTGGTTCAAAGGTTGATGCTCAACCTCTGAGCCACGCCAGCTGGGCTGTCCCATTTATTCATGCATTTACTGGTTGATTCATCTATGTGCACTGGCTGGGGATTGAACCTGCAACCTTGGTGTATCGGGATGATTCTACAACTAACTCAGCTGTTCGATCAGGGCCACAATAGTAGTTAAAACTTAAGACTTGAGCAGAGTCAGGAGTAGAAAGAAGGGGTCAATACATTAATATTATTTCCAAGGGGGAAATTGACAGCCCTTTTGGGATTGCCTGGATTTGTGGAAAAGTGGAGCTGGGATTTGAGGAATAAAGGAGAGGAATGGGTGTAGATGATGTCCAAGGCTTGTCTTGTTGCCTGAGCTGAAAAAATAATTTCTCAGGGGTTCTCCTCATCACTCAGCAATTCTTTACTCCCTTCCTTAATCTGTGAGAAGAAAATTGATCCTATCTCCACTTCTCTCAGGTTCTGCTCTTTATCTTACTCTCCTTGTTGTAGGACCTTATTTTATTCATTACTCTTTTCTCTTTCTCTCTGGGATCTTTGTTCTCTATCTCTCCACTACATCACTTTTCTGTCTCAAAACAGGATGACATCCTATTCTAAAGGGACATTCTTCTTTTGTCCTGTAACTTCTAATTACCTTTCCCCTTTATTAGTACATTTCTTGGAAGCGTTGTCTACTTTACCTCTCCTCAAAGCTCTCTGGATTGGCTTCTGTCTCCTCTACTCAACCAAAGCTGTTCTTTCATAAGTCAGAAATGATAATTCCTTACTTACCCTATTAGATTTGCAGCATTTCAATACCACTCCTTGAAACAGTTCTTTTTCAGTCCTTGCTCTTATTCTCTTTCCTTATTTCTCTGCAGTATCATCCACTTTCATTGATTCACTTTACTGCTACTCTGCTGTGAAAACTTGACTTCTGAGCTTCAGACCAAGAAATCTAATTGCCAATCAAGCTTCTTTTTTATTATCAAACATTTGTTTCTTTCTGTGTTAAAGATGGCATCATTTCTTCTGTTCAATGCTGGAAACCTTGGACTCACTTATTCACTTAAATGATCAAAACACATTTGAGTGCTTCCTTGCTAGGCATTGCTAGTATAAAAGAAAGGAAAGACTTAGTCCTTGGGTTTTATTTTTCTTTTAGAAATATGTTTTTATAGCTCTAGCTGGTTTTACTTAGTGGATAGAGTGTTGGCCTGTGGACTGAAGGATCCCGGGTTCCATTCTGGTTAAGGGCACATGCCCAGGTTTTGGGCATGATTCCCAGTAGGGGGTGCACAGGAGGCAGTTAATTGATTCACTGTCATCGAGTTTTCTCTCTGTCTCCCATTCTACCTTACTCTCTGAAATCAATTTTATATGTTATGCCCTGACCAAGAAATCAAACCATGACTCCCTGTTTTATAGGTTGACTCTCATCCACCGGCTAGGCTAGTTTGTCTTTTTAAGGCACTTTACTGTGTGGGGAAGACTAGTGTAAGTAGTGACAATACAGAATATTTGGTCTTGTATGTGTTACAGAGGCAGTACTGTGGGAATGTGAAGGAAGGCAAGCCTGGAGTAATCAGGAAGAACATTAAGAGGAGTTATATGTAATTTGAGCAGAGACATGCCGGTGTGTAACAGGGAATAGCATATGCAAGTGTCAAGAAATTCTTTGATAGGAATCTGGGAGGAATGTGATTGTCAGGAGTTAGGGAATAAAGACAGGCCTTATATGCCATACTATAGAGCTGAATTTTTGTTATTTCTAAATTATACTTATCCTTTAGTCTTTTCATGTCTTCATTCCCATTCTGCTAGGAGATATTTTCACTGGTCTTCATATAGTTTTTTTTCTCGTCTATTTTTCTTATAGTCACTTTGACCTCTGGTTAAAAACTTATCTTCAATGCCTTACTTCTCTCCCCATTTGCCTACCAAGTAAAGCCAAATTCAGCATACTGACCATTCCAAATCTCTTGCATGTGTTTACCCAGGGCATCCTGGGTTAAACCAAACTGAATTGTTAGTGGTGCCTTGCTGTATATTGTCCTATCACTCATGCCTTTATCTTCCTGGTTTGATTCATATTTGCATCTTAGCAGTGTTTTAGCATAGTGTCCTCTTTATATTAGAGACTCATGAATGGTGCTATTAAAGAAATATAAATTGGATAGGGATGTAATTTTAGGTTAGGAAGGTGATGAGTGGAATCTCAGCTCTCATTCTCAATGTACCAATTTTATTTTTTTAAGATATATTTTTTATTGGTTTTTAACAGAGAGGAAGGGAAAGGGATAGAGAGTTAGAAAAATTGAGAGAGAAACATTGATCAGCTGTCTCCTGCACACCCCCAACTGGGGATGTTCCCGCAACCAAGGTACATGCCCTTGACCGGAATTGAACCCAGGACCCTTCAGTCCATAGGTCAACACTCTAGCTACTGAGCCAAACCGGCTTTGTCTCATGTCTCATTTTAAAATTTAAGATTTTTTTGTCTTGATCTCCTTATGCACTCACTTTCTAAGGCCTTTGCATTTGAGCTTCCTAACATCTCTCAAGCATTACTTTTTTTCTTTGTTCTCACTTTTAATCCCCTAATTTATATATATAGAAGCCTAAGTGACCGTTATGACTGAAAGACTGGAACAACCGGTCGACCAGCTGCTATGACATGCAGTGACCACCAGGGGGAAGATGCTCAACACAGGAGCTGCCCCCTGGTGGTCAATGCGCTCCTACAGCCAACCTACACCCGGACCAGTGACCGTCACCTCTTCTCCCCACCCCACTGGGGCCTTTGGGCCCTTGGCTAGAACAGGGAACCGTGGATAGGTGGCAGCAGATGGGGGGCTGAGGACCATCTCCCTTCTCAGGTGGACGGCCAACATCCTGCACCCTATTCCTCCCTTTCTCCGCCTCCCCCCCATCCTCCCATGCTAGCAGTCTGGCCCTGATAGCCCTGATTGTCAGCTAGGCCTAGGGAACACCACCCATGCATTCATGCATCGGGCCTTTAGTTAAGGATATTATATCATGGCTTTATGTTGGACCAGTCTCTGAGTGTGTATTGTGCTACCTGTTTAATTGGAGAATTCCTCATCTCTAAATTAGGGCTATTCTCTTACTTGCAGGATTGTTTGAGAGGTTGCAAAAGACAATTTATTTGAAGCAGTTAGCTCTGAAGTAGGTCCTCAGAAAGCAATGCCTATTATATGCCAAAAACCAAATGCAATTTGAAAGATTTAGCTGTGAATTTTGAGAAACATCTTTGCATTTTTGCTTTTGTTTCTATTCTTCCAAAATTCTTATTCTTATGTAATTGATAAGGACTATTAACTACTGTTGACAGTTTCTGTTTTTGTTTAATAATCAAGGATTTGATCCATTTTTGTTTGCTAACAGAATTTAATTTGTGCAATAGGATCGGTATCTTTCGTATCCCAGCAATTAAATGATGTTTATTACGTTGTTGCTTTTTTGCCAATTACCTTTTGTCATGGATATTAATGTTTCATTTTCACCTTCTGATTTCCAGGATTTGATTTTCATTGTAGATTGGTTTCTGAAAATTTAAAAAAATGATCTGTGATGTAGCCTTTTGAGGAAATCATTATTAATCTTTTTAGTTAGAAAAGTAATAAATATTTATGCTAAAAAAAAAGAAAGGCAGACTTAAAAATGGTATATAAAAATCTCTATTTCTATCACCCCTCACCTCTCCCTCATTTCCATCCTTGATATTTAATGAGAATTTTGTGTGTGTGCTTTAATATTTTGGTAACACAAGTGGCATGATGTATGTATTAATATCTTGGTTAATAAGTTTAAGGACAGATCTTGTCATATGAACAGGTAGATATATCTCCATTCTTGCTCATATATATATATTTTTATTGATTTCAGAGAGGTAGGGAGAGGGAGAAAGAGAGAGAGAACCGTCAATGATGAAAGAGAATCATTGAATGGATGCCTCCTGCACGCCCCCATTGGGGATTGAACCCACAACCCCGGCATGTGCTCTGACCTAGAATTGAACCGTTAACCGGGAATTGAACAGTTACCACCTACCACTGAGCAATGCCTGCAGGACAGAACATCAGTTTTTTGTTTTACTTATCTTTACATTAATTGGTTGATTCTTTTTGTGTCCTGACTGGGGATGGAACCTGAAACTTTGGCATATGAGGACAATGCTGTAACCAACTGAGTCCAGCCAGGGCAAAAATTTTATTTCTAAAATGTTAGGTAAATATAATCATAGTATGTAGCCTTTTGGGATTTTTTTTCCACTTGGTGTAATTTCCTGAGATTCATCTAAATATTAAGTAAATCAATATTTTATTCCTTTTTTATTATTACTAAGTAGTATCCTATTGTGTGAATACACCACAATTTAACTATTCACTTTTTTTGTTTGTTTGTTTGTTTTATTAGATATATTTTTATTGATTTCAGAGAGGAAGGGAGAGGGAGAGAGAGATAGAAACATCAGTGATGAGAGTGAATCATTGATTGGCTACCTCCTGTGTGCTCCCCACTGAGAATTGAGTCCCAACATAGGCATGTGTCCTTGACTGGAATCAAACCCGGGACCCTTCAGTCCACACGCTGGCTATCTACCCACTGAGCCAAACCAGCTAGGGCACTATTCACTTGTTGAAAGACATCAGGATTTATTTTATTTATTTTGGTTATTAGAAGTAAAAGTGCTATGAACATTCATGTACAGGTTTTTTTTTGTGTGAACATGAGTTTTCATTTTTCCTGGATAAATGCCTAATAGTACAGTTGCTGAATTATATGGTAATGTATATTTAGTCTTATGAGAAGCTACCAACTGATTTCTAGAGTGAGTGCCAACATTCTCACCAGCAGTATATAAGTGATCCAATTTCTCTGCATCCTCACTGTCATTTAGTGTTGTCACTGTTTTGGCTATTGTGACAGTTATGTAATGATATATCATTATGTTTTTGTTTTGTTTTTTAATCCTCACCAAGGATATGTTTATTGGTTTTAGAGAGAGAGGAAGGGGGATACAGAGAAAAACCTTGATGTGAGAGAGACACATTGATTTTTTGTCTCCCACACACACCTAACTGGGCCCAGATCAAACCTGCAGCCCAGGTATGTGCCTTTGATTGGGAATTGAATCCAGGACCCTTCAGTGCTTAGGAGCAAAGCTCTAATCACTGAGCAACATTGGCTAGATCCTCATTTCTCCCATAGGTAATGATTTGAACATCTTTTTGCCATCTGTATGTCCTATTTGATGAAATATATTTGCATATTTTGATCACTTTCTAATTGGACTCCTTGATTTTGTTAAACTATTGAGTTAGTTTTTTAAAAATTTTTATTGTTGAGAGTATTACAGATGCTCCCCTTCCCTTTACCCTGTTCCTGTCTCACCCCAGGCCTTCACCACTCTATTGTCTGTACCCACAGGTAATGCATATATTCATGTCAGTCCTTTGATTAATCTCTTTCCTCCCTTCCCTTCCTTATCCTTTTCCTCTGAGATTTCATCAGTCTGTTCCATGTTTCTATGTCTCTGGTTCTTTTTTTTTTTTTTTTAATATATATATTTTTATTTATTTCAGAAAGGAAGGGAGAGGGAGAGAGATAGAAACATCAATAATGAAAGAGAACCACTGATTGGCTGCCTTCTGCACATCCCCAACTGGGGATTGATCCCACAACCTGGACATGTGCTCTTGATCAGGAATCAAACCGTGACCTCCTTGTTCATAGGTTGATGCTCAACCACTGAGCCAGGCTTGCTGAGCCTCTGGTTCTATTTTATTCATTAATGGGAGAGCTGTTGTGTAGGAGACATCCCTAAGGAGCAGGACTTGCTTCAGTGGTGTTTTGATACTCACTGAGCTTGTTGCTCCTGGATGTGTAGAATTGTAATCTGGTGTGGTCTGAAGCTGTCCACCAAATGCATTGGCTGTGGTGCCTTTCAGTAGGTGCAAAGTCAGCCAGTGCCGGGGGGGGCACCAGGCAGGAGCTACAAAGTGATTTGCAAATGGCTGCTACTTAAGTTGGGCTTAAAAAAATTGATTTCAGAGAAGGGGGAGAGAGATAGAAACATAAATGATGAGAGAGAATCATTGATCTGCTGTCTCCTGCATGCCTCCAACTGGGGATCAAGCCTGCAGCTGGGCATGTGTTCTGACAGGGAATGGAACCATCTTGGTTCATAGGTAGATACTCAACCACTGAGCCACACTGGCCAGGCTCCAATGGGAATTCTTATTGAAGACTAAAGGCCTGGTGCACAAAATCGTGCACTTGGGGAGAGAGGTATCCCTCAACAGGCCTGCATCCTATCGCAGTCTGGGGCCCTTGGAGGATGTCTGATTGATGGCCTAGGCCTGCACCTAGCTGTTAGTTGGATATCCTTAGTGCTGCCACGAAGGTGGGAGAAACTCCCGCCACCGCCACCGAGCTTGCCAGCCATGAGCCTGGCTTCTAGTACACTCATCACCAGGGGGCAGGTCCTGTGTTGAGTGGGATTGGGCTGAAACCAGCTCTCCAACATTTCCTGAGGGGTCCCGATTGCGAGAGGGTGCATGCCAGGAAGAGGAACCCCACTGGTACATGATCAGGGCCAGGGAGGGACATGAGAGGGCATGTCCAATCTGTCTTGCAGCAACCTAACTTATCAGTCAGAGTGTCTCCCTCATGGTGATCAGTGCACATCATAGTGAGAGGTTTAGCAGCCTTAGCATATTACGCTTTGATTGGTTGAACCAATGACTGGACGACCAGACACTTAGCATATTAGGCTTTTGTTATATAGGGTACTTACAATATCTGAGGGGCAAAAGGAATAATAGGCATTTATTTGATAAATAAATCTAGAGTTTGGATGTTCTAGACTTCCTATTTTTAAAATTTTCTAAAATATCTTTTTTAAAGCATGGATTTAAAAAAAAATCAAACTAACATCTTACATTTGTATCATTTTACATAAGAATTTTTTAGTATTTCAACTTTGTATTACATAACTAAAAATTTAAGAACTTTAGTAACAGCATTTTAAAAGTCAAGTATAACTCTGAAAAATTCACTCTCTTAAAAGTACAGCTCACCCTGGCTCATGTTGCTAGGTGGTTAGGGTGTCAGCTTGTACATCAAAGGGTCATGGGTTCGATTCCCAGTCAAGGGCACATACTTGGGTTGCAGGTTCGATCCGTGGCGGAGCATGTGCGGGAGTTAAACAATCCAATCAATGTCTGTCTGTCTGTCTGTCTGTCTGTCTCATTCTCTCACACTTGTCTCCCCTTATGCTCCTTCCACTCTTTCTAAAAATCAATTGAAAAAATATCCTTGGGTGAGAATTAACAAACCAAAGGTAGAACTCCATGGCTGTAGCATATTTACAGAGTTGAGTAACCAAACCACTAATCTAATTCCTGAACATTTCCTCACCCAAAAAGAAACCCGTAGCCCCAGTCACTATTCATTCTTCCTCTCCCCTAGTCCCTAGCAACCACTAATATACTTTCTGTCTCTGGATTTCATATACATGGAATCTTAATAATCTTTGCGCATTTTGTGTCTGACTTCTTTTTTAAAATATATATATTGATTTCAGAGAGGAAGGAAGAGGCAGAGAGAGAGATGAGAGAGATGTGTATGTATGTGTATGAGAGACCTGCTTCCTACATGCCCCACTCTGGGGATTGAACCTACAATCTGGGTATGTGTACTGATGGGGAATCAGACTGTGACCTCCTGGTTATTAGGTTGATACTCAACCACTGAGTAACACCTGAACCTCTTTCTTTAGCATAATATTTTAGGTTACGTATTGGTACTTAATTCCATTTTATTACCAAACTAGAGGCCTGGTGCACGAATTTGTGCATGGGTGGGGGTCTAGTCAACCTGCCCTGATGGTATTGTGGGGGGCAAATTGGGGCCAGGTCAGCTGGGATGGGGGCTGAGCAGGGCCCAGATCATGCTGGTTGGCGGTCACCGTGCCCATCATAGCCACCGGTCATTCCAGTTGTTCTGCTGTTCTGGTTGCTGGGCTTTTATATATGTAGGCTAGAAGCCCTATACATGAAGATTCGTGCAAGAATGGGCCTTCCTTCCCCTGGCTGCTGGCACTGCCTTTGTGGTGGCCAGAGCCACCTTTTTGCTCTGGCCCGGAGCCACCTTTTGCTTTCCATGCTGCCCAGAGGCCCAGAACAGCTGGGGCAGTGCCCAATGCCTGTGTCATCGCCATGGCGGTGACCCAAGTGTCCTGCCTCGCCCCTGGCTGCTCAGTGCATGCATATGCATATTAATTCACCATCTTTGTTGGGTTAAATTTGCATACTCACTCTTGAGTGGCTTGTGAGTGTTGTGAAGCTATGGTCAATTTGCATCTTACTCTTTTATTAGTGTAGATAATATTTCATTGTATTGATATCACAATTATTATTATTTTTTTAAAATATATTTTATTGATTTTTTTTACAGAGAGGAAAGGAGAGGGATAGAGAGCCAGAAACATCGATGAGAGAGAGACATCGATAAGCCACTACCTGCACACCCCCTATTGGGGATGTGCCCGCAACCAGGATACATGCTCTTGACTGGAATCAAACCTGGGACCTTTCATTTCCCAGGCCTATGCTCTATCCACTGAGCCAAACCGGTTTCGGCTAATATCACAATTATTTATCCATCAATCAGGTGATGGACATTTTGGGTCTTCTGAGTAATGCTATTAACATACATTTGTAAACAGGTTTTTTGTGTGACTATGTTTTCAGTTCTATAATCTGGGACTGTTTTTTTCTTTTGTTTTTTAAAAATACATTTTATTGATTTTTTTTTTTTACAGAGGAAGGGAGAGGGATAGAGAGTTAGAAACATCAATTAGAGAGTTAGAAACATTAATTAGCTGCCTCCTGCACATCCCCTACTGGGGATGTGCCCACAATCAAGGTACATGCCCTAGACCAGAATCGAACCCGGGACCCTTCAGTCCACAGGCTGATGCTCTATCCACTGAGCCAAACCAGTCAGGCTGTTTTTTTTTTTTAAATAAATCTTTATTGTTCAGTTTATTACAGATGTTCCTCTTTTCCCTCCCATAGCTCCCCTCCACCTGATTCACCATCCCCCACCCCATGCCTTTAACCCCCACCACTGTCCTCATCCTTAGGTGTAAGATTTTTGTCCAATCTCTTCTCGCACCCCTCATACCCTCTTTCCCCCGAAATTGTCAGTCCATTCCCTTCCTATGATTCTGTTATATTCACCAGTTTATTCTATTCATCAGATTCTTTCACTTGATTTTTAGATTCACTTGTTGATAGGTATGTATTTGTTATCACTTTGTTGTTTATAATTTTTATCTTTACCTTTTTCTTCTTCTTTTTCTTAAAGAATACCCTTCAGCATTTCATATAATCCTGGTTTGGTGGTGATGAACTCCTTTAGCTTTTTCTTGTCTGTGAAGCTGTTTATCTGACCTTCAGTTCTGAATGTTAGCTTTTCTGCGTAGAGTAATCTTGGTTGTAGGTTCTTGCTATTCATCACTTTGAATATTTCCTGTCACTCCTTTTTGGCCTGCATAGTATCTGTTGAGAAATCAACTGACAGTTGTATGGGTACTCCCTTGTAGGTAACTAACTGTTTTTCTCTTGCTGCTTTTAATATTCTCTCTTTGTCTTTTGCCCTTGGCATTTTAATTATGATGTGTCTTGGTGTGGTCCTCTTTGGATTCCTTTTGTTTGGGGTTCTGTATGCTTCCTGGGCTTATAAGTCCATTTCTTTCACCAGATGTGGGAAGTTTTCAGTCATTATTTCTTTAAATAGGTTTTCAGTATCTTGCTCTCTCTCTTCTTCTGGCACCCCCATAATTCTGATGTTGGTACGCTTAAAGTTGTCCCAGAGGCTCCTTATACTATCTTTACATTTTTGGGTTCTTTTTTCTTTTTGTTTTTCTGGTTGGGTGTTTTTTGCTTCCTCATATTCAAATCTTTGGTTTGATTCTTGGGGTCCTCTAGTCTGCTATTGGATTTCTGTACATTATTCTTTATTTCAGACAGCGTATACTGAATTTCTGACTGGTTCTTTTCCATTCTTTTGGTATTCTCATTAAGATCCTTGAAGGTCTCATTAAGTTTCTCAGAGGTCTCATTAAGTTTCTTGGCGGTTTGTAGAATATTCTTGAGTAACCTTATAAATGTGGTTTTGAACTCTATGTCCAGTAGTTTGCTTTCCTCCATTTCTTTCATTTGTGACATGTTTCTTTGTCTCCGCATTTTGGCTGCTTCCCTGTGTTAATGGAACTGCTGTGCTGAAGATATTCCTACGAGGCAGGACTTGCTTCACTGGGGCTTGGTGCTCATTGAGTCTGCCTCTTGAGTGTGTCACTTGTATATGTTAGGAGTTGGATCTTCAAGGAGGATCTTCAAGTCAGCTACTGTCTGAGGCCACCCAGCAGGAGCTACAGGGAGATGTGCAGATTTCTCCTCTTTGCTTGGAGTTTGGAAGTTTTGGAGTTGTCTGACCCAGTTGTAACTTGTTAGGTTAAGCTGCAAGAGGGCAGGCCATTCATATGCAAAAGCTGCTGCACACAGCTCAGCTCAGTGGGTTTGTAAATTGGGTGGGACAGCGTCTCAGGGAGTCACTAGGCTATGTTGTGGCAAACAGCGATGGCTGCCAGTCAGCCCTCTCTGCTGTCGCGTTCTTTTCCATGTCCCGCGTCCTGCGCCCCAGCGCAGTAAACAGTGATTCCTGTGCACACCTTTGGGAGAAAGCCACCCTCCCTTTCCAACCCAATGGTAGACAGTCCAGTTTCTCCCTGTATGAGTCTGGGTCCCCAGAATCTCGCCGAAAACTGGAGTTCAGAGCAGTCAGGAACTGACTCCCAATTGAAAAAAAACAGCACATGCCAGCCCGATTCATGTGTCTCTCTGTACCTCTGTCTTTCTGAGCCTCTGCACGTCCTACCAGGTCTCAATGCACTTTTTTCTTTCCTTCTAGTTGTAGAACTTCCACTCCGCCAGCTTTCCCGTGGTTCTGGGGTATAGTTGTTTTGTCTTTTAGTTGTAGTTTTATGTGGTTGTGAGAGGCAGTGCATACAGGTGTATACCTTATGCTGCCATCTTGGTTCCTATAATCTGGGACTGTTATTGCTGGGTCATTTGGTGACACTATTGAACATATTGAGGAACCACTAGATAGATTATTTTGCACAATGACGGCACCATTGTACAATCCCATTATCGATGTTCTTCATGTTCTTGCCAACACTTGTTTTTGTTTTTTTTAGTTATTCTATTGAGAGTGAAGTGTTCCTGTATCTCATTCTGGTTTTGATTTACATTTCCCTGATGACTAATGATGTCAAGCATCTATGACAGTTTTTTCATTTTCCTGAAACACAAAGGTCTTTAATTTTTTATTCATTTATTTATCTTTTCTTTGTTAATTCTCAACATGAGGATATTTTTTCCTATTGCTTTTCAGAGTAAGGTAGAAGGGAGGGCGGGAATGGGAGGGGAGGTGAAGAGAGAGAGAGAGAGAGAGAAACATTGACATGAGAGACACATCAATTGATTGCCTCCTGCACACGCCCAGATAGGAGTGAGGGTGGGCAGTGAACCTGCAACCCAGGTATGTACCCTTGACCAGGAGTCAAACTCTCAACTCTTTGGTGCTTGAGCTGATACTCTAACCATTTAGCCACACTGGCCATGGCAAAGGTTTTTAATTTTTATAAAGTCCAATTAATATGTTTTTTTTTCTTTGCTTGTTCTTTTGGAATTCTAACCAAGAAACCATTGCCTAATCCTTCATGATCAGGAAGATTTTCTCCTATGCTTTTTCTAAAAGTTATATATTTAGTTCTTACATTTTTAGCTTTGATCCATTTTGAATTTTTATATATGGTGTAAGGTAGGAGCTCATCTTATTGTGCATGTGGGTATCCAGTTGTTCCAACACTATTTGTTGAAAAGACTATTCTTTCCCTATTAAATGGTCTTGGCATCCTTATTGAAAATACAGTAGTCTACCCTTATTCTTGAGAGATACATTGCAAGACCCTAGTGAATGCATAATATATACCCTGTATATACTATGTTTTTTTACTACATATGTATACCTGTGGTAAAGTTTAATTTGTAAATTAACTGTAACTAATAATAAAATAGAATAGTTATAATAGTGTACTCTAATAAAAGTTATATAACAGTGACGTGTTTCCATCCCCTCCCCCATAACCTAGATGGCTACTAAGTCGTTAATGAGTAGGTAGTGTGTACATTGTGCATATGCTGGACAAAGGGATGATTCTTGTCCCAGAAGGGTTGAAACAGGATGGCTTGAGATTTCATCACACCACTCAGAATGGTACTCGATTTAAAATATATATCAGTCCTGGCTAGCATTGCTTAATGGTTAGAACATCAGCCAATAATATTTTTGGATCATGCTTTACAGCAGGTAATGGAAACCGAAGAAAGTGAAACTATAGTTAAAGTAGGGACTGCTAGGAAGTATGGATTTACTTCTGGAGACTCAGTTTTGTTTTTCCATCTATTTTATCCTATGCCAGTGCCACACATTTTTTATTGTTATAGCTTTTTGTAGTAAGTATTGAAATCAGAAATTTAAGTCCTCTTAACTTTGTTTTTCATTTATAATATTGTTTTCAATATTCTGGGCCTCTTGCATTTTTATACAAATTTTAGGATCTGCTTGTCAATTTGTACAAAAAAGGGATATTTAGATTGTGCTCAGTCTGTAGATCTTTTTGGGTTTTATTGTCTATAGTGGTGTCCTTCAGTAAGGGAAATTGGGATACTTTACTATTTAGGTATTTTTTTAAACATGTCAGTGGTGTTTTATAGTTTTCATTGTGTAATTCTTGCATTCCTTTTTTTAAAAATTGATTTTAGAAACAGGAAGGGGAGGGAGGAGGAAAGAGAGAGAGAAGGAGAGAAGCATCCATCTGTTACCTTGGACCAGGGATCAAACCCACAACCTAGGTATGTGCCCTGACCAGGAATAGAATCCACAACTTTTTTTTGGTGTATGGGAATAAATGAATGTCATAATGACATAATTTGAATGTCAACTAACTGAGCCACTCAGCCAGGCCTTGTGCTTCTTTTTAAACATTTATTCCTAAGTGTTTGGTTTGATTTATTTACTTATTTTAAAGATATTTATTACTGATTTTCGGAGAGGAACATCAATGATGAGAAAGAATCATTGATTAACTGCCTCCTGCATGTTGGGCTGTGCCCTTGATCGAAATTGAACTCAGGATCCTTCAGTCCATAGGCTGATGCTCTTATCTATTGAGCCAAACCAGGTTGGGCTTATTTATTCGTTATTTTTTAAAATATGTTTTTATTGATTTTATTATTTTGTTAATCCTCACCTGAGGGAGGATATTTTCTATTGATTTTTAGAGAGAGTGGAAGGGATGGGGAGAGACAGAGAGAGAAACATTAATGTGAGAGAGAGACATTGATTGGTTGCCCTCCACTTACCCTTCCAGGGCTGGGGATCAAGCCTGCAACAACCCATGTGGGTGCCCTTGACTGGAATTGAACCTGGGGTCCTTCAGTCCATGGGCCAGTACTTTACCTATTGAGCAAAACTGGCGAGGGCTATTTTTACTGGTTTTAGAGAGTGAGAAAGAGAGAGGGAGAAAAACATGAATGTGAAAGATAAACATTGATCTACTGCCTCCTGCATACCCCTTACTGAGGTTCAAATCTGAAATCTAGGTATGTGCCCTGACCAGGAATCCAAACCAGCCACCTTTCGGTGCACAAGATGTAGCTCAACCAATTGAACCACATGTTTTTGGATGGTTCATTGTTGGAATATAGATACGATGGGTTTTTGTATATTGATTTTGTAATCTTGCTGAACTCATTTATTTTAATAATTTTTTATTTTGTAGGACTTTCTATATACAAGATCATGTAATTTGAAAATACAGGTTTTGTTTTTTCTTTCTAATCTTTTGTTTCTTGCCTAATTTTTGTTGCTATAACTTTTAGTAGGGTGTTAGATGGTGAAAGTGGACATCCTTCTCTTATTACTGATCCTAGGGGGAACACATTCAGTTTTTCATTATTAGGTATGATTTTGTCGGTGAGTTTTTACTATGTGCCTCTGATCAAATTGTTGCTTGTTTGTTTTTTTAATCATGAAAAGGTGTTAGGTTTTGTCAAATGTCTTTTAAAAACTTTTTTAAAAAGTTAATATTTATTTTAGAGAGAGAGAGGAAAGAGAAAGAACAATTAAGAGATATATAGATTTGTTGTTCCACTTATTTATGCACTCATTGGTTGATTCTTATATGTGCCCTGACTGTGGATTAAGTCTGCAACCTTGGCATATCACTACGATGCTCTAACTCAGCGGTTGCCAACCTTTGGGACCTCATGGACCACCATTGAACTCCCAAAGGTTGGCGACAGCTGCTCTAACCAACTGAGTTACTTGGCCAGGGCTCTTTTTCTTAGATTAGAAAAAACATTTATTTTTGAGATTATTACTGATGACTCTCCCTTTTCCTCCCTTTACCGCCCCCCCACTCCCTCTTACCCAGCCCCAGGCCTTTACCACCCTATTGTCTGTGTCCATAGGTAATGCATATATATGCATATAAGATCTTTGTGGTTTTTTAAAAATATGGAATGCTTCAGATGTTCTCGAGTCATCTTCGTGCAGAGACAGTGCTAATCTCTGCATTGTTCTAATTTTAGAATATGTGCTGCTGAAGCGAGCACAAAACCTTTGGTTTATCTCTCCCTGCTCCCCTACCCTCTGGGATTTGTCAGTCTGTTCCATGTTTCCATGGCTTTGGTTCTATTTTATTCATCAGTTTATTTTGTTCATTAGATTCTGTGTTCATTTATTTTGATTTTTTGATACATTGTTGCTAGATATGTATTTCTCTTTTTTTTTAAAATAAATCTTTATTATTCAGATTATTACATTTGTTTCCCTTTTTTCCCCTCCATAGCTCCCCTCCCCCCAGCTCCCAGCCCTCCCTCAAACCTTACCTCCCCCCCCATTGATGAGTCCATAGGTGTATGATTTTTGTCCGGTCTGTCCCTGCACCCTCCTCACGCCTTTCCCCCTGAGAATTCAGTCCACTCCCTTTCTGTGCTCCTGATTCTATTATATTCACCAGTTTATTCTGTTCATCAAATTTTTAATTCACTTAATTTTTAGATTCATTTGTTGATAGATATGCATTTGTTGTTCATAATTTTTTATCTTTTACTTTTTTTTTCTTTCTCTCCTTAAAGAATACCTTTCAGCATTTCATACAATACTAGTTTGGACTTGATGAACTCCTTTAGCTTTTTCATATCTGTGAAGCTCTTTATCTGCCCTACAATTCTGAATGATTGCTTTGCTGGGTAGATTATTCTTGGTTGTAGGTTCTTGCTATTCATCACTTTGAATATTTCTTGCCACTCCCGTCTGGCCTGCATCGTTTCTGTTGAGAAATCAGCTGACAATCAGATGGGTGCTCCCTTGTAGGTAATGAATTGTTTTTCTCTTGCTGCTTTTAATATTCTCTCTTTGTCTTTTGCTCTTGGTATTTTAAGTATGATGTGTCTTGGTGTGTTCCTCTTTGGATTCCTTTTGGTTGGGGTTTTGTGTGCTTCCTGGACTTGTAAATCTGTTTCTTTCACCAGGTGTGGGAAGTTTTCAGTTATTATTTGTTCAAATAGGTTTTCAGTATCTTGTTCTCTCTCTTCTTCTGGCACCCCCACAATTCTGATGTTGGTACACTTGAAGCTGTTCCAGAGGCTCCTTACATTATCTTCACATTTTTGGATTCTTTTTTCTTCTTGCTTTTCCAGTTGAGTGTTTTCTGCTTCTTTATATTTCAAATTTTTGACTTGATTCTTGCCTTCCTCTAGTCTGCTGTTAGGTCTCTGTATAATTTTTATTTCAGTCAGTGTATGTTTAATTTCTAGTTGGTTCTTTTCCATCTCCTCTTGGGTCTCACTAAATTTATCCAGCTTTTCCAAGATATTCTTGAAAAACCTTATAAGTGTGGTTTTGAACTCTATATCCAGTCTTTTGTTTTCCTCCATTTCTTTTGTTTGTGATCTCTTCCTTTGTCTTTGCATTTTCACTATGCTGGGAGAACTTCTGTGTTAGATTCAGCCTTCTGATACAAGACTTGTAAAACTGCAAAAGCCTCTCTGTTAAGCTTGGGATGGGTGGAGTCTCAGGGCTTAAGGGACCGCCTTGCCTTCCAGTCGGCCCCGCCCTCCACGGCCCCTGGCCTCACAGGACTCTGGGAAATTGCTGGAGCGGTTCCTGTGCGTGCACCCAGTGCATCTAGACTGCTGCCCCTCAGACACCCCTGTGCTTCGGGACCATATGAGTCTGGGTCCCCAAGGTTTCGCCCAAAACTGGGGTTAGTGCAGTTAGAAGTGGCACAGATAGGAGGCTCTGTCTCCCGCCCACTCGTGAAAGCCAGAAGCACAATCAACATTTTGTTTTCTCTGTGCAGTGCTATGCACGCCACCAGACTTCTGTCCTTGAACGACTCCCCTAAATTTCCGTGCACTTCTCCCTTTTCACAGTCCAAATTTCCCTCGTATGAGTCTCTCCTGGACCTGGGTTTCAGTGGCTTAGGATAAGGGGTTCAATGTTGGGAGTCTCCTTCTCCCTTCTGCCAGAAAAAGCCAGCCAGGTACTCCTGCATCCGCTCTCTCCACGCGACATCTCCGCACCTCAGCTTTTTGCAGCTCCTCTTGGTCTCCGTGAGCCCCTCTCTTTCCTTCTAGTTGTAGAATTTCCACTCAGCCAGCTTTCCTGTGGTTCTGGATGCTGTCTGTTCTGTCTTTTAGTTGTAGTTTTGAAATTGTTGTGCGAGGCAGCAGTGTAGGTGTTTACCTATGCCGCTATCTTGGATCTTCCCCGGAATCGAATCAGTCTGCAGGCCAGTGCTCTATCCACTGAACCATACTAGTTAGGGCTCATATTTTTTTAATCACTTGATTTTTAGATTCACTTGTTGACAGATATGTATTTGTTCATAATTTTTTTTAAAATTAAATCTTTATTATTCAGATTATTACATTTGTTTCTTTTTTCCCCCTCCTTAGCTCCCCTCCACCTGGCTCCCAACCCTCCCTCTACCCTTACCTCCCTCCCGTTGACCTCATCCATAAGTGTATGATTTTTGTCCAGTCTCTCCCTGTATACCCCTCACCCCTTTCCCCCTGAGAATTATTAGTCCACTCCCTTTCTGTGCTCCTGATTCTATTATATTCACCAGTTTATTCTGTTGATCAAATTTTTAATTCACTTAATTTTTAGATTCACTTGTTGATAGATATGTATTTGTTGTTTATAATTTTTTGTCTTTTACCTTTTTCTTCTTCCTCTTCTTAAAGAGTACCTTTCAGCATTTCATATAATACTGGTTTGGAGTTGATGAATTCCTTTAGCTTTTTCTTATCTGTGAAGCTCTTTATCTGCCCTTCAATTCTGAATGGTAGCTTTGCTGGATAGAGTATTCTTGGTTGTAGGTTCTTGCTATTCATCACTTTTAATATTTCTTGCCACTTTCATCTGGTCTGCATAGTTTCTGTTGAGAAATCAGCTGACAATTGTTTAGGTGCTCTCTTTTGGTAACTAACTGTTTTTCTCTTGCTGCTCTTAATATTCTTTGGCTTTTGCTCTTGGCATTTTAAAAAAAGTATATTTTATTGATTTTTTACAGAGAAGAAGGGAGAGGGATAGAGTTAGAAATATCGATGAGAGAGAGACATCGATCAGCCGCCTCCTGCACGCCCCCTACTGGGAATGTGCCCGCAACCAAGGTACATGCCCTTGACCGGAATCGAACCTGGGATCTTTCAGTCTGCAGGCCAACACTGAGCCAAACCGGTTTCGACTGCTCTTGGCATTTTAGTTATGTTGTGTCTTGGTGTGGTCCTCTTTGGATTCCTTTTGTTTGGGGTTCTCTGCAATTCCTGAACTTGTAAGTCTATTTCTTTTACCAGGTAGAGGAAGTTTTCTGTCATTATTTCTTCAAATAGGTTTTCAGTATCTTGCTCTGTCTCTTCTGGCACCCTATAATTCGGATGTTGATACACTTGAAGTTGTCCCAGAGGCTTCTTACACTATCTTCAAATTTTTGGGTGCTTTTTGCTTTTTCAGTTGGTTATTTTTCTGCTTCTTTGTATCTCAAATCTTTTACTTGATTCTTATATTTCTCTAGTCTGCCTTTGGAACTCTGTATATTATTTTTTATTTCAGTCAGTATATGCTTAATTTCTAGTTGGTCTTTTTTCATATCCTTGAGGATCTTGCTAAATTTATCAGCCTTTTCTAGAAAATTCTTGAAAAACCTTATAACCATGGTTTTGAATTCTATATTCAATCATTTGCTTTCCTCCATTTTTTCCATTTGTGACCTGTTTTTTTATCTCCATATTTTGGCTGCTTCCCTGAGTTGATAGAGTGGTTTTGTGTGCTAGGTGTCCTGTTGGGCCCAGTGGCTCAACCTCCCTAGTTACCTGAGGTTGACACTCTTGGTGTACTCCTTTGTGGGCTATGTGCACAGTCTTGATTTAGTTAATCCTTGATTTTCGGTGGTATCACTGTGAGGAATTGACCTCCAGGTCAATTGACTGTGAGGATCAGCTGTGTCTACAATGGGAGAACTTCTGTACTGGAGACACCCTTATGAGACAAAACTTGCTTCAGTGGGGCTTTGCTGCTCACTGAGTCTGCCCCCTGAGTGTGTCCCTTAGGGATCTGAGGAGTTGTAATCTGGGTAGTCCCACTCTGACCACTGAGTACACTGGCTCTTGGATCTCCAAGGAGGTGCTAATTTAGCCTCTGCAAAGATCTCCCAGCAGGAACTACAGAGATATCTGCAGATTCCTCTTTGTTTGGGGTTTGAGGTGCCCAGATGAGGCCCTTCTGTGAAGCAATGCAAGCTCCTGTGGGGCCTTGGGTCTTTTGGATGTTTTGGGTCTCACTGACTCAGCTGCAGTTCGTTAGGTAGCTTCAGATTCAAAGGACCAGGCTGTTCATATGCAAAAGCCTCTGCGTTCAACTTGGATGGAGTGGAGTCTCAGGGCAGAGCAAACAACAATGGCTTTCTGTCAGCCCTGCCCTATGAGACCTCTGGGTCTCAGTGTCCTGCGGTATTCGCTGCAAGCACCTCAGAGAGAAAGACGCCTGTATGAGTCTGGGTCCTCAGAGTCTTGCCTGGAACTGGAGTTCAGAACAGTTGGGAGCTTTTGTCTTTCTCCCTATTGAGAAAGCCAGCTGCGTACTTGGTTGTCAGACTTCTCCGCCTCTGTACCTCTGCCTTCTGCAGCTCCTGTGAGTCTCAATGTGCTTTTCTCTTTCCTTCTAGTTGTGGAATTTCCACTCAAACAGCCTTCTTGTGGTTCTGGATGATGTCTGTTTTGTCTTTTAGTTGTAGTTTTGAAATTGTTGTGGGAGGCAGCAGTTTAGGTATTTACTTATGCTGCCATCTTGGTTTCTCTCCTTATTATCAGGTTTTGAGTCCTTATACTTTCCAATATTGTCTCCATATATAAGTGTAACAGTTAAACCAAGAAACCAGTCACTTGCTTCTTGTCTAACTTGAATATTGAAAGGATAGTTAACATCTCTGAGATGTTTTTCAAAGAACGTGGGCCAGTCACTGCTGTGGATGTTTCTTAAATTACCTCTATCTTCAGTCTTGTAGTATTTGATTTTCTCACCTTCAAGCCAGACAGTGGAGTTTCTATATTTTGTTTCACCTTTTTAGTTGAAGCTGGTAGGGTTGTGGTAGCTCAGGGTTGTCAGCTTGCCTTGGAACATAGTCCTGGATTCTTGCTCTGGTTCCAGGGCTTTGGCAACTGTGAGAGCACGATCAAATGATTTTTATTTTTCATTATGTTAATTTGGTACATATAACATTTATCCATATGTAAGTTACAATTCAGTGGCATTAATTATATCTACAATGTTTAACCATTACCACTATTTAATTCTACCCATTAAATAATAACTTCCTGTTGCTTCTTCCTCGCCCCTAGTAACCTCTACTCAATTATAGCGATATCTATAAGTTTGCCTCTTCAAGTCAAATCCTATATAATAAAAGGCTAATATGTAAGCAACTGGTTGCTATGATACGCACTGACCACCAGGGGGCAGAAGCTCAATGCAGGAGCTGCCCCCCAGTTGGCAGTGCGCCAGAAGTTGGGCCATCCCCTGAGTGCTCCCAGACTGTGAGAGGGCTCAGGCAAGGCTGAGGGTAAATCCCCCTCCCCCAGTTTATGAATTTTGTGCATCAAGCCTCTAGTGTATGTATAAGTGGACTCATACAATATTTATCTCTGTGTCTTGCTTCACAAGAAAACAAAAAACAGCTAAGGCAAAAAATATTTTTATTGCTTTCAAAGCAGAAGGGAGAGGGAGAGAAACATCAATGATGAGAGAGAATCACTGATTGGCTGCATCCTGCAAACCCACTACTGGGGATTGAGCCCGCAACCTGTGCATGTACCTTGACTGGAAATTGAACCTTGACCTCCTGGTTCATAGGTGGATGCTCAGCCACTGAGCTACATTGGCCAGGCTGCTAGTCATTTAATGAGTGCTTATTTTTTACTGGAATTGTGCCAGTTCCTTTGTAGACATTTCTTTCCTTCCTTCCTTCCTTCCTTTCTCCCTCCCTTCCTCCCTCTCTCCCTCCCTTCCTCCCCCCCCTCTCTCTCTTTCTTTCTTTTAAATATATTTTACTGATTTTTACAAAGAGGAAGGAAGAGAGATAGAGAGTTAGAAAGGTACATGCCCTTGACTGGAATTGAACCTGGGATCCTTTAGTCTGTTCCATCCACTGAGGCAAACAAGTTAGGGCTGTAGACATTTATTTCTAATTTCATTGTCTTTTTACAAATGAAGGATTTGAGGTTTAGAGCAGCTAAGGTGTCTGAGTTTACAGTCAGGATCCATTCCTAGTTTTGTAGAGCATCACAACCTGTGCTAAGATTATTGTGTCTGGGTCTTTCCATGGTATGAGAGGGATATTAAGACTGGAAAGACAACATGGCTTTAGGGAAGAGCTACTAAATATGTCAGATGTTCTAGTCTTTTAGTTTTCTTGAGGAAATCATTTAGGTGTGTAAGAGAACATCATTCTGTTTTTTAAAGGTATATCTAAAATTTAGGTTAATATGACTACAAATTGTTCCTTCTTTTTTAAAAAGTATATTTTTACTTATTTCAGAGAGTAAGGGAGAGGGAGAGATAAAAACATTAGTGATGAATCATTGATCAGCTGTCTCCTGCACACTCCACACTGGCAATTGAGCCCTCAACCCAGGCATTTGCCCTGACTGGGAATCGAACCATGAACTCCTAGTTCATAGGTTGACGCTCAACCATTGTACCACACTGGCTGGGTTCTCGTTTTTAATTGCAAAGGACTGTATACATATTGTTTTATTATGTTTTCTAAAGGCATCTTTGTTCTATTTTTGAAAATATTTTTGATTTTTTAAAAAATATATTTATTTTTTACAGAGAGGAAGGAGGAGGGATAGAGAGTTAGAAACATCAATGAGAGAGAGGCATCGATCATCCTCCTCCTGCACGCCCCCTACTGGGGATGTGCTCGCAACCAAGGTACATGCCCTTGACCGGAATCAAACCTGGTACCCTTCAGTCCGCAGGCCGACGCTCTATCCTCTGAGCCAAACAGGTTTCAGTTTGATTTTTTTAAGAGAGAGAAGGGAGGGAGAGGTAAAGAAACACTCAATGAGAGAGAAACATCCAATGAGATCAGCTGCCTCTTGCATGTCCCTACTGGGGATTGAGCCCAAAACCCAGGCGTGAGCCCTGACCAGGAATCAAACTTGTGACCTTTTGGTACATAGGACAACACCCAACCAACTGAGCCACACCGGAGCAGCATCTTTGTTCTGAACATAAGCTAACTTTACGCTCACATTTAGTATTACCCATTGGTGACTTGATTTTTTAACAATGCTGATTTTTTAAAATCAAATTGTCATTTTTAAAAAATATATATTTTATTGATTTTTTTACAGAGAGGAAGGGAGGGAGATAGAGAGTCAGAAACATCGATGGGAGAGAAACATTGATTAGCTGCCTCCTGCACATCCCCCACTGAGGATGTGCCTGCAACCAAGGTACATGCCCTTGACCAGAATAGAACCTGGGACCCTTCTGTCCCAGGCCAACGCTCTATCCACTGAGCCAAACCAGTCAGGGCTGTGATTGGTTTTTGTGCTGATTAAAGAAGAATAGTCAGAAGCATATGTACCTTTAAAAAACAGAATAATGTTCTCCTACATACCTAAGTAGAGATTTCCTCAAGGAAACTGAAAGACTAGAACATCTGACGTATTCTTATACTATTCTTAAACATAGTATAAGAATCATGCTTTTGAGGAACATTGTCAAGTGAAAGTTTTGTAAGCAGAAGTCCCTTATTGAATGAGAGAGTTAGGTCACTAAGTTAAGTACAATTATCGGTATTAAAGACTGAAACGTACTGATATTTTTATTTGTCTTTCTGTATTGTGACTTAGTGGAAGGAACATAGGCAGTTAAGTGGAGCACAGACATGGTTTCGTTTGGTATTTGGATAGCTCACTTCCCATTTCTGAGCTTCAGATTCTATACCTGTCTGCCTCATTTTCACTATGAGGTTTAAAAGAGAAACAAAACATGAATAGTAGAGGCCTGGTGCACAAATTGATGTACAGGGGAGGGGGGTGACCCTCAGCCCGGCATGCACCCTTTCCAATCTAGGACCTCTTAGGAGATGTCCGACTGCTGGTTTAGGCCCTATCCCCCTTGCAATCTGGGACTGCTGGTTCCTAACCACTCGCCTGCCAGCCTGCTCGCCCCAACTGTCACCCCTTCTGCCGGCCTGATCACCCCCAACTGCCCCCCCCTGCTGGCCTGCTTGCCCCCAATTGTCCCCACCCCTCTGGTGGCCTGATCACCCCCAACTATTCTCCCCTTCTGGCCTGATTGCCCCTAACCAGTGGTCAGCAAACTGTGGCTTGCAAGCCACATGCAGTTCTTTGGCCCCTTGAATGTGGTTCTCCCACAAAATACAGGGCCTGGGTGAGTATTTTGAAGAAGTGGCGTTAGAAGAAGTTTAAGAAATTTGGCTCTCAAAAGAAATTTCAATCATTGTACTGTTGATATTTGGCTCTGTTGACTAGTGAGTTTGCCGACCACTGCCCCTAACTGCCTCTGCCTCAGCCCCGCCACCATGACTTTGTCCAGAAGGACACCCGGAAGGTCTCCCAGTCTAATTAGAACATTACCCTTTTTATTAGTAGAGACTTGAGGCCCAGTTAAGGAATTCATGCATGGGTGGGGTCCGGCTGGCCCACCCCAAAGTTGGGGAGAGACTACAGGCAATTTGTCGGCTGGCCCCTTCCCTGATCGGGATGCTAGGGGCTGATCAGGGGTTGGATCAGTCAGGGGGAAGGACCGAGGGTTATTGGCTGGCTGGCCTAGCCCTTGATCAAGGTGTTGGGGGCTGATTGGGGGCTGGGCTTCCGCAGCACACTTCATAGCCATTGGTCATTTTGATCATTCTGGTCATTCCACCTTTCTGGTCGCTGGGCTTTTATATACAGTGGTACCTCGAGATACGAGTTTAATTCGTTCCGTAACCTTGAGGCGTGGGAAACTATGAGACGCTCGAGTCGCGGTAAACTGGTGGGTCGTGTGCAGCCAGCCGATCTGCGCGATTACTCCTATCTCAAATGTTGCTCATATTTCAAAGCAAAAATCGCTCACCTGATGGCTCGTATCTCAAAAATCTCGTATGTTAGGGCACTCATATCTCGAGGTACCACTGTATTTAGATGTTAGCTAGCTATATGATACATTTGTTTCTAACCATAACTATTTATCAGAATTACCCATGGGATTTTTAAAAAATTAGGTGCTGCCTGGCCTATGTGGTTCAGTGGTATTGAGTGTTTACCTATGAACCAGGAGATCACAGTTCTATTCCTGGACTGGGCACATGCCTGGGTTGTGGCTCCATCCCTAGTGGCGGGGCGGGGAGGTGGCAAGCAGAATGTAGTGGATCAGTGATTCTCATTATTGATGTTTCTCTCTCTCTCTCCCTTCCTTTCTGAAATAAATAAATAAAATATATTTTAAAAAATTAGGTGCCAAGAGCCTCACTCCAGATGTACTATGTCAGAAGAACCTTCAGGCCTGTGGGATGGGGCTGTGTTATTTTATAAAACTTCTCAGGTGATTCTGATGTGTAGCCAGTGTTGAGAGCCATTGATTTGCTTCCTCTAGCACTCAGAAGCAAATCCCTAAAAGACACAGACTAAAGCAGAAGTCAAAGGAAAAATAAATCCCAGCTCATAACCAAGTTATGTGATAATGTAATGTCAAAATTAAACTTGCTGTGTGCCTCGTAGGTTCTCAAATATTGAAAGAAAAAATTACGGGCAGAAGACTACGCAGAATAAAATTGGTTTATGTCACAATGATTTGTCACTGGATTTTTATTGTAAGGAAAATGCCTATGATCTAGAGACAATGGAAGGCCCTGAACTAATGATAGAATCATTCAGTTTCTATAACATACAGCAGTTGCTATAGCAGTTTCTTTTGTTGACTTAGGTCAGAGAATATAGTTTTTCTTCCTCCTTTAAATCTCCAGGCCTGTCTTCTGCACTGTCATTAAAACTCTTTTTATTGTGAGTCTGAGGATTTATAAGGCTTAAGCCCAAGGCCTAGGCTAGCTGGAATTCCTTGGCCTGCAGATATCTGTTCTACCTCCTTAGCAGGCTGCTCGCTCTCAGCAGCTTCAGTGCTCTAGGCTAGGCTTCTGCTGATAGTCTCATAGCCCCAGTCTACCATATGGTTATACATATACTAGTTTCCATGACCAGCCTACCTTTGCTTTCCAGCTTTCATTTGGACAATTTCTTCCTTTTACTCTGTACTTTTCCAAGACTTAAGTGATTCCCTTTGATCTATTGTCAGGGCTTTCTCTTTGATTATTGTTTCTGGGATCTGTCGAATAAGCAAGGGTTTTACTTATTCAGAAACAATTAATTTTTAAACAATAATCTTTAGTATTTTGCCTTAGCTGCAGGCTAAAATTATAATGCTGCCAGAGACCACCTATCTTAACTACCTGCTAGATTTGTTTACCTGGGCCCCAGGTCCCATTCTCTTCTCAGCAAAAGTTAACAGACTGAGCTCTGACCTCATCTACTAGGTAGAAAGGATTAGTGGAAGGAGACTAAGTATTCCATTTCATGTCTGTGTTCTGTGGTTGGAGCATTGCAGTAGGAGTCAGAAGATGATGGCCCTCTAATCCCTGTTTTTTGTTAAAGGGCTCTAGATCTTGGCAAGGTCAGGCTTATTCTATTTTCACTGTATATAAGTTCTCATTTAATTATAAGCAAAGGAAATTAAGACTGTAAAGATTTAGTGGTTTTCAAATGTACAGAAATAATGTGGCTATTTATCTTCTTACTCTATTTACTTCTAGTCTTGGACAAGTCATTTGTCACTCTGCCTTTCATAGTCTTTGTTATCCCTCAGAATAGACATTCATCTTTAGTTATAATATAATGTTAATCTTGCTATAGATTTAAGCTGGCCCAAAAGAAAAGGAAATGATCTGTTAGCATTTTGGGTTTGATAATGTTATGTCTACATATGTTTATCATGTATTGTAGTTTCCCTAGTAAAAATGATCCAAGATAGTCTTTAGTAACAGGGGCAATAGCTGCATCTGTAATGTGATTACTGTAAATTAGCACTGCCAAAGAGGCAAGATGCTGTGGAGTAGGTGGAGTAGGGAAGGGTTTGTTCTTTAAGGGAGCATGGGACAGAGTTATTTTTAACTTGTTAAAAATATATATATTTTTGTTGATTTCAGAGAGGAAGGGGGAGATAAATAGAAACATCAATTACAAGAGACAAACATTGATTGGCTGCCTCCTACACACCCCCTACTGGGGATCAAGCCTGAAACCAGGGCATGTGCGCTGACTAGGAATCGAACTGTGATCTCCTGGTTCATAGGTTGACCTCAAGCACTGAGGCACACTGGCCAGGCAAGCGTGGGACATATTTATTTATTTAAAAATAGTTTTATTGATTTCAGAGAGGAGGGGAGAGGCAAAGAGAGATAGAAACATCAATGATATAAGAGAATCATTGATCAGATGCCTCTTGCCCACCCTCACTGGGGATTGAGGCCACAACCTGGGCATGTGACTGATCGGGAATCAAAATGTGACCTTCTTATGACTCATAGGTCGACACTCAACTACTGAGCCACACCTGCCAGGCAGGACACATTTAAGCAATATAACGAAGGACATATTTAAACAATATAGGGCATACTGAGGCAGTATTAGGAAATATTAATGCAGATTAGACTCTGGTTAGATTTTAAAGTATAGATAAAAAATAAACTGGTGTGGGCAGATTGGGGTCAGTTTATAGAGAGCTTTAAACACTGTGTAAATGATATATGTACTTCATTTGATTGACATTAAAAGTTTTAATGCTAAGTTGTATTTATATTTAAATATTTTTAGTTCATATTTGGAATTTGAAATATTTTTCTGTAAATATAGTATTAGTAGAGGTTAAAGTAATTGCAATAATGTATCTGTGCAAAGAAATACAGTAATATAGCAAATGTCTTTTCTGTTGTTACTATGTCACAGGCACTTTATAACAACTTTATGAAGTAAAATTCCTGAGAACCCATGCTTTTAACCATGCTATACTGTCTTTCAAAATGGTTTCATGCTAATAATTAAGGTAAAAATAAATAGAACACCTGTGTGTTGCTACTTAGGGTATAATTAGGCTTGAATAGAGGAGGAAGAACAAGGCTTCTAATTTCAAAGTTTTAAAATAATATAAGCTAACATTTACAGTGCTTATATAAGCTAACAGCTATAGTGCTTACATCACTATTATCCTCACCTTGTCTCATCCCCTGGTAACTCTGCTTTTTAGCTTTTTTTTTTTTTTTTTAATATCACATATAAGTATTTATCTTTCTTAGTTACCTTTCTTTTTAAATTTATTTTTTACTAGAGGCCCAGCACATGAAATTAGTGCATGAGAGAGAGGGTGTCCCTCATTCTGGCCTGTACCCTCTCTAATCCAGGATCCCATGGGGGAGGTCCAACTGCCAGTTTAGAAGAGAATCAATTCCTGCGGGATCAGGCCTAAACTGGAAGTCAGACATCCCTCTCACAATCTGGGACTGCTAGCTCCTAACGGCTCGCTTGCCTGCGGGCCTGATCACCCTAACTGCTCTGCCTTGGCCCTGCCACCATGGCTTTGTCCCTAAGGACATCCGGTCTAATTAGCATATTATCCTTTCCTTAGTATAGATAGAGGCCTGGTATACGGTGGGGGCTGGCCAGTCTGCCATGAAGGGGGTCCTGGATTAGGGTCAGGGTCCCCTTGGGGGGTGTGGCCGGCCTGGGTAAGGGACCTGGAGCAGTTTGCAGGCCAGCCACACCCCAATCGGATTGGGGGAGTCCCTGCTGGGAGATAGGGTGGCCTGGGTGAGGGGCTGCCAGGGGTTTGCAGGGCAGCCATGCCCCCTTTGGGGGGGGGGAGTGTCTCTACTGTGGGTGGGGCCAGCCTGAGTCAGGGGCTGAGGGCTGTTTTTAGGCTTACCACACCCCCATTGGGGTGGGTGGTCCCTGCTGGGAGGTGTGGTTAGCCTGAGTGAGGGACTAAGGGCAATTTGCAAGCTGTCCATGCCCCCATTGGGGTGAGGGTCCCTGCTAGGGAGGCGATGGCCTGGGCGGCGGCCTGGGTAAGGAGTTGATGGCCACCCTGCAAATGGAGGTCCAGGCTGGGGAGGGGGCAGCTTGGGGCCGCCTCAGCAAGGGTCCGGGGGCAGTTTGCAGGTTGGCCAAGCCCCCGGGTTTGTCCGGAAGGGCATCCGGAAGGTCTCTTGGTCTAATTAGCATATTACTATTATTAGTATGAATTGATTTGAGAGAGAAAGAGAAAGGAAGTGAGAGAGAGAAACATTGATATGAGAAATATTTACCAGTTGCCTTCCACTCACACTCTTACTGGGTATTTAACCTGCTGCCTCCCACTCACACTCTGACTGGGTATGTAACCCACAACCTGGGTATGTGCACTTATGAGGAATTGAGCCTGCCACCCTTTGGTATATGGAATGACGCTCTAACCAACTGAACCATATCTGTCTGATGTATCTGGAAAGTGAGTAGTATAATGTGTTCAAAGTACTCAATTTTTTTAAAATTTATTTTTTATTTATTGGTTTGAGAGAGAAAGGGAGAGGGATAGAAACATCAATGATGAGAGAGAATCATTGATCAGATGCCTCCTGTACACCTCTATGGGAGATCGAGCCCACACCCTAGGCATGTGCCCTTGACCGTAATCAAACCCAAGATTCGTCAGTCTGCAGGCTGATACTCTTATCACTGAGCCAAACCAGTTATGGCCAAAGGACTCAATTTTTGACAGGTGCTGAAGTTGATAGAATAAGCACCTAATTTTGCTGCTTAGGAAATGACCCATTGCAGCCTATTTTGGTTTAGTTAAAATACTTTTATTTTGTTGAACATGTATTTTGGTCCCAGATATGGGGATACAAATGTAAATGACACCTTGTCCTCATTAACTTTAGAGATTGGTGGAATAGATAAACATAAATTGGAAATAATATAATGATGAGCTAAGAGACATAGAATATAGTAGAGAGGCACTGGGCTCAGCCCAGGGATAAGGTGATGGGCCCTAGCCTGTTTTGGTCAGTGGATGGAGCATCAGCCTGGGAACTGAAGAGTTACAGGTTTGATTCTGATTAAGGGCACATGCCCAGATTGTGTGCTCGATCCCTAGGCCTAGGGTGTGTGTGGGAGGTAGCCAATCAATGATTCTCATCATTGATGTTTCTATTTCTCCCTCTCCTTTCCTCCCTGATATCAATAAAAATATATTTTGGAGGGGGGTTGTGATGGAAGGAAGGCTGCCTGAAGGGACCTAGGAGAAAGTGAGGAATTCAAGGATAGGAGAAGGAAGAATAAAGAGTATGATCTAAAAGGGGAATAGTGAAATATGAGATAGAAAACAAGGATCTAGGTCCAATCCTTATTTCACACGAAGTACCCAGCTAGTTTTACCTCTTGACTGTCTTTATCTCTTGAAGTTTGTTTTGAGAAATTTGTTACTACTAATAAAGCTAGTTTCTTCCCCAGACCCCTACACCCCATCCATCACCTTATCAGCTATTGTTGTGGTCAGCAAACTGCGGCTCCTTGAATATGGCTCTTCCACAAAATGCCACGGCCTGGGCGAGTCTGTTTTGAAGAAGTGGCGTTAGAAGTTTAAATTTAAAAAATTTGGCTCTCAAAAGAAATTTCAGTCGTTATACTGTTGATATTTGGCTCTGTTAACTAATGAGTTTGCCGACCACTGAGCTATAGTATTTTTCTATGTTAATTTCTCTCTTCCAAAGAGATGGTGAGCTAGCTCCCAGTGAACTTGTTTGCTCCATGTTTGTATTCAGTTTTAAGACACTCAGAATATTTATACAATGCTTAACTATGAAAAAATATTTTTTAGAAGTGTTTACATAAGAAAAGAGAAAAAGTCTTCCATAACTTTCACAGTGTAGAAATAATTCCTGTTTACTAGCTTCCAAATTTAATAAATATATCAATAAGTGATTTGACATCAATTAAACTAAAGTTAACTCAGCAAACATTATCTGAGCATCCACTACTATATGACATCGACAGAGATAAGACAATAAGTTTCTATTAAGTGACCTAAGGTTTTTTTGTTTTGTTTTGTTTTTTTAGTATTATAAAACAATATATCCTGAGATAACTAGAGGAGCAATGAGAGAAATTAAAAACCCTGTTTGGAAAGTTTTACTGATATCATTTAAACCCAAATTGCAAAAAACAATTACATTATTTTTAAAAAGTGTAAAAAAGGGAATAAAAACCCCTACCAGAATCTATTATACATAACATTTAAAATTTGCATAGTCCTTTATTATGCACATTTATTTTTTTTAAATATGTTTTATTCATTTTTTTACAGAGAGGAAGGGAGAGGGATAGAAAGTTAGAAACATCGATGAGAGAGAGACATCAATCAGCCACCTCCTGCACGCCCCCCACTGGAGATGCGCCTGCAACCAAAATGCATGCCCTTGACCAGAATCGAACCTGGGACCTTTCAGTCCACAGGCCGATGCTCTATCCACTGAGCCAAACCGGTTTCGGCACATTTAATTTTTTTCTTTTTTCTTTTTTTATTGTGTTACATGTGTACATATCTTCCCATTGCCCTCCCCCTCCCCACCCCCTGCTCCCAGCCATACCCCCAACCCCCCAGTGTCTTGTGTTCATTGGTTATGCGTATATGCAAGCATACAAGTCCTTTGGTTGATCTCTTATCTACCCCACCTCTCCTTAAACTTCCTGCTGTAATTTGACAGTCTGTTTGATGCTTTACTGCTTCTGTATCTATCCTTTTGTTCATCAGTTTATAATGTTCTTTATTATCCACAAATGAGTGATATCATATGGTGTTTCTCCTTCATTGACTGGCTTATTTCACTTAGCATAAGGCTCTCCAGTTCCATCCAGGTTGCTGCAAATGGTAAGAATTCCTTCTTTTTAATGGCAGCATAGAATTCCATTGTGTAGATGTACCACAGTTTTCTGATCCACTCATCTGCTGACGGGCACCTAGGCTGTTTCCAAATTGTAGCTATTGTAAATTGTGCTGCTATGAACATAGGGGTGCATAAATCCTTTCTGATTGGTGTTTCTACTTTCTTAGGATATATTCCTAAGAGTGGGATTGCTGGGTCAAATGGGAGTTCCATTTTTAGTTTTTTGAGGAAACTCCATACTGTTCTCCACAGTGGCTGCACCAGTCTGCATTCCCACCAACAGTGCACAAGGGTTCCTTTTTCTCCGCATCCTTGCCAACACTTGTTGTTTGTTGATTTCTTGATGATTGCCATTCTGACAGGTGTAAGATGGTATTGCATTGTCGTTTTGATTTGCTTCTCTCGGATGATTAATGACTTTGAACATGTTTTCATGTGTCTCTTGGCCTTCCTTCTGTCGTCTTTTGAAAAGGTTCTATTTAGGTCCGTTGCCCATTTTTTTATTGGATCATTCATCTTCCTTTTATTAAGTTGTATAAGTTGGCTGTAGATGTTGGAGATTAAATCTTTATCAGGGATAACATTGGCAAATATGTTCTGCCATACAGGGGGTTTCTTGTTGTTTTGTTGATGGTTTCTTTTGCTGTGCCAAAGCTTTTTATTTTATTTATTTATTTATTTATTTATTTATTTATTTTTAAAATATATTTTATTGACTTTTTTACAGAGAGGAAGGGAGAGGGATAGAGAGTAAGAAACATCGATGAGAGAGAGACATCGATCGGCTGCCTCCTGCACACCCCCCACTGGGAATGTGCCTGCAACCAAAGTACATGCCCTTGACCGGATTTGAACCTGGGACCTGTCAGTCCGCAGGCAGACGCTCTATCCACTGAGCCAAACCGGTCTTGGCCAAAGCTTTTTATTTTGATGTAGTCCCATTTGTTTATTTTTTCTTTAGCTTCCATTGCCCTTGGAGCAGTATCAGTGAAGAATTTCTTTCGGCATATGTCTGAGATTGTGCTGCCTGTGGATTCCTCTAGTATTTTTATGGTTTCCCGTCTAATGTTTAAGTCCTGTATCCATTTTGAGTTTATTTTTGTATTTGGTGTAAGTTAGTGGTCCAGTTTCAGTTTTTTGCATGTATCTGTCCAATTTTCCCAACATTATTTATTGAAGAGGCTGTGTTGGCTCCATTGTATGTTCATGCCTCCTTTGTCAAATATTAATTGAGCATAGTGGTTTGGGTAGATATCTGGATTCTCTATACTATTCCATTGGTCTATATATCTGTTCTTGTGCCAGTACCAGGCTGTTTTGAGAACAGTTGCTTTGTAATATAACTTGAAATCTGGTATGGAGATTCCACCTACTTTATTCTTCTTTCTCAGGATTGCTGTGGCTATTCGTGGTCTCTTTTTGTTCCAGATGAATCTTTGAAGAGTTCTTTCTAGGTCTGTGAAATACGTCGTTGGTATTTTAATGGGTAGTACATTGAATCTATAGTTTGCTTTGGGTAGTATGGACATTTTAATGATGTTGATTCTCCCAATCCATGAGTATGGTATGCTCTTCCCTCTGTTTATGTCTTCCTCTATCTCTTTTTTCAGTGTCCTGTAGTTTTCTGCATATAGATATTTTACCTCCTTAGTTAGGTTTATTCCTAGGTATCTTAATTTTTTTGGTGTGATGATAAATGGGATTGCTTTTTTAGTCTCTCTTTCTGTAATTTCACTATTAGTGTACAGAAATGCCACAGATTTCTTGGCATTAATTTTGTATCCTGCTACATTGACAAATTCATTTATTAAGTCAATTAGTTTTTGGATGGAGTCCTTTGGGTTTTTTATGTACAGTATCATGTCATCTGCAAATAAGGACAGCTTTACTTCTTCTTTTCCAATTTGGATGCCTTTTATTTCTTCTTGTCTAATTACAATGGCTAATATTTCCAGAACTATGTCGAACAGGAGAGGTGAGGGTGGGCATCCCTGTTTTGTTCCTCTTTTAAGGGGAAATGGTTTTAGTTTTGCCCATTGAGTATGATGTTAGCTGTGGGTTTATCAATGGCTTTATGATGTTGAGGTATGATCCTTCTATTCCCACCTTGAGAGTTTCTGTCAAGAAAGGGTGTTGGCTTTTGTCAAATGCTTTTTCTTCATCAATTGATATGACTGTGTGATTTTTATCTCTCAATTTATGTGATGTATCACGTTTATTGATTTGCAGATATTGTACCATCCTTGCATTCCTGGGATGAATCCTACTTGGTCATGGTGTATGATCTTTCTGATGTACTGCTGGATCCGATTTGCTAGAATTTTATTGAGGATTTTGGCATCTATGTTCATGAGAGATATTGGCGTATAATTCTCTTTCCTTGTGTTGTCTTTATCTGGTTTCGGTATTAGGGTGCTGCTGGCTTCATAGAAGGTGTTTGAAAGTGTTCCTTCTTGAATATTTTTGAATAGTCTGAGGAGGAGAGGTTTTAATTCTTCCTTGAATGTTTGGTAAAACTCTTCTGTGTTAACCATCTGGTCCCGGGCTTTTGTTTGCTGGAAGCTTTTTGATGACTGCTTCAATTTCTTCCATAGTTCTTGGACTATTGAGCTGTGTAGATTCTTCTTGATTGAGTTTAGGAAGGTTATATTTTTCTAGGAATATGTCCATTTCTTGCAGGTTGTCCAATGTGTTGGAATATAATTGTTCATAGTATTTTTTAACAATCCTTTTTATTTTGGCGGGGTCTGTTGTTATTTCCCTCTTTCATTTCTGATTTTGTTTATTTGTTTCTTCTCTCTTTGTTTCTTGGTGAGCCTGGCTAGAGGTCCATCAATCTTGTTTATCCTTTCAAAGAACCAGCTCTTGGTTTTGTTGATCTTTTGAATTGTTTCTTTGGTCTCCATGTTGTTTATCTTCACTCTGCTCTTTACTATTTCCTTTCTTCTGCTTACACTGGGCTTTTCTTTTTTTTTAAATATATTTTATTGATTTTTTCCAGAGAGAAAGGGAGAAGGATAGAGAGTTAGAAACATAGATGAGAGAGAAACATCGATCAGCCGCTTCCTGAACACCCGCTACTGGGGATGTGCCGCAATCAAGGTACATGCCCTTGACCGGAATCGAACCTGGGACCTTTCAGTCCACAGGCCGATGCTCTATCCACTGAGCCAAACCGGTTTCGGTCACTGGGCTTTTCTTGTTGCTCTCTTTCCTGCTCTTTGAGTTGTAGGGTTAGGACATTTATTACCATTGTTTCCTGTTTTTTGCAGTAGGCTTGTAGAGCTATGAACTTCCCTCTCAAGACTGCTTTCACTGTGTCCCATAAATTTTGTATTGTTGTGTTGTCATTGTCATTTGTTGCCATGATGTTTTTTTATTTCTTCCTTGATCTCTCTGGTTATCCAGTCGTTGTTTAATAGCATGCTGTTTAGTCTCCATTTGTTTGATTTCTTTGTATTGTTTTTATTGTAGTTGATTTCTAGTTTTATGCCACTGTGATCTGAGAAAATGCTTGATATGATTTCTATCTTCTTGAATTTGAAGAGACTTTTCTTATGACCCAACATATGGTCTATCTTTGAAAATGAGCTGTGTGCACTGGAGAAGAATGTATATTCTGTGGCTTTGGGTGAAATGTTCTGAAGATGTCAATTAATTCCATCTGGTCTAGTGAGTCATTTAGGATTGATGTTTCTTTCCTGATTTTTTGTTTAGAGGATTTGTCCAGTGGTGACAGTGGGGTATTAAAGTCTCCTACTATGATTGCATTGCTGTAAATCTCTCCCTTAATATCCTCCAGGAGTTTTTTTATGTATTTAGGTGCTCCTGTATTGAGTGCATATATGTTTACCAGAGTTATTTCTTCTTGTTGGATTGTTCCTTTTAGTATTATGAAGTGGCCTTCTTTACCTCTTGTTATGTCCTTCACTTTAACATCTAATTTGTCAGATATAAGTATTGCAACCCCACCTTTTTCTTCATTACCATTTGCCTGAAATACCATCTTCCATCCCTTCACCCTCAGTCTGTGTGCATCTCTTTTTCTGAGGTGGGTTTCTTGTAGACAGCAGATACATGGATCATGTTTTCTTATCCAATCGGTTACTCTATGTCTTTTGGTTGGAGCATTTAATCCATTTACATTTGAAGTTATTATTGATAGGTACTTATCTGTTGACATTTTTAGTCCTTACCCCCGAGTTCCTTCTTGGATTCTTATCTTTTTTTCAACAGCAGACACTTTAACATTTCTTGCATTGCTGGTTTGGTGGTAATATATTCCCTTAGTCCTTTTTTGTTTGTGAAGCTCCCGATTTCGCCTTCAATTTTGATTGAAAGCCTTGCTGGGTACAGTATTCTTGGATTCAGACCCTTCCTTTGCATGACTTTGTATATTTCATTCCATTCCCTTGTGGCCTGATGAGTTTTTGTTGAGAAATCAGTAGCTAGTCTTATGGGGGTTCCTTTGTAGGTAACTTTCTGTTTCTCTCTGGCCGCTTTTAAGATTCTTACTTTGTCATTGCTGTTTGCCAATTTAATTATAATGTGCCTTGGTGTCGGTTTTTTGGGGGTTCATTTTGCTTGGGACTCTGTGAGCTTCTTGGATTTGTGTGGGTTTTTTCTTTCCTATATTGGGGAAGTTTTGTCATTATTTCTTCAAACAGGTTTTCTAATCCTTGCTCAGTTTCCACTCTTTCTGGAACCCCAATTATGCAGATATTGTTTTGTTTCGTGTTATCCCAAAGTTCCCTTAGGCTCTCCTCTTGCTTTTTAATTTTTTTTTTCTAGAAGCTGCTGTACTTGTATATTTTTTTCTACTGTGTCTTCTAGCTCACTGATGCGGTCCTCTGCTTCTTCTAGTCTTTTGATGCTTTCTATTGAGTTCTTTATAGCAGTGATGTCATTTTTCATTTCTTCTTGATTATTCTTTATTTCTTCTTGCTTCTTCTTCATTTCTTCTTGGCTCTTACTCACATTGTCGATTTTGTCTTCCATTCTTTTTAGCCACCTTATGACCATTTTTCTGAATTCTTTCTCTGGCAGGTCTATTTCTTCTTCTATTTTGTTTACTTCCTTTCCTGGTGATACCTGTCATATGCAGGCTGTTTCTTCGTCTGCCCATCGTTTTTCTTCTCCGAGTGTCTAGTTATGTAGTTTTCTTCCGTACGTTGATTTAAAGGTACAAACTACAACACGACCAGGTACAACACACAAGAGTCTGAACAGAAATGTATTCACTATGTTAATAACCACAAATAATGTGACCACTAATAAGGACAAATTAGGGGTAAGTAGAGAAAGAAGAAGAGAAAAATGAGGAAAAAAGAAAACAAAGAAGTGCCAAAATCAAATTTGGGAGAAGGAAGAAAAAGAAAAAAATAATAATAATAATAATAAGATAAAATAAAAAGAGAAAGAGAAAAAACGTCAGAGAGAACAAGAGAGAAAAGGGGAACAAGTTATAGATGTGAGGAGGAAACTCCAATAGAACAGCTACTAATTCCAAGAAATGCCGGCAACAAGTACCTAGAGATTAATACAAACTACAAATAACAACTAATATCAAGGGAGTCGAGGGAAAAAGAGCAGTAAAAAACAAACCAAAACAGAGCAAACAAAAAGCAAAATAAAACAAGTAGAATAAGCAAAAACAATCTCACAAAAAAGTATAAAAATCGATATAACACTGTTCAGGCAAACAACAATAAAAGGACATAGAGAAAAACAAATTTTTTTGGATAGTGAAGACAAGAAGAGAGGTTTGTATGGACTTGGAGTAGGGGATTTGAAATTAGATATATAAGTGGGGTGAAATTTTAACCAGGTAAAGAGAAAGAATAGGGAGAATCTAAAGTTGGAAAAGGGAAAGAGAAACAAGACAACAAAATGGGGAAAGTTAGGAAGAGAGTGTTGACATAAAGGTAGAGTTGAGATAGAGTTAAATTATGCTAAAGGAAAGATAAAAATAGAATGTAGAACTCTAATCCCAAAGTAAAATTAAGAGCAGATAAAATGACACTTGTCTTTTTTCCCCAAAAAGGTAAAATAGTAGTAGTAATAATACTAGTTGAAAATAAAAATGTAATAATTAAAAAGGTAAAATCAATTGGGGAGAAAAGAAAAAAAATAGTTTAATTAAAATATACAAAAAAAATAGAATGTGCAGTAGTGGAGGTCATTTACTTCTATCATTGTTCTGTTTGGCACTCCAGTTTCCCAGTAGGGAGGGTATTGCAGTTCCCTGTGTTCCACTGCTGAGGTGTATCTTAATCTCTTTATTCTTTTGTGATTGTGCGAGAGTCAATTTGTGAGTTATCCTATGAGTAGCAGTGTTTCGAAATTGACCTCTCAGACTAAGCACAGGACCTCTCTAGGCTGTGCTTAGATCCTACTACTCTGTGGTTCTCAATACAGGTTTGTGGGGATGGGTTGACCCAGAGCTGATTCTCTGATGGTTACTCTGCGCTCCAATCCCCAGGATCCAGAAAAACACCTTTCCCCTGCAATCTCTCAGGATGTCTCCAATTGTGTGATCTTATGTATTGGGCTTAATAATCAGAAGCCAGGGTCTGAAGAGGAGAGTGCTGTCTGTGCTCTCTTCCTTCCCCGCTCCTGTTCGAGCAGCCGGGACACTGTAATAACTCCCAGGCTGTCCTTCTGCCTCAGATCAAAATAGGTTGCTTTCTAGAGCTCCCCTCTGTTAATAATTCTGAGGGTCCCCTTCCATATTTAGGGATCACACCCTACCCCCCATCCGCGGGTTTCTCTTTAGAGCAACTTTCCCCCAGTACAGTTCCCACAGTGTGTGCGTCTCTGTTCTGTGGGACAGGAGACCTCACCTTATCCCAGACGAAATCTGACCTTTCTTTGTGGCGTGTGGAGCTCCTCTGAGTCCCAGTGTCTGCGCCAATTGTAGAGCAGTGTTCTGGGTCCCTGGCTGTTCAGTGGGTGCTGCAGCTGTAGCTTTTCAGACAGCCGTAGACATCCACTTCCCGTTGCAAGATGGCACGGTCTCCGCTTTTGCGCTGATGGCTCCGGCAGACAAAAATCCCGTGGCAGTGGGGCTGTCTGGTCAGGGCAGCCTCGTCCAGCAGTCCCCCACCTTCTCCTGGAGGATAACTGACTCTTAACTTGCCAACAAACACTCCCAGTGCATCTCTCAGCTGCTCTCTCTGTCTGCCCAGCGATAAGGCTCCAGACACGTCCCGTCTATTCCGCTGCCATTTTTTTCTCTCCCATTTACTTTTTTTTATAGTGATAATAGCATCTTTAAAGGTTTTGTCTTTTTTATTCTTTTAAAAAATATATATCTTAATTGATTTGAGAGAGAGAGAAATATCAATGATGAGAGAAAATTATTGATAAGCTGCCTCCCACCAGAGATCAAACCTGAAACCTGAAAATTGATCCTTGACCTCCAGGTCACAGGTGACTGTCGACCACTGAATCATGCTGATTAGGTGTAATTTTTATTCTTAATATTTTTTTTCTTCCCATAGTAATTAAAAAATACATTTTTTCTTACTGGTTTCAGAGACAGAGGGATAGAAACATCATTGATGAGAGAGAATCGTCAGTGGCTGCCTCCACATCCCACACTGGGGGTCAGTCAAGCTGCAACCTGGATAATCGAACTGTAACTTGTTGGTTCATAGGTTGACACTCAACTACTGAGCCACACCAGCTGTGCTGTATACTCATTTTCTTGCTTATCTTTTATCTGGACCCTCGTTACTCCCAAATTTATATCTCTATAAATATATTTCTTGTCAGAATCCTGGAATCATATACCTAGTATATATACAATGGCTTTCTTGGCATTTTCACTTGGTTGTGAAATTGAAGTTTCATCCTTAACTTGTCCAATAATAAATTCCAGATGTTTCTTCCCAAAACCTTTACTGTATAATCTCCTCTTATCTATGGAGCATATGTTCCGTGGATGCCTGAAACCATAGATAATGGGTAGTACTGCAATATGCATATATACTACTTTTTCCTGTATATACCTATGATAAAGTTAACTTATAAATTAGGCACAGTAAGAGATTATCAACAATAGCTACTAAAATCATAGCCAGTGTGGCTGTTTGTTGGATATCATCTCTTGTGGCTTGATCCCCAGTATGGAGTGTGCAGGAGGTAGCTAATTGATGTTATGCTCTCACATCAATGTTTTTCTCCCTCTTTTTTCCTCTCTAAAAATGAATAAAAATATTTTTAAACCCCCACAAAAAACAATAATTAGTAAAATTATACAATTAGGACAATACTAGAGCCCTGGTGCACAAATGGGATCTGCTGGCCAGGGAAGACACTGTGGGAGGTTGTCCAGTCAGCTTCCCCCCATTGGGGCCGATTGGTGGGGGGGGTACTGCCAGCCCGGGGAAGAGACCACAGGAAGTTGGCAGGTGGGGGAGGGACCGCAAGGAGGTTGGCTGTGCGAGTGCACTGACCTCCAGGTGGCAGCTTTTGTGTTGAGTGTTTGCCCCTTGGTGGTCAGTGCACATCATAGCAACCAGTTGTTTCATTGCTTAGGCTTTTATATATAGATACTGTAATAAAAGTTATGTGATTGGGGTCTCTCAAAATATCTTATTGTACTGCACCCACCCTTCTTGTGATCATAAATGATGATAAAATGCTCACATATAGAGACAAAGCTTGATGAATGACTTAGACATTGTGACAGTTAGAATACTACCTTCCTTATGCTGATACGTAACAAGCACTTTCTGGCTTCTCTTTGGCCCATCACATCTAATAAAAGTAATATGCAAATTGACCATACCTCTGTCACGCCCACCAGCCAATCAGATTGAGCATGCAAATTAACCCAACCAAGACGGCTAGGACTACAGAGAGAGCAGGAGGAAGGCTTGGGTTGCCCCTGGCGATGGAGGAAGCCAAGCTTTCTGCACACCCTGGTCGGCCCAGGCCTCCACTTAAGGCAACAAAGTTTCAATGGCTGTGCAAGCTCTGTTTCAGGCTACAAAGTTGCAATTGTAGAAGATAAATAAATCCCAGATACCAGGGCCTCAGCCTGCAGGCCCCTCGCTCAAGCCACCCCACACCCCAAAGGAACACCCACCCTGATCCAGGACACCTTTCAGAGCAAACCAGCTGACCCCCCTACCCATTCACCAGGCCTCTATCCTATCTAATAAAAAAGCAATATGCATGTTGACCATCACTCCAACACACAAGATGACTACCCCCATATAGTCAAAAGATCCTGCCCCCATGTGGACACAAGATGGCCACCACAAGATGGCCAGCAGGGGAGGGCAGTTGACAGGGACCAAGCCTGCAAGGGAGGCCAGTTGGGGGTAATCAAGCCTGCAGGGGAGGGCAGTTAGGGGTAAACAGGCTGGCAGGGGAGCAGTTAGGCATCAGTTAGGCTGACAGTGGAGTGATTAGGGGGTGATCAGGCTGGTAGGCAGAAGCAGTTAGGGCAGTCAGGAAGGCAGGCAAGTGAGCAGTTGGGAACCAGCAGTCCTGGATTGTAAGAGGGATGTCTGACTGCTCACTTATGCCCGCTGGAGCAGGGTGGGCTGAAGGACACCCCCCCCTGCATGCACGAATTTTGTGCACCAGGCCTCTAGTTTGAATTATAAGTATCACTACTCTTATGTTTTAGGGCCATTACTAAATAAAGTAAGGGTTACTTGAACACAAGCACTGCAATATCTTGACCCTTGATCTGGTAAACAAGAGGGCTACTAGTGACTATTGGGCAGGTAGCATGTACAGTATGGATATGATAGTAAAACATCAACCCTTCAAAGATGTCTGTCTTACTCAGAGTAAAAGGGCATAAATAAGGTATATGCCTTCCTTTCCTTGGATCATATATCTGACTTCATTTTTTCCTGTTCTCTCATTTGCTTGCTCTGTTTTAGCCACATTGACTTTTTTGCTGTTCTTTGAAAAATGCTAAGGTATAGGTTCCTTCCTCATGATCTTTGATGTGACATTTTATCATTCAGTTAAAAATATTTTTTAATGTTTATTATAATTTATTCTTTGATCTAAAGATTATTTAACAATAATATTTGTTCATTTCCTAACATAGACATATTCTAGTCGTGTTTCCTGTAATTAACTACTAACTTAATTACATATGGACAGTTAATATGTCCCAAATGATTCCAGTCCTTTCAAATTGGTTGAGAGTAGTAAGTACTTTATGGCACAGTACATAGTAAATATTTGTAAATATATCCTGTGTTTGGAAAAAATGTATATTCCACAATGGAAGTGTAGGAATTTATATGAATTCATTAGGGCACATTTGTTGATTCATGATGCTGAAAATTTTATTTTATTTATTTTTTTAATATGTTTGTATTGATTTCAGAGAGGAAGGGAGAAGGGGGGATAGAGGGGGGGCAAGGGAGAAAAAGAGATAGAAATGATTAAAGAGAATCATTGATTGGCTGCTTCCTGCACACCCTTACTGGTATTCGAGCCTGCAACCCGGGCATGTGGCCTTGACTGGAATTAAAACTGGGACCCTTCAGTCTGCAGGCCGATGCTCTATGCTCTCTCCACTGAGCCAAACCACCTGGAGCAAGATGCTGAAAATTTTAAACCTTTAGTGATTTTTTTGTGTGCTTATTTTGTTAATTACTGAGAGGTTTATTTCCACTGTGATTATAATTTGTTTTTTCTTATAGTTCTGACAACTTTTGCTTTCAATATTTTGAAGCTATGTTATTAGAGGCATAACACTTTAAAAAGTATCTTTCTGGTTAAATGAATATTATTTCATCCCCTTTTAGGAACTGTAATTGCTACCATGTGGTATTTGTCTATTTGCCTTACTGATTTTTAGAGAAGAGAGGAAGGGAGAGGGGGAGAAAAAGAGAAACATCGGTGTGAAATGGAACATCTATCCACGGCCTCTAGCATATCTCCCTCTGGGAATCAAGCCCGAAACCGGGCATGTATTCTGACCAGGAATCGAACCAGCAACCTTTTGGTGCATGGGACGATGCCCAGCCAATGGAGCTACAGCACCCAGTGCTTCCCAGTCTTCTTTTGGACTTAAAAGTTTTTTCATTGTTCCTTTTATATCCCTCCCTCCCCCCCAATACAAGTTTGGAAGTTATATATTTGATTTCTGTTATTTAGAGGTTACCCCCAAAATTACAAGAGGGCTCCCTAACTTTCCAGTACTTAAAATTCCCATTACTTTCTTCCCTGACAATACATAGTTTAAAATACTTTATTTCTCTCTAATAATATGTAAACTTTTAAGAACACTTTAATCTCATTACCCCTTTTCAAAATGGAGTATTGTTAATTTTAATTCATTTTTTTTCCTTTTAAACTTCATTAGACATGTTGTTTTAAATAGTCACTGTTCATTTTATACATTTATTCCCCCCTCTTTTTTTTTCATGTCTTAGACCTGAGATTATTTCCTTTTGTCTGGAGTATTTTAGAATTTTAGAACTGGAAGAGGATCTGCTCTTCTAGTTTTGGTTTGACTGAAATTGTGTTTAGTTCCCCTCTTAAAAATATATACATATATTTAAAATAGATTTTTTAGAAAGGGAGGGAGGAAGAGAGAGAGAGAGAAACACCAATGTGAGGGTGAAACATCAATTGACTGGGCTGTCCCCTGATCAGGGAATGGAAGTGGTGGCAACCTTTTGGTGTAGGGATGATCCCCAACCAGGTGAGCCATACAGACCAGGCTTTAGTGTTCCTTCTTGAAAGATGTTTTTGCTGGGCAAAGATTTCTAGATTAGCAGGTATTATCTTAAGACATATTGATAATATTATTCCATGCTGTCTTTCTGACTCCCATTGTTGCTGGAGAGGTCAATATTTGGAAATTAGCAATCTCTTGCCTGTAAGAGTAATGTATCTTTTTTCCTCTGGTTGTATTGAAGATTTTCTTTTCTTTTTGTGGGGAGAAAGGGGGCTGTTTGGTTTTGTTTGTAATATTTTGATGTGTCTAGGTATAGATTTCTGTTTGTTTATTCTCAGGATTTGCTGAACCAGTGGATTGATTAGTTCTGGTGAATTCTTAGCCAACTTCTGCTATTATTTCTTTCTGTAAGTCTAATTTTTCTCTCTAATCTTCCTGTTATTCCCCAAGTGTTTTGGGATCAGGAATTCATCCTTGTATCTACAGTATCTCTTGTTGAGCTTTGTGAGTTTAACAAGAGTTATTTGGGAGTCTTTGTTCTCAAGATGAAATTTTAAGAGTTAGATTTCTTTTTTACCCCTTTGTTCCTGTTTTCTCTTTGGTTTGGAATTCTTGCCTATCTTTAACTTTTTATGTATTAAGGTCAGTTGGATTTTGTTGGGGTAGCGGTTGGAACCTGCAGCCTGGGCATGTATCCTCACGGTGAATCAAACCTGTCACCTTTTAGTGTATGGGATAATTCTCCAACCACCTGAGCAACACAAGCCTAGGCTGGTTAAGTTTTTGTTGTTGTAAATAATTGCCTGAAATATCGTCCTACAATCTTTTACTTGTTTGGATTATTTCCTTTGGGTGAAAATATTAGGAGTAGAATTAATAGTTACTTCATTTTGATGGTTTGTGGTAGAGTTAGGTGTATCTTTCCCGGTTTTTGGATTAGGAGACTGAGGCAAAATTAATTGGCTTATTTAAGGTGACATAATTTGTGATGAAGTCAGAGGACAAAACTCATTACTACTTTGTCTGATAGTGTGATTCTGGCTTCTTACTTTACCTGATAACACTCATGTTCTTTCTCCACTCCCTATGGAAGGCATGTGTTTTATAGTTATACTTCCCGATAGTATAATTACTTCGTAGTAGTAAGGGAAGACGGAACCAACATCATGTCATAGATTGATTATGGCTGAATATGTCATAAAGCATGTAATAATAATGGAGTTTTATTGTTATTGGATATAGTGGTTAAGAGTTTGGGATCCAGAGCCGGATGGCCCAGCTTTAAATCCTGGCTCTGCCACTTACTAAATCACTCACTACTATTTGACTAAAGGTATATAGTAAAATAGGAGTAATAACAGTATCTATCTTAAGAGGACTAAAAGGGAAGCTGTGCTTGGCACATAGCAAAAAACAAGTAAATGTTAGTTTATTTAAAGTAGAGTGGAACCTCTTTTCTCAAACTTAATTCATTCCGGAAGGCTGTTCAAGAAGCGTTTTGTTCGAAAACTGAATCATTTTTCTCTACTAGAAATAATGTAAATTGAATTAATCCATTCCATACCCCCAAGCTATTTCGTTTTAACGTTTTTATATACAGTACATGTCTAATATACTATTTACAAATAAACACTTCTCTTAAATGTATCAAACCACCTCCTACTACCCATAAATGAAGTTTTCACATATTACTGCCTTGGAAATACTATCACCAGCTAACTGCTTTTTGTTTATACAATCAACAACAGTTTTTCTACCTATTCAATTGACTGTGATTCTTGTTATGTGAGCACTTTCACACCCTTAGCACATTAGCACTCTTGATGGCCTCTTTATGTTTTAAAATTATATTGAGGATATCCGCCAGCAACAAAAGCATTCTCTCCTTTGTTTGTTGCCTGAGAGACTTTTGTCCTGCTGGAGTATCAGCTTGAAAGGTAAAAAAAACGCAGGTTTTGCTCCGCAACATTTTTTTCTGTGACCAACTAGGTCGAGAACTGAATTGTTTTGAAATGTTTGAGAACCGAGGTTTGATTAGAGTTTAGGACTTGAATAAACGAGCAACTTTCATTTTTAGTAATAATTGACAAATTAATTGATCACAAGTAAAATTATGTCAAAAAGTTGTGGGAAACTCACTCAAATTGTAGTTTTCAGTAGGAGAAAGTAAATATTCGTTTTTCCACCTGTCTTGGTATCTTGGTTTTAAAGTTTGAAAGCCATCTAGCCTTGAAGTCATTTTTTTTTTGTTTTTTTTTTCTGATAACTTGCAAATGGATAACAGGCAAAAAATGGCCTGTTGGGCTTTTAAAAATTTATATAATAAGATGTAGTTTATCTCATTTCCTAGTAACTGTATACGTGAAGGAAATAATCACAGTATTTTCAATAAAGGCTCTCTGTGAGATTTAATTTAGTTCTGTATGAATAGAGTCTTAAAACGCAAATGGTAACTTATAAATCATTAAATTGAGCCCAGGTGTTTGATATCCTTAAGCCTCACACATTGTTATTTTTATTTAAATTATATTAGTTCACTCATCTTACTCTTTTTGAATACTTAATCTGTGCCAGGTGGATAGTGTTTTCAGCATTAAGGAGGCAAGATTAAGTCTGAGGGAAGGAAGGCAGGAGATCTGTACTGTTTATTAGGTGTTAGAAGCATGGATATGGATTTAGATCTGAAATGGAGGCAATTAGATACTATTTTTTGAGAAAAGATTAGCTCATGGTCTCTGCATTGGACAAGTCCAAAGGAACATGATGCACATTGTATTCCACATGAATGTTGTCCTTTGGAGATGGGCAGTGTACTGTTCTGGATACAGCCTCTACTGCATGTCCTGGGAAATAATCAAGTCAGTTGTATTGACATTGCTGGATTCTAGCCTGTACCTTTCAGGATTATTTCATTTGTTCTATTATTGTTCATTAATAAATAGGATTTCTGATTGGTAAGGGTGTAGACTATCATCTTCAGAAGAGACCACAGTCTACTCCCCACGCTGGTTTAATTGAGATATAATTGACAACATACTGGAATCACAGTCTCTTGACATTGTTACAATTTCTTTTTATAGTTTTCCCTCCCTGCCCCTTCCCCCCATGTTGTTTTGTGATCCGAGGACTAGGGCAAAGATAATCTTTTCCTTGATATGTTTCTATTTTTCAGTTTTTAGTTCTTTATAAATTAAAATAGCTGATATATTTCCCCAAAATATGGATAGATTACTTATATAAAAAAATACAAGTTAAGATTTACTACTGTATAAAGGGCTATGTTATGAAAAATTAAGACAAAGCATTTTAGTTGTAATTATTGTTAATCTGGAGTGTTTTCATCTAGAATTTTTTAGGCATTGCTTTCTTAGAAGGCTAGTGGGAAAAAGTTTGATTTTTATTGATGCCGATGTTTTGTCTGTCTAAAGTGTCAACCCAAGAAAAAGTCAACACCACTGAAATATGAAGTTGGAGATCTCATCTGGGCAAAATTCAAGAGACGCCCATGGTGGCCCTGCAGGATTTGTTCTGATCCGTTGATTAACACACATTCAAAAATGAAAGGTAATATTTAAGTTGATTTCAGATGATAAAAAACAGTTTGGAATTATAAACTTGCAGGTCCCTTAATATAACCTAATTTTTGTTGCCTTTAGCAACAATCCATTTTTACCTTTGAGCATTTCATGAATGGGTTGTTATTAATTTATTTTTCCTTTTTGGATTTTTTATATGTTTGTTTTATTTTACTCTATAATTTAAACTTTTTCAATTATTCTATCTGTAGATGCCAAGAAAATGTCAGGCTTTTCTTTTATAGTTTTTTAATTAAATCTTTATTGTTCAGATTATTACATTTGTTTCTCTCTCTCTTTTTTTTTCCCTTCCATAGCTCCCCTCCTCCCGGTTCCTCTCCCTCCCTCTACTCTTACCTCCCCCCGCATTGACCTCATCCATAGGTGTATGATTTTTGTCCAGTCTCTCCCTGCACCCCCCTCACCCTTTTCCTCCTGAGAATTGTCAGTTCACTCCCTTTCTGTGCTCCTGCTTCTATTATATTCACCAATTTATTCTGTTCATCAAATTTTCACTTCATTTTTAGATTCACTTGTTGATAGATATGTACTTGTTCATAATTTTTATCTTTACCTTTTTCTTCTTCTTCCTCTTCTTAAAGTGTACCTTTCAGCATTTCATATAATACTGGTTTGGTGTTGATGAACTCCTTTAGCTTTTCTTATCTGTGAAGCTCTTTATCTGACCTTCAGTTCTGAATTATAGCTTTGTTGGGTAGAGTAATCTTGGTTGTAGGTTCTTGCTATTCATCACTTTGAATATTTCTTGCCACTCCCGTCTGGCCTGCATAGTTTCTGTTGAGAAATCAGCTGACAATCGTTTGGGTGCTCCCTTGTAGGTAACTGTTTTTCTCTTGCTGCTTTTAATATTTTCTCTTTGTCTTTTGCTCTTGGTATTTTAATTATGATGTGTCTTGGTGTGTTCCTCTTTGGATTCCTTTTGGTTGGGGTTTTGTGTGCTTCCTGGACTTGTAAATCTGTTTCTTTCACCAGATGTGGGAAGTTTTCAGTCATTATTTCTTCAAATAGGTTTTCAGTATCTTGCTCTCTCTCTTCTTTTGGCACCCCATAATTCTGATGTTGGTACACTTGAAGTTGTCCCAGGGGCTCCTTACACTATCTTCACATTTTTGGATTCTTTTTTCTTCTTGCTTTTCCAGTGGAGTGTTTTCTGATTCTTTATATTTCAAATCTTTGACTTGATTCTTGCCTTCCTCTAGTCTGCTTTTAGATCTCTGTATAATATTTTTTATTTCAGTCAGTGTATGTTTAATTTCTAGTTGGTCCTTTTTCATCTCTAAATTGGTCCTTTTTCATCTCCCCTTGGGTGTCACTAAATTTATCCATGTTTTCTAGGAAATTCTTGAAAAACCTTATAACTGTGGTTTTGAACTCTATATCCAGTTGTTTGTTTTCCTCCATTTCTTTTGTTTGTGATCTCTTCCTTTGTCTCTGCATTTTCACTATGTAGGGAGAACTGTGTTGGAATCAGCCTTAATGATATAAGACTTGCAAAACTGCAAAAGCCTTTCTGTTGAACTTGGAAGGGGTGTAGTCTCAGGGCTTAGCGGATCGCCTTGCCTTCTAGTCAGCCCTGTCCTACATGGTCCCCGGGTCTCACGTGTCTCACGTGTCACTGGAGCTGTCCCTGTGCACATGAGCGTTATGCCTCTAGACCACTGCCTTTCTGGCTCCCCTGCACTTTGGGACCCATATGAGTCTGAGTCCCCAGGATTTTGTCCGAAACTGGGGTTCAGTGGAGTTAGAAGTGGTGCAGTTGGGAGGCACTGTCTGCCGCCCACTAGAGGAAGCCAGCGGCACAATGAACAGTCTATCTTTTGCGGGCATTGGTGTGCACAACCCCAGACTTCTGTTCTTTCGAGGCTTCCCTAAATTTCTGTGCACTTTTCCCTTTTCACAGTCCAAAATCCCCCCATATGAGTCTCGCCCAGAGCTGGGGTTCAGTGCAGTTGGGAGTCTCCGTCTCCCTCCTGCCAGAGGAAGCCAGCCAGGCACTCCGGCGCTTGCTCTCTCCAAGCCTGTGTCTCTGTACCTCAGCTTTTTGCAACTCCTCTGAGTCTCCATGAGCCCTCTCTTTCCTTCTAATTGTAGAATTTCCACTCAGCCAGCTTTCCTGTGGTTCTGGATAATGTCTGTTCTCTCTTTTAGTTGTAGTTTTGAAATTGTGCGAGGCAGCAGTTTAGGTGTTCAACTATGCTGCCATCTTGGTTCTCCTCAAATGTCAGGCTTTACCTAAAGTTTATAGAATCTTTTTCAGTATATTTGTTTTTCTACTTTAATCTTCAGTTTTTATATTGTGAGGTTTTTTTTTTGTTAAAGCTAAAACAGTTATAAAAATGAGTATAAGTTATAAATGGTTTCAAATTTTAAAATCTTGATTTACAATATTACCATTAATAACTTATATTGCTTATTCTCTTTGAATCTCAGATGATTTATCATTAAAATACTATAAGATAGGATCTGAAAATTGATCTTGCTCCCTTTTTTCAATTAAGATGGTTTATGATTTTACTGTACGTGTTTTTTTTAAATATATTTTATTGATTTTTTACAGAGAGGAAGGGAGATAGAGAGTTAGAAACATCGATGAGAGAGAGACATTGATCAGCTGCATCCTGCACGCCCCCTATTGGGGATGTGCCTGCAACCAAGGTACATGCCCTTGACCAGAATCGAAGCTGGGACCATTCAGTCCGCAAGCCGACGCTCTATCCACTGAGCCAAACTAGTTTTGGTGATTTTACTATAGTTTTTTTTTTTAATTAAATCTTTATTATTCAGATTATTATATTTGTTTCTCTTTTTTCCCCTTCATAGCACCCTCCACCCAGCTCCGACCCCTCCCTCTGCCCTTAGCTCCCTCCCATTGATCTCATCCATAGGTGTATGATTTTTGTCCAGTCTCTCCCTGTACACCCCTCACCCCTTTCCCCCTGAGAATTATCAGTCCATTCCCTTTCTGTGCTCCTGATTCTATTCTATTCACCAGTTTATTCTGTTCATCAAATTTTTAATTCACTAATTTTTAGATTCACTTATTGATAGATAATGTATTTGTTGTTCATAATTTTTTGTCTTTTACCTTTTTCTTCTTCCTCTTCTAAAAGAGTACCTTTCAGTATTTCATATAATACTGGTTTGGAGTTGATGAACTCCTTTAACTTTTTCTTATCTGTGAAGTTCTTTATCTGCCCTTCAATTCTGAATGTTAGCTTTGCTGGCTAGAGTAATCTTGGTTGTAGGTTCTTGCTATTCATCACTTTGAATATTTCTTGCCACTCCCGTCTGGCCTGCATCATTTCTGTTGAGAAATCAGCTGACAGTTGTATGGGTGCTCCCTTGTAGGTAATGAACTGTTTTTCTCTTGCTGCTTTTAATATTCTCTCTTTGTTTTTTGCTCTTGGTATTTTAATTATGATGTGTCTCGGTGTGGTCCTCTTTGGATTCCTTTTATATGGGTTTCTGTGTGCTTCCTGGACTTGTAAGTCTATTTCTTTTACCAGATGTGGGAAGTTTTCAGTCATTATTTCTTTAAATAGGTTTTCAGTATCTTGCTCTCTCTCTTCTTCTGGCACCCCCACAATTCTGATGTTGGTACGCTTGAAGCTGTCCCAGAGTCTCCTTACATTATGTTCACATTTTTGGATTCTTTTCTCTTCTTGCTTTTACAGTTGAGTGTTTTCTGCTTCTTTATATTTCAAATTTTTGACTTGATTCTTGCCTTTCTCTAGTCTGCTGTTAGGACTCTGTATAATATTTTTTATTTCAGTCAGTGTATGTTTCATTTCTAGTTGGTCTTTTATCATCTTTAGTTGGACCTTTTCCATCTCTAGTTGGTCATTTTCATCTCCTCTTGGCTCTCGCTAAATTTATCCATCTTTTCTAGCATATTCTTGAAAAACCTTACAAGCGTGGTTTTGAACTCTATATCCAGTCCTTTTTTTACCTCCATTTCTTTTGTTTGTGATCCCTTCCCTTGTCTCGGCATTTTCACTATGTCGGGGAAACTTCTGTGTTGAATTCAGCCTTGTGAAACCAGACTTGCAAAGCCACAGAAGCCTCTGTTGAGCCTGGGAGGGGTGGAGTCTCAGGGCTTAAGGGACCGCCTTGCCTTCCAGTTGGCCCGCCCTCCACGGCCCCTGAGTCTCATGTGACTGGGTAATGGCTGGAGTGGTCCTTGTGCGCGTGCCCGCAGTGCCTCTAGACCGCTGCCTTTCCAGCTCCCCTGCGAGCCAGGACCACACGAGTCTAGTCTCCGGGGTTTCACCCAAAACAGGGGCCCAGTGGACTCACAAGTGGCACAGTTGGGAGGGTCTGTCTCCCGCTCACTCGCGAAAGCCAGCGGCACAATCAGCAATCTGTCCTTCACGCAGCGCGTGCGCGAACAGACCTCCAATCTTTTGCGACTCCCCTAAATTTCTCTGCATCTCTCCCTTTTCACAGTCCAAACTCACCCCGTATGAGTTTCGGCTGGATCTGGGGTTTAGTGTCGTAAGATTAGGGGTTCAATGCCGTTGGGAGTCTCCGTTTCCCTCCCGCCAGAGAAAGCCAGCCAGGTACTCGGGCACCCGCTCTCTCAGCGCGCGCGTCTCCGTACCTCAGCTTTTTGCAGCTCCTCTGGGTTTCTGTGAGCCCCTCTCTTTCCTTCTAGCTGTAGAACTTACACTCGGCCAGCTTTCCTGTGGTTCTGGATGATGTCTGTTTTGTCTTTTAGTTGTAGTTTTGAAATTGTTGTGCGAGGCAGCAGTGTAGGTGTTTACCTATGCCGCCATCTTGGATTCTCCCCTTACTATAGTTTTAATATATTTTTTTCGTTTTTCAATACGATATATACACAGAATTCAAAAACTCATCTTATTCCCTCCTTTGATCTGTTCCATTCTTTTTAAAAAATGTTTCTTTTATTATTAATATATTTTTATTGATTTCAGAGAGGAAGATAGAGGGAGAGGTAGAAACATCAGTGATGAGAATCATTGATTGGCTGTCTCCTGCACGTCCCCTCTCTAGAGGTCAAGCCTGCAACCTGGGCATGTGCCCCTGATTGGAATTGAACCTGGGACCCTTCAGTCCACAGGCCAACACTCTATCCACTGAGTCAAACCAGCTGGGGTTGATCTGTTCCATTTTTTACCCTTCCTTTCAAACCAGTTGTTATGAATGTTTCTATAAATATACATATATCTTCAAAATTCTACCCTTTTAATTTATTTTTATTATTTAAAGTATTGCAAATAGTACAAATAGTAGTCCTTTTTCTTCCCCATTCACCTTCCCCTGGCCTCTCCTGCACCCGTCCCCCCTCCCTCGCACATGCCCTCATCCCCCCACCCCCCAGTGTCTTGTGTCCATTGGTTATGCTTATATGTATGCATACAAGTCCTTCGGTTGATCTCTTACCATATCTACCCTTTTAATTTTAACATAAAAGTCGCATATTGTATGTTCCACAGTAGCTTTTTAAAAAATATATATATTTTATTGATTTTTTATAGAGAAGAAGGGAGAGGGATAGAGAGTTAGAAATATGGATGAGAGAGAAACATCGATCAGCTGCCTCCGGCACACCTCCTACTGGGGATGCGCCCACAACCAAGGTACATGCCCTTGACCGGAATTGAACCTGGGACCTTTCAGTCCACAGGCTGATGCTCTATCCGCTGAGCCAAAAGCTAGGTCAGCTGTTTTTTTTTTTTAACTTCTTGGAGTTTTTTCCTATTAGTGCATTGAAACTTCCTTCTTTTTTTTCTTTTTACAGCTGCGTAGTTCTTACACTTTTTGAATATATTATACTTTATATAACCAATTCCCCTGTTGATGGATATTAACTGGTTTCTAATCTTATGTTGGAAAGATAAGATCATACATACATGTGTTTGTATGTACACACAAGTAATGCTGTAAAGAATAACTGTATGTTTCATATATACATGTTCATTATCTGTAGGATGATTTACCAAAAGTGGAATTGGTAGATTTGATTTTATGTATTGCATATTGCATATTGAGTTGCCCAAAGACCTTTTTAATTCACTGTTTTTTTAAAAATGGTATCTTGCCCTGGGCATGTGGTTCATTTGGTTGGAGTGTTGTTCCATACTGCAAAGAGGTTGCAGGTTTTATCCCCAATTTCTGGTTGTGGCGTGTAGGGGAGGTGGCCAATGAATGTTTCTCTTCCTCTCCACGCCTCCCCCCTCTCTCAAATAAATAAAAACATATTCTCGGGTGAAAATTAAATAAGGTACCTTGGCCGGCTGGTGTCTTTCACTAGTTGAGTGTTGACCTATGAACCATGAGGTCACAGTTCTATTCTAATTGGGGAACCTGCCAGGATTTGGGGCTCTATCCCCAGTGGGAGGTGTGTAGGAGGCAGCTGATCGATGATTCTGTCATTGATATTTCTATCTCTCCCTTTTTGTTCCTCTCTCTGAAATCAATAAAAACATATTAAACATTTTTTTTCTCTTCTATCTTACCTATGTCAGAGTTTCTTGTCCTGTAGGTGTTTTAGCTTATTGATTTTTTTGCAGGGGGCTTCTTTGGTGACAGAGGCTTCTTTGGCGACAGTGGTGTGTGTGTGGATGTTATCTTAATGAACAGTCAGCTTTTTAAAGTAATGACACTGTTTTTTATCCTTATTTAGTTTCCAACCGGAGACCTTATCGACAGTACTATGTGGAAGCTTTTGGAGACCCTTCTGAGAGAGCCTGGGTGGCTGGAAAAGCAATTGTCATGTTTGAAGGCAGACATCAGTTTGAAGAGCTACCTGTCCTTAGGAGAAGAGGGAAGCAAAAAGAAAAAGGATATAGGCATAAGGTAAAAAAAACAAAACAAAATACACATATACACGAAAGAACAAAAGCCTCTCAAATTATCTTCTGGAGGGTAGGCAGAGAGCAAGTAAGGAAGAAATACTTTGTTTTTAAAATATAAGTTTATTCCCTTTGGTAGATGGATATTTGTGAAAAATAGGTAAAAAGCAAGGTTTTTTCGCGGGAATCAGATGGGGCTAGCCTTCCAGATATTTATACTCAATTTTTTGAGAAGTGTTTCCAGTTAATTTTTACCATGTCACTTAGACAAAACCAATCTTCTTTCGTTATATCTTATGTAAAAAGAAACTGATCATCAAAATGAAATTCTTCTTACTCTCTGGATTATTTTTTTTTTAAATGGGAAAGCTAGGAAAAGGGAAAGATAAAGCTTTAAATAAATATTTTTGTTTTGTTTTTATTTGTTTTGATTTTTGTGTTCAGTTATTAGTGCTTAAGATTGTAGTTTCATACCTAGTTTTGTTTGTTTGTTTTTTGTTAATCTCTACTCAAGTATATTTTTTTCCATTGATTTTTAGAGAGATTAGAAGGAAGGGAGGGAGTAAGAGAGAGATAGAAACATCAGTGTGAGAGAGACATTTTGATTGATTTATCCCCAATTCCTGGTCAGGGCGTGTAGGGAGGAGGCAGCTGATGAATATTTGTGCCCCAACCAGAGCTGGAGATCGAACCTATAGCACCAGTATATGCCCTTGATCTTGAATCAAACCCACATCACTTTGGTATGCAGGCCAAAGCTCTAACCATTGGGAAACATCACCCAGGGCCATACCTGGTTATGTTTCTTTTTGCTTGTTTGTTAATCCTCACTTGAAGATATTATTTTTTTATTGATTTATAGAGAGAGTGGAAGGAAGAAGGAAGGAAGGAGAGAGGGAGAGAGAAAAAGAAACAAAGAAAGAAAGAAAAGAAAGAAAAAAGGAAATTGATTGATTGGTTGCCTCCCAAACATTTCCTGACCAGGGCCAGAGATTGAACCCCAATCTGGGTATGTTCCTTTTACTGGGAATCAAACTTGAGACTCTTTGAAATCACGAGTAGGATAATTTAGAATCAATATGCAGTCCCTGCTATTTTTAATTTGAGTTCTTTTTATTTACTTGAAACATTTTTTTGGAATCCTCACCTGAGGATATTATTTGATTAATTTTTAGAGAGTGGAAGTGGGGGAGAGGAGAGAGTGAGAAACATCAATATGGAGATATTGACTGGTTGCTTCCTGCATGCCCCTTTATTGGGATTAAGCTCACAACCAAGGTTTGTGCCTTTGACCTTGACCAGGAATTGAACCTGCGATCACTTGATCTGTGGGCCAACGCTCTAACCACTGTGCAAAATCAGCCAGAGTGAGTTTTTTTTTTAAATATTTTTATTGCGTTTGAGATAGAGGAATGGAAAGAGAGAACATTGATCTGTTGCCTTCCGAATGCTTTTTACCGGGAATTGAGCCCACAACCTGGGCATGTGCCATGACTGGGAATCCAACCAGCAACCTTTTAGTGCATGGGTCGATGCCCTACCAACTGTAGCAAAATCAGCCAGGGCTAATTTATATCCTTTGAGGACTAGTGTCTCCAACTCAAAAACTAGAGTAATCATCATACGTTCTTGTACAACTATTGTGTGGATTTGGAGTAATTATAAATATTTAATATGGTTAATGCTCTAAAACAGCAGTCACCAACCTTTTGGACCTCACGGACCACCAGTGGTCTCTGGTCCACCTGTTGGCGAACACTGCTCTAAAACAATTAGTGTTTGCTGCTATTAGGATTAAGAAGGCTAATAATAATAAGTACATCCTTTCTAATACTTTGGGTGGTAGTCGGTCAGATGGTGGCAAGAGTTTTTTTTGCCAAGCTTTTAGCTAAGTTAAACAACCCCCTTTTCTAAGGAGTTCATTAGACCTTTTAGGTTCTGGAAAATTTATTTACTCTGCTGAGAATTAACAGGTCTGTGTTTACTTGTAAAATAAACCAGATGATCAGTTTATTGCTTTATAAGAAGAGGCTACCTATATGGTGACCTGAATTTTTACATGCTCAATAGAACATCCCTTTCACAAATATTAAAGTAATTTGTGAACACTAAGTGATGGTTAGAACCATGATTAATATCTATTTTATGAAGCCAAGGAAAGAAAAAAGGGTCTGGAAAGTTGGGTATATTTCACAGAGTTTTAATGTCCTCATACTGTGAGGAATCAAGATCAGAATATGTCGTGCTCGCTTCAGCAGCACACATACTAAGATTGGGACAATACAGACAAGATGAGCATGGCTCCTGCACAAGGATGACCCACAAATTCTTGAAGCGTTCCAAAAAAATAAAAAAGAAGAAGAAAAGAACGTGTAATTTGTTATACCCAGGGTGTTTTGTTGTCTCTGGATGACATCATTAAGTCCACGAGACTGCTTGGTTATAATCCAGGTTATATGTAACATGTATAGAAAAATCTTGATTAGTTAAGGATCTACTGATATCCAGAGGTTAAAATTTCAGGTGTCCTTGGACAGGTCTGACCCACTTATATTTCTTATTCTCATTTTTTTCATATTTATCTTCTTTAGTTAGCCTTTTGTTCTCTTTTATGCTGCTGAGCAGATGCTTGGGTTTCATAAGTTGGGAAATAAATATATCATTATTTAAGGTGTAGAGGGATAAGTTGGAAGGGTCTGGTTATTTCCTGATGTGGTAATTTGATGTTAGTAATGTAATGTCGTAGTCCAACTTATGTTCCACTCTTGGGCTTACAAAGTCAGGGAGAATGGAAAAAGGTTTATTAGATCAACCTTTCCTCTCATGATAGATCCTAGTGGTAATGTAGTATTGAGGAATATCCATTAATTAAGCTCAGGGTGAGCTGTAAGTGCTAACCACCTAATTGATCCCATAAAAGGGCCTTGAAAAAGTGCAATAAGACTTTGAAAAACTGATTTGTGAAGTGTTCATTGAACATCTTCCTGTCTCTTTCTCCCATTTCTTTGATAAGTAATAACTTTTTTCTCCTTTAAATTTAAGGTTCCTCAGAAAATTTTGAGTAAATGGGAAGCCAGTGTTGGTCTTGCTGAACAGTATGATGTACCCAAAGGGTCAAAGAACCGAAAATGTGTCAGCAGTTCAATCAAATTGGACAGTGAAGAGGATATGCCATTTGAGGACTGTACAAATGATCCTGAATCAGAACATGACCTGTTGCTTAATGGTTGCTTGAAATCTCTGGCTTTTGACTCTGAACATTCTGCAGATGAGAAAGAAAAGCCTTGTGCTAAGTCTCGAGCCAGAAAGAGCACTGATAATCCAAAAAGGATTTGTGTGCAAAAGGGCCACATGCAGTTTGAAGCAAATAAGGAAGAACGGAGGGGAAAGATTCCAGAGAATCTTGGCATAAACTTTATTTCTGGGGATGTATCTGATAAGCAGGCCTCTAATGAACTTTCCAGGATAGCAAACAGCCTCACAGGGGCCACCAGTGCCCCAGGAAGTTTTCTTTTTTCTTCTTGTGCAAAAAACCCTGCAAAGAAAGAATTTGAGACTTCAAATTGTGACTCTTTACTGGGCTTGTCTGAGGGTGCCTTGATTTCTAAACGTTCTGGGGAGAAGAAGAAACTTCAGCAAGGTCTGGTGTGTAGCTCAAAAGTACAGCTCTGCTATATTAAAGCAGGTGATGAAGAAAAACGAAGTGATTCCATTAGTATTTGTACCACTTCTGATGATGAAAGCAGTGATCTGGATCCCATAGATCACAGTTCAGAGTCTGATAACAGTGTCCTTGAAATTACAGATGCTTTTGATAGAACAGAGAACATGTTGTCCTTGCAGAAAAATGAAAAGGTAAAGTATCCCAGGTATCCTGCCACAAACACTAAAGTAAAAGCAAAGCAGAAGTCCCTCATTACTAACTCACTCACAGACCACTTAACAGATTGTACTAAGACAGCAGAGTCTGAAACTGAGACATCTCAGGTTAATCTCTCTGATTTTAAAGTGTCCACTCTTGTCCGGAAACCCCAAATGGATTTTAGAAATGATGGTTTCTCTACAAAATTCAACACACCATCAAGCATTTGCAGTGAGAACTCACTAATAAAGAGTGGGGCTACAAATCAAGCTCTGTTACACTCGAAAAGCAAACAGCCCAAGATCCGAAGTATAAAGTGCAAACATAAAGAAAATCCAGTTGTAGAACCTCCAGTTACAAATGAAGACTGCAGTTTGAAATGCTGTTCTTCTGATACCAAAGGCTCTCCTTTGGCCAGCATTTCCAAAAGTGGGAAAGGGGATGGGCTAAAACTACTGAGCAACATGCATGAGAAAACCAGAGATTCGAATGATATAGAAACAGCAGTTGTGAAACACGTTCTGTCTGAGTTGAAAGAACTATCTTATAGATCCTTAAGTGAAGATGTCAGTGAATCTGGAACATCAAAGCCATCAAAACCATTACTTTTTTCTTCTGCCTCTAGTCAGAATCATATACCTATTGAACCAGACTATAAATTCAGTACATTGCTAATGATGTTGAAAGATATGCATGATAGTAAGACCAAGGAGCAACGGTTAATGACTGCTCAAAATTTGGTCTCCTATCGGAGCCCGGGTCTTGGAGACTGTTCTACCAGTAGTTCTCTAGGGACTTCTAAGGTCTTAGTTTCAGGGGCCTCCAATCATAATTCAGAGAAAAATGGGGATGGCACTCAGGATCCAATATATCCTAGCCCCAGTGGGGGTGACTCTGCATTGTCTGGGGAGTTGTCTGCCTCCCTGCCTGGCTTAGTGTCTGACAGAGGAGACCTCCCTGCTTCTGGCAAGAGTCGTTCAAACTGTGTTACTAGGCGCAACTGTGGGCGATCAAAGCCATCATCCAAATTGCAAGATGGTTTTTCAGGTCAAGTAGGAAAGAACACAGCTAACCATAAAGCCTTAAAGACAGAGCGCAAAAGAAAATTGAACCAGGTTCCAGCTGTGATTCCAGAGGCTGCACTGCCAGGAGACAGACAGAATGCAGCCTCAGAGAATGGCTCCTTGAGAGGTGGAAAAGAAGACCCTGCTAAAGAAGAACCCCTTCAGTTAATGGGCCACTTAAGTGAAGACAGTGCCCATTTTTCCGATGTTCATTTTGACAAACTCAACCAGTCTGAGCCTGATAAAACTGAAAAAGACCCCATCTTTGAAAACAGAAAAAGTCCAGAACTGGACTCTGAAGTGAACAGTGAAAATGATGAACCCAATGGTGTTAATCAAGTAGTTCCTAAAAAGCGGTGGCAGCGTTTAAACCAAAGGCGCCCTAAACCTCGTAAGCGCACTAACAGATTTAGGGAGAAAGAAAACTCTGAGGATTCCTTTGGAGTCTTGCTTTCTGCTGACTCTATAAAGGGGGCTGAGTTCCCAGAGCATAGACCTCCTCCTTCAACGAACATATTGGAGGATGTGCTGACAGATCCAAATCACACCGGCCACTTAGATTCAATTGGGCCACTGCTGAATGTTTGTGATAAATCCAGTGCCAACACTGAGGAGATGGAAAAGGACCCAGGAATTCCCACTTTGACTCCCCAGCCTGAGCTTCCTGAACCAGGTAAGAATTCCTGACTGTCATGAAAAGGAGTTAGAGGAAGTGATGATATAACCCTCTTTGAAGTTTTAATGGGAGGCTAAGTGTAAATTGGGAGGAAAGTATTATCACTTGAAAGGGCTATTGCAGAAGAGTCTTGAGTTTTGAGGATCAACCAGCCTTCCATATACTTTCACAAATTATGCTTTATTAGAAGCTCTGTTTTTCCTCTTGTTTTTTTTGGTAAGTTACAGAACATGTTGTGTTTCCTACTTTTAGATCGGTGAACTTTTTCTGGATTCAATCTGATATTATATGTAGTTGAGAAACTCTGAGCCGAGTTAAGTTCAATTGTTAGTTTACAGAAATAAAATAGATTTTATTGAACGTTAAACTTCCTTTGACCACAACTTAAAGTAGGTTCATCTGTTAGATACATAAAAGGGACATCTTGCTTTGGAAAAATAGAAATGGCCCTAGTCAGTTTGGCCCAGTGGTTAGAGCGTCAGCCCTCAGACTGAAGGGTCCTGGGATTTGATTCCTGGTCAAGAGCATGTACCTGGGTTATGCTCATGTGGGAGGCAACAAATCGATGTGTCTTTCTCACATCAATTTTGTTTTTGTTATATATTTTTATTGATTTCAGAGAGGAAGGGAGAGGGAGAGATAGACAGATCTATGATGAGAGAGAATCATTGATCAGTTGCCTCCTACACACCCTGCACTAGGGATTGAGCCTGCAACCTGGGCATTTGCCCTTTACCAGAAAATAAACAGTTCAAAGGCTGAAACTGTATCCACTGAGCCAAACCAGCTAGGGCTCACATCAATGTTTTTATCTCCCCCTCCCCCACTTCCATTCTGTCTGAAAACTGATGGAAAAATATCCTCAGGTGAGATTTATTAAAAAAAAAAAAAAGGAAATATGGAAATATTCTAAAGCTCTAGATGGCTTATATTATTTCTGGAATGAGATTTTAGAATAAAGTGCTCAGGGTAGCTTAGCTTAATAGCAGAAGGAAAGTGAGTCCTTAAATATATTAATAAATATATTGTTATTGAGGATACAACTAATTTTTCAGATTTGTTTATTATACTAAATTAGAGGCTCCGTGCACGAAATTTGCAGGGGGTTGGGAGGTGAGGGGGTGGGATGGTGTCCCTCAGCCCAGCCTGCACCCTCTCCAATATGGAACCCCTTGAGGGTAGGTAGGATTGGGCCTAAACGGGCAGTTGGACAGCCCTCTCACAATCCAGGGCTTCTGGCTCCCAACTGCTCACCTGCCTGCCTTCCTGATTGCCCCTAACCACTTCTGCCTGCCAGCTTGATATCCCCAAACCTCTCCCCTGCCAGCCTGATTGATGCCTGACTTGCCCCTTGCCAGCCTATTTGCCCCTAACTGCCCCCCCCCCCCTGCAGGCTTGATTGCCTCCACTGCCCTCCCTTGCAGGCCTGGTCCCTTCCAACTGCCTTCCCCTGCTGGCCTGATCACCCACAACTGCCCTCCCTTGCTGGCCATCTTGTGGTGGCCATCTTGTGTCCACATGGGGGCAGAATCTTGTGTGTTGGAATGATGGTCAACCTGCATATTACTCTTTTATTAGATAGGATACAGGCCTGGTACATGGGTGGAGGCCAGCTGGTTTGCCCTGAAGGATGTCCTGGATCAGGGTGAGGGTTCCCTTGGGGCATGGGGCAGCCTGGGCGAGGGGCCTGTGGTGGTTTGCAGGCTGAACATGCCCCCAGTGACCCAAGTGGAGGCCCTGGTATCTGGGATTTATTTACCTTCTACAAATGAAACTTTGTAGCCTGGAGTGGAGCCAAGCCTCCTGCTTGCTCCAAGGCAGCAGCCATTTCTGTTGGGATTTATTTATCTTCTATAATTGAAACTTTGTAGCCTTAAGTGGAGGCCAAGGCAGGCCAGAGCTGCAGAAAACTTGGCTTCCTCCATAACCGGGGGCAATCCTAGGCTCCTGCTTTCTCCAGCTCTTTGGCTGCCGCCATTTTTATTGGAATTTATTTATCTTCTATAATTGAAACTTTGTAGCATTGAGTGGAGGCCTGGGCTGGCGAGGGTTTATGGAAAGCTTGGCTTCCTCCATAGCTGGGGGATAACCAAGCCTCTCTCCTGCTCTCTCCTTGGCCACAGCCATCTTGGTTGGGGTTAATTTGCATACTTGTTCCTGATTGGCTGGGGGTATGGCTTATGGTGTAGCAGAGGTATGGCCAATTTGCATGTTATTCTTTTATTAGATAGGATTCTGTTTTCAAACAGCTTTATTGAGATAAAATTTATAAAGTATAAAATTCATCTATCTTAAGTTTATACTTTGGTGTTTTTTAGTATATTCACAGACCGGTGTGACCACCAGCATAATCAATTTTGGAACATTTGCCTCACCCCAGAAAGAAACCTTGTACCCTTTTTCAGTCTGCCTTCATTTCTCCCCAATCTGTAGATTTGCCTGTTCTGTACATTTCATATAAATAGTATCATATAATGTGTGATATTTTTATGTTTGGTTCTTTTACTTAGCATGTATAAATGTTTCATTTTTACTGTCATAAAAAACACAAATGTATCCTCTGAACAAATTTAAAGTGTACAGTGTAGTATTAAATATATGCACATGGTTGTATAACAGATCTCTCAAACTTTTTCATGCATGTCTGAAACTCTATACCTATTGAACAATAACTTTCCATTTTCTCCTTTGACCAGCCCTAGCAACCACAATTCTGTTTTTGTTTCTATGGATTTGATTGCTATAAATACCTCATGTATTTTGTTGTTGTTGTTAATCCTCACCTGAGGATATTTTTCCATTGTTATGTATGTATTTATTTTTCTCCATTGATTTTTAGAGAGAGTGAAAGGGAGGGGGAGAGACAGAAACATCTATGTGAGAGACAGACACCTTGATTAATTGCTTCCTCACATGCACCCTAATCAGAGCCAGGGATCAAGTTGCAATTTGTATGTGCCCTTGACCAGAATTGAACCTGAGACCCTTCAGTCCACAGCCTGACACTCTACCCCCTGAGCCAAACCAGCTAGAGCTACCTCATGTAAATGGAGTTATAGTATTTGTCTTTTTGTGATTGGGTTATTTCATTTAGTGTAGTGTCCTCAAATTTCATTCACATAAGAGGATTCCCCCCCCCTTTTTTTTTTCAAAGTAGGGTTTACAGTTGTGAGTATGCAAAGCACAGTTTATTTTTTTATTATTATTCTCTTATTTTCTATCGGAACCAAACCTGCTTTTTTAGTGTGTTTTTTCTTGTTAATCCTAACCTGAGGATATTTTTTTCCATTGAATTTTGAGAGAGAGAGAGAGAGACCCATTGATTGACTCTCACAAGTACTTGACCAGGGCAGGGGATGTGCCCTTGACTAGAAATTGAACTTGAGACCCTTGGGTGGACCAGCTGACACTCTAACCATTGAACAACACTGGCCAGGGTGTGTTTTTAATTCTTTTAGCTATATACCCAGAAGTGGTATTGTTGGATCATATGAAAATTCTCTTTATAAATTGTTTTCAGGAATCGTCATACTTTTATTCCAGTGGCTTCAACAGTGCTACAGGGTTCCAATCTCCACACCCTTGCCAACAGTTGTTATTTTAATTTTTTTATTTTCATAACAGGTATAAGGTGATAATGCATTTTGGTTTTGATTTACAGTTCCTGATAATTAGTAATGTTGAGCATTTTCCATAATGCTTTGGGGCCATTTGTGTATATTCTTAGAAGAAACATCTATTCGCCCAGCCATTGTGGCTCAGTAGTTGAGCATTGACCTGTGAGCCATGAGATCACAGCTTGATTCCCAATCAGGGCAAATGTCTGGATTTTGACATTTGTGGATACCGTCCCAATAGAACTTCTCTTGTTTTGAGGCAAACCATTCAGAGACCCAGTTTTCCACTTCTTCGTACTTTTTTTTTTTTTTGGTAGAAAGTCAAACATCAAAAAAGTTTAATTCCAGCCTAACAGCGCCAGGTACAATGTCTGGGACAGACTTGTTCTGGGTGATCTCTCTTTTTTTTTTTTTAATATATTTTATTGATTTTTCTAGAGAGAGGAAGGGAGAGAGATAGAAAGTCAGAAACATTGATGAGAGAGAGACATCGATCAGCCGCCTCCTGCACGCCCCACAGTGGAGATGTGCCCACAAGCAAGGTACATGCCCCCAACTGGAATCGAACCCGGGACCTTTCAGTCCGCAAGCCGACGCTCTATCCACTAAGCCAAACTGGTCTTGGCATGTTCTGGGTGATCTTAAAGCCCTGTAGGGCATCGAGAGCAGCCTCTGCTTGAACCTCATTGTCAAACTCCACAAAGGCAGTGTCCTGCCACCTAGGGCCCAGCCGGACCTCCTTGAAGCCAGGGAACTGATTGAAAAGCATAGACAGCATAAGCTCATTGGTCTCTGGCAGGTTGGTGAGGAACAAGATGTGATTTGGTGGGTTTTCTGAAAGAGGCTGAGCCAAGTGGCATCTGCCCTGGCATAAGCTGCTGTGGGGGCATGGCCCCCGGTGGTATCTGGCCAGATTCGAGACCTGGAAGTGGGATCATGCCAGGGGCAACATGTAGGGAGGCTGGCCTGGCATGTGATGCATGATGCAGGGCGCCTGAGTCATCGGTGGCATGCCTGGGACAGGTCCCAGGACGGCCCCCACTACAGGGGTAGCTGCCCCGCCCTGCATGGCCTTCTTTGCAGCTGGGATCTCCTGGCTCTTGGCTGCTTCTTCTGCTTACAGTCACGCTCCACAAAAGTGCCCTTCATCTTGACAATGATATCTGAGTTGGTCTTGGCATACTGGATATGCATGGGCTTGTCGTAGAAGGGGAAACCCTGCATGGAACGCAGGGCGTTGATGGCACTGCTGACCTCCTTAAAAATGACAAAGGTGCGAAGACCGGTTTGGCTCAGTGGATAGAGCGTCGGCTTGCGGACTGAAAGGTCCCAGGTTCGATTCTAGTCGGGGGCGTGTACCTTGCTTGCGGGCACATCTCCACTGTGGGGTGTGCAGGAGGCGGCATCTTCATCCAATAATGCTTGCATTTGTTGACCTTCAAATTCTTTTGGTTGATCTGGACGTTCTTTGTCTTTCACATCGAAATCATCACCTTTAAAGCGTTTAAACCAGCGTTCACAAGTGTCTTGAGATGGAGCATGTTCACCATAAGCTTTCTGAAGTATACAATAACTTTAAGCAATACTTTTCTTCAAAATAAAGTAATAAATTAAAACTTCCCACAAATGCTCTTTTTTTGGGGGCACAAAATTTGACATTTTTTAAGTGTAAAAATATCTTTGATGTTAACACCTTCAGAAAATGTGACATGAAGTTTTGAAGCTTATTGTCAATACAACAAAATAGCATACATATCAAATTGCATATATATTAACATATGTGTAACTCCATCTATTGAAAAAAATTAACATTATTAACAAGTACACCTGGTAACTTTATAAGATGTCTTGAAAACAAAGTGTGTGAAGCCTCCATTGTTATTCTTTAAAAAAAAAAAAATATATATATATATATATTTCATTGATTTTATTTTATTTATTTATTTATTTTTTTACAGAGAGGAAGGGAAAGGGATAGAGGATTAGTAACATTGATCAGCTGCCTCCTTCACACTCCCTACAGGGTATGTGCCCGCAACCAAGGTACATGCTCTTGACTGAAATCAAACCTGGGACCCTTCAGTCTGCAGGCTAATGCTCTGTCCATTGAGCCAAACCAGTTAGGGCTCCATTGTTGTTATTTATTTATTTTTTTTAACACTCCCTACTGGGTATGTGCCCGCAACCAAGCCATTGTTATTCTTTATTGTCAAAATTATTTTGGTTATTCAAGATCCTTTGAGATTCCGTGTTAATTTTAGAATGGATTTTTTTTTCTGTTTCTATAAAAAAATGCTATTGGAATTTTGATAAGGATTGCAGTGAATTTGAAGATTGATTTTGGGTAGTATGGGTATATTGATGCTATGAAGACTTTCAGTCAATGAACTTAGGATGTCTTTACATTTATTAAAAGACACAACTCCTGCCTTAACCGGTTTGGCTCAGTGGATAGAGTGTCAGCCTGCGGACTGAAGGGTCCCACGTTCGATTCTGGTCAAGGGCATGTACCTTTTTGTGGGCACATCCCCAGTAGAAGGTGTGCAAGAGGCAGCTGATCATTGTTTCTCTCCCATCGAGTTCACAGGCCGATGCTCTATCCACTGAGCTAAATTGGTTAGGGCAGTTTTTTCTTTAGAAAGAAAGATATCTTAGTTTTGTTGATACTTTTAAATTCTCTATTTTGTTTATTTTTACTCTAATATTTACTTCTTTTTGCTAACACTGAGTTTAGTTTGTTCTTTTTCTCATTCTTAGGGTATAAAGGTTGTTGATTTGGTATCTTTTTTTTAATGTAGGCACTTTCTGCTATGAATTTTCTGCTTAGTATTTCTTTGCTACATCCGATAAATTTTGGCATATTGTGTTTTTATTTTCATTTTTCTCAAGATATTTTTAAATTTTTAATGGATTTTTTTTTTTTAACAGAGAGGAAGGGAGAGGGATTGAAAGTTAGAAACATCAATGAGAAAGAAACATTGATTAGCTGCCTCCTGAACACCCCTGACTGGGGATGTGCCAGCAACCAAGCTATATGCCCTTGACCGGAATCGAACCTGGGACCCTTCAGTCCGCAGGCCATCGCTCTATCCACTGAGCCAAACTGGTTTGGCTAATGGAATTTCTTCTCAGACCCATTTGTTTGTTTAAGAGTGCATTATTTTCCACATGCCTGAATTTTCCAGTTTTTCAACTGCCATTGATTTCTAGTTTCTTTCCATTGTGATTGGAAAAGATGCTTGGTATGATTTCAATCTTCTGAAATTGTTTTGTAGTCTCTTACATGATCTCTCTTGGACAATGTTTTATGTGTACTTATAAATATTTCTCTTTTCTGTGTCCAGTGTGGCTAGAGAGTGGTCTGGTCCCTGAGTAGGGGCAGCTGGAGATTGAGAAAATGAAAGAAAGAGACAGACACAGAGATAGAATGAAAAAGCTGTGGCTGGGTAGGACAGCAGTCCTCTAATGGAGAGACAGTGATCCAGAGCCTATATAGCCTCTGATTATAACAAGATTAATATGTATATAAATGTTCTTGTTTTGGCAACACTTGCTGCACCTCCCATAGACCATTAGTTACTTAGGAAAGAATTAGGGAGGGCTACAAGGTCAGGCTTAACAATGCTAGGAGAGCTTTGCCCTCCAGGCTGGGACTTGTCTGTGACCCTGTCAGAGCTCAGCCTGAGGCTTGACCCTAGCGCCACACCCTACATGTACTTGAGAAGAATGTGTGTTCTATATATGTCTATTAAGTTCAGGTGGTCTCTAATGATGCTTAAGTTCTCTGTTTTCATATTAATCTTCTGTTTGATAATTCTGTTAATTATTGAAAGCCCAGCAGTATACTATATATGTTTTCCTGTTTATTCCTCCTATTAGTTCTATCAGTATTTGCTTCATATATTTTGGTGCTCTGATGTTATGTGAGTATATATTTATAATTATTTTCTAAAATATGTTTAAAACTTTATTTTCCTAGTGAATTGATCTTTTTATCATTACATAATGATCTTATTTATGTCTAGTTATAGTTTTGAGTCAGATCTATTTTGCCTAGGTCAGGCCACCTCTGCTCTCATTTGTGTATATCTTTTTTTAGCCTTTTAATTTCTATGTGTGTTTATATGTAAGAAGATATATCTTGTAGAGAGGATTTGGTTGCATTGTAATTTTCCATCCAGTTTTTCAAATTAAGTAAGTTTTACATTTTAAAAATATATTTCTATTAATTTCAGAGAGGAAAGAAGAGGGAGAAATAAAATATCAATGATGAGAGATGATCATTGATCGGTTGTCTCCTGCATACGCCCCAGTGGGGATCAAGCCCGCAACATCAGCATATGACATTGGCAGGAATTGACCCTGGGACCCCCTCAGTATGCAGGTTGATGCCCTATCCACTGACCTAAACTGGCTAGGGCAAGGTTTACATTTTTTGATTTACAGTTGACATTTAATATTATTTTCAAGTTTATAGCATAATGGTTAGACATTTATGTAACTTACTAGAGGCCCAGTGCATGAAATTTGTACACTTGTAGGGTCTCTGCTGGCCTGGTCATCCCTAACTGCCCTCCCCTTTAGGCCTGGCCTCCCCAACTGCCCTCTCCTGCAGGCCTGGGTTCCCACCTCAACTGTCCTCCCCTGCAGTTGCCAGCTGGGTACTCCCTCCCTTCCCCCGGCCCTGCCCCCTGGTTGAACTCCTAGACAACTTCTGGTCAAGGGGACAATTTGCATACTATGCTTTTATTATATAGGATGAGGTGATCCCTCTGGTAAGTTTAGTACCCTCCCTCCCCCAGCACCACACATAGTTCTTACATTATTATTAACTAGAGGCCCGATGCATGGATTTATGCACCAGTGGGGTCCCTCGCCCTGGCCTGCAGGGATTGGGCCAAAACTGGCTCTCCAACATCTCCCAAGTGATCTTGGATTGCAAGAGGGCGGTTCTTGGGTGACACATCCCGGAATTGGGCTCCCTCCTCTCTGATTCCAGGTATGTCACTGAGAATCGCAGCTGCCAAGTCACCACATCTCGGCAGCTCCTGCATTGAGTGACTGCCCCGTGGTGGTCAGTATGCTTCATAGCTTATGGTTATAGGGTCTGCCTCCTGGTGATCATTGCATGTCATAGCTACCGGTTGAATGGTTGGACAGTCACTTAGGCTTTTATATACACTGAGTGGCCAGATTATTATGATCTCTGAATGCATAATAATCTGGCCATTCAGTGTGTGTGTGTGTGTGTGTGTGTGTGTGTGTGTGTATTTTAGAGGCCCATTGCATGAATTCATGCATGGGTGGGGTCTGGCTGGCCTGCCTGCTGTTTGAATTCCTGATCGAGGGGACAATTTGGATAATAGCCTTTTATTATTTAGGATTTACACTGAGTGGCCAGATTATTATGCATTCAGAGATTTTAATAATCTGGCCACTCAGTATATATACCAGAGGCCTGGTGCACAAATGTGTGCAACAGTAGGGTCCTTCAGCCTGGCCTGCAGGATCAGACCAAAACTGGTTCTCCAACATCCCCCGAGGAGTCCTGGATTGTGAGAGGGCACAGACCAGGCCAAGGGACCCCACCAGTGTACAGTTGGGGCCGAGGAGGGACTACAAGAGGGCTCCAGGGTGTATCGGGCCCGTCTCGCTCAGTCCCAATTGGCTGGTCCCCAGCAGAAAGCTAACCTACTGGTCGGAGCATCTGCCCCCTGGTTGTCAGTGTACGTTATAGCTACTGCCAGTGCATGTCTGGTGAGTGGTTGAGCAGCCTTAGCATATCATTAGCATATGCTTTGATTGGTTGAACAGTTCACTGTACACTTAGCATATTAGGCTTTTATTATATAGGATAGATATTTCCCAATCCTGGTGACTGTTTTATAACTGCCAATTTATATTTAATCTCTCTTCCTTTTTTACCTAGTTCCTCATATTTCTTCCATCAGTTTTTTTCTAAGTATCTATGAGTAACAATATCCCACCAGAGTGGTACATTGTTGCAATTGATGAACCTTCCCTGACACATCATAATTACCCATGTCAACAGTTTACTTTAGGGTTCATTCTTAGTGTCAGACATTCAGATGAATGAATAGTGACACATATTTACCATTGTGGTATTTATACAGAATATTTTCACTACCCTTAAAAGTTCTCTGTGCTCTGCCTATTTAACAACCCCCTTTCTCTACTCTTCGGCAACCATATTTTATAGTCTACATAGTTTTGCCTTTTTCAGAATGTCATATAGTTGGAAACATATAGTATTTAGCCTTTTTAGCTTGGCTTTTTTTCTACTTGGTAAAATGCATTTAAAAATTTTTTTCTGTGTCTTTTTGTGGCTCAATAATTCATTTCTTTTTAGTGCTGAATAATATTCCATTTTTGGATATACTACAGTTTATAAATCCATTCACTTGCAATTTGGTTGTTGCCAAATTTTCACAATTATGAATAAAGCTGCTGTAAAAACAATTAAGTTTCAACTTCTTTTACATTATCTTTAAACTAGAGGCCCAGTGCACGACATTCAAGTAGTGGGGGAATGGGGGGAGAGTCCCTCAGCCTGGCCTGCGCCCTCTCGCAGTCAGGAACTCCTTGGGGGATGTCTGCCTGCCTGCCTGCCAGCTGAGGCCCGGTCCTTAGCACTAAGGAGGCAGGAGAAGCTCCCACCACTGCCACTACCCCTACCATTTGTGAGCCCAGCTTCTGGCTGAGTGGCACTTGTCCTGTGGACGCGCACTGACCACCAGGGGCCAGCTCCTGCATTAAACGTCTGGCCCTGGTGGTCAGTGCGCATCACTCTGCTGTTCGATCGATTTGTATATTAGCCTTTTATTATATAGTATTTTATCGCATTGAAATTTTATGGCTTGTTTCCATATGTACTGTCTAAGGAGTAAGAGCCTTTGCCAGCTTGCCTATGACTTCCTTTTTGGTCTGAACTTTTGTGTTCCTTTATTGAAAGAACATCGGCATTACCACATTCAACTGAAACAGGAACAGCTTCCTCTGAGGTCATCATCACATGAAATCCCTCTTGCCTCTTGAGTAGACTATATCCTGTATTCTGTAAGCTTTATCTTCTGCTCCCAAAGAGCTTACAATATAACTGAAGCATATTAAGTGTGTTAAAGTTTTAAAGGGAAATTATAGCTACTTGTTTTATCATTAACTCAAAGAAAAGTGGTGTGATACTTTGATATTCTGACTACAAGCATGACGAGATTTTTAAAGCAAGTATCCATCTATATTTTCAGATTTTGACATGCATGGCATACATTTTCTATGTCATTAAGGTAATAGTATATATTTAATTAATTCTATTCTTTTTTTCTTTTTTTTAAAATATACAGTGGTACCTCAAGATACGAGTTCAATTCGTTCCGTAACCTTGAGGCATGGGAAACTATGAGACGCTCGAGTCTCGGTAAACTGGTGGGTCGTGTGCAGCCGGCCGATCCGCACGATTACTCCTATCTCAAATGTTGCTCGTATTTCAAAGCAAAAATTACTCGCTCGATGGCTCGTATCTCAAAAATCTCGTATGTTAGGGCACTCGTATCTCGAGGTACCACTGTATTTTGTTGTTTTTTTTACAGAGAGGAAGGGAGAGGGATAGAGAGTTAGAAACATCGATGAGAGAGAGATATTGATCAGCTGCCTCTTGCACGCCCCCCTACTGGGGATGTGTCCGCAACCAAGGTACATGCCCTTGACCGGAATCGAACCTGGGACCTTTCAGTCCATAGGCCGACGCTCTATCCACTGAGCTAAACCAGTTTTGACTAATTCTATTCTTGATAATTCTGTTTAGAAATATTTGTTTTATAATGTGAAATTCACTGCAACCATGATAATAAAGTATGTATAAAATACTTTTAAAATTCATGTGATAGTACTGATTAGTAAATATTCTATCTGAATGTCCATCCAATATTTTGCATAATCCAGAGAGATGTTATTTAAAATAATTTGTGACAAATTTTATTTGACTTAGAATCTATATTTAAATGTTAATTGTATCTGTCATTATAGGATACTAATTTCAACTTTTCAGTTTTTAATCTCTTGGAGCTTAAGCCAGAGTGTTTTTTGAGAATTTCCCATCTCTGTACCTGTGACTTTTTAGTTAATACTGAACTTCTTTCTCTTCTTTTAGTTGTGCGGTCAGAGAAGAAAAGACTTAGGAAGCCAAGCAAGTGGCTTCTGGAATACACAGAAGAATATGATCAGATATTTGCTCCTAAGAAAAAACAAAAGAAGGTACAGGAACAGGTACACAAGGTATGTTCCAACATTTCTATAGTCTTTTAGTAGATCTTTTAAGATGCTGCAATTTTGCCTTCCTATATCATGTTTTGTCTTTATGGGATAATATTTTCCTTAACTAGGATCTTACTTTTGTTTGTTTTTGTAAATCTTCACCTGAGGATATTTTCCCATTAATTTTTAGAGAGAGTGGAAGGGAGGGGGAGAGATAGAGAAAGAGAGAGAGAGAAACATCTATGTGAAAGATACACATAGATTGGTTACCTTCCACACACACCTAACCAGGCTCTGGGATATATCCTGTAATCAAAGTAAGTGCCCTTGACCAGAATCGAATCCATGACCATTTAATCCGAGGGCCGACATTCTATTTACTGAGCCAAACTGGCTAGGGCAACTGGGATCTCTTTTTAAGTTTTTTATCTCTAGTTTCTGGTACAATACTTAGTGTATAGTAGTTAGAAGGAAATATATAAATTAGTCTGTGTAGTGTGTGTGCGTGTGCCTGTGTATTTCCCCCTTTTCTTTCAAAGGTGATTTTTGCTGATTTAAGGATAAATATTAGTAAAAAACAGCATAAAAATATATAGTATGATCCTAACTTTTTAAACAAATGTAATCCCTTAATTTAAAGTATATTTTTATTGATTTCAGAGAGGAAGGGAGAGGGAGAGGGAGATAGAAACATCAATGATGAGAGAGAAATATCTATTGGCTGCCTCCTGCATGCCCCCTACATACCCCCTACTGGGGATGGATCCTGCAACCTAGGCTCTGTCAGGAATGGAACCAGTAACCTCCTGGTGCATGGGTTGATGCTCAACCACTGAGCTATATCGGCTGGACATGGTTGTTTATATTTCTTAACTTTCTTTAAATTAGAAAAGTCCCTTTTTTCATTTCCCTATCTATCTAAGCAATGCAAGTACCACATTTGGTTTATCCATCTTCTAATGCAATTGTGTGTGATTGCTTCTTAATAGGTGTCACTAAGCTTGGTTCTCTATACTCTATGTTCCCTGTTAAGTGGATAGTATAGCTAACAATTTGATAGATTAAACTTAAACAATTTTAGCTGGATTATATCATAGGTGATATTATGTTACATAGTGCATGACATTAGAAGGCAGTTAATATCCAATTAATTATTCATAGTGATCAATAACTGATTTTTCCCTTTTAGGTTTTATTGCTTTTGCTCAAAAAGCAGTATGTCTCAGCCATTTCCTTGATAACTTTAAATACCAGCTGAAGCCCTAACTAAGTGGTTCTCAACCTTCCTAATGCCGGGACCCTTTAATACAGTTCCTCATGTTGTGGTGACCCCCAACCATAAAATTATTTTCTTTGCTACTTCCTAACAGTAATTTTGCTACTGTTGTGAATCGTAATGTAAATATCTGTGTTTTCTGATGGTCTTAAGCGAAACCCCTGTGATGGGGTCGATGGACCCCAAAGGGGTCGCGACCCACAGGTTGAGAACCGCTGCCCTTAACTGGTTTGGGTCAGTGGATAGAGCGTCGGCCTGCGGACTGAAGGGTCCCAGGTTCGATTTCGGTCAGGGGCATGTACCTTGGTTGCGGGCACATCCCCATTGGGGGATGTGCAGGAGGCAGCTGATCGATGTCTCTCTCTCATCAATGTTTCTAACTCTCTATCTCCTTTCCTCTCTGGAAAAAAATCAATAAAATACATATTTTTAAATACCAGCTGAAGATCCTTGTCTATATTAGGAGTTAACAAAATGAAGACATATCTTTTCTTTTTTAAATTCTCACCCAATGATGTTTTTTCCATTGATCTGTAGATAGAGAGTGGAAGTGGGGGGGGGGGGGAGGAAGGAGGGGGAAGACAGAGAAACATTGATGTGAGAGAGACACATCAACTGGTTGCCTCCTGCACTTGCCCTGACCGGTGCCGGGGATTGAACCTGCAACCAAGGGAAATGTCACTGATGGGAATTGACCTGAGATCCTTCTTCAGTCTAACCATTGAGCCAAACCGGCCAGGGCAAGACTTAAATTTTATTATTTCCAATACAGTGGTACCTCGAGATACGAGTTTAATTCGTTCCGTAACCTTGAGGCGTGGGAAACTATGAGACGCTTGAGTCGAGGTAAACTGGTGGGTGGTGTGCAGCCAGCCAATCCGCGACATTACTCCTATCTCAAATGTTGCACGTATTTCAAAGCAAAAATCGCTCGCTTGATGGCTCGTATCTCAAAAATCTCGTATGTTAGGGCACTCATATCTTGAGGTACCACTGTATTTTTATTAGCTGGAAATCTTAATATTTCATATTAACTGAACATTTTTGTTGTGAAATACATGAAAGGCAGAATAAATGCTTTTTTTCTATTTATTTACCAACTTACATTAGGAGTTCATTATTAGCTTCTCCAATAGGTGACATATTAGAGAATCTTTTTTTCTTCCTTTTTTTGAATTATCACTGTGACCTTATTGAATTTTTATAGCTCTAATCAACTGCATTTTCTCCCTCTTTAAAAATTTATGGTAAAATATATACAGTAGTCTCCCATTCTACAGTATTAGTTACTATGATGAGAAAATACTAAATGGAAAATTTCAGGAATGAACAATTCATGTTTTAAATTGTGTGCCATTCTGAGCAGCATGATGAAATCTTGAGATGTAATGTTCTGCCCCTCCTGGGACAGTGGTTAACAAACTGCGGCTTGCGAGCCACATGTGGCTCTTTCGCTTCTTGAGTGTGGCTCTTCCACAAAATACGTACAGTGCCATTGAAACTTCGTGGCCCATTTTTGGCTCTCAAAAGAAATTTCAATCATTGTACTGTTGATATTTGGCTCTATTGACTAACGAGTTTGCCGACCACTGTCCTAGGGCATCAATCATCCCTTTGTTTAGCTCTTAGTCACTTAGTAACCTTCTTGGTTATCACATCTAATATGGTGGTATAGCAGTGCTTGTATTCAAGTCACTCTTATTTAATAATGACTCCAAAGCGCAAGAATAGTGAGGCTGGCAATTCAGATATACTGAAGAGAAGCAATAATGGGCTTCCTTTAAGTCAGGTGAGGAACATCTGGCCCGAGCGCCGTAAGAGACCTGGGAAATAATTTTACCTGGCCTTGCCAAAGCATTATGGGTGACTTAATTAGCTTGCCAAATGTAGCAGGTTTATTTTAAGTAGATAATTTTGTATGGCCTGAGAATGATGTTGTAAATAAATGAATAGCTCTTGGCAGAACAGTTCTCCATCCCTGCTAAATGAAAGGTGAAAGTTCTCAACTTAAGGAAAGAAATAATTATAGGCTGAGATTGCTAAGATCTACCATAAGAATGAGTCTTCTCTCCATGAAATTGTAAAGAAGGAAAAAGAAATTTGTACTTAATTTGGTTGTGCACCTCATGCAAAGCTACAGTCCCAGTGCATGATAAGTACTTATTTAAGATGGAAAGGCACTAAGTTTGTGGTTGGAACACAGGAAGAGAAAGGTGTTTCAATTGATGGCAGTGTGTTCTAGGAAGCATTGAGCCTATATTAAAACTTCAGCAAGGAGTCCCCTGAAATGAATGACACCAGGCCATTGGCTGCAAGTAAGGGATGTTTACAGATTCAGTAGTAGATTTGGGATTTTATCATCTCATATTATCATAAGAAGAATACAGTGAAACAAGATATTTTACGAGAGAAAGACTACATTCACATAACTTTTTTATTATAGAACATTGTTATAATTGTTCACTTTTTTTATTATTAACTAGAGGCTCGATGCACAAAATATGTCAAGGGGGCTTGGCCCCTGCTACTGTGGAGGCCACCTCTGCTGACATCTGGTCTAATAAGCATATTACAATTTTATTATTATAGATTACTAGAGGCCTGGTGCACAAAATTCATGCTCAGGGGTGTGTATCCCTCAGCCCAGCCTGCACCCTCTCCAATCTGGGACAGCCCTCTCACAATCCAGGACTACTGGCTCCCGACTGCTCACTGCTTGCCTTCCTGATTGCCCCTAACCACTGCTGGCTGCCAGCCTGATCACCCCCTAATCACTCCCCTGCCAGCCTGATTGATGTCTAACGGTTACCCTGCCAGCCTGTTTGCCCCTAACTGCCCTCTCCTGCAGGCCTGTCCTCCCCCCCAACCTCCCACACACACACTGCTGTCCCCTGCAGGCCTGGTCCCTCCCAACTGCCCTCCCCTGCTGGCCATCTTGTGGCGGCCATCTTGTGTCCACATGTGAGCAGCAATCTTGTATGTTGGAGTGATGGTCAGTTTGTATATTACTCTTTTATTAGATAGGCTAGAGGCCTGGTACACGGGTAGGGGCCTGCTGGTTTGCCCTAAAGGGTGTCCTGGATCAGGGTGGGAGTTCCCTTGGGGCATATGGTGGCCTGGGCGAGGGGCCTGTAATGGTTTGCTGGTCAGCCACACCCCCCAGTGATCCAAGGGTAGGCTCTGGTATCTGGGATTTATTTGTCTTCTATAATTGAAATTTTGTAGCCTTGAGTGGAGGCCTAGGCCGGCCAGGGTGTGCAGAAAGCTTGGCTTCCTCCATTACCAGGGAAAACCAAGCCTCCTAACTTGCTCTGTAGCTGTAGCCATATTGGTTTGGTTAATTTGCATACTTGCTCCTGATTGGCTGGCGGGTGTGGCTTGTGGGTATATCGGAAATGCAATCAATTTGGATATTACTCTTATTAGATAGGATTGATAATCTCTTTTTCTTAATTTAAAAACTAAACTTTATCATAGGTGTGTTATGTATAAGAAAATCATAGTATATATAGAGTTCAGTACTACCCAGGATTTCAAGTATCCACAGTGGGTCTTAGAGCATTCCCATTCGGGTACTACTTTATAACATAAAAATTATAATTTTAACTATTTTTAGGTATATAGTTCTATGCCAGTGTTCGGCAAACTGCAGCTTGCGAGCCACATGTGGCTCTTTGGCCCCTTGAGTGTGGCTTTTCCACAAAATACTATATGCGGGCCCACAAGTACAGTGTGATTGAAACTTCGTGGTCCGTGCGCTGAAGTTGGTTTTCAGCTCTCAAAGGAAATTTCAATCGTTGTACTGTTGATATTTGGCTCAGTTGATTAATGAATTTGCCAACCACTGTTCTATCCCATTAAGTGCATTCACATTGTTTTGCAACTATTACCACCATTCATCATCTCCAGAACTTTTTCATGTTCCCAAACTGAAACTCTGTACTTATTATTTAAAAACTTCCTGTTGCCGAAACCAATTTTGCTCAGTGGATAGAGCGTCGGCCCGTGGACTGAAAGGTTCCAGGTTTGATTCCAGTCAAGGGCATGTATCTTGGTTGCGGGCACATCCCCAGTAGGGGGCGTGCAGGAGGCGGCTGATTGATGTCTCTCTCTCATCGATGTTTCTAACTCTCTATCCCTCTCCTCTCCTCTATGTAAAAAGTCAATAAAATATATTTAAAAACTTCCTGCTTACCCCTTTCCCAGCCCATGGCAACCACCATTCAATTTTTCATCTCTCTGAATTTTATTACCTAGGTACTTCAAGTAAGTTAAATTATATAATATTTATTAGATTGTGATTAGCTTATTTCACTTAATGTAATGCCTTCAAGGTTCATTCTCATTGTAGCATGAGTTATAATTTTATTTCTTTTTAAGTGGATTATTCTTTTTGACAGTCAAATTACTTTGGTCTATGGATTCTATTTTTATTTTTTGCTCTTAGGTAAGTTCCCGCTGTGAAGAGGAAAACGTTTTAGCTCGAAGTCGAGCTAATGCTCAGAACAAGCAGGTGGATGAGAATTCTTTGATTTCAACCAAAGAAGAGCCTCCAGTTCTTGAAAGGGAGGCTCCGTTTTTGGAAGGGCCCTTGTCTCACTCAGATCTTGGAGGTGGACATGCTGAGCTGCCACAGCTGACTTTGTCTGTGCCTGGGCCTCTGGAAGTCTCTCCACAGCCTCCTCCTCTTACGTCTGAGGAATTGCTAGTTAAAACACCAGGTAAGATGCGGATGGCGTCTTAGTTTGTAAGTGGATATGACTAGAGAAAGTAGGGGATTTTAGTATGTTTTATTTTAGTGTGTTTTGATGGAAAGCCAATGGTGTGTCTCTACAACAAAACTACCCACTTTGTCCTGAGAAACCCCTGAAGTACTGGCTAAATGGATAAAATGACCATAAATTGGTGGCACACTGTAAAAAAGACATTTTGAAAAATTACTCTCCTTACTCCATTGTTATTGTTCATGACTATTGATCAACTACCATGTGAGTCAACACCAAGATAGCAGGGTTTTTGAGGAGAGTCACTGCACACTGTGAAACTTATGCTTCAGATATTGGCTCACTGATTCTTGTGTTACTTAGAAAGTTGTTGAACTGCTAAACTTATTTCCTCATCTATAAAATGGAAATTATAATGTAATAATGTATAATGTAATTTACCTGACACATAGGAAGCAGTTTTGTGTAAATATTCTCTTGAAGTGAATTGCCATTGGTTTACACTTTGTTATTCTTTATATGTGTCGCCTGATGAGAGCTGGATCTAACTAAACATACTGTGTCTAATTCATCTTCTGACTGTTGATTATTGTGGTCAGTAAAAGTTGGTTGTAGCTTTTTACATTCCCAAGAATACCTTTTGATGACATTCCTTTAAGAAAACTATCCTAATTGTGTTTAATTGAGTAAGGCAGAATAAAAAAGACTTTAAATAAAATAATAGTTACTATTTCATTACCTACTATGTGCCAGACTCTGCTCTTAGTCTTTAACATGATTTTTAAGAACAATCCGGCAAAGTAAATACATGTCTTTTATTAATTAGGAGCAGAACAAAAATTATAATATTAGTTCATTTATGCTCAGAATTCAGGCTGTGTTTCACCTTACTTCTCCTTTGGTCCTTACTATAATCGAATTGCTCTAAAGGCAGTTCTGCCCCTTTGATGTCTTTTTGTGTTCTTTTATGATTCATACACACACACACATCCACACATTAGTTTGTCTATATTGAGAATTATATTTTATATTAAGTAACATTTTAGATAAATATCTACCTTGCCCCTCCCCACAAGATGATGAGAAAAACATTAAAAAATATGGTCACTCATTTTTGTGTAGTATATAGATTTTTAAAAATTAGCTTGTGCCCAGTTTCTACATCATCTAATGAAAAGATACATGTATTTCAGGAAATTATGAAAGTAAGCGTCAGAGAAAACCAACTAAGAAACTTCTTGAATCAAATGATTTAGACCCTGGATTTATGCCCAAGAAAGGGGATCTTGGCCTTTCTAAAAAGGTATGTTATTTTAGTCAATTTAAATGCTGAACATATACATAGAAATTATAGAATGACAGCATACACTTGGTTGATCTGGGAGATCCTATATTAAGAGTCTATTTTGCATTTATGTGGACATGTGTAACATTTGGTTTTAGGTTTTCATTACAAATGAAAATGAAAAAAGCTTTTAAGAATGAGTAAAGCGTAAGCCAGTCGGAGAAAGATAAATATCACATGCTTTCACTCATATGTGGGATATAATGATCAACATAATTTGATGAACAAAAATAGATCCAGAGACAAATGGCAGGGAATGTGGGGGAGTTAGAGAGCAACCAAAGGACTTGTATGCATGCATATTAGCATAACCAATAGACACAGACACTGGGGTGGTGGGGGCTTTCCCGGGGTAGAAATATCTCGGGTTGTGGGGGGTGGAGGATGTCAATCAAGGTGAAAAGGAGACATATGTAAAACCTTAGACAATAAAAAAATTAGGATAGCCCTGACTCGTTGGCTCAGTGGGTAGAGCGTCAGCCTGCAGACTGAAGGGTCCCAGGTTCAGTTCCAGTCAAGGACATGTAACTTGGTTGCAGGCACATCCCCAGTTAGAGGGTGTGCAGGAAGCAGCTGATCCAATGTTTCTCTCTCATCGATGTTTCTAACTCTATTCTTCTGCCTCTCCCTTCCTCTCTGTAAAAAATCAATAAAATAATTTAAAAAAACATTAGGATAAAAAAAACAAAAAAAAAGATTGATTAAAGTTTGTTGTAATTAAACATTTAAACTTAAGGTTTTGAGTTGGCAATCTTGGTTTTTCATTAGCCAAGCAGGCATCATTAAATAGTAGATGGAAATAGAAAATTATTTTCTAATTCTATAATGGAGGTAACAACTGGATACCGATTCCTTAAGAAACATCTTGTATCCCTTAAGTGTGAGAAATGGTAGTTAGAATTTCAGTTGTAGGATCCATAGATTCCCTATTAAAATTTTTTTATAGAATAACTGCACATTTTAATTCAATAATTTGAGTTTTTGGACTTCTCTTTTTAGCTATAGGAAATTCTTATTTTTTTAATCCTACATTAAGGCCTCTTAAGTTTTTTTTCCATTATTTAAGACATTTTTATTAATTTTAGAGAAGGAAGAGAGGGATAAGAAAGTAGAAACATCAGCTATGAGAGAGAATGATTGACCCGCTGACTCCTACACGCACCCCACTGGGGATCAAGCCTGCAACCCAGGCATGTGACCTTGGCTGGAATCGAACCCGGCACCCTTGAATTCGCAAGCTGACATTCTATCCACCTAGCCAGTCCAGCTAGGGCAAGGCCTCTTAAGTTTTTACCCATCTAGATTAGTGCACAAATGTAAATTTTAATTGTTTTCTTTTTTTAATTTCATTTTTAAAAAATTAAATTTTTATTTTTGAAAGTGTTACATATGTCCTCTTTTTCCCCCCATTGACCCCTTCTGGCATATCCCACCCCACCCCTTCACCACCCTATTGTCTGTGTCCTTGGGTTATGCATATATATACATACAAGTTCTTTGGTTGACCTCTTCCCACCCTCTCACCCTCCCTCTTCTGCCTTCCCTTTGAGATTTTACAGTTTGTTCTATGCTTCTATGTCTCTGGATCTATTTTATTCATCAGTTTATTTTGTTCATTAAATGAAAATTTTAATTTATTTGTTTTCATATTCCTCATTTTAGAGGCAGAGAAGCATCATATAGACTGTCAAACTACAGTGGGAATGCTGGGAGGGTTGGGGGTGGGGGAAGTAAGAGATCAACCGAAGGACTTGTATTGCATGCTTATAAGCATAATCAATGGACGTAAGACACTGGTTGGGGGAGTGAGGGCATGTGTCAGGAACTAGGGGAGGCTGGGGGAAAAAAGGAGAATATATACTACTATTTGTAATACTTTAAACAATAAAATAAAATTTAAATATATAAAATAGTCAAACCCATAAAAAACATCCCTCCTTTTAAAAACTGCATTTTGCCGAAACTGGTTTGGCTCAGTGGAGAGAGCATCGGCCTGCGGACTGAAAGTTCCCAGGTTCAATTCCAGTCAAGGGCGTGTATCCTGGTTGTGGGCACATCCCCTGTAGGGGGCATGCAGGAGGCAGCTGATCGATGTCTCTCTCACCGATGTTTCTCTCTATCCGTCTCCCTTTCTCTTTGTAAAAAATCAATAAAATATATTTTAAAAAAACAACTGCATTTTATCCTTTAAATTCTTTTATTTGTCTCAAACCAGCCTTATGACATGGACTTTTTAATTATTCTATGCTCATCTCCTGCCCTCCAAACTTTCTCTGTAGTTTGTATAACTTTCCATGAAACCATGTCTATAACTCACTATCCTCTCTTTGTAACTTACATTCTAGTAAGGCTATGATAATCTTCTTCTGCAGTGCTTTCTCTCCTGGCTTTGTCTTATTCAAATCTTAGCTATTTTGCAAGATTCTGGAAGAGGTAAATGTGAAGGGCGAGGGAAACTGAAATTCAGTTGAATATTTTGCGCATAGAGTTATATTTGCAGTCAGATGGTAAATTTAGTAGTATTGTACAAGGTGAGTCATAGAAGGCTCACATGAATAGGAGAAAAGTAGTATTCTTATTATTAATGTATATAGTACGCATTTGGAAATTCACACCTGTATTTTATCTTGTTTTGTCCTCACACTTTGGGAACTTTATATCAAGGATGGCATCCATTATGGTGACCTTTTGTGTCGACTAAATTTTGTTTTATATCCATAATGAAGAAAATTACTTTTGTCGGAAAAAGACATTTTCTTGAAATGGGACTAATTCAAACTGTGAATTACTCTTGATGTATAACGATTATGTCTTAATGTTGCTGTAATTTATATTAATTAGGAAGATATTCTATGATTCATAGTTTTTTAATATTAATCCATCAAGTAAACAACTGTATAAAATCTAATAATTATACATACAACTTTAAGAATGGAGATTTTAAATACAGCATGGAATAGAACTGAGAGAGTGAGTCTTTGGGTACATAATCCTTCTCTTTCTCCTCCTACTCTAGACCTATATTCTATATCTACATTTGGAGTATTAAAAAAAAAAATCTGATACCTTTTCCTATGAAGTTTCCTTTAAACCAGGATTCTGTATCTATGGCAGTAGACTGTTCAGCTTTTGGTATATACTATAAAGTGTTTATTTTATGTTGCATTTTACTTATTTGTAGTGTTATGAAGCTGGTCACTTGGAGAATAACATTACTGAATCATGTGTTGCATCTCATTCTAAAAAGTTTGGTGGAGGTGAGTATTTATGACATTTAAAAAATTTAATTCAAGAAAGAGTGTGAAGCCCCTTGTCAGTCAACTAGAAAAGTTGCTATTATGTATGTATGGAAGACCAGTGAGGTTGAAAGTTTAAAGACTTGTTTGCCCAAAATACGCATACTAAAACTATGCATGACACTAGCTTGATCTGAAATTAGTTAAATAGAATTAGAATTATATTACTAGCCATGGCCAGTTTGGCTCAGTGGATAGAATGTTGGACAATGCAATTGAGGTGTGTGTGAGAGGAAACGAATAGATGTATCTCTCACATTAATGTTTCTCTCTCTCTGGCTCTCCTCTTGCCCTGTCTAAAAATCATTGGGAAAATGTCCTCGGGTGCGGATTAACAACAACAATAAAATGCATTATATTAGCTTAAGGAAATGTTAGGAACAGTAGAGAAAAATTAGCTTCTTAATTTTCTTTCTAAATAATTTTCCAGAATATATCATTATTTTTTTGGTTTTGTTTCAATTTTTGTTTCTATAGGACAGAAAATATGGGATCTGAATTGAGAGGGAAATTATAAATCATCTAAGCCAGTCTTTGACAAATAGTTTTAGTTTCTTCTTATCATATTATAACCTGAGCATATGCTTGAAAAAGAGAGCTTACATTTGCGCCTAGTCCATTGTGGTTGCTTCTTAAGGGCTTTGGAATCTTTTTGATTAAATTGGAATTTTGGTTCAGCATACAGGTGGAATGCACAGCCCTTCATTCAATAACAGATATAATAGTTATAGTTGGAGCATTTACTCTACTAGGTCCCTTGCATAGACTATTACTGCTAATCCATCTAAAGCATTATAAAGAGTTAGGATTTCCTATATAATAAAGAGGTAATATGCAAATTTATCCTCACACCCTTGCACAAGATGGCCACCCCCTCATAGATGACAATCTCCATATGGTTAAAGATGGCTGCCACAAGATGGCCGGCAGGGGAGGACAGTTGGGGGTTACCAGGCCAGCAAGGGAAGACAATTGGGGACGATCGGACCAATAGGGGAGCAGTTAGGTGTCCTGGCAGGGGAGTGGTTAGTGGGTGATTAGGCTGGCAGGCAGGCGAGTGGTTGGGAGCCAGCAGTCCCAGATTGTGAGAGTGATGTCCAACTGCTGGTATGGGATCGGGCATAAACCAGCAGTCGGACATCTCCCAGGGGGTCCCAGATTGGAGAGGGTGCAGGCTGGCTGAGGGACACCTCCTGGCCCCAGTACATGAATTTCGTGCACCGGGTCTCTATATATAAAAGGCTAATATGCAAAGTGTCCCCTAGGGAGTTTGACCAAGAGGCCAGGGGTTCCATCACTTGCTATGATATGCACTGATCACCAGGGGACGGTGCAGAACAAAGGAAGACCCCAGCTGATAGCTGGGGAAGGAAGGCCCCAATCAGCCCTGATCACCAGCCAGGCCTACGGACCCTACTCATGCATGAATTTTGTGCACTGGGCCTCTAGTTATTAATATTATCTCTTATTTTATGGAAGAAAAAGGAACACAAAAGAGATGGCAGTGTTGGAGAACTATATCCAGACTCTACTAAATTCATTGTTACACTGTTATGTTGTTATCCACTGCAGATTTTCTCCATGCTAGTTTTTTGAATCACTTTGATAATTTGTCTGTCAATGACATTTATTGATTATTATCATTCCTAAGATATTAGCTCAGATTTGAGCCCATTGAATCAGATGTGGTCTGCCAGCAAAGGGTATTATGGGAGGATTATATTTCATGTGGTATTAAATGCATACTTCTTTTTTAAAAAATAACTTTCTTTTTTTAAATATATTTTTTATTGATTTCAGAGAGGAAGAGAGAGAGAAAAAATGATGAGAGAAAAACATAGATTGCCTCCTGAGCGCCCCCTACTGAGGATTGAGCCTACAACCTGGGCATGTACCCTTGATCAGAATCAAACCCAGGACCCTTCAATCCCCAGGCTGGTTCTCTACCCACTGAACCAGACCTGCTAGGGCCACACTTCTTTAAATGTGATGTGTGATTAAGTTTTCTAGCAAGTAAATGTAGCAGTATGTCAGATTATTTTAACCTTGTGTATAATTGTAATTCTTAGGTTTATCAATTTGCTTGATTGCTTTTTTGTTGTTGTTAATCCTCACTGGAGAATATTTTTTAAATTGATTTTTAGAGAGAGTAGGAGGGAGGGTTAGAGATAACTAAGGGATGGGAAGGAGAAAGACACATTGATTGGCTGCCTCCCTCATCTGCTGATGCTCCAACTACTAGGCAACACTGGTCAGGGCTACTTGCCTGCTTTTTAAAAAAATAGCTTACAAAATAATATTAGCTCTTTCTTATACTTTCATACATATATATATATATATATATATATATATATATTTTTTTTTTTTTTGGTAAAACATACAACTTGCACTTTATTCTTTGTATATTTCATTTAAATTTTTCTTCTTGTGCCCTAGCCAGTTTGGCTAAGTGGATAGAGAGAGCATCGGCCTGCAGACTGAAGGGTTCCAGGTTTGATTCTGCTCAAGGGCACATGCCTGGTTGTGGGATTGACCCCCAGTAGGGGGCAGGCAGAAGGCCTCTCTCATCATTGATGTTTCTATCTCTCCTCCTTCCTTCCTCTCTGAAATTAGTAAAAATATGTATTTAAAAATTTTGTGTTTATGTGTTTGTTTGTTTTTAATTTTTCTGCGTGTGAGAATTTTGGACCTTCTGCCATTATACTACCTCTTTCTTTAGTCATAGGCTATCAATAACATTGATAGCAGATTTTCATCTCCATTAGGCAGTCCAAGAAAGAATTAAGGCAGTTTTCCAAAGTCCAGACTCTGTTGATAACCAGCCTAAATATCTTGAAACATAGTATGAAACAACTCTTTAGAGTCCTCTTGAAATTTCTATAACAAAGATTTAAAGTATGTGTAATAGAAAATGAAAGACTGCGATTTAATTTTCTAAATATGTCATTTAGACCACACTTTCACTTTTTATTGTTGAATATTCAAGGTTTTAATCCACTATACGAATATATGAATATTCTTTTTCCCCTTCCTCTATGCCAAATTTTACATTTATTTTTTGTTAATCCTCACCTGTGGATATTTTTCCATTGAGTTTTAGAAACAGTGTAAAGAAGGGGAGAGACATAGAGAAATATTAATGTGAGAGACATATCAATTGGTTGCCTCCTGCACACACCCCAACAGGGCCAGGGATCAAGGCTACATACAATTTAGGTATGTGCCCTTGACCGGAATTGAACCCAGGACCATTTAATCCGCAGGCCGATCCTCTATCCACTGTGCCAAACCCACTAGGGCTAAGCCAAATTTTATATATATCAACTTTTCATCTTAAGTCATACAGTGATATAATTTACTATCTTTAATCTTGGAAGCCAAGTTTTAATATTTTGGTCTGACTATATAAATGTATTTTCCCCTCAGCTATAGGATATTAAAGTCCTTTGAGGAACTAGAAAGTCTTTTATTTCAACCATTCAGGACAGTGATTTTCAATCTGTGTGCCATAAGTATTTTTAAAATATGTAATACCTATTTTATTCTGAGGTACTGACCTCTTTCCCCTTAGATTGTAAAAAAGATGAAGTCAATAGCCAACATAATAATAGCTGTCTGGTGAATGAATCAAAATTATATCTTTTTTGTTTTGTAAGATTCACAAAAATATATACAATACATTTTTTTTGGTGTGCTGCAGAATTTAAGTAATTAGTCTGTATGTGCCACGAGATGAAAAAGGTTGGAAATCACTATTGTAGAATGAAATTGCTTTAGTGTAACCTACCTATATACTTAATATTTAATTATTAAATATTTAAATATTAAGTACTTAATATTTAATCTATATGAGACAGAATTTATACATTTGTAGCTAATTCCCCAAGTACTTACATAGTCATTAGTAAGTCTCTTTACCTCTCTGTCCCTGGTTTCCTCATCTACAAAGTTGTAGAATTAAACACTAAATTTCAGGTTAGTTTTTACTCTAAATTCTGTATTTTGTGAGAATCCTTTAGTTGAGGATAAGAGTTCTTGGACATTGTTATTATTCACTAACAGGTAACACCTGTTTTCCTGCATAGGTACTACGAAGATATTTGATAAACCAAGAAGGCGAAAACGACAAAGGCATGCTATAGCTAAGATGCATTGTAAAAGACTGAAAAATGAAGACTTATCAAGAGAAACTCCAGGCTCAGAGGTATTACTCTGTTCCTAATCTTTTGATCTTGCAAAATGAAGCTACTTTTCACAGTGAAGGCCACATTCCTCTTTCCCTTGAGTTGATTTAATAGTATTCTCCTGAAATGGCTAATGGATATAAGGAATCCTGGAGAAAAAGTATCCTAGTAAAAATCAGTCAAGGCACATATGGCATCTGTAGGTATGACCCTTTTATTAGAACACATTGTATGCTCTAGGTGTCAGATGAAATTTCACGTTTCATCATGAAATTTCTAAAAACCAAAGAGCACAATAGCAAGTAACCATATAATCCAAATGTTGCCCTTTAAAAAAGTTGGGACTGCTGTAGTTAGGGGGAACATTCATTTGCTTATTTTTAAGACCATCCATTGCTTAATTTTAGAATAAAATTTGTAAACATAAGTTTTTGGGAAATAAAGATAGATTTAAAACAATCTTTTGCAAAGCATCAGTGTAGTCATTGATGCTAGGTCTGGCTTTTACAATTCAGGTTAAAAGAGCCTTAGAACAAGTCAGGCCAGCATCATCATACATTATAATAAAGATTGTTTCTTTCCAGGACGATTTGAATAGAATGCCCACGAGGGGCATTATTTAGGAAACACTGATCTTGGAAGGACAAATAAGTAATCAAATAAACTTAAGAATGTTTTCTCTCCCTTAGTGAAACCTTAAAATGGAACAGCTCAAAAAGTTCCAGTGGAACAGCCTCAGAGCAGTTAGTGGCAGGGCATGAGGCGCCCACTACCCGTCCAATCACGGCAGGGTTAGAACTAACATTGCATGCAGTCCGCCCGCGTGATTGGCTGAACATCTGTAAGTGCTTAATGGCTAGACAAATAGCAGTCCAGAGGGAGGGGGTCAAATGGAGGAGACATCAATAATGCAGATATGGGACCTAATTTTTTCTCTGCAAGGGAGAACTGATGACACACAGGATGGCTGCAAGTCTCAAGGAGGCTGTTGAAGAGGGCATAGAAAACGACCATGGGATGCCTGCATCTAAAAAACTGCAGGGTGAACGAGGTGGAGGAGCTGCACTCAAGGAGAATGTTTGTCAGGTAGAAAATGTCCACTTGCCTTCTGATTGCATGCTTATCTTTTAAGAGAAGCCCTCTCCATTTTTTGATGGCCCATTTATTATTACAAGGATAATTTTATCAGATGATCCAGTGCAGTCGCTTCCCTTTGAGGATTTAACTCTTCTCCCTCCCCACAAAAAGAAAAAGTACGAGAAGTAAATAGTGTTGGTGAACCACTTGCCCCTTGTTGCCCTTAAGTAGATGACCTACCTGAAATAGGTCTCAAATGGGAGAAGTGAATCTGCGGTTGCTCACTCAAAGATAATTTTCCTGTACCTCTTAAGGCGTGAGAATCTAGGTTTCTAAGGAATTTTCCAAAGATAATTTTTGCTGTAAGATTTGTTTAAAAAACAATTTTAATATTTTTTGCTTTAAAGTGGTAACTTTAGAGAACCTACCATTTATATAACTTTAGGAACCCTACTGCCTATATTTTTCTAATTAATTAATAAATGTTTATACAGTATTTACTATGTTTTAAGCATTGTCCCAATCACTATAAATATTACATCATATCATATTGATTGCAATAATCTTATAAGGTAGATTATCATTATTAACCTTATTTTATAATTGAGGAAACAGGCACAAATATGTTAAATAGTGAAGCCAAGTTATAAGCCCAAGCAATCTGCGTTTAGAGTCTTAACCAAACCACTGTGTTGTATTGCCTATATATAAGATATGACTCCACTTTATTGTGTTTGTTTTTTTTTAATATATTTTATTGATTTTTTACAGAGAGGAAAGGAGAGGGATAGAGAGTTAGAAACATCGATGAGAGAGAAACATCGATCAGCTGCCTCCTGCACGCCCCCTACTGGGGATGTGCCCACAACCAAGATACATGCCCTTAACCGGAATCGAACCTGGGACCTTTCAGTCCGCAGACCTGACGTTCTATCCACCGAGCCAAACCGGTTTCGGCGCACTTTATTTAAGATCCTTTATTTATTTGACTTGGGAGTAGAGTCAATTAAATGATTGTTTTGGTTATGTTCTCTTTTTATGGTCTTGATTTACCTTTGTAAATTCTTAAAAATTAGCATATAAAATTTTTGAAAATATTCATTTGTTTGTTTTAAAATAGGTAAAAAATAAAACTAATCCAGGCCAACAGAATTTCATCTCAGTTCCTTTGTTCGTTTTACTATTGTGTGTACACACACACACATACACACATACATTTTGATCAAAGAAGGTTGACCATATTCAGATCAGCTCCCAAATACAGGATTAGTCCTCAGAGAGTTATACCCACAGAGATTATTAACAGAAAATGATGAATGAAATTATGGTGACTCAATGGTCCTGGCTTGTTTACATCAGTCTTTGTTTAAATCTGTTTTCCTTGTGTAATTTATTAATAATGCCTCTTTTTACTCTCAAGTGTTCCACTTTGAAAGATATAGTATTTATCTGTTTTTTATGTGTGAATATTGGATAATGGGAGAGCCAAACATGTGAGACTAGTTCAGACTACAAGTTGATTAAGATCTTGAGGTCCCCTCTTAATTTCTAGCTGCCTCTGGCCTTATTCCCTGCCAAAGTTCTACTCACTCATTTATTTTATGTTAAGTGACCAAAATCTTTTCTATTTCTTTGGGTTCCTAAAGATACTAGCCTCATGTTCCCTTTCTTCTCTTATAGAATAAGTATAAAACTTTTTTTTCCCCCTAATCACTATGGGGAAACTAGTCAGGATCTTCAGATATTTTCTGGACAACAGCTCTAGATAGATCTTATTTCGTAAGGCCCTATCTTAAGTGGCATCCTGTCTTAAATGAGATCATCTGAGAAAGATGATATCTCTGAGCTGGTTTGTATCTCAGTGGTTGTTCAAACCTTGATTGGAGCTCTTTTAGAACAGTTGTGACCTAAGTCTAGCTAGCTAGTATCTCTTTTTGCAGTAGTCTTCTCAATTGTTTCTTTGCCTTATTTCTCATCTTTCTACTTTTTTAAAACATTTATCTTTATTTTTAAAAGTATTATAGATACCCCTTTCCTCCCCGCTCCGTTGACCCCTCCCTCCCCGCTTTTACGCTCTCTCAATGCCTTCATCACATGGTTATTCATATGTTATATGATTAATCTCTCCCTGCCTCCCTGCTTCTCTCCCCCCCACTTTCTCTAAGAATCGCCTGTTACATGCTTTCATGTCTCTGAATTTAGTTTGTCAGTTTATCTTGTTCATTATATTCCACATATAAGTGAGATCATGTGATATTTGTCTTTCTCGACTGGCTCAGCATAATATACTCTGTTGTCTCAAAGGTAAGAGATCCTTCTTTTTTACAACTGCATGGTATTTCACTGTGTAAATGTATCACAGCTTTTTTATCCACTCTACTGATGGACATGTGGGTTGTTTCCAGATCTTAGCTATTGTAAATAGTGCTGCTATTGTAAATATTTTCTTTCTTTAAAAAAATTTTTTTTATTGATTTCAGAGAGGAAGGGAGAGGGAGAGAGAATCATTGATCAGCTGCCTCTGCAATCCGGGCATGTGCCCTTGACTGGAATTGAACCTGAGACCCTTCAGTCCACAGGCTGACTCTCTATCCATTGAGCCAAACTGGCTAGGGTATAAATATTTTCTTTCTGATTGTTGTTTTGGGTTTCTTAGGATATATTCCTAGATCAGTTTTCTATTCTTAAACTCATTTTCCATGTAGCAATCACAAGGATCTATTTTTAAATGAGTAACTGATTTTAGCCTTCCCTTGGTTAAGCTATCTAATGAAACACCTAAAATCTGAAACTCTGTACCATAATCTGTAAGGTCACATAATCAGGCCTTTGTCTCTCTTGTACCACATTTTCTACCACTTAAAACTTTTGTTCACTTTGGTCCCATGACACTGACTTTCCTTGTGCTTCTCAGACATGCCATGGTTTTTTTCTAATGTGGACTTTCTGAATTGCTAATTTCCTGGCCTTTCCTTCACATCAAATGGCTGACTTGTCATTTGACTAATATGAGCAGCCATTCCTAATCACCCAGTCCAAAGTATCTATTTGAATTTTCTACCTTCAATTCTCTACAGTAATGCTTATCATATCTGATATCTTTTCTGTTTAAGTTTTTACTTGTATTTTCTATGCTTAGAATATAAGAACTGTAAGAACTAGGGATCTTGTGCTACCTGGTAATCATTAAATATTACATGAATGGTTGGTGAAATTTCTTGTTTCTGGCAAAGCTACTTATCAATCTTTGCCTTCCTAAGGGCCTTCTTGGGATTTTTAAAAACCTTTTTCTATAACCCTAACCTGTTTGGCTCAGTGAATGGAGCATTGCCCCGGAGACTGAAGGATCCCAGGTTCAATTCTGGTCAAGGGCACATGCCTGGGTTGGTGGCTCAATCCCCATTAAAGGGTGTGTGAGAGGCAGCTGATCAATGATTCTCTCATCATTGATGTTTCCCTCCTCCTCCCTTTCTCTTTGAAATCACTAAAAATATAATATAAAAAAAGAAGACAAGCCAAAACCAGTTTGGCTCAGTGGATAGAGTGTCGGCCTGCGGTCTGAAAGATCCCAGGTTCGATTCCGGTCAAGAGCATGTACCTTGGTTTCGGGCACATCCCCAGTAGGGGGTGTGCAGGAGGCAGCTGATCAATCTCTCTCTCTCATCGATGTTTCTAACTCTATTTCTCTCCCTTTCTCTCTGTAAAAAATCAATATTTTTTTTTAAAAAAAGACAAAAATCTTTTTCTATAGACAGATCCATTTTCTTTTTCTTAACAGAACTGTGAGAAATTGGGTGAGCTGCTGTTATGTGAGGCTCAGTGCTGTGGGGCTTTCCACCTGGAGTGCCTTGGATTAACTGAGATGCCCAGAGGAAAATTTATCTGCAATGAATGTCGCACAGGTAAAGTTAGATATAGAGGGATCTTCTTCCAAAGAACGTTTGAGTTTTAGGTTTTTCATTTATAGGAGACACTGTTTTGTTGCAATACTGAGCTAGTTGCTAGAGACAGAGATAGCTGCTGTGTAGTTTTTGTCTTCAGAAGAGCTTTCAAATTTTTACTGAATGTATAATATAACATAATGTAGTGCAGAAGTGTTGTAATAGAGATACTAGTACATTTAAAGTGCTGTGTGAACAAAGATGGGATGGTGCCATAGAAGTTGGCTTTAAGAGAGAAATAGAAATTGGTGTGGAGATAGGAAAGATAGAGGACCTAGTAATGAAATTAGAGAACATTTGTTAAATAGGAACTGTAGATCATTGCTTTTAGAGTTTAAGATATTTTAGGAAAGAGGTACTGCTTAGTGACAAGGAAGACTGCTAGGCTACTGATTGTTATTTATATTTCTTGATTAGAGGCCCATCCAGTACATGAATTTGTGCATGAGTGGGGTCCCTCAGCCTGGCAGGCAATTGCTGTGGAAGGCCTAATTGGGGCCCAGGGAGGTTGGTGGTGGGAAGGGGCTGCAGGAGGTTCGAGTCGGGGCTGGCCGGCAGGGGGTGGAGAGGGGCTATGGGAGTGCACTGACCATCAGGGGGCAGCTCCTGCATTGAACAGCTGTCCTCTGATGGTCAGTGCATGTCAAAGCGGCCAGTTGACTGGTCATTTGGTCGTTCAGTCGCTTAGGCTTTTGTATAGATATAAGTGATGATTTTGTAAGCATATTTACTTCATGATTATTCATAAACGAGATGCCCAAAAATCATGCATAGGTGGAGTCTAGCCAGCCTGGCCCCAATTGGTGGGTTGAGGCTGGACCTGTTGGGAGGAGGAGACAGCAGGAGGTTGGCTCGCCAGCACGGCCCCAATTAGGCCAATCAGGACTGAGCCAGCTGGAAAGGGGCAATTGGCTGGCATGCTCATCTCCATTTGGTGGGGGAGGGGCTGTGAGCAGTGGGCTGGCTGGCCCCACCCCTGAATTTGGTTGGGGGGGGCCAATCGGGGGTCAGCAGCTTTGGAAGGGGCTGTGGGAGGTTGGCTGGCCACCCAACCCCCGATTGGGGGAGGAGCTGGCTTCAGAGAGAGGCCAAGGGCAGTTGGCCAGTGGACCTGCCTCTGATTGGGGTGGGGGGTCCAATCTGTGGTGGGGCTGGGCAGGGACAAGGGCTGCAGGAGGTTGGCCAGCCTGCCCCGCTCCCTGTTGAGGTGGGGGCAGTCAGGGGTGTGGCTGACCAGGGGGAGGGGCTGTGGGCCTGTTGTGGTGGGACTGGTTGGGGGGAGAGGGAGAGGTATTTGGCCAGCCCCCACTCTTTTTTTTTTTTTTTTTTTTATGTGTTCACTTACTTTAATAACACTACATTTACCATGTTAAACCTATGGAATCTAATTCAGGTTAGAATTTCACAAGTGCAATAAAGCCTTCTGTAGTACACCAGAGTTTTTGTATAATATCTTTCCAGAGCTTGCTCTTGAGTCAGTCATCATTTCCATTATAGGTAATTTGTTTAGTGTAACAGTCATGATTCTTATAGAGAAAATGAACATACAGCAAATATTTAAAAACTGTTTTTCAGTACCTTTGTGTTAGTACTTAAAATACATATATCTATTTTAAGGTGACATTTAAAAATGATTCTAATATAACAGTGGCAAAAATATTCTACAATTAGAAAAGAGCTAAACTGGAATCCATAATTATTTTACATTTACAAGTGTGACTCTAAAATAAATACTACCTTTTAGCAGCTGTTTTCAGCATGTTAGGTTTGTTTAAACACACAGATTCAGTTATGGGGGTTTGTAACATATGTCATGCACTGTCTAAAAGGGTTCTTTAAGAGCCAATCTACCCTAAAATCTGAAGTCCTCATTCAGTCCACAAAGCAGTCAGAATAAAGTCCAAGTAACTGGGGCAAGTAGGATTCCTACATAACATCAAAAGCATGTGAGATTCTGCAGCAAATGGGAGTACTTCAGGACTGGCATGTTGTTCTTGCTTAGAATTAATTTCACCAATAGAGTTTAATAAGGTGGACTTTTTACCACATCAAGTATATTTAAAATGACGTGTTTCTTATGTGCTAACCTGACTCCCCTGAATGACGTGT
>JAAGEH010000293.1:10353938-10430102 GCA_011751065.1 Lasiurus cinereus
AATGACGTGTTTCTTATGTGCTAACCTGACTCCCCTGAATGACGTGTTTCTTATGTGCTAACCTGACTCCCCTGAATGACTTAGCTAGCGAGCTAGTCACTAGTAATTTAATCACCTGGGAAATCAAGCCTGCAAAAAAGGAAGCCAATATTCAAATTAAGGTGTTATTGTGTGACCCTCTCAAATGATTTATTTCAACATAAACATATAACCTCACTAAGAGATGTCTAACTGTCTAACTATAGCAAACACTACCAAGACCAAGACAGTATCTCTTCTTCTATGGTTTAGGTTTTGCCCAGAATTCCTTATATATGGAATAGCTCATACCAAGAGACATTGCAGCCACAACTAAACCTTGGGCTGCCACACGCATGTGGATCAGGTGAAGGGACATTTTTATATTTCCCCTGTTCTTCAATTTATATAATCCATATGCAACAATTGCTCCAAAACCCCCCTTTCCAATAGGGACAAATGGTGCCTCTTTAGCTTTTTGGATAAATTTAGATCCCTGACCTTCATCAGATGAAGAAAGAGAAACATCTGTGTTGGATGACATACTGATTGAAGAATCTTCCAAACCAACTGGACCTCTCAAACTCTAACCGGCTTCTCCAGCCCCTGCTCTTGATCGGGGTGGGAGAGTCCAATCAGGAGCCAAGCAAGCAGTGCGGAGGTGCTGCCAGGTTGGCCAGCCTGCTCCACCTCCTGATCTGGCTGATTTGCTGGCCACAGTGGGTGTCATAGCAACTGATAATTAGCATTATGGCTGTTAGGGTTACTGCTTTATATATATATATAAATATATATATATATATATATATATATATATATATATATAGAGAGAGAGAGAGAGAGAGAGAGAGAGAGAAGGAGAGAGAGAGACTAGAGGCCCAGTGCATGATTTTGTGCACCAGTAGGGTCCCTGGGCCTGGCTTGCAGGATTGGGCTGAAACAGGCTCTCTGATATCCCTTAAGGGGTCTCGGATTGTGAGAGTGCACATGCCAAGCCGAGGGACCCCACTGGTGCATGATCCAGGCCAGGGAGGGACTGTGGTAGGGCTCCCAGTGCTTGTTCAGCCCGTCAGTCCCGATTGGCCAGACTCCAGCAACAAGCTAACCTACTGGTCAGAGCATCTGCCCCCTGATGGTCAGTGCACATCATAGCAAGCAGTTTTGTAGCCTTAGCATATCATCAGCATATTATACTTTGATTGGTTGAATGGCTGACTAGTCGACCAGACACTTAGCATATTAGGCTTTTATCTACTAGAAGACCGGTGCACGAAATTCATGCACAGGTAGGGGGAGGATGTCCCTTAGCCCAACCTGCACCCTCTCCAATCTGGGACATCCCCTCTCACAATTCAGGACTGCTGGCTCCCAATTGCTCACCTGCCTGCCTGCCTAATTGCCCCTAATCACTTCTGCCTGCCAGCCTGATCACCCCTAACCACTTCCCTGTCCGTCTTATTGACGCCTAACTGCCCTCCTCTGCCAGACTGGTCACCCCTAACTACCCTCTCCTGCAGGTCTGGTTGCCCCCAACTGCCCTTCCCTGCTGGCCACCTTGTGGTGGCCATCTTATGTCCACATGGGGGCAGTCATCTTTGACCATTTGGGGACGGCCATCTTGTGTCTAGGGCGATGGTCAATTTGCATGTCTTTATTATATAGTATTATTACATAGGATACATAAAGAGGTAATATGCTAATTTGTCCATTACAGTGTCCCAGTCACGACCATTCTCTGGGCGGATCAGAGGCTGCCTGTGTGCGTCCCTGCCCAAGGCTGAGGTGACACTACATTGGAGGGGGGCTGGGCTTGATGGGGGACCTCAGGCTGCACCCCCTACCAGGCCTGGAGATCTCTGGCCACACCCTACCTCAGGCCATGTTGCCTGCCCACAGAGGTTGACAGTGGACCTCAGGATTCGCTCCCCGCCCCAGCTCTGGGCTCTGAGACCTTAGTCTGCACGCTCCTCCGCCCCCATCTCAGCTGGGGGCCAGGGGACCTCAAGTCGAGCCCCCTCCCCAGCATCAGGCTGGGAGATCTCAGACCGTGCCCCACCTCAGGCCATGCCCCCTGCCCCAACCTCGGGCCAGGGTTCCTCAGGCTATGCTCCCAACCCTGGCATTGGGCTGGAGACCTCAGTCTGTGCCCCCTCCCCGGCACTGGGCCAGGACACCTCAGGTATTCCGCCCCACTCCGGCACCAGGCTGGAACGCCTCAGACTTCACCCCACCTCAGGCCAGGTCCCCACCCGCAGGGCTTGACAGAGGACCTCAGGACATACCCCTCACCCCGGCATCAGGTCAGGAGGCCTCAGTCCATGCCCCTTCCCCAGTACCAGGCTGGGAGACCTCACACCACACCCCACCTCAGGCTGCATCCCCCACCCCAGTAGGGCTTTACAGAGGACGTCTGGGTGCGCCCCCTGCCCCAGCACTGGGCCAGGGGACCTGAGGCTGCGCCCCCTGCTTGGCAGGGCTTGACAGGGGACCTGATGCTGCACCCTCCACCCGGAGGGGCTTGACAGGGGTAGGCCGGCCAGGTCTGAGTCTCTTGCATTTTCAAAGTGCGTGCGGATGATGGGTGGGGACTTCATTCTAGGTCTCACGGTGCACCTCAGACTGACAGGACGGAGATTTTATATATATTTTACTAATCTTTTTCATCTCTGACACTTTTATTATAAAGGGCAAATAGCAATATTAAAATATTTCTTCTAATTAATTCCCTTTTAATGTGTACAAATTTCATGCACCAGGCCACTAGTATAGGATAATATACTTAGGATGTATATACTTTTCTTCATAATTCAAAACTGTTTACAAAAGAAAAAAGAATGTGATATTTTGGGAGAGTTATATACTACATAGATTGGGTCAGAACCTAGAAACGGTTAGATGAGACCTGCTTGTAAATCACTTTCCAAGTTGTGCTAAGGAGATTGTTCTTTTTTCAGCATAATATGTGGACAGTACAGCATTTAAGTAGTGAAGAAATAAGGGCTGAGCTTTATGTTCGTAAGTCATTAAAATCATGAGTATGGATGATGCTGCCCAAAGAGAAAGCGTCTGTAGGGTGAGACGAAGCACAATGACAGTACCTGGGGTTTTCCCCTTAAAAGGTGTGGAGGATCTAGTCAAAGAATGTATGTGAAGCCAACTTGAGTGGGTGTCATAAGCAAGGCAGATGTGGCAAAAAGACAAGATCAAGGAGATTGTGGAGTGAATAGAGGCTGTTGTATTTGTGATAAATAGTTCACTTTTTGCTAGAGAGTGCCACATTAAATTAGGATGAAGGTGAATGGGTAGAAGTAGATACTATTTTCTTACAGATGCTTGATTTCAATGGAAAAGAGGTCAGTAGCTGAAGGGAGGATATTATAGGGTCAAAAAGAAGAAAAGCTTGAGAATCATAGGATGAAGGTTAAGAACTGTGTAGGGGGAAGTAAATATGCTACCAGGAGAGTAATTGCTAGGGGACAGTCACAAATAGAAGATAAGAGATGAAAGGTAAAATGGGAATGTACCATGGAGCTGTGAGAGAGGAGAAGGAAGCTGAAGTAGTTTTTCCCTGGCTTGATGAGAAAGAAAAGGATTTTCTAACTTGAAGGGAAGAGTGTAAGTTTAGAGTAGGTCCTGTGGGAAATGAGACAGAACGGACTGATGTCTGTAAATATATGGCCATGTTAGATTGAATTGTTTCATCTTTCTGCTGCCACCTTTGGTGGGGAAAACTAAGAGGACAAGATAGTTGAGAAGTTATTTTGTCAAATCTTTTTTGGTAAGGACATTTATTGGGTAAATTACAGAGGGAGAAAAAGTAATACATACCTAGAAGAAATGGGCTTAGGAAACAAGTTACAGAGGTAAAGGAAGGGCCCTTGGAGTTTGGGAGTAAGGGCCTGGGGAAAAGGAAAGAAAAGCATGGGCATGCTTCCCAGAGAGCGCCTATTTTGTCAAATTTTAGAAAGATCTTTTTTTTTTAATATTTTTTATTGATTTTTTTTTCAGAGAGGGAAAGAGTTAGAAACATCTATCAGCTGCTGGGGATATGCCCACAACTAAGGTACATGCCCTTGACTGGGATTGAACCTGGGACCTGTTAGTCCTCAGGTTAATGCTCTATCCACTGAGCCAAACCTTTCGAGGCTAGTAAGAACTTGCCTTTTGTGCCAATGATCCAATTTTGCTAGTCTATATTATGATGTGATATTCTTTGAACAGGTTATCTAAGGCAAAGCTAATTTTTTTTATTGAAATATAACTTACCTATTGTAAAATACATCTATTTTATTGTATGTTTTGGTAAAACTTACACACCCATGTAACCACATCACAAAGAAAATTAGAACATTTTCACCACTCCAAAAAGGTCCCAGTAAACCCTTACACATCCTACCGACTCCCACCTCCAACCCCCTTCTCCAGTTCAGATAAATGCTGATCTTCTTTCACATTAGATTCATTCTTTTTAATGTTTCATATAAATGAAATCAAAGTCTATATAGGTTTTTGTTTATGACTTAACAATGTTGATGTGTTTATCAGTATATTCTCTTAAAACAGCTTTATTGGGGTATAGTATAAGAAATTGCACAAAATGTACAATTTGATAAGCTATGATGTGTGGTATCCGTTTGTGTGTGTGTGTGTATGTATACCTGTGAAACTACCACTTAGCATAGTTCGTTATTTTGAGATTCAGCAATATTGTTTCAGGTACTGAGAGTTCATTCCTTTTTATTATCAGGTAATATTTCATTGTATGGATGTACCACAGTTTGTTTATTCATCTATTGATGTACATTGGGCTGTTCTCAGCTTGAGTTGTGAACATTGAGTTCTTTGTATGGATGTGTTGTCTTTTCTCCTGTGTAAATACTTAAAAGTAGATGGCTGCATCATATGCTAGGTATATGTTTAATTTTAAAAGAAACATCCAAAATTTTTCCAAAATATTTGTACCATTTTCATTCCTATCAGTAATATATGAGAGTTTCTGTTCTTCCACATCTGCAACACTTGTTATTGTTGGTCTTTTTCATTTTAGTTATTCTGATGTGTGTGGTGGTATCTCAGTGTGGTTTTGTAGTACATCTGCCTGAAGACAAATGATATTGTGCATCTTATATGCTTATTTGCTGTTGTCTTTGATGAAGTATCTGTTCAAGTTTTTATTTTTATTATTATTTTTATTTAGGTTGCTGATTTTCTTACCTGTTGAGTTTTAAGAGTTCTTTATATATATTCTGGATACAAGTTCTGTATTAGATCCAAGTCCCTTTTCAGATTAGTCTCCCAATATGTGGTTTGTTTCATATCCTTTCTTTTTTCTTTGTAAAAAAGTTTTTATTTTTTTTATTTTTTTAATAGATTTTTAGAGAGAAAGGGAGAGAGAGCGCTAAACATCATGCCCTCTACTGAGGATGGAGCCATCCAACCTGGGTATGTGTCCTGATGGGCAATCCAATGGGCAACCCAATCAACTGAGCCACACCAGCAAGGGTTTTTTCATTTTCTTAATGTCCTTTGAAGAGCAGAAGTATTTAACTTTGATCAAGTCCAGTTTATTAGTCTGTTCCTCTGGTGGACTTTACTTTAGTGTCATATTTGAGACATATAGCTTTACCCAATGGTCACAAAGATTTTCTTTGTTTTCTTCTGAAAATTTTATAGTATTAGGTTTTACATTTAGGCCTATGAACTATTTTTAATTAATTTTGTATGTGAGGTAAAGAGAGGTTATTATTTTTGAGGATAGGAAAGTTTACCATAGTTTTAATAAAGAAGAATAAAATTTCTTATTGGCATAGCTCACCCTATTTTCCTACAGTAGGGTTACCATACCATCATTTATTAATATTGGCTACTAGTTATTCAGTATCAGGTAATAATTTGCTTCCTTTTTTTTATTTTATTTTATTGATTTTTCTGCAGAGAGGAAGAGAGAGGGATAGAAAGTCAGAAACATCGAGAGAGAGAGACAGACAGACAGACAGAGACAGACATTGATCAGCCGCCTCCTGCACGCCCCCTACTGGAGTTGTGCCCACAAGCAAGGTACATGCCCCCAACCGGAATCGAACCTGGGACTCTTCAGTCCACAGGCCGACGCTCTATCCACTGAGCCAAACTGGTCTTGGCGGATAATCTTACTATTTATAGATGAGATAGGTTATTTTAATGAGTTCCTATTTCCATTTGAGTGCCAGACACATTCTTTCCCTTGTATTGTTTCTGAGACAGAGGTAGGTTGTGTTTTATTTTTTATTTTTATTACAGAAATCCTTAGACATATACAAAAAAGACACTTATAACGAATCCCCATATATTCATCACTTAGCTTCAGTTGTTACCAACTTTTCTTTCCAGGTCATTTTACCTATATTTTTAAAAAGGTCTAACAGTTACAGCTTTAAAAAAATACACATACAGCCGAAACCAGTTTGGCTCAGTGGATAGAGCATTGGCCTGTGGCCTGTAGAGTCCCAGGTTCCATTCTGGTCAAGGGCATGTACATGGGTTCCAGGCATATCCCAAGTGGGAGGTGTGTAGGAGACAACTGATCAATGTTTCTCTCTCATCGATGTTTCTAATTCTCTATTCCCTCTTCCTTCCTCTCTGTAAAAAAAAATAAAAATAAAAAAATAAAAAAATATATACGTATATACTTACCTGGCAGGGGAGATACAGTGATCACGAAGGTGGTTTTCCCAGGGTGAGGCTTATCCACTGCACTCTGGGTGTGCTGACCTCTACAATTTCCCCAATTGTGGGAAACTTTAGTACATAATTTGTGGTAGTGAGGGACTGCATTTGCACTTTATCCTGTAAGAAAATAAACACATATAATCCAGTGTTGGCAAAATTATACAGTAATTATATATCTTCTATTACCCAGGCCCATTTTCAAATTTTCCCACTTACCTCAAAGATGTCTTTTTACAGTGTTTTGAATAAAATCCAAATAAGATCCTTGTATTGTATTTTTAATATATCAATCAACAGCATTAACTGTCCCATCCCCCTCACCCTGTTATATTTTTCATCATCTTGAGGTTTAAAAAATGTTTTATTAAAAATATTTCTTTAAAATATTTTAATTGATTTCAGAGAGGAAGGGAGGAGAGGAAGATAGAAACATCAATGATAAGAATCATTGATCGGCTGCCTCCTGCTTTGTCACAAACTGGAGTTGAGCCTGCAACCCAGGCATGTGCCCCCATTGAGAATTTAACTGTTACCTTCTAGTTTATAGGTCAGTGGTCAACCACTTAGCCATGCCAGCCAGTTAGTTAGTTAGTTAGTTAGTTAGTTAGTTAGTTATGTGGTTAATCCTCATCAGAGGATATTTTTCTCATTGATTGATTGATTGATTTTTAGAGAGAAAGTGGAAGGAAGGGGGAGAGATAGAGAGAGAAATTTATGTCAGAGAGATACATCAAATGGTTGCCTCCCGTATTCACTCCAGTCAGAGCGGGTATCAAGGTACTTGCCCTTCACCAGAATTGAATCACTGATCCAAGCTAGCCAGGACATTAATTTTATTTTTATATATTGATTTTTATTAAATTTATTGGGGTGACTGTGGTTAATAAGATCATATAGGTTTCAAGTATACATTTCTATGACACAAGATCTGTATATTGTACTTTGTGTCAACCACCTAAAGCCAAACCATCTATAGTCAACATATATTAGGCCACCATCACTCCCACCACTTTCTGGCAACCAACCACACTGCTGTCCGTGTTTACAGTTTAGTTTTATATCTCACATATGAATGAAATCATATGGTTCTTAGCTTTTTCTGACTATTTCCCTAGCATAATATTCTCAAGGTCCATCCATGTTGTCCCAAATGGCAGTATTTCATCTTCATTTATGCTCAGTAATAATTCCATTGTCTATATGTAACACATCTTTATCCAGTCTTCTATTGAAGGACACTTTCGTTGTCTCCATGTCTTGGCCACCATGAATAATGCTGCAGTAAACATGGGAGTGCATATATCTTTGCAAATATATGTTTTCGAATTTTTCGGGTAGATACCCAGGAGAGGGTTTGCTGGATTATATAGTAACTCTTAATTTTCTGAGGAACCACCAGACTATTTTCCATAGTGGCTGTACCATTATACATTCCCACCAGCAGGGAATGAGGGTTCCCTTTTCTCCACAACCGCTCCAACACTTGTTACTTGTCCTGTAAGAGGTGTGAGTGGTATGGTATCTTGGTAGTTTTTCATTTTTGTTAATCCTTACATGATTTCTTTTCCATTGCTTTTCAGAGAGAGTGGAAAGGAGGGCGAGAGAGAGGAAGAGAGAGAAACATAGATGTGAGAGAGACACATCAACTAGTTGCCTCTCACACATGCCCCAACGGGGGACAAGGAGAGTGAACCTTCTACTTGGGTGCATGCCCTGAATCCGGAATTAAACCCGAGACCCTTTGGTGTGTGGGCCTGCACTCTAACCACTTAACCACAACAGCCAGGGTCCTCATTGTAGTTGTGATTTGCATTTCTCTAATAGCTAGTGAGATTGAGCATTTTTTGCATATCTGTTAGCCTTTTGTATGTCTAATTGCTCACTCTATTTTTCGTTGTCATTTATTTGTTGAGACTGGTCATTTGTCCTACTAACTTTTCCACATTCTAAATTTGATTGATTGCACCCTTGAGGTGTCCCTTGTTTCTCTTAATTCCGTATCTAACTTATAGTTAGATTTAAAGATTGGGTTAGTTTCAGGTCAGTTTTCTTTTGGCAAGGTGATGTGTACTTCCTATTACTTCCTATTTATGTCGCGTTTACCATTTAATAGTAATATCAAGATTGAGTTAGTCCTGTTGTGAGCCTGATTAGTCTGTTAAAAAGTTCCTTACTGTGATATTGTGACTTATAATATTTAGACTTTGCTTAGTTTATGGCACAGAGCTCCTGAAATCCTTGGAATTTCCTAGATGATAGTAGTGGTAAAAATGTCATTTGTATGTCTTTTGTTATGTTAATGAGGTGACTTTGGATCCATTTTAGGATGAAGGCTGCTTACCTGGACCTTCTTTGCCATGGCTCTTGTGGCTCAGTTGGTTGGGAATTGAAACCTTGGAGGACTGTTAATTCTCAGGCAGGGTACATGCCCCAATTTCCAGCATCCTCCATAGAGGGCAAGCAGGGGGCAGACACTCTATGTTTCGCTCACCTTCTCCCTCTCCCTCTAAAAACCAATTCAAAAATAAAGAACCAACCTTGTGACTAGAGGTTTGGAACTTTCAGTCCCACCTCCCTAGCTTCAAAGGAGGGAATAGTGATTGGAGATTGAAACTGTCTCCAATCATGCCTATGTAATAAGTCATCCATCAAAACCCAAAAGAATGGATCTCAGAGAGCTTCTGGGTGAACATGTGGAGATTCTGGGAGAGTGGTGTGCTTGGAGAGCCCTTTCCCCATACCTTGCCTATGCAGCTCTTCCATCTAACTGTTCCTGAGTTACAGTAAACCCTCGATTTTTGGGGCTTTGATTTAACAGACTGGATTTAAGGGATTAAATTTCAGGTCCATATGTCATATGTGAAAATTAGCAGCCTGTTAATTTTAAAACGCTTTTAATCAAGATTTGCTTATAATTAAATTAACAGATTATTTTTTGTTGTTATTAATTAACTGTTATTTTTAACAAATTGTAGCAAATAGGCCATATGTTAGGAAAAAAACATTATAGTAATATTGCTGACATAAATAAATATTAAATATCTACAACTATAGTCTACAAATTTAAATCCAAGAGTCACTGCTTGTAAACAATGGGGGATGATTATCATGTGATCACACCACATCTTAAACAATAATTGGTTCTGGTTCTGTTATCTGTGATGTGACTTTCTACAGCAGTTTTGTTGTTGTTAATCCTCACCTAAGGATTTTTCCACTGATTTTTATTTTTATATTTTTTAGAGAGAGTGGAGGGAGGGGACGGGGGACAGAGACATCTGTATTAGAGGGACATATTAATCGGTTGCCTTCCACACATACCTGGCTCTGCAGCAGGTTTAATATCTGATGTTCCAACTTGAGTTAAGCCCTAGTATGTGCAGTTGTTTACTAGCAATGTCTGGTAAATGCACACATTTACTAGTTCTATTCAGTATAAATTTAAAATTACAGTAATACGTATAGAAAACTTCTGTGAAATTAAACTTTTCATACATACTTAATTTTACAAATATGTCTACATAAGTAAAAACAGGTAATTTTCTAACACATGCATTTAGAAAACCTACTTTATTATATAACAGACTTTTGGCTTTAATGGACACCCCCAGTAAGACCATGTCTCTCTGAATCCTGTGAGCTGCTCTAGCAAATTAATTGAACTCAAGAAGGGGATCATGGGAACCCTCTGATTTATAGTTAGTTGTTCAAAAGTACAGGTGACAACTTGAACTCAACAATTGGTGTCTGAAGGGGGACATGTACATGATAGTTTTATAGGACTGAAAGTCCTTAACCTATGGAATCTGATGTTATATCCAGGTAGATACTGTCAGAATCGATTTGAATTATAGGACAGCGAGTTGTTGCAGAATTGCCTGGTGAGGTGGGAACACATCCTACACCCAACACCTCCCCCACCCCAGTTGGAATATGGTGCAGAATTGTTTATTCACTAAATTTTCAGCGAATGGTTTAGCATTGGTTGAATTCTTGAATTGGTATTAATTTGTTACATTTTTTTCTCTTTTCCTAGGAATTCATACCTGTTTTGTATGTAAACAGAGTGGGGAAGATGTTAAAAGGTGCCTTCTGCCCTTGTGTGGAAAGTTTTACCATGAAGAGTGTGTCCAGAAGTACCCACCCACTGTCATGCAAAACAAGGGCTTTCGGTGCTCCCTCCACATCTGTATAACCTGCCATGCTGCTAATCCAGCCAGTGTTTCTGCATCTAAAGGTATGGCTTGTGAACCAATGTAATTGTAAAATCTCAGTTTCAGTGGCAATGGATGTTTCCAGATGCCACGTGGCATGTCGCTTCATGACCTCTCTAGCTTTTGTCAGAATACCAGTATTTTATGAGAGAGACAAGAGAATAATGGATTAGTTAAGTAGCCATCACATTGTATTCTATGGAGCACTAACATTATGTGGTTGTTTTAAAGATTGAATTTTGTGTCTTCATCCCCTTATCTACGCCATTACACCATAGTATATTCTCCTGTGGACCCTTTATATCTGCATTTGTTAGATGTGCTATCATTTAGACATGCATGTAGGTCAGAATTGAGGTTTTTGTTTGATGTTGATTTGCTTTTGATTGTTTATTTGTTTTTTAATGGGGACACCAATTTTGAAAGCCTTTTTCTGCTTCATAGGTGGAAAATTGAGGTTACTAAAACTATATGAGCATGTAGATAACTCAAGAGCTTTTTTTTATTGATTTCAGAGATGAAGGGAGAGGGAGAGGAGGAAAGGGGGAGAAAGGTAGAAACATCAATGATGAGAGAGAATCATTGATCAACTGCCTCCTGCATGCCCCCTAGTGGGGATTGAGCCTGCAACCCAGGTATGTGCCCTTGACCAGAATCAAACCCAGAACCCTTCAGTTCCTAGGCTGATGCTCTATCCACTGAGCAAAACTGACTAGGGCTTGTTTTGTTTTTGTTAAAATTAATGGGATATTTTTTCCCATTATTTTTTTTTAAGAGTGGAAGGGAGGGGAACTGAAAGAGAGAGAAACATCAGTGTGAGAGAGAGACATCAATTGGTTGCCTCCTGCAACTGTCCTTACCAGGGCCTGGAATTGAATTCACAACCAAGGTATATGCCCGTTACTTGGAATGGAACCCTACGATCCTTCAGTCTGAGAGCTTACGCTCTAAGCACTGAACAAACCAGTCAGGGAGATAACTCAAGTTTTAAAATCTGTTCCTACTTGGAAAACAGTCATTTTTTTCTGTTCAGTAATAGTAGTTCTCTTACTGGTTGTCTTTTGTTGTTGTTGTTAATCCTCACTAGAGAATATTTTAGAAAGAGTAGTGAAAGGGAGAGGGAGAGACTGCAAGACACACTGAATGGTTGCCTCCTTCCAGGGAACCAGGTTCAATTTCAGGTACATTGGTTGCAGACTGGCAATTTTGATTTCCAGGCCCTGTAGATCTCATTAGTCTTAAACGTAGTAATATAACATGCTTGATCAAAATTGCAGTTTAACCCATCAAGTACCTTGTTTTAAGTTGTTATTATAGATTATATTTAGGTGAGTTGGTGAAATATTTAGAGGATGTAGTTCATTTAGAAGGGGTAGAGGAGTTCATTCAAGAATTACAGCACTAGGTAACAAAAGCAAGTTGTGGGATCTGACTCCTTATGTTGAAGTCACATAGCTCCCACCTGAGCTTTTCTTAGTGAATTGGTTGTTAAAGATCACCTGCCCTAGTAGTGCTTCCTTTTATCTGTGACATTTTATCAGTACTAGCAAATAAGTTTGAATAAGTCACATTTTAAGTATTTAATCTCTCCAATGTGCTTTTTGTTCCTCCCTGGTTTTCCCGATTCTCATGGTTTTAGGTCGTCTGATGCGATGTGTCCGCTGCCCTGTGGCATACCACGCCAATGACTTTTGTCTAGCTGCTGGGTCAAAAATACTTGCATCTAATAGTATCATCTGTCCAAATCACTTTACACCCAGGCGGGGCTGCCGAAATCATGAGCATGTTAACGTTAGCTGGTGTTTTGTATGCTCAGAAGGTAAGACATCATTTCTTGATGTATGAATAGTCTAAAAAGAGATTAGTACTGTGTGTGTGTGTGTGTGTGTGTGTGTGTGTGTGTGTGTGTGTATACGCACTTTTAAATCCTCAACTGATTGCCATTGATTTGAGAAAGAGGAAGATGGGGGGTGGGGGAAAGAAAGAAACTTCAAAGTGAAAAACATCAGTTGCCTCCTGTACACTCCCCAACCAAGAATCAAATCCAAAACGTAGGTATGTGTCCTGACCAGAAGTCAGACCCATGGCCTTTTGGTTTATGGGACAATGCTCCAACCAACTGAGCCACTCAGCCAGGGCAGATTAATACAATACTTAAATGGCAACAAAAAATTTTCTTCACATTACCACTAGAAGAAATACTGTGAATTAATATCCTGAATTAGTGATAACATAGCAGAACTTTCAAACTTGGTTTTGTTCAACAATAAGGAGAGGTCTTGTTTTTATTTTGAATAATGACTTAATTTTTATTAAAATGTCAAAAAAATTAAAGCACTAAAGAAAAAGACAGGAAAAAGGAGAAAGAATCACTCTTGGAAAATGAGGTGATGTTGTCAAATAGTATAAACTTCCAATTATAGTACAAATAATTTGTGGGGATGTAATGAAAAGCATGGGGACTATAGTTAACAATACTGTATTATATATTTAAAAGTTAAGGTAATAGATCTTAAATGTTCACCACCACCACTAAAAAAAAAATGTAACTGATATGATGGATGTTTTATCTAACCTTATTGTGGTAATCTTTTCACATATACATATATCAGGTCATTATGCTGTACACTTTAAACTTATATGTAAACTATATCTCAATAAAGCTGGAAAATTAAAAAGAGGAAAAGAAAAAAAAATGAAAAAACAAACCCCAAATCACCCGCATTTCACCATCAGAAGAAAAACCATTGTTTAATATTAAGTGATATTACTCCAGATATGAACATATAACTGGATAGAAGCAATTCTAGAAGATGATATGGTATAACTGTGTGTTCTTTTAAATTTTACATGAATTTAAATGGAAGAAACAAAGGGGAAGTAGAGAAATTTATGAATTTCCCTACTATTACGGATATTAATATGTAACTAAAAGGTCTTATAAAGTGAAGGAAAAAGTAATTTTATATCTTTATATATATATATTCAGTTTAAAAATATTTCTCTTTTAGGATAGAGTATTATCCTTATACAGTTTCTTTTTCTGATTTTTGCTAGTTAAATGGAGAATTTAGTATTCATTGCTGGTCCATTTACTGTGGTAATTATTGTTCTGAATTTTTCTGTTGATTTTCTGAATGTGTAAGAAACACCCACAGGTGCTATAATTCTCTATTTGAGGTTGCATTTACCTGTGTACTAGAAGCACATGTTGCCTTATTATAAATGTTTAGGCTACGTGTGTGTGTGTTTTTTTTTAAGACTAGTGTGTTCCACTAGTGGACATTGCTCCACTGTCTTCTAGTGTTGAAGATGGCACCAGTTTTTTATCCAATTTTATCATTCTTTTTTAAATTGACTGAATTTTGTTGATTAGTAACTTTTTGGCAACAATTTTCCTAACTTCATTTTTTTTTAATATCTACTTACTAGAGGCCCGGTACATGAATTGGTGCACGGCTAGGGTCCCTTAGGGTGGCCTACAGAGATCAGGCCCCAGTTCATGCCTCCAGCCTCGCAGCCCCACAGACCCACCTGGCACCCCACCTTGGCTTAACACCCCTCACCCCCTGACCTGCTATACCATCCTGCCTGCAGTAAAATTGATCAGAGCCAGGTCCTCTGCCTGGCTTTCTCAGCTCCTGGGAGTCGGGCAGCAATTGGACCCCTGCTTGCACTTGCATGTTCCGTGCCACCCCCTGGTGGTCAGTGCATGTCATAGTGAGCTGTCGAACTCTCGGTCGAATGACCGCCCAAGGGAATAATTTGCATATTAGGCTTTTATTATATAGGAGAATTGGTGATCCAATTTTATGAAAACTTGGCTAGTTATAAACATGTTGATGGACTAATTAAAAAAAAAAACAAGGAACATGTGTAATTTAACGAGCATCATCTTTGAGAATTTGGGTATACTAAATAGAGCTGACCTGGCCATTGTGGTTCATTGGTTAGAATGCCAGCTGGCATACCCAAGAGTCTCTCTGGTTTGATTCCCAGCCAAGGGCACAAACCTAGTTGCAGATTCAATCCCTGGTCCCCATTTGGGGCGCATGTGGGGAGCCAACCAATAGATGTGTCTCTCTTACATCAACATTTCTCTCTCTCTCCCCTCTCCTTCCCTCCCACACTCTACGAAAAACAACAGAAAGAATGTCCTCAGGGAAGGTTTAAACAGCAAAAATAGTGCTAAAGCTAACAAAGAAGTAGAATTTTTCTTTTGCTCTCAAGATTTATCTGCCATGACAAAACTTCACCTATTGATTAGGGTTTGCATCAAGACATAGTTGGTATCCTCAGACTATGTTGTTAATATATAATAAGTAAAGTAAAATATTAAGTGCAGTTATATGTGTAGAAAGTAAAGCTTTCTTGTAGTTAGCAATGTTTTAATACACAAAGAGGACTATGTTAGCTTTGTTACTGTCCTGTATTAAACTTTATGAATCATACATTCTTTTTTGTTCTTATAATATAAAACTGTCTTGTGAACACTGCTGCCTATTATTAATCACCTTTCTTTTGTTTAGAATAAAGTTAAAGACAGAATTTTGGTATTTAATAGCATGTAAATATAACATTCTCTAATTCTCCCCTTAGAATGTAAATATGTATCTGGGATGCAGAAGTGTAAGCTCCAACTTTTTCATGTTTCTTGAACTTGGGAAGATGAAATGGATTCTGCAATAGACTTAAAAAAATAAGTTTTTGGAAATTCTCACTTTAGGATATGTCTTTACTGATTTTTTAGAGAGAGATAAAGGGGATGAGGGGAGAACCATCAATCTGAGAGAGAAACTTTGATTGGTTTGGTTGCTCCCTGAACAAGCCCTAACCAAGGATCAAACTTTTGCAACCTTTTGGTGTATGGACAACACTGCAACTGAACCACCTGGCCAAGACTAGGTTTTATTTTTGTTTTGTTTTGTTTTTTTAAATTAAATCTTTATTATTCAGATTATTACATTTGTTTCTCTTTTTTCCCTCCATAGCTCCTCTCCACCCGGCTTCCACCCTTCCATCTACCCTTACCTCTCTCTTGTTAACCTCATCCATAGGTGTATGACTTTTGTCCAGTCTCTCCCTGTACACCCCTCACCCTTTTTCCCCCTGAGAATTATCAGTCTATTCCCTTTCTGTGCTCCTGATTGTATTATATTCACCAGTTTATTCTGTCCATCAAATTTTTAATTCACTTAATCTTTAGATTCACTTGTTGATAGATATGCATTTGTTGTTCATAATTTTTTATCTTTTACCTTTTTCTTCCTCTTCTTGAAGAGTATTTTTCAGCATTTCATATAATACTGGTTTGCTGTTGATGAACTCCTTTAGCTTTTTCTTATCTGTGAAGCTCTTTATCTGCCCTTCAATTCTGAATGATAAGCTTTGCTGGATAGAGTATTCTTGGCTGTAGGTTCTTGCTATTCATCAGGTTGAATATTTCTTGCCACTCCTGTCTGGCCTGCATAGTTTCTGTAGAGAAATTAGCTGACAGTCGTATGAGTGCTCCCTTGTAGGTAATTAACTTTTTCTCTTGCTGCTTTTAATATTTTCTCTTTGTCTTTTGCTCTTGGTGTTTTAATTATGATGTGTCTTGGTGTGTTCCTCTTTGAATTCCTTTTGTTTGGGGTTCTGTGTGCTTCCTGGTCTTGTAAGTCTATTTCTTTCACCAGGTGGGGGAACTTTTCAGTTTTTATTTCTTCTAATACATTTTCAGTATCTTGGTCTCTCTCTTTTTCTGGCACCCCCATAATTCGGATGTTGGTATGCTTGAAGTTGTCCTAGTGGTTCTTTACACTATCTTCACATTTTCGGATTATTTTTGCTTTTTGCTTTTCCAGTGGAGTGCTTTCTGCTTCTTTGTATTTCAAATCTTTGACTTGATTCTTGCGTTCCTCTAGTCTGCGGTTAGATCTCTGTATAATATTTTTTACTTCAGTCAGTGTATGTTTAATTTCTAGTTGATCCTTTTTCATCTCCTCTTGGGTCTCACTAAATTTATCCATTTTTTTCTGGGATATTCTTGAAAAACCTTATAAGTGTGGTTTTGAACTCTATATCTAGTTGTTTGTTTTCCTCCATTTCTTTTGTTTGTGATCTGTTTCTTTGTCTCCACATTTTGGCTGATTCCCTGAGTTAATAGAATAGGTTTTTGTGCTAGGTGTCCTATATAGCCCAGTAGCTCCACCTCCCCAGTTACCTGTCGTGGACTCTCTTGGACCCCTTTGTGGACTGTGTGTACAGACTTGTTGTAGTTAAGTCTTGATTGTTGTTGGTATCACTGGGGGGAATTGACCTCATAGCCAATTGGTTGTGAGGATCAGCTGTGTCAATGTCAGGACTCTGCCTTAAGACTTGCAAGCCTGCAAAAGCCTCTGTGCTAGGCTTGGATGGGATGGAGTCTTGGCTTCCCATCAGCCCCTGGTCTCAGTGTCCCTTGGTAATCTCTGCAAGCCCTCTCTGTGCGCAGGCATTTGTGCCTCCAGATCTCTGCCTTTCCGGGTGCTCCAGGGACCTGTATGAGTCTGGGTCTCGCCTGAAACCTGGATTTCAGTGCAGTTGGGAGTTTCTGTCTTGGATGGAGTGGAGTCCATGCACGTGCTTTTAGACCTCTGCCTTTCCAGTTCCCTTGTGCTCTGGGTCCCCAGGATCTGGGGTTCAGTGCAGTCAGAAGTGGAGTTCAGCTCAGTTGGGAGGCTCTGTCTCCTGCTCACTAGAGAAAGCCAGTGGCACAATCAGCAGTCCATCCTCTCTGTATGCAGTGGTGTGCGCGCCCCCAGACTTCTGCCTTTTCATGGCTCCACCAATTCTCCATGTATTCCTTTCTTTTTCACGACAGTCCAGACTCCCCCTGTATGAATCTCACCCAGAACTGGGGTTCAGTGTAGTAGGATAAGGGGTTCAGCGCAGTTGGGAGTGTCCGTCTCTCTCCTGCCAGAGGAAGCCAGCCAGGCACTCTGCCGCCCCAATCCCTCCACACGCGTATCTCTGTACCTCAGCTTTTTGCAGCTCCTCTGAGTCTCTGTTAGCCCCTCTCTTTCCTTCTAATTGTAGAATTTCCACTCAGCCAGCTTTCCTGTAGTTCTGGATGATGTCTCTTCTATCTTCTAGTTGTAGTTTTGAAATTGTTGTGCGAGGGAGCAGTCTAGGTGTTCACCTATGCAACCATCTTGGTTTCTCTTAAAACTATCCTTAATTAAAAGTAAACTATATTTATTTTATTAAATCTCAACCTTCAACTGGTATTGCTGTAATATTCTTTGTGATAAAATGAGAAGTACAAATGTTTCTTACTAATGGTCTAAGTAAAAGCAGTCATGCAATTAGGATACCAATCTGAAGTAGCTGCCTTATTCATAGAAAACCATTTTTAATTGTATTAGACTGACTATGACTTTTCATACTTTCATATTTATTTGTCAGACATTTTCTTAAAAATGGATGAAAGCAAGCCTGCCAATTAAAGAAAAACAACTGACAGAAATTGTTGCCAATCATAAAATTTGAACCCTTAAGTAAAAATTAGAATTTGGGGGAACTACCACTCTAAGCTTAACAGCTTCCTAGTATTTCCTGATGAAATCATGGTGATATTAGCAAAATGTGACCTTTTACTATGATTACACAATGAAAAAGAACAACTTGGGGAAGATCTAGCTGGATTCATTCAGCAAACCAACAATTTTCATATGATCAATGTGTGATGTTAAAAAACAGGCATATGCCGAGACCGGTTTGGCTCAGTGGATAGAGCATCGGCCTGCAGACTGAAAGGTCCCGGGTTTGATTCCCGTCGGGGGCATGTACCTTGCTTGCGGGCACATCTCCAGTAGGGGGCGTGCAGGAGGCGGCTGATCGATGTCTCTCTCATCGATGTTTCTGACTTTCCATCCCTCTCCCTTCCTCTCTGTGAAAAATCAATAAACTATATAAAAAAAAAACAGGCATATATAAAAGATCCATTCAAAGGATAAGACAGATCGATGGATTTTAGTGTACTAGTACTAAAAATTTATTGATATGATTGCAGATTTGCTATTTAAATAAAGTCTATCCTTTGAAGTTGAAGTGTATAGTACCAAAGAAGGACTATGTACAGTTATACTGAGCAAGTTTTTAAAAGTACTCCTTTTTCTAACTATTTATCTGTGAGGGATCTTTTTCTTTTTTTCTTTAAATAAACTTTTGTTTTAAATTGATTTTTAGAGGGGGTGAGAGAGAGAAACCACTCATTTGCCTCCTATAAATGTCCTGCCTAGGGACCAAACCGGCAAAAGATAGGTATGTACCCTAACGGATTGGAACTCACAACTTTAGGTCTACGGGACAACATTCCAGGCAACCAACCAACCTGGCCAGGTTGAAAGATCATTTTCTTTTTTCTTTTTTTAATATATTTTATTGATTTTTCACAGAGAGGAAGGGAGAGGGATAGAAAGTTAGAAACATTGATGAGAGAGAGACATCGATTAGCCGCCTCCTGCACATCCCCTACTGGGGATGCACCCGCAACCAATGTACATGCCCTTGACCGGAATCGAACCTGGGACCTTTCAGTCCGAAGGCCGACGCTCTATCCACTGAGCCAAACTGGTTTCGGCGAAAGATCATTTTCTTCATAGATGTCATTCAAACAACATATTGCAACAAATTTAATTTTAAATATTTGTAAAAATGTAAAACCTTGAGCTCCCTAATTTTTTATTTTGGAAAATACATTAAGTAGATAAAATATGTTATTTGTTAACAATATATTTGTTATTAAAAATGAATTATAGATATTAAATTTTTTTATTTCAGTTCCTGTTTGGTAAATATCAATAGTTTTAGCCTTTGGGAATCTCCCTTGGTTTTATTAGTATGAGGTGCTGATGCAAAAAAGCTTAAGAACTTCTGATTTAACTAAGATTATCTTGGTGTTCAAGCACTGGGAAAGAATAAAGTCTTAGAAAAAAAATTTTTTTTTTGACCCATATATAGAAAAGACTGAAGGTGTTATCCAGAGTATTAGGACAATATGCTAAATTGTTAAATTGGAAGGAATCCATTCCTAGAATTCAGCATTGTTTAAATTTTTTTTTATCCTCTTTCACCAAATGGTACTTTTTCATATTTTGTATCCTTTGAAGGTTCGTGAGTTTTTCCTCTTCTGTCTTCCTGCCTTTCTCCTGTGTAGTGCCAGCACAGTCCTCCTGCCTACTTCCCATCTATCTACTCAGATTAATCCTGCTTATTTCTTTCCTCATATTCCATTATGTCCTTCCTGCAAAGCTGATGTGCTTGCCAATTAATTCCTCTCAGCTTTGACCTTTGGCTGTTTTCATTGTTTTTTTGTTGTTTTTGTTTTTTTGTCCAGATGTCTTATGTAATATTCTTCTTTGAACATCTAATTCAGATAACTTATTGTATGTGAAATATTTCTAGTGTGTCATGAATGACATTTTGGCAAAAGGAAAGTTTTTCTGTTCAGTCCATTTAGTTGGCAGTATTGTGACTCAGCAGATAACAAAACATAGATAGGAATGTTGTAGAAGGTATTACATTATTAAGGCAGTTAAACTTATGTGACTGTCATTCTTAATGTCCCCAGCTAAAATTGTTTCACTCACCCCCAAAATGTATAAGAATAAATGAGTTTCAGAGCATAGAGTACAGGCTATATATATTGAGTAAACAAGTTATTCAAACTTATTTTGTAGCAACAGACTTTTCCAAATGATATCTCACTCTGAATTTGAACTCCTGTAAACAACACAGATAAAAGGATAACTTCTGTAATTGAAGCAGAGTTGGGTCTTAAGCACATGTACCTGCCCCCAACAAAACAAATACCCTAAAGCTTGTTTTAAGATCCTGCTTTAGATTATTGAGAAAAAGAAAATAACACAGGTGGAAAAGGTACAAGAATAGTGTCACAAAATTAAGTTTCTGGTAGGATTTTACTAGGTAAAGGAGGCACAGTGAGACTACGATGGATGTGGATATATTATACCTTGCTAAGGTTTTACCCCTCACTAATTTCTTAGGGTGAAACTTAAGAGGTTCATGTTTGAGTCTGGCATGTTTGAGTCATGCTCATTTCTGGGATAAGTAAGGCGCTTTTATTTTGTCTTATTTTTATTGATTACAGAGAAGAAGGGAGAGTGTGGGAGAGAGAGAGAGAGACAGAAACATCAATTATGAGAAAGAATCATTCATTGGCTGCCTTCTGCATGCCCCAAACTGTGACTTCCTGCTTCATAGGTCAATGCTCAACCACTGAACCACACTAGCCAATGGTGATAAAGGTTGAAATTCTTTATCTATAGATTTCAGATTCAAGTATTTAAATTGAGTCAGTTTGAGTGAAAATCCTTAAGAAGTAAAAATTTATTGTCACTGCAATACATATAATAAACATTGTCTGAAAACTTGAATGGCGAGGGGGGAAACTTATATGTAACTGAAGTTTATGCAATAAACTATATTACTAGCTGTGCTTTTTATCACCAGTGCTACTGCTAGTTCTTATTTATACATTACAAAGAAGTAGAGTTATTAGAAATAACTCTAATCTCTTACTCTAATATTTTAATCATATTTTATTCTGTGTTCTATTGTTTTTTATCATTGTGTGTTACCATAATCTATATCCTTTTTATCTTAGGTATTACATTTGTGTACTTATAAATGTGATTTTAAAAAGGTGCCGTAGGTATCATAAAAGTGCCACACGTAAAAAATAAATTAATAAAAAGCAATTTTAAAAGTCAGGCACTATTAGGCAGTTTAATCACTTGCTTACAACTTAAACATATATGCTTATTTATTGTTCATTGTAGAAAACACTTTACCATTGAAGGAATTACAGCTCAACAAAAAAAGTGAATTCCCAATAAAAAAAGGCCTTGGGATGGTTAACACACAATAAAATGTATAAATGATGTGTTGTAGAATTGTGCACCTGAAACCTGTATAATTTTGTTAACCAGTATTAGTCCAATAAATTAATAAAGGGTGGGGGGGAGGACAAAAAAGAAAGAAAAGTGAAGTGAATTCCCCAAGGCTATATGATCTTAGAGCTTAGATCTAACTGCAGTTGAAGCTTGTGCTTTTTTATATACTGATAATTGTTTCTCATTGATACTCTCTTTTGTGTTTTGCCTTTTAGTGAAAAAGAAATGTATGTAGGTGTGTATATATACATATGACTTTTAGATGTTTGCCTTAACCTAATTTTGCCAATAAGATCTCATGTTTATTTGCTGTTAACATAACTAACCTATAGGGTTGTGGTCAGGAATATTGGAAAGGGAGCACCCTTGTAGGAAAGTCTCTCTGAGTAACTAATTAAATTACTAGGCACTTGGCTGAGAGAGAAATAATTGGCTAAGTGAGCCAATTGGTGAGCAAAAGCTGTTTTAGCTGGGTCTTTATATGTAGCCTTGTAATTCTGAGTTACAAATTTTTTCATTTTTACAGGAGGCAGCCTTCTATGCTGTGATTCTTGCCCTGCTGCTTTTCATCGGGAATGCCTGAACATTGATATTCCTGAAGGAAACTGGTATTGCAATGACTGTAAGGCAGGCAAAAAACCACATTACAGGGAAATTGTCTGGGTAAAGGTTGGACGCTATAGGTGAGTAAGGATGAAGGAGACAGGCAATCATTTCTTTTATCATCAGGTTTCTTGGGATCTCTTAGATACAGTATTTCACACACACACACACACACACACACACACACTAGATGCCTGGTGCATAGATTTGTGCATCAGTGGGGTTCCTTGGCCTGTGCCCTCTCACAATCTGGGACCCCTCGGGGGATGTTGAAGAGCCAGTTTTGGCTGGTTCACCACAGTCCACACCAAGGGACTCCACCAAAACCATGCACCGGTCCTCTCATTCTATCTAATAAAAGAGTAATCACAAGCCATGCCCACCAGCCAATCAAAGTAAGTATGCAAATTAATCCAACCAAGATGACTATGGCCACAGAGAAAGCAGGAGGGAGGATTGGATTGCCCTTTGTGATGGAGGAAGCAAGGTTTCCACAAACCCTGGCCCGTGCTTAAGGCAACAAAGTTTTAATGGCTGTTAAAGCAGAAGGCTTGGCTTGCTTCAGGCTACAAAATTTCAATTGTAAAAGATATACTGTACATCCCAGATACCAGGGCCTCTGCTTGGGTCACCAGGGGGTGGGGCAGCCTGCAAACCACCACAGGCTCCTTGCCCAGGCTACCTCATGCCCCAAGGGAATACCCACCCTGATCTAGGACACCCTTCATGGCAAACGAGCTGGCCCCCACCTCTGCACCCAGCTTCCACCCTATCTAATAAAAGAGTAATATGCAGATTGACCATCACTCCAACACACAAGATGACTGTTCCTATGTGGTCAAAAGATTCTGCCCCCATGTGGACACAAATTGACCACCACAAGAAGGCCAGCAGGGGAGGGCAGTTAAGGGGCACCCAGGCCTGCAGGGAAGGGCAGTTAGGGGTGACCAGGCCCACAGGGGATGGCAGGTTGGGGCAAACAAGCTGGCAGAGGAGCAGTTAGGCATCGGGCAGGCTGGCAGGAGAGTGGGTATGGGGTGATCAGGCTGGCAGGCAGAAGTGGTTAGGGGCAATCAGGAAGGCAGGCAGGTGAGCAGTTGGGAGCCAGCAGTCCTGGATTGTGAGAGGGATGTCCGATTGCCTGTTTAAACCCAATCATACCTGGATCGGGCCTAATTGGGCAGTTGGACATCTCTCAAGGGGTTCCAGATTGGAGAGGGAGCAGGTTGGGCTGAAGGACACCCTCCTCCCTATGCATGAATTTTGTGCACTGGCCCTCTAGTACTATATAATAAAGAGGTAATATGCAATGTTCATTACACTGTGACTTGTAACAACCTGCCACCAGGAGGGCGGGAGCAGTTACAAGCTATGAGCGGCGGAGAGCTACAGGAGGGTAGGGTAGCGTGCTACGAGTTACAACATTAGTGGGCAGGGTCGTCAGCTGAGTCAAGGGTCAGTGAGCTACTTGTGCATGAATTGTTGCGCAGGGCCACTAGTATGCATATAAGATCTTTGGTTAATCTCTTCCTGCCCTTCCCCCTTCACTTTTATATATATGTATTTATACACACACACACACACACATTATTTTCCCATATTCGGACATCCCTCTCACAATCCAGGACTGCTGGCTCCCAACTGTTCACCTGCCTGCCTTCCTGATTGCCCCTAACCACTTCTGCCTGCCAGCCTGATCACCCCATACCCTCTCCCCTGCCAGCCTGCCCGATGCCTAACTGCTCCTCTGCCAGCTTGTTTGCCCTAACCTGCCATCCCCTGTGGGCCTGGTCACCCCTAACTGCCCACATTTCTTTCCACTACTAATCCATTTCTCCCGCACTTTCTTAAAAATCCATTCCCATAGCTTTTGTGCCTTTTAAAAAATAGTTTGTTGATTTTTAGAGAGAGAGAGAGAAATATTGATGTGAAAATGCAACATGGATCTACTACCTTCTACATGCCAGCCCCCGGTTGCCTCCCAGGTGATCCATCTGGCAACCTCTTGGTGCACTGGATTATGCCCAGCCTATTAAGCCACACCAGCCAGGACCTTAATATATATATATATATATATTTTTTTTGGTTAATCCTGATTTTTATAGAGTGAAAGGTATGGGGAGAATAAGAAAAATAGAAGCATCAATGTGAGGACACACATTGATTGATCATCTCCCACATATGCCCCAACCAGGGCTGGGGATCGAGCCTGCAACCCAGGACCTTTTAGTCTGAGGCCAATGCTCTTATCCTCTGAGCCAAATTGTCTAGGGCAGGCCATAATATTTGTTAATGATCTCCCTGGTTAAACAAGGCCTCCCCATTTTTCCATTAGGAAAAAATAAATAAAAAATAAACATTTTTCCATTAGGAAAGAAAAATCTGAATATATGTTGTAGTCTTCAGAATCCTATATAATAAAAGCTTAATATGCTAAGTTTTTGACCATTTGAGCAATCACCATGACGCACACTGACCACCAGGGGCAGATGCGCTGTCCTGTAGGTTGGCTTGCTGCTGGGGCTGGCTGATCAGGATTGGATAAGATGGGCCAGACATGACCTGGAGTCCTCCCATGGTCCCTCCCCGCCCAGATTATGTACCAGGAGGGTCCTTTGGCCTGGCCTGTTCCCTTTTGCAATCCAGGACCCCTTGAGAGTTGTCGCAGAGCCAGTTTCAGCCTGATCTGCACAGGCCAGGCCGAGAGACCCCACCCGTGCACATGCACTGGACTTCTATTAAATAGATTATTTTCCGTAGAAAATTCATTAAAGAAAAACACGTAAACTTTGTAAACAAGGATGATACATTGCTAACATTTTGGTATATTTATTTGCAGACACATCAGTACATACATCCTCAAAATAATTGGCTTTATAGTTTATATGCAGTTTTTGTGGGAGTTTTTTAAAATATATTTTTATTGATTTTAGACAGAAAGGGAGAGGTAGAGAGAAAAGAAATATCAGTGATGAGAGAGAATCATTGATTAGCTGCCTGTTGTATGCCTCCTACTAGGGAGCAAATCTGCAACCCAGGCATGTGTCTTTTACCAGAATCAAACCTGGGACCCTTCAGTCTGTAGGCCAGCGCTCTATCCACTGAGCCAAACTGGCTAGGGCCTCAGTTTTTGTGTCTTGCTTTTTCTTTTTAAAATTATTTTTATTGGTGATTGAATGTACACAAGGATATTGTAATAAGCATGACTTTAAAGAATAACAAAAGGCACACCTGTGTATATACCTCCTAGTTAAACAAAGAGTTCATTACTGGTGCTTTTGAGTCTTCCTCTTTGAATTCATTCTCTCCCTACCCACAGAGATAACCACATATTGCACTTTGTATATAGATTTGCCATATGTATAATATTTTATTTGGCATGTTTTAGGTCTTTATATAAAAGAATATTTATATTTTCCTGAAACTTGCTTTTTTCATTCACTATTCTCTTGAGATTTATTATTAGCACAGTACTCTAGTTCCTTCATACAACATAGTCATACAGTTCTCTTGTTTGCACTATGAACATTTTGTTACTATGTTAGTGTACATGCACAGGAGCTTCTGTGGGGGGCATTCTCAGGATAGAATAACATGGTAGGGGTTTCTAGCTTTAATAGCTAATGTCAAATTGTCTTCCTAAGGTAGTTGTGGGGATGGAGGCAGATTTCTTGATGTCATTTTTCTATCCTTTTTCAGTGTACTATAGTTGTGTCATTCCCTTAACGTTGAATATTTAGGTTGTTTCCAAGTTTTCATTCTTCTAGATGATAATTCTATAAAGCTTTGTTCATATTTCTAATTATTTCCTGTTATATAATCCATGAAGTAGAATAACTGAGTATAAGGGAGTGTGTCTGTGTTTGGAAGCACATTTGTGTTGTTGGATGTTCTCAGGCTTTTGGCACATACTACTTGGTTTTTCTCTAGTTTGACTATAAGAATGCTCAAATCAGACTTTAATGTGGATTTAAATAAGAAATAAGGTAGACATTGCTATTCCTTATTTTTGTCCTAAAAAGTAGGTTATCTTCCTAGTGCCTTGCAGTGTTTTAGTTTTCCTTTTTTGCTTTTTCCTTTCCCAGGTGGTGGCCAGCTGAGATCTGCCATCCTCGAGCTGTACCTTCCAACATTGATAAGATGAGACATGATGTGGGCGAGTTCCCTGTGCTCTTCTTTGGGTCTAATGACTATCTCTGGACTCACCAGGCCAGAGTTTTTCCCTACATGGAGGGGGATGTAAGCAGCAAAGATAAGATGGGCAAAGGAGTGGATGGGACATATAAAAAAGGTAACCATATCTTTTTTTATTTCTCAGATCAACACAGACCTTTGTTTGCAAAGAATTTATTTTGTGTTATAATTATGTGTTATAATTCATATACATTCCGTTAGCAACTGTATTCTGCCCTCAGAGGGTATCTGTGGCTATAGTTACAGAATTTTGTGGGGAAGTTGACACTCATAACTCTTTTTTTTGTGGTTGTTAATTTCATCTGAGGCTATTTTTCCATAGAGTAAAAAAAGGGGGAAAGATAGAAACACATCGATTGGTTGCCTCTTTTTATTTTTTATTTTTTATTTTTTTTAATATATTTTTTATTGATTTTTCACAGATAGGAAGGGAGAGGGATAGAAACTCAGAAACATTGATGATGAGAGAGAGACATCGATCAGCCGCCTCCTGCACACCCCACACTGGAGATGTGCCTACAAGCAAGGTACTTGCCCCTGACCAGAATCGAACCTGAGACCTTTCAGTCCGCAAGCCGAAGCTCTATCCACTGAGCCAAACCAGTCTCAGCCGATTGGTTGCCTCTTGCAGGGCCACGGAGGAACCTGCCTCCAAGATACCTGCCCTTGACTGGAATCGAACCCGAGACCCTTTGTTCCATAGCCTGACATTCTATCCTTGTGCCAAACCAGCAAGGGCCGTAACTCATTATTTTTTAATCCAACCTTTACTTAACTGAAATTTTCTTCAGGGAGGTTTTTTGTTTCATCGGTTCTGTTTTTAGTTTACTGAGAAGAGATAAAATTCACCAAAAATTATGAAGCAAGATAAGAGTGAAAGTCTAGCAATGAAGGATTTGAGGCCAGGAGGGGTTGAATTAACTATGAGTTTTTTCTTACTGTATAATGAGTAAAGGTTGACCTGATAATTGAGATAATAAAAAAAATCACCTTGCAAGGCATAGAGTTGGTATCCCTTCAATTATAATTATCTTCTTTCATGTTCTTTGAATGGCAATATAGGTATCTCTTGTTATCTGTCTATTATAAAAGACCATGGCCATAACACCTTAATGACTAAATGAGCAGCTGCGGTCAGGGTGGGGTGCAAGCTACTAGTAGGGGAAAGTTATGAATGGCAGAGAGCATGGCACAAGCTACCTGGGTAATGGGCAGGGCAGTCAGCTGAGGCAAGCAGAAGCGACCAAACGACTGGTCACAAGGAGGTGCATGGAGCACCTCTCGGTCCCTCCCCCGGCCCATGAGCCGCTCATGGCAGCCAAGTGGGGCTTGTGACACGACAGGACTTATGCAGCGAGGCAGGGCTCACAGCTTGTGCGGCGTGGTGGGGCCCATGGCTCGTGTGACGAGCAGGGCCCACGTCTTGCATGGCATGGCGGTGAGCTACTTCCACACGATTTCATGCATGATGGACCTCTAGTTTGTCCTTTATAATAAACATGTAATATGCAAATGGTTGTTATGCCGTGAAGCATAGTGACTGAAGGTGTAACAACTGGATCACACATCAGTAGGAAGGTGGGGCAGCAAGCTATAAGCAGGTGTGAAGAACTACAGGAAGGGGCAGGGCAGCAAGCTATGAGGGTGATGGCAGGGGGCAGAAGGAGCTACAGGAGGGCAGGCAGCAGGCAGAGAGCTACTGGAGGATGGCAGCAAGCTACTGGGACATAGATTTGTACACAGGACTAGTATATATATATATAAAAAACCAGCAACCAGAACACCATAACAACTGGAACAACCGTTTGCTCTGATGCTTACTGCAGCCAGCGAACCAGCGATCTGGGGATGGAGCCAGCCAGCTAACCTCCTGAAGTTCCTCCCCCCGTCGGCCCCACCTGCAATTGTCTCCCACCACCCTGATTGGTCCCTCCCCCCAGCCAGACCCTTTCCTAATATCCCTCCATACACTGATCAAGGTCAGATCTGGCTGGCCAATCATCCATGGTCCCTCTCCAGGGCCCCTGGCCCCTGATTGGTCCCCACCATTTGGGGGCGGGACCTATTGGCCCACAGACCCCACAGACCCTCCCCAAGGCCTATCCCAACCCCTATCAGCCCCCACCATCCTGATTGGCTTAAAGTTCCTCCCCCCATCCAGCTCCGCCCCTGATCACCTTCCACACCAATCTGGAGTGGGGCTGGCTGGCCAACCTTTCACCAACCCTCCCCCAGTTGCTGACCCCCCCCCATCAGCTTCCCCCACCCCATTCAGGAGCAGGGCCAGCCAGCCCACAGCCCTTCCCCATAGTTAGCCCCACCCCCAATCATTCCCCCCACCCACCCAATCAGGGGTGTGGCCCATTGGTCAATCACCCTCAGCTCCTCCTCCCAGCTGGCCCAGTCCTGATCAGGCCACATCGGGATGGGCCAGCTAGCCAACCTCTTGCTATCTTCTTCCAATAGGCCCAGCCCCAATCCTCCCCAATTAAGACCAGGCCGGCTGGACTGCCCCCCCACACACACACACACAAATTTGTCCTATATAATAAAACCTTAATATGCAAATCAACCAAATGGCAGAATGACTGGTCACTATGATGCACACTGACCACCAGGGGTTGAACACTCAACACAGGAGCTGCCCGCTAGTAGTCAGTGAGTGCACTGCTCAGCCAGAAGCCAGGCTCACAGCTGGCGAGCGCAGTGGCAATGGCAGGAGCCTCTCCTGCCTCCACAGCAGCGCAAAGGATGTCAAACTGATGGCAGTTGGATATCCCCCAAGGGCTCCCGGGCTGCGAGAGGGCATAGATCAGGCTGAGGGCCGTCCCTCCCCAAAGTGCACGAATCAAATCTCGTGCGGCAGGCCTCTAGTATATACATAAAAGCCTAATGTGCAAAGTGTCCCCTAGGGAGTTCCAACTGACCAGGAGTTCGATTGCTAGCTATGATGTGTGCTGACCACCAGGGTCAGCACGAAATGACGGAAGGCCCCAGCTGACAGCTAGCAGTTGCCAGAGACCCTGCCCGTGGATGAATTTTGTGCACTGGGCCTCTAGTTTGAATATAGTTGGACATTGGAGTATAAGATTTTGTCTGCATAGTAGAGAGGGGTTCTAAGCAATTAAAACTTCCTGGTTAGGTGCAAGAAGATATGAAGCCAGTGAAACTTCCTGGATGGGAATGAGAAAAGTATCTATTAGCAAGATAATTGATGAGATGTTTGCCTAATAATTTCAGTAAGTCCTCACTTATCTGTTGACCATGTGATTTCTTGTATACATATGGGCTATCAGTACTAATACTGTAGGAGCTTGAGTTTTGTAGCCTCAGATTCTCAGGAACCAAGTGACCAACATTTTTGCCTGAGATGGCCACTGACTCTGAAGAAGTTAATAAGAAGAAAGCTGTTAAAAAAAAAAAAAGCTGAAACCGGTTTGGCTCAGTGGATAGAGCGTCGGCTTGCAGACTGAAAGGTCCCAGGTTCGATTCCAGTCTGGGGGCATGTACCTTGCTTGCGGGCACATCTCCACTGTGGGGTGTGCAGGAGGCGGCTGATCGATGTCTCTCATCGATGTTTCTGACTTTCTTTCTCTCTCCCTTCCTCTCTGTAAAAAATCAATAAAATATATTTTTTAAAAAAGAAGAAGAAAGCACATGTGGAAGCACACATTGAATCTAACATGCTAAGTTAGGGACCTCCAAGTATTGGTACAGTTTAAGCACATGGTCAGCAGAGCACTGAGCTATTTGCTTGAAAAGGTAAGTAATGTATATGGTCAGATCATAGTTTTAGAAATCTCAGTCTGAGTAGAGTGGATGGCTATAAAAGGTGAGAAGCTTTAAAAAAAAAAAAGTGAGAAGCTGCCACCAGGAATGTCAGTGATTCGGTCGTTCTGGGGAAAGATGACTAGACTTGTCACAGAGAGGCCTCCATAAAGTAGAGAGGATAATGATTACTAGATAGACACTAAGTAGATAGACAAGGTAGAATATGCTCAATAATAGGTTGAAGGAAGGAGGGACTTTAAAAAATTTAGAGAACTCCAGGCAAAACAAAACTCTGCTGGGTGGTGACAGAAATGGAGAAAAAGGGTAAATCAGAAGTGAGTTTTTCTTTAAAGAATTGACAGCCTGGGGAAAGCCACAGAGAGGAAAGAGGGAAGAATTGAAATTCTTTTTAGAATTTTTAACTTGTGTAATTAATCATGAATTAAATTTTATTTTTTAACTTTTATTTTTTTAAATGTTTTTTAAAAATATATTTCCACTGATTTCAGAAATGAAGGGAGAGGGAGAGAGAGATAGAAACATGAATGATTAGAAAGAATCATTGATTGATTGGCTGCCTCCTGCATGTCCCCTCACTGGGTGATAGAGCCCATATGCCCTGACCAGGAATTGAACCGGTGACCTCTTAGTTCCTGGGTTGATACTCAACTGCTGAGCTACACCTGGCTGGGCATGAATTAAAATTTTTATTTAAGTAGAGAAGAATGAGAATCCTAAGATTTTGTTGAACTTTTCAGATTTTACAAATCTTTCAAGCATACGAAAGTACAAGCTTTGAATACAAATAGCTATGAAGGGCTGTCTTTGTATCATTAAACTAATAATTGATATTTACAGAATGAATGTTAGGATAGGACAGGTGCTCTAGAGCAGTGGTTCTCAACCTTTCTAATGCCGTGACCCTTTAATACACAGTTCCTCATGTTGTGGTGACCCCCAACCATAAAATTATTTTCGTTACTACTTCATAACTAATTTTGCTACTGTTATGAATCATAATGTAAATATCTTTGTTTTCCAATGGTCTTAGGTGACCCTGCAAGCGGTTCTCAACCTGTAGGTTGCAACCCACAGGTTGAGAACCACTGCTCTAGAGAATAGGCAAGGAAGAAAAGAGAACTTCAACTTTGGATTTTTTTCTACAGGAACACAGCATGTTACCTAGGACATCTATGAAGCAGGATGTTTCTGGAATAGGAGATTCAGTACTGAGGAAAGAATTAGGCCTACAAACTGTGACTGTGCTAAGCAGATGCGACTATAGATGATATCATGGCCTTTTTCAAATCATTTAACTGTTGTGTTCTGTTGTTGTGGTGGTTGTTTTAAATTTTTCTCTGAAGCTGGTAGTCTGTATGGTATCATTTAGTGATGGATTATGTTTTGTTTTAATGCTGTATCTGAATACTCTAGGATTATAACTTACTGAGAGAAAAAGTCCTATATATTTTAGTTTTACTTATAGCGTTGGTCATTTTTGTCTAAAATATGAATTTTTCTTCTACTTAAAAGTGAAAAAAAAAGGTAAAATAACTCGATTCACAGGCTAAGTGACTTATACTGTTATGTTTGCTTAGCCCTTCAGGAAGCTGCAGCAAGGTTTGAGGAGTTAAAGGCCCAAAAAGAACTAAGACAGCTACAGGAAGACCGAAAGAATGATAAGAAACCACCGCCTTATAAACATATAAAGGTGAGAAAATACTTCAGAAGACTCCATCTCATGAAGAGAGACCCTTAGAGATTGCTTTCTTCCTACTCTATTCATGACAAGAATTGGAAGCTTTTAGGTACAGATAAGAGTTTGAAAGAAGATAATGGAAAAAGTGCCAAATCACATTCCTAACAATTGGGTGAACTTGATAAAACCAGCTGTGTACACACTCTTGTTGCCTTGGAAAGTCTTCTCATATAAGTAGATTGGATTAGATCCTGTTCATAGTCAACATCTTGCAGTTTGAAAGGGACCAAATAGCTGTGATAAAAAATCTTAAATGGCCCTGAGATAGTGTGGATAATACACACATGGATAAGTCTTCTTGGTAATATTAAAGATTTAGGTGACCGGTATGACTAGGATTCCCAAGGTCAGGAGAACTTGTAAATCCTACTCATACTACGAATATCTACCCCTCAATGTACCTGGCAAAAGTATCATCACCATTTATTATCTGGGTCCAATGAACCCTTTGTATTTTTTTATAATTTAAAGTCATTTTCATGAGTAATTTACAGAAGTAAAGATAAAGGGATAGTGAATAATAAATTTATTAGACATTTTAGTACATACATTAAAACCTTTTGAAAAACCTTTTAATCAAGTTAGTTTTAGTGCTCAAATATCAGAAAATATGAGAGAAATACTATTAACAAAACAAGATTGCCCAGGTTCTTGCAAAATATTTACGATGATTACATTTCTGGACACCTTATTTTATTTATTTATTTTTTTTTGTTATTAAATGCATAGTTTTTATACTCATTGGTTTTGAGTATCTAAAGTCTTATAGTCTGAGATTTAACTTAAAAATCAATTCACCACCATCTTTAGAGTCTAGTGTGTTAATTAGGGCCCAAATATTCTTTGGAAACTACTTAAACTAAATAACTATTTGTTGTTTATCTGAAATTCAAATATAATTGGGTGATCTGGATTTTTATTTGCTAAATCTAGCAACTATAAGCAGACTAGAAAGATGTTATCTTTAGTCTTTTATGCTCTCTGGAAATATGATAGTAGTTGCAAGATAGAATGAGTTTTATTGTTATTTTAATTTTTTTTTTTTTAGAGAGAGAAACATTGAATAGAGAGAACATCAATTGGCTGCCTGCCTCCTGCACACCCCTCAACAGGGATTGGACATTGAGCCTGCAACCCGGGCATATGCCTTTACTGGGAATTGAACTGGTGACCTCTTGGTACATGGGTTGATGCCCAAGCACTGAGTCACACAAGCTAATAACTAAATTTTCTAATAACTAAATTTTCTTTTCAATATTTGGTAAACTTCTAAGAAAGAATAAAAGTCATAAAATACCAGTCTTTACAAATAGATATGCTGGGGAAAACAAACCTCAAAACCTATGATTCTATTAAAATGACAGCCCAGCCAATGTAGCTCAGCGGTTGAGCATCGATCCACCCAGAAATCAAGAGGCCACCAGTTAGATTACTGATCAGGGCATGTGTCTGGGTTGTAAATTCCATCATCTATTGGGGGTGTGCAGGAGGCAGCCAGTCAATGATGTTTCTCTCTCATCAATGTTTCTATCTCTCTATCCCTCTCCCTTCCTCTCTAAAAAATCAATAAAAATATTTCTTAAACTTTTTTATTTAAAATTTTTTTTAATATATTTTATTGATTTTTTTACAGAGAGGAAGAAAGAGAGAGATAGTTAGAAACATCGATGAGAGAGAAACATTGATCAGCTGCCTCCTGCACACTCACCACTGGAGATGTGCCCATAACCAAGGTACATGCCCTTGACCGGATTTGAACCTGAGACCCTTCAGTCCACAGGCTAATGCTCTATCTACTGAGCCAAATCGGTCAGGGCTAAATTTTTTCATTATATATATATTTTTTTTATCTCAGAGAGGAAGGGAGAGGGAGAATTGAAACATCAATGATGAATCATCGATTGGCTGTCTCCTGCACGCCCCCAATGGGGACTGAGCCCACAATCTGGGTATGTGCCCTCGACCCTTCAGTCAATGGGTGGATGCTCTGTCCACTGAGCCAAACCAGTTAGAGCTAAAAACATTTTTCTTAATGACTTAAAAATTTTGTAGAGTTCATATTTTGTCAAACCACCTAAATCTTTATTTCCTCCAAGATTTTTTATTGTGGTATACTACAGGTAACAGAATTTACTATCCTAACCGTATTTAAGAGTTCAACAAATGCATTCATATATTTATACTTATTGCCAGCATTCATCTCCAAAACATTTTTTATCTTGTAAAACTGATACTGTATACCCATTAAACGATAACTTTCATTTTCTCCTCTTGGCCCTTGGTAACTACTTCTTTTTATCTCTAATTTTGATTCTCAGAGTACATTATTTAAGTGGAATCATACAGTATTTGTCTTTTTGTGACTGGCTTGCTTTATGTAACATAATATCTTCCAGGTTCATCCATGTTGTAGCATGTTTCAGAACTTTCTTTTTAGTCTGACTAATATTCCATTATTTGTACCACAGTTTGCTTAACCATTCATTTGTAAATGGACACTTGGTTTGCTTCCACATTTTAGCTGTTATGAATAATGCGGCTAAATCTTGATGCTTCAAAATCATATAAAATGTGACATGCAACTTTAAGGAAAAGAAATCTCCCTTTTATAGGTCCCAAATTGTCTTGTGTTGACTTGTCTGATGTACTATGTATAGTATGTGTTTCTTTTCCAGGTGAACCGTCCTATTGGCCGGGTACAGATCTTCACTGCAGACTTGTCTGAAATTCCCCGTTGCAACTGTAAAGCTACTGATGATAACCCCTGTGGGATAGACTCTGAGTGCATCAACCGCATGCTGCTCTATGAGTGCCACCCCACAGTATGTCCTGCCGGAGGACGCTGCCAAAACCAGTGCTTTACTAAGCGCCAGTACCCAGAGGTGGAGATTTTTCGCACATTACAGAGGGGCTGGGGTCTTCGAACAAAAACAGATATTAAAAAGGTGAAGAAAACTTCTTAATTTCCAATTTTTTCTCATTAATTGTTTAATATGATTAATTCTTCTTGATGACTATGAGAAAATTGATCATAGAGAAAAATAACAGTGTAGGGATAAACCTTGTTATTCTTGCAAAACGTATTCTAGAGTTTAGAGGCTTAAGAATAGATGCCCTCCTTATCTGTAACATCCTCAGTATTGATCATGTTCATTGTATTTGAGGATGAAAAAACAAGGGAAATTCAGAGATATTATGGCCTTATTTGCTTTTTTTCTTTCTGAAAATCTTACCACCTATAAGTTAAGAGAGGATAGTAAGCACATCATTTAGATGTGTAGATCACTTACTAATAAAGTTAAGTGTATTTTTACTGAGGGAAAATAGGTTTGGATTCATAAAACACAAAGGAAAAGATGATTGCACCTTTTCTAATGAAATTAAGTAATATCTTCAAATTTGGAAGGACCAGCAAGTTTCTAATAAATAGACAATATTGTGTAGTTTTTGTGTAGAAAAAATCTTATTTGACATTTTAATAAAATAAACCTTATTTTGATTATACTTTATAAAGAATTTCACTGAACTTGTCTCTTAAGAAAGGAAATAAATCCAAGTTGACCTGTTTAGTCATGTGCTAAGACATGTGCTGCGGATGCAGTGATCAACAAAGGAGACATGTTCAAGACTTTCATAAAGTTTACATTCCAGAGGGGGAGAGACATTGCAGAAATCGTCACCCAGGCTAGAAGCAGAAAGGTTTCTGGAGGCATGTGGCAAATGTCCTGAAACTTGTTTGTCTTTGAAAATATTTTAAGTTGAGACTTAGAAAATAGGTACTTATTGGCTTAGTCAGCTGAGTGGTAAAACATTGCATATAGAGGAGACAGCATGCGTGAGAGCCAGTATGACTAGTGATTAAGTCAGTGAAACAGTGGTGTGAAATGGGGAAGGGCAGCAGGGCATGTTCCAAGAAAAAAGAACCTGCCTATATTAGGGAAACTGACTTAACTAAAGTATTTGGGTAGGTTAAAGGGGGATCAATTGTCTATTTCACTGTTATAATGGAGCTTTATTAGTTTACTTTCATTTTGGTTGAACTGGCAGAGGTAGGAGTGGGGAGGTGGTTTTTAATATCAGATATTTGAAGCATCGTATTTATTAGTTTCTTAAACCTTTGTTAAGTGACTAGTTACGTACACATGAATTGCTTTGGAGAATTTGTGGAGAATAATGAATATATTATTTTCATTGTTATTTTTTTTTAAAGTAAGGTGTACTTGACCCTGGCCCATGCGTTCAGTTGTTAGAACTTTGGCCCATACACTAAAGGTCTCTCTCTCCCTGTCACTTCCACTCTCTCAAAAACAAAACACACACACACAAATAAAACCACAATGGAAAATATCCTCAGGTGCGGATCAGTAAAAAATAAAATAAAAGTAAAAAGTACTTGTAAATTTGTTTTACAAGTTGTGTTTTTTGCCATCAAGTCAAGAGCTCTTTCTTGTTCTAGGGTGAATTTGTGAATGAGTATGTGGGTGAGCTAATAGATGAAGAAGAATGCAGAGCTCGAATCCGTTACGCCCAAGAACATGATATCACTAATTTCTATATGCTCACCCTAGACAAAGTAAGTAATAGATTGTGAAATTAATGTTGTCTCAGCCATAGTGTTTGTAGCATGTCATACACTACCTAAAATAATGTCTTTTCCCCATGTTCAGGGTTAATCAGGATTCTAAAGTAGGTAAGCTTGCTCATTTCTGGCTATACATCCCATGGCCAAAGGCAATAAAGCTTTTTCCTATTTTTTTAGCTATGCAGTGTAAGTTGGGGACTATATCTGTTAGTATTTTTCCTGTAGAATTAAAACGTGAAGCCAGAAAGATTAAATAATTATTTTATTTTACAGATTGAGAAACTAATTTGTTGCTATTTAATTAGTGCATTGAGGCCATATAAATTGACAATACAATTCAGCTTATGAGCCCAAGTCAGCTTTTCAATTATAGGAATTTTCTGATGAGTTTCATTTTATTGGTACCTAGAATTATGTTTAGAACTATTCCGAATGCTAGCATTATAATGCATTTATTTTATGTGATTCTGAGTTTCCTCTTTGTACTTGAATGTTAGGTTCTACTAGCCGCTCTCCCCTGCAACCCCTTTCTTCCACATAGGATTCTTTCCTGGTGTGAAACTTCGTCAACATTTCATTTATATCAAGTTGTATCCTTATGGTCTGTGAGATCCTCACCTCCAGGTGTTTCATCTTTGTTTGAAATGGATCTCAGTATAGGTATTAAAGTCTCCTTAAGTGATTTCTAGTGGACTACCTAATTTAGTGGATGAGGCAAGCTTTTTCTTTTAGGTTCTCAAACTTAAATGATCATAATCACCTAACAGGCTTATTATAGCACAGATGGCTCGGCCCCCACCTCATAGCTTCTGCAAATTCCCAGATGGTTATGCTAGTGCTGATCCAACAAGTATACTTTACAAGAATCACCCTTCTGACAACCAGCATGGCTCAGTGAGTAAGCATCAACCTGTGAACCAGGAGGTCGGGGTTTGATTACCAGTCAGAGCACATGCCTGGGTTGCAGGTTCCATCCCCAGTAGGAGGCATGCAGGAGGCAGTCAATCAATGATTCACTCTCATCATTGAGGTTTTTATCTCTGCCTCTTCCTTCCTCTCTAAAGTCAATAAAAATATATTTTTAAAAAATGAAGAATCGATGGGAAAATACCCTCTGGTGAGAATTAACAACAAAAAAAGAATCTGAATTGACATTTGTCCAAAGATTTATAAATGACCAATAAACAAGAAAAGGTGCTCAGTATCATTATTCATTAGAGAAATACAAATTAAAACCACATTGAGATACCATTTTAAACCCACTGGAATAACCATATAAAAAAGGCAACCCGGCTAGTGTTGCTCAGTGGTTGAGTGTTTTGTTTTTAAATTTTTCTTCCTCGTGACAGCAGTAATGGTGACCACGGTGGGAAGAGCAGGGACCTGAACAGACATTAGAAGGATGCCCTGCTGGTGGGAGCTCTGAGCTTTTCCCCACAGGCTCCTGGCTGACTTGCTGGACTAAAGCAGCAAGTTACCCCCCTCTCACCTCCACACCGCCCTGACCAGAGAGGACAGGGTGTACCTGGCAGCTCTCCATTCCATCTGACCTCAGTGGTTGAGTGTTAACCCATGAACCAAGAGGTCATTGGTTCAAGTCCCAGTCAGGGGTCATGCACGAGTTTTTGGCTCCATCCCCAGTAGGGGTCACGCAGGAGGCAGCTGTTGGATGATGCTTCTCTCTCATCTATGTTTCTATCTCTCTATCCCTCTTCCTTTTTCTCTCCCTAAAAATTAATAAAAACATATAAATAAATGAACGAATAAAGGCAAATAATATATTGGTGGATATGTAGAAGAATTGAAATTCTCAGACATTGCCGGTGGAAATATAAAATGCTGCAGTCACTTTGGTAACATTCCTCAAAAAGTTTATCAGAAAGTTCACATATAACCCAGCAGTTCCACTCCTACATATAGAGTCAAGAGAAATGAAACATATGTCTTCACAAAAATTTGTACATGAATGTTCATTCATAGCAACATTGTTCATGATAATCCCAAAATGGAAGCAATCCAAATATCCATGAACTGATGGGCATCAACTGGTACAGTGTGCTCTAAAGACTAAAAATGAAAAAGAAGATCAAAGAGTGTGTTCTATCCATACAATGTTATATTATTTAGCCATAAAAAGGAATATAGTGCTGCCCTAGCCATTTTGCTTAGTGGATAGAGCATCAGCCTGCTAACTGAAGGATGCCAGGTTGGATTCCAGTCAAGGGCACATGCCTAGGTTGTGGGCTCAATCCCCAGTAGGGGGTGTGCAGGAAGCAGCTAATCATTGATGTTTCTATTTCCCTCTCCTTTCCTGTCTGAAATCAATAAAAATAGATGTATTAAAAAGAAAAAAAGAATCACTCTTCTGGGAGACTTAAACTATGCATAGGAACCTCTAGTGTTAAAATTCTCAGAAAGTAATGAGCAATATCTGTTGGAATTCTAGGATCGGATCATTGATGCTGGTCCTAAAGGAAACTATGCTCGGTTCATGAATCACTGCTGCCAGCCCAACTGTGAAACACAGAAGTGGTCTGTGAATGGAGATACCCGTGTTGGCCTTTTTGCCCTGAGTGACATTAAAGCAGGTAAGAATCACCTAAGAATTATAGAGCTAAGAACGGAATTTCAGATTTTATCATCTTAAAATTCCATATGTCCTATGATCTAAAATGAGGTTTGCAAGTGCCTGGGGATATACCTGAAAGACTTGCCAGGTGAAACTTGGCATGGGTTTTTTTGTTGTTGTGATAAAATATACATAACATAAAATTTATCATTTTTAAGTGGCATTAAATCCATTGACATGTACAACCATCACCACCATCCATCTTTATAACTTGTCATTTTTCCAAGTGAAACTCTGTACCCATTAAACACTAACTCCCCATTATCCCCTCCCCTAACCCCTGGCAACCACCAATTCCTTTCTCTCTCTGGATTTGACTGCTCTAAGAACCTCATATAAGGGGAATTATATAGGATTTGTTCTTTTTTTGTGACTGACTCATTTCATTTTACATAGTGTCTTCAAGCTTTGTGTGTGGATGATTTTAAAGGAATAAATTTCCAGACTTTTTATATGAAAACCTAGATTCCCTCTGGCTATTGGCAGGCACCCAGCACCTGGGCTTCTCTCACAGCCCCAGCTTCATCCAGGTCATCTGGTCTAATTATAATTTTAAGCTTTTATCTACATTAATAAAAGAGAAAGATGCTAATTGACCATACCTTCACGACCCCTGCCAGCCAATCAGGAGTTGGTATGCAAATTAACCCAACAAATATGCTGGGTTAATTTGCATACACAGGCCTCTGAGCAGTATGGAAAGGCAGAAAGGCACTCCAGTCTAGAGCGAAGGCAATACCGGCAGCTGGGGGAAGGAAGGCCCATTCTTGCATGAATCTTTGTGCATTGGGTCTTTAGTTATTATAAATTGGTCTGCCTTAGAAAAGCATCAGCAATCCATGGCTCCTTTCTTACCACCCCTTTCACAAACCCTCACCTCCCTTCCCCCTCTTCCCCCCAAAAGAAAATTTCTTTTCTCTATAATTTAAATATACTGCCTAGGAGTGTTTTGACTTTTTGAAATTTTAAATGTTCTGACAATTTTCATATTTCAAAAATTCAGCCACTAGTTCTTTTCTCCTGTGTTGTACCACTTAAAGTATTAACTAAGGAAAGTAACAAAGCTTGATTGTCACTGCACTGTGCTCTACTCTGTGATGCTGCTTTAAAAATGATGACTTGTATCAAGTTTTTTGAATAGATGGTGTCAGAATAAATTGGATAAATTGCTACTTTGTAACAGGAATTATAAAGTGAATACAATAACAGCTACCATTTATCAAATGCCAGACACTGTTCCAAACATGTTACCTAGTATAATCTTTGCAAAAGTGCTATAAAGTATGTGGTATCATACCTGTTACTTGGATTCTTGGGTTTCACTCTTCTCTTATTCTTCTCTTCATTTTTCTCTCATCCACCCCAGGATGGGGGAGGATGGGTATGGTTCCTCTGTATTAATTACTCAGATGTTACTGCATTATATGATTTAGTTTTATATCTCTCCTGACTGCTTTCTCTAGTACATTTGTATTCAGAACTTTAGTCTCCATGGGGATGGTTTCCTCTGCCATATCTAGCTACAAATTTTCTCTTCTGTCTTCTGCTGTATCAGCTCAGGTAGCATGTGTGGCAATTCATAGACCTTCTTGTTCTCACTTGACTTCCATTCTATATGGATGTGATGGGCAAATGAGACAGAATGTGCTGAGTGCCATGCAGAATGCCTATAGGAATGGCAGCCTTGATAAATGGAATCAGAACTTTTCAGCCTTCTCTTTGCCTTACTCATCCAACTTCCTGAGCTCTTCACATACCCATTATTTTCTGCTTCCCACATGTGTCATATATACTCCCTTCGCCATCCCCAATGAGTTCAGACCTCTCAAGGATTATTGTATGTTGGACTCTTCTAGAATGTTATAAAGTCTTTCCTTTATGTGCACTGATACTTTCTGATTTATCCCCTTATGTACTTATGTTTACATAATGGATGCTGAATGAGCAGCAGATTATTTTTGGTATTCTGCTATCTTATATATAGCATTGAATTGCATTATAAACACATAAAATTTACAAAAGTAGAGTCATATACTTTTAAATTGTTGCATAAGAATAGTGTGATAGAATTATTCGTTATTTAGTCCAGTAAATTCACAGGGATTGTGAAAGGGGAAACATGACTCTGCTATTACCTTGGTCAGTCTCAGTTCCTGCATGTTCCTTTCACCAGGTCATGAGTGGGTTTAGTATTCAGACCATTTTGTACCCCTAAATATAAGATTGCTGCTTAAAAATGTGCTTGACCAAATAAATAATCTATTTCTAATATTAGATGGCAAACTATATTGATTAGTCTCGTTGGTAGATGAATCAGTCTGTAATGTGAAATTTAAGATTTGACTATTTTGACTGAGAATGACTGTCATCTAAGCCATTACCCCTGCCTAGAGACAACATCTTGGTATATATTTATAAAATTCTTATATTTACTTGTTAGGCCTTTACTAATGTGTTTTGACTTTGAGTGTGTTTTATTTGTTTTCTTGGTTTTGATGACATGTACAACAGAAAGGAGACTTTTTCTATCTTAAAATCTATTTGTACATCTCTTTTTAAAAGTTTACAAATTATTGCTATGGTATTAGGTCATATTCTCTCAACAACCCTGTGTGAGGTTGCTATTTCTCCATTTATATACTCAGGGCTCAAATCACTCAGATCATAATGTAAGTGGGATATAAAGACAGGATTGTAGATCTGTGGTCTAGAGTTCTCTCATATTATTCTATACTGAGATGTCTCTCCCTTGAGTGCTGCAGGTGCTCACCTTGGCACAAACAGATTTTCTTCATACCTGCATTCCCAATGCCTGGCACATCACTATAAGTTGTTGTCTGTTTTTTGTTTTTGTTTTTGTTTTTGTTTTTGTAATGAATTAATATACCAGTATTTTGGATCTGAATGGTTAGAAAACAAATTTAAAAAATCAACTTGGGATATTAACACTTCTGTAGTAAACATTAGTTTAAATATTACTTGTTAAGCCATTTAAGTTTTTCTCTTATTAAGTTGTATTAGGTGATTAATAATATTACAGGATTAGAATTTAATATTTTATTAATATAGTGAGATTTGTAGTTAATTTTTAATGTATTTTTATTGATTTCAGAGAGGAAAGGAGAGGGAGAGAGAGATAGAAATATCAGTAATGAAGAGAGAGTCATTGATCCGCTGCACACACCCCCATTGGGGATTTAGCCCACAACCCGGGCATGTGCCTGACTGGGAATCAAACCATGTCATCTTAGTTCATAGGTCAACATTCAACTATTGAGCCATGGCAACTGGGCTGATTTTCCATTCTTTCAAAAATTAATCATTTCTCTTAGAAGTCAACATACTTTTTGTTATTAATGCAGAAATAATGTAATTAATACCATAGATATTAATCTTTTCATGGTCTCTTATGCAGGCACTGAACTTACCTTCAACTACAACCTAGAATGTCTTGGGAATGGAAAAACTGTTTGCAAATGTGGAGCCCCAAACTGCAGCGGCTTCTTGGGTGTAAGGCCAAAGGTACCTTCTAAACATTTGAATCGGGAATAGTGGTGTAGTTCTCCTGCCCTATCCAGAGCAGAGCTGAGTCTCTATTTTAAGATGTCTCTTTGAAATAATGACAGAGAATAGTTGTCATGGTCACTGGCAATTTGCTAAGTAAGCTTTCTGATGATCAGTTTGGTGACGCAGAGCATCTTTGAGTACTGTTGGAGTGTTTTAAACAATCTGACTTCTAACTGGGGATACCTTTTTAGGTAAGAAGCCTATAAATAGAAATCTTAAAGTGGGTTATTTGCCACATTTTTATTGGTCTCAGCTGATCTTACTCATATTTCCTAATAAGCTATTTATCTATATATATATAAAAGCCAAGTGACCATTACAACTGAATGACCAAAACTAGTGGTCAACTAGTTGCTTTGATGCACACTAACCTCCAAGGGGCAGACACTCAATGCAGGAGCTGCTCCCTGGTGGTCAGTGCTCTCCCACAGCCAACCTGTGGCTCCTCTCCCCAACCGTCACTGATCGGCCCTCATGTGGGGGCCGGCCAGCCAACCTTCCAATAGGCCTCAATCACCAGCCAGGCTGAAGGACCCCACCAGTGCACAAAATCATGCTCCAGGCCTCTAGTATTATATAATACTGTCAATAAACATAAGATCCTTAATCTTATCATTGTAACAAAGTATAAACATTGTTGTGAGTTCCTAGTATTTTATATGTGCTGTCTGATTTATAATTCTATAACTGTTAAGAATTGTCTATAAGTCTGCTCCTTACTTTTCTTAAATATTATAAAAAACTCTCCTTGCTGTTCCATAATCTTTTCAATCATTGTGACTTAAATTTTTTATATAATAGGGGCAACATAATAAATATCTGGATACTTTTAGATATCTCTCTCATAAGTAACAGCACACTGAAAATTTATGTTTAATTTTGATGCATAGTAAATTATACAGTGACTCTAGTTAGGTATTTCCATTATGTTATGGTGTTTTTTTTAAATATTTTATTGATTTTTTTACAGAGGAAGGAAGAGGGATAGAGAGCTAGAAACATCGATGAGAGACAGGCATCGATCAGCCGCCTCCTCATGCCCCCTACTGGGGATGTGCCTACAACCATGTTACATGTCCTTGACCAGAATCGAACCTGGGACCCTTCAGTCCGCAGGTGGATGCTCTATCCAACTGAGCCAAACCAGTTTCGGCTCCATTATGGTTTTTTGATTGTGAAGTCAATATTAAGAACTGAAAATTTCAAATTAGTATAGAAACCCATAACTAAAGAGAATAATCCATTTGAGCAGTTACACATGAAGATGAAGAGTATCCAGTAATTATTTTATTAAGTAAGGAAAATTATTATTATATTATGTTGGATTTTGTTTAGTTGGTTGGGTTAAATGGTCTTACATTCCTTTGGATGCCCATTTAATTTTTTACCTATAAATTAAAATATAACTGAGTTTAACCCAAATTTAATGATGTTACATGCACTGGAAATGTTAGTTTCTGCATCCTTAAGGTCTAGGTAGCATTTCACACATGAATTAGTAATAAGAGAATTTCAAGAGCAGAAGCTTATGAAAACCACCAGGTTTGGTGACCAAGAATGGGGGCACAGAGGAGACCTGCCGTGCTAGGATCTGTCTTAAGTGGCAGACATAATTTGATTTAGATAAAAATGCATATCTTGTTGAGGCCAAGAACCAGGAACTAGGTTTTTTGTGTCTTCTAAGAACGTGGCTCATACTAAGTGCTCAGTGAAGGTTTGTTGAATAAACTATGAAATGTGTATGGGCGCACACACACGCACACAAAGAAGTCTTCCTTAGTTATTTGATTAATGTAAAAATAAAACTTATGAAAGGGGTGACCTTTAACATCAGCCTGTGTGTCAACAAAAAGAACATATTTCTTTAATTTCATTCAGGTAGCAGGGGTAGTTGGTACAAAAGTTAATACAACCACTTTTGGGTACCTTACTATAACACTGTGATGGGTTAGGTGCCTTTTCTGCATTTTCTCTTACCTTTACAACTATCTATAAGGACTGTCTCTTCCCAGAAGAGAGACTGAAACTCAGAGAGAATAGTTAACCTGGTCAAGCTCATACAATTAATGTGTTGACAGAATGCTTACTGCTCAATATCTGACCTCTAGAATCAACCCATTGCCACGGAAGAAAAGTCAAAGAAATTCAAGAAGAAGCAGCAGGGGAAACGCAGGAGCCAGGGTGAAATCACAAAGGAACGAGAGGATGAGTGTTTCAGCTGTGGGGATGCTGGTCAGCTTGTCTCCTGCAAGAAGCCGGGCTGCCCAAAAGTTTACCATGCAGACTGTCTCAATCTAACCAAGCGACCAGCAGGTTGGTGCCAAAATCTGTTAAGAGTGTTCCTTGTTCTCAGCCAGAATTCTCAAAGCTCTCTGGGCTTCCCATGCATCGCATGCATAGTACTGAGGGAATTTGGGTCCATGTTCTTCCTCTTGGAGTAAATAACAAAGGCTTAGAACCCTATATTTTTAGAGAAGGGAACAGAAATTCACTTGCTATATATCAGGTATTGTATGTTTCTGTTATGCTATTTTATTCTCCTAACAACCCATAAAGACAAGACCTTTTCACCTTCCCATGATGTAGCTAAGGAAATTTAGGATCAAGTTTGGGAAGTGGTGAACCAGAGGAGGGGCGGTAAAGATTACCATGTTAAGCACCCAGTTACTGGTGACTGACACTATACTTTACTTTCTGCCTGGAAGACAAAACAGGCTGGGCGCTTAACATGTTAAAAGAAAATAGACAAGAGAATATAGTTTGGGCCAGGTGGATCACTCTGCCTGGATGAGGACACAGTGACACAGCCTATAAGCCAAATCTTTATTTTATAGTCAGATCACACAAAGTAAAACAAGGGAGTGCTCAAGATGTTTACAGTGTTCTTGTGAGTTTCAAATCTATTTCTTTCCTGTTGCTGCAATTCTCTGAACTCTATCAAACTTTATTTTGGCAGCACTTGCTGCACCACCCATAGCCCACATCCCTCAACCACATAGGACCACAGGGTTGGATTATAAGGTTAAAACTACAACCATAGCCTTTAGCTATAATTGTACTTGGGAGGGCTTTGCCCTGCAAGCTGGGACTTATATGTGGCATTGCCATAAGAGGACCGTGCCCTTTTATTATTCTGAGGCTTGAACCTGTCCAATCGCTGCAGCTGCTCTCCATATCTGACCTCAAGTTTACTAAAACACATTCCCTTTCTAAAAGAAGAGCAGTTGAGACAGTGTTGAGCTTTAGGTCATTCTAGTCAGTGAGGTGTGGACTGACACCCTTTTAGACCTCCTTAGCACACGTCCCTATGAAGGAGATGCAGAGGTGTCAGATGAGAAAACAGCTTAGGCATATATATATTTCCAGGTAATTTGTGGTTGGAGAAGTCACTAATCTTTGTGTGGTGATTTGGAATTAGCAGATTTTAGGGGTTTGGACCTGCCATCTATTTTATATTACAAAAATAAGAAACCAGTGGGAAGCCATTCTAGGTGAGGAGATTATATATCACTAGCAGTCTGTTTTCTTGAATTGCAGAAAGAGAACTACTAGGAGAGGGAGTGAGAGTTTTCCTTTCAATATGTGGTTGCTAGGATAATGAAATAATAGAAAAAGAGATAATGTGGGGGCAGGCCGTAACATTGACTTAACACTTCCAGGAAGTGGAAATGGGAAATTGTTTCAGAATCAGTTACTCATGGCCAAGGCAGGCACAGGCTGTGATAGAACTGATCTGGCCTATGAGCCAGGAGCAAAGTCTAGCCAGCAATTTATTAGAAGGATCTGGGGAAGAAACATGACAGAGACTCTTAGCTATCATGAAATGGAGACAAATACACCTAAGGTTAGCTTTGGGTCTTTTCCACTGATTCTGTGTAGACAGCACAGATAAAGTTTGTGTTAATTTCAAGACTTAAAACTGAGCAAAGGTAAATCTGCTTCCTTGGGTTTTTTTCCACATTTGTATATCTGCTCCCACTTCCTACTAATAATCAAATATGCAGGAGTTTAAATAGCTAAAATGTCACCCTTAAAGTGGAATATTTATTTATTTTAAAATATATTTTTATTGACTTCAGGGAGGAAGGGAGAGAGACAGAGAAAAACATCAGTGATGAGAGAAAATCATTGATCTGCTGCCTCCTGCACACCACTCACTGGGAAGTGAGCCATGCTGGTTGTGCTAGAGTTGAATATTTAAAGGACAAAAGGAATTTGCAAAATATGAAAGTAATATCCTCATATTTTATCTAAGAAGCATGTTAAACTCAAAGGCTAACACGGGCCAAATAAACAAGGTTTAAGTTTATGTGGGCCGCAAAACTTAGGTTGATTTCAATAGAAATGCTGAATACAAAGGACTGAAAAAAAATGAGTAATCATTAACATAAAGTACTAGAACGTTTTAATAAAAAATTTTCTTGAACATTAACTTACCAGACAATGAATAACTGCACAAATTAATAAGTGTAACACAAATAAACCTATTTTTCTTGTTCTCTGAAAGCAAAATATATCCAACAAGTCAGTACAAGACTATTGATGTGGCAATCAGCTGCTAAAATACTCGCTGCTAGTATTAGTGGAGAGAAATGGTACGCTTAAGCATAAGGTGCATAAGGGAACACAATTATAGTAATCAGTTGTTAGCAAACGTTGTCGTTCATTATTAGGATTTATGTATAACAGGATATTGTAAAAATTAAGTTATGAAATTTTTATTAAAACATTTCTTTTTTAAAATTTAATAATTCTTTATTGTTCAGTTATTAGTGTAACTCTTTTCCCCCCCCATAGCTCCCTTCCACCAAGTTCCCACCCCACCCTCTGCCCTTACCTCCCCACCACTGTCCTCATCCCTAGGTGTATGATTTTTGTCCAATCTCTTCCTGCACCCCGCACACCACTTTCCCCCTGAGAATTGTCAGTCCACCCCCTTTCTATGCCCCTGATTCTATTATATTCACCAGTTTATTCTGTTCATCAGATTTTTTATTCACTTGATTTTTAAATTCAATTTTTTATTCACTTGATTTATCTTTATCTTTTCTTCTTCCTCTTCTTAAAGAATACCTTTCAGCATTTTATATAATACTGGTTTGGTGTTGATGAACTCCTTTAGCTTTTTCTTACCTGTGAAGCTCTTTATCTGACCTTTAATTCTGAATGATAGCTTTGCTAGGTAGAGTAATCTTGGTTGTAGGTTCTTGCTATTCATCATTTTGAATATTTCTTACCACTCCCGTCTGGCCTGCATAGTTTCTGTTGAGAGATCAGCTGACAATCGTATGGGTGCTCCCTTGTAGATAATTAACTGTTTTTCTCTTGCTGCTTTTAATATTCTCTTTTGCTCTTGGCATTTTCATTATGATGTGTCTTGGTGTGGTCCTCTTTGGATTCCTTTTGTTCGAGGTTCTGTGCATTTCCTGACCTTATAAGTCTATTTCTTTCACCAGGTAAGGGAAGTTTTCGGTCATTATTTCTTGAAATAGGTTTTCAGTATCTTGCTCTCTCTCTTCTTCTGGCACCCCCATAATTCTGATGTTGGTATGTTTGAGGTTGTCCCAGAGGCTCCTTACAGTATCTTCAAATTTTTGGATTCTCTTTGCTTTTCCAGTGGAGTGTTTTCCGCTTCTTTGTATTTCAAATCTTTGATTTGATTCTTTCATTTGTCTGGTCTGCTGTTAGGTCTCTATATAATATTTATTTCAGTCAGTGTATGTTTAATTTTTAGTTAATCCTTTTTCGTATCCTTCAGGGTCTTGCTAAATTTATCGGCCTTTTCTAGAAAATTATTGAAAAACCTTATAACCGTGGTTTTGAACTCTATATCCAGTTGTTTGCTTTTCTCCATTTCTTTCATCTGTGATCTGTTGCTTTGTCTCCGCATTTTTGCTGCTTCACTGAGTTGGTAGAGTAGCTTTGTGTGCTAGGTGTCCTATATGGCCCAGTAGTTCTGCCTCCCCAGTTACCTGAGGTGGACACTCCTGGTGCAACCCTTTGCAGACTGTGTACACAGCCTTGTTGTAGTTAAGTCTTGATTATTGTTGGTATCACTGGGAATTACTGACTCCAGGCCAATTGGCCGTGAGGATCAGCTATGTCTACGCTGGGATAACTTACGAGACAAGACTTGCAAAATTGCAAAAGCATCTGTGCTCAGCTTGGATGGGGCGTAGTCTCAGGGCAGAGCAGACAGCCTTGGCTTCCTATTGGCCCTGCCTTATGAGGCCCCTGGGTCTCAGTGTCCCTCAGTAATCGCTGCAAGCACCTCTGAGAGAAAGCCACCCTTTAGTTTCATCTGCTGCCAGATAATTCAATTTCTCCCCAAATAAGTCTGGGTTTCCAGGGTCTCACCCAGAACTGGAGTTCAGAGCATTCGGGAGCTTATCTCCCTCCCGCTTGAGAAAGCCAACCGCACACTTAGCAGTCAGTCCTCTCCGTGTGTGCACACCTCTGGACCTCTGCCTTCTGCAGCTCCCCTGAGTCTCAGTGTTCTTTTTGCTTTCCTGGCAGTCCAGTTTCACCCTGAATGAGTTTGGGTCCCCAGAGTCTCACCCGGAACTGGAGTTCAGCACAGTTGGGAGCTTCCATCTCCCTCCTGCTTGAGAAAGCCAGCTGTGCACTCAGTTGCCAGTCCTCTATGTGTGTGCATCTCAGTACCTCTGCCTCCTACAGCTCATCTGAGTCTCGGTGTGCTTTTCTCTTTCCTTCTAGTTGTAGAATTTCCACTCAGCCAGCTTTCCTGTGGTTCTGGATAGTGTCCGTTTTGTCTTTTAATTGTAGTTTTGAAATTGTTGTGTGAGGCAGCAGTTTCGGTGTTTACCTATGCCGCTATCTTGGTTTCTCCTATTAAAATGTTTTTTAACATACTGTTATATTGGTTGGGCCACAAAAATATTTGTTGTGGGCTTCATATGGCCCTCAGGCCACAAGTTTGACATGCTTAATGTAAGGGGAGCTTTGAGGTCTTATTCCTTGCTAAGAATAGAAATAATAGAAATAGAAATAAGGGCCGCCAAAAAAGAAAGAAAGAACAGAAATAAGGGCCAAAACCGGTTTGGCTCAGTGGATAGAGCGTCGGCCTGCGGACTGAGAGGTCTCAGGTTTGATTACGGTCAGGGGCATGTACCTTGGTTGCGGGCACATCCCAAGTGGGGGATGTGCAGGAGGCGGCTGATCGATGTCTCTCTCTCATCGATGTTTCTAGCTCTCTATCCCTCTCCCTTCCTCTCTGTAAAAAATCAATAAAATATATATTTTTTAAAAAAGAAATAGAAATAAGGAATAACTCCTGCCTCTATATTTAGTTGATGCTTAGTTGCTACTATTATTGGCAGTCATTATTATTTTTTAATATATTTTACTGATTTTTTTACAGGGAGGAAGGGAGAGGGATAGAGAGTTAGAAACACGGATGAGAGAGAGACATCAATCAGCCAACTCCTGCATGCTCCCCACTGGGGATGTGCCCGCAACCAAGATACATTCCCTTGACTGGAATCGAACCTGGGACTCTTCAGTCCGCAGGCTGACTCTCTATCCACTAAGCCAAACCGGTTTCGGCTGGCAGTTATTTTTATATGCGGTTGGTTGTGCAGAAGAGGAAGCTAAGATCTTGGGGCTGAGGAAGCATGAGCTATCTGCATATCAGGCAGTTTGAAATCACTCCTTTGACCTGGCTCCAGAGGCATAGCCCATCTCTTGTTCTTCTAAGCTCTTGTTTCACATCTGTGTTTCAGGAAAATGGGAGTGTCCTTGGCATCAGTGTGACATCTGTGGGAAGGAAGCAGCCTCCTTCTGTGAGATGTGTCCTAGCTCCTTTTGCAAGCAGCACCGGGAAGGGATGCTCTTTATCTCCAAACTGGATGGACGTCTGTCTTGTACTGAGCATGACCCCTGTGGGCCCAACCCTTTGGAACCTGGGGAGATCCGTGAGTATGTGCCTCCCCCGGTACCACTGACTCCAGGCCCAAGCACTCACCTGGCAGAGCAGCAATCATCCGGAGTAGCTGCTCAGGGGCCCAAGATGTTGGACAAGCCACATTCTGAAGCTAACCAGACGTTGTCACTGTCCAAAAAACCTCTGACAGGGACTTGTCAGAAACCACCGCCACCAGAAAGACCTCCTGACAGAACTGACTCCAGGCCCCCGCCAATAGAAAGGGTCAGGGCCCTTGCTGGATCAGGGACCAAACCCCAGTCCTTGGCATCCAGCCAGAAGTCATTGGACAGGCCATCTATAGTGGGAGGACCAAGAACCCAACTATCTGACAAACCCTCTCCAGTGACCGGCCCAAGCTCTTCACCCTCAATCAGGTCCCAACCACTGGAAAGACCTCTAGGGACAGCTGACCCAAGGCTGGATAAATCCATAGGTGCTGCCAGCCCAAGGCCCCAGTCGCTGGAGAAAATCCCAGTCCCTACTGTCCTGAGACTTCCACCATCAGACAGACTGCTAGTCACCAGCAGCCCCAAACCCCAGACTTCAGACAGGTCTCCAGACAAATCCCACACTTCTTTGACCCCAAGATTCCCACCTCCTGACAAAGTGCTATCAGCTGTCGTCCAGACACTGGTAGCTAAAGAAAAAGCACTGAGGCCCGTGGACCAGAATACTCAGTCAAAAAACAGAGCTGCTTTGGTGATGGATCTCATAGACCTAACTTCTCGCCAGAAAGAACGGGCAGCTTCTCCTCATGAGACCACACCACAAGCTGATGAGAAGATGCCAGTGTTGGAGTCCAGCTCATGGCTTGCCAGCAAAGGTCTGGGGCAGATGTCTCGAGTTGTGGAGAGAGGCAGTGTGTCAGATCCTGTCCTTCAGCCTCCTGGAAAAGCTGTGGCCCCTTTGGAGCACCCCTGGCAAGCCGTTAAATCACTCACCCAAGCCAGACTTCTTTCTCCGTCCCCTGCCAAGGCTTTTTTATATGAGCCAGCAACTCAGGCTGCAGGAAGAGCACCTGCAGGAGCTGAGCAGATCCCAGGGCCTCCCAACCAAGCACTGGGCCTGGTGAAGCAAGTGAAACAGATGGCTGGAGGCCATCAAGTACTTGGACTTGGTGCCAAGAGTGGGCAGTCCTTCAGGCCTCTTGGGAAGGCCCCATCCTCCCTCTCCACTGAAGAGAAGAAGTTGGCAACCACAGAGCAGAGTCCCTGGGCCCTAGGAAAGGCCTCGCCAGGGCTCTGGCCCATGTTGGCTGGACACACACTGGCGCCGTCTTGCTGGTCCTCTGGGAGCACACAAACATTGGCACAGACTTGCTGGTCTCTTGGAAGAGGGCAAGATCCTAAACCAGAGCAAAACACATTTCCAACTCTTAACCAGGCGCCTTCCAGTCACAAGTATGCAGAGTCAGAACAGAAATAATACCAGTAAATGTCAGATGACCAGCCCAGCTACCCACAGGGTTCTTGGGGGAGGGAAATATTATTCTCCTCCCTTATAAAACAGACCCCACTACCTTTTCACTGTTATTCTTTCTTTATATCCCAACACTCAGAACTCTTGTGACATTAGCCAGTGGGGGCTTATGGTTATGTGAAACATGTATGGAAATCCAAGTGGGCCTCAGCCAAGGAGACAGACAGACTTGGGTCTCTTTCCCTCATCCTTTACACATCGTCAACTTGAAATAAAAAGTCCACTCTGGAGTCAAACATGGGATTCAATTCCGCTGGTCAGGTTGGAAGGTAGAGGGGCTTTCAATGCTATTTCTCTATGCCTACAGAGCCCTACTGAGGGCATCTGATGAACCCTTGGGAGGAACTGATACCCATTCAAACCAGTGGCGATTTCTTGAGCATTCATGTGTGCTAGGCCAGGTGCTGGTCACTGATAGGAGATACAGAGATAAGACCGGATTCTTATGAGTCTAACATGCCTGCCTGGGTTTCTAGGCTGTTTTTAAGAACCTTTGGCCAGGAAATAACATGAAGTTCTGAGGGGCCCTGGGGCGTGGTCCCAGAAATGGTTGTATTGAATAAGTTTCTTCGGGCTAGGTGTGCATGTGTGCATGTGCATGCATGTATGCTCATGCAGATGTCTATAGGCAGAGTGGGGCTGCAGAGGCCAACTAGGATTGTTGGCTGGGCAGCCACCACCACTGCTTCTGTCTGGGTTGCGCAGAGTCTGAAGATCTATACTTGGTGGAATAGCTGGTTGTGGGGAGGCTGGGCTCTACAATGACATAGCTTTCCCATAGTGTAAGAAGGCAATTGGCAAGCTTATCTCTCTTTTTTACCTATTTCCTCCTTTTACATCAACCCACCCTATGCCCGTCCCCCACACACTCAGGTGCTTTCAGATTTCAGAGTCTTGGGCAATGGACCTAGGAATCTCTAGCAAGCTCTGAGCTAGATCCACCACCAGCTCAGAGAGGGTGCTAGATCCTGACAGAAAATTACTTCCCTTCTGATCCTTTGCTCTCCTGCCTGAATAGAGGGAGTCCTCTTCTTCACTAGTGGATTTTACCACCCTTCCCTGAGAATTACGCTCTTGTGTTGAGAGGACTTGCCTGCTGACTCAAATTTAAAGGCATCCATAACCCTTCCTTTGTGACTGGCAAGATGTGGCATTTAGAGAAATGTTCAGTCTGAGAGTTGACTCCTCATAACTGCTGATTATCTGTTACTGCTGCCCTGAGCTGGGGCTCAAGGGCTGGGAAATCTGTTGGTGCTACCCTGCCCTACCATTCACCCAGCTCACTGACTGCCAACAGGAAGTACTGTTTGGCCAGTTTCTTCCATTCATCCATGTCTCTTTTGTCCCTAGACCAAATGTGTTTACCTATCTGCTTTGCCAACTTAACCAGCAGCTTTAGCCAACCAGGCCATCTGGCCCAAATGTCTCCTAGCCATTCTGTCTCAGTTATGACTTTTATATCAACAGGAGTCTGTATTTTGTCCCAGTTTCCTCCTGAGTTCCTAGTTAGGCTACTCTAATCACTCTAAAGGAGGAAATAATAGTTACAGAAGCATTTGCGCTTTATATAAAAATTAAAAAGAATTTGCTTTTACTTCCCAAAGTGGGTCTCTGGGATTGAGACACTTGAACTCAGGCAGAGGCACAAGGCTGGGCAGGGCTGCCCCGAGTTTAGGAGCCTATCCTTGCATCTCACTTAGACCTCGGAATCTCCTCTGTAAATTCCACCTGCCTAGTTCTCCATTTTCATCCTCTCTTCCCACATCATCAGAGAAGAAAAGCTTTTGGTTGAAAGGAAGAGAAAACAAAGCATCTTATTTTCTTTTAAAAATTTTTTAAACCATGGAAAAGATATTTTTAAAGAAATCCACCCAGAACATTAAAGTTCATTATATTAAGTATTTATCATGTGTGAGAATAATAAGTATATAACTGCAGCTAGTAGGTCTTTTTCCCTAATCTCTTAGGTTGTACGAGTAGGGTTTGCTTGGTGCCAGTCCTGTGCCCTTTTCTCTCCTGTCATCTGTAGTTGCGATCAGAAAAAGTATCCACACTGCACTGTCAGAATCTCCTTTCACTATGTTGTGTGTTAAATTACCGTAGTTCTTTGTTTAATGGAATAAACTGTGAATTTTTTTTTTTTTTTTTTGTGGTGGGGGGTTGTGCAGGCTTTGTAAAAATTTGTAAGTGGAGAAGTTCAATCCTACAATAGCTTCTGAAGTAGGCTTTGGTAGGTAATTTTCTTGACAGCCACTCTAGACATGTCTCATGGCACAGGAAGGAGTGAGGGGAAGGTGGGCCATGATTGACCACTTTATGGTTTTGTTTTGGTCCTTTTAATTTTCTAACACTCACTGAATACTTCCTTCCAGACCTGCCTGGGAAAACAACGGAGCTATGTTTGGTTTAGGGGATAGGAGGCAGTTCTTTATCTAAATGGATGGAGTACCAGGCTTTCCTGGGGGCCATTTGAAAAGACTCTCATCTTGAATGGGACCTAGAAATTCAACTGTGAGGCCCACTGATCTCAGCATCTCATTCTAGATTATTAACATCTTATCATGAAAGCAGTCACTGTACAATTAGAAGCACAATCAGGACTGTTGGGAATTGAGATTATTGCATGATACTGAGAGGGAGTGACTACCCTTGAGGACACTCTTAGAGCCTATGCTAAGACCTTTTCTCCAAGGATTGCAAGTTGGAAATTAAAAGTAATCTTTTCTCTTAGACATTCCTGATCTTTAGGCAGGATGGTATTTTTGGTATTTGGCCAAGTGCTTGGAAATTGGATCTCAAGAGAATATGCCTCTAAGCCCCTTTCCCAGGAAGCTTTTCCCAGGGGGAAGCCATAGCTTCCATAGGTAGCTAGAGAACAAATACCTCTCCTAGCCCTGTTAAGTCAGGGGAAAAAATTATGGAAACTGTTAAATTCAAAGCCTCTTTGCTTCTCCTACTGAAGCCAACCCATTGTGATAGCAAATAGCTCTCATTGCTACAAAAGCATCCAAGTTTTTAAATGTCTGCGTCTCCCTAAAGTTCCTGAGTTTGAGGTGATTTAAATCACTATGTTGATCCTCTTCTGAACAACTACCAAATCTACATCTTTGGAATTGAAGAAAATAATTGCATTCTTCATATCTTCTACCCCACACCACAGTCAGGGCATGAAGTGCATCAGTGATTCTTCACAGGTTTGGCAGCATCTACTCACTGGAGCTGGACTCCCAGGTCGCCTGTGAGAACACTGGCAGGAAGGAAGTCTGGTCCAGGCAGCTTCCCCTGTGGAGGAGTTAGGAGAGTACTAAACATGGACAGATGCTGGCCTCAGCTCCTACAAAATGGTTTTTCTCCTAACGCTTTTTTGGGGGATATTGTCATCTTGGGGTTTGTCAGAGTGGCCCAATGTAACCTCTCTGAGATCACAGCAGGAAGGGAGCTACCACAAGTCCCTTTCCTACTAAATAATGTTTAGGCTGTTCCATGTGTTGGACATTCCACATCATTTAAACTAGGTAGCCGCATGGCTGTGGCAGTTAGCTCTCAGCTGAACTTCCTAGGGCCAGATTCCTGTAGTATAAATTGAAATAAGTATAGATAATTGCTTTGTACACACACACAAATGTAATGATGGTGCTAATTTCCTGGTATAAATAAGCACTGCCAAGGGTTAAGGAACTGGTGACTTGAGAAACCCAGGTTCCTGTTTGGGAGGAAAAGATTTTATATAGAACAGTTCTTTGAAGCTCTGTTAAGAGGAGAGGGCAGAGCCTCAGTGAAGCCTGTACCCAATCCTGGAGTGGTCCAGCGTAATCCAGAGATGGAAGAGATGCCATGTCCAGGTGAGGGTGGCCATTGAGATTTTCAGGGCTGGTGTCACCTTGTCCATAGCCTCTGTCCACACTGCCTAGAATAGGTTGGTAGAGAGCTCCAGGTATGGGGTCTCCCTCAGTTACCTTCTGCCCCCTCTACCTCTCACTCTCATGGGAACCTCTATTGCTTATGAAGATTAAAAGTATTATTTCTTAAGGAAACGTAAAGTTTTAATTAGAAATCCACAGCCTGAAAAGCAAAGTTTCCTATCAACATAAGCAAAACACAGCACATGTTAAATTCTTACGTGGTTCCTTCTCTAGAGCTGCTTTCCCATGACTTTCCAAACATCAGGCTATTGAGGGGCTTCAGGTGTAACACTCTGGAAGTTGAGCAAAGCTTTATGGACAGGAGGAGAGCCCAGGGAGTAGGAGCAGAAATGAATGGTTGTGGTGCTTTAGACTTCCGGAGGAAGGGCAGAGAGCAGGTGGTCTCCAGGTCTGAAGTGGGTGCTGCCTGTGTGTGCATGTAGGTGAGTGTGTAGATGGGTGAGTGCAGCACACAGCAACTCATGGAAGAGCAGATTTCAAAGTCTTGGCAAAGAAGCTGACAGTAGAGATCTACCTTTATATTTTTAAGAAAAGGGGTGTGTGGGGGGGAACAGCTGAGGTCCATCTTTTTTTTTTTTTTTCTTTGCTCCTCACCCCCATAGATTGTCAGCTGTGAAACTTTTAGTGGAAAAGAGGGGAGCCCTGTGGTAGGAGTCCCCATAAACATGTACTGTAATTCTTTGTATATAGAAAAAAATTACTGTAAAGTAAAGTTTAACTTTACTCTTATGGCCCTTGCCCTGTGTTGTGTTTTGTTGTTGATGGGGAGATGTAGCCCAGGAGGGAGGGTGGGTTTGGGGTGAGAGCAGAAGCCAGCCCCTGCATTAGCGCCCAGGTGGGACACAGTGGAGCTGAGCACTTTTCCAAGCACCTCATGGGAGTGGTGTGGGTTTCCTCTCAGGAGTCATTAGGTGCCAGAATGTCTTTCTTTTGGGAGTGGCTGGTGTTTTCATCTCTATACAGGAAGTCTTCATCACCCATGAAGTAAGGGTATTTTGAGGAATTGGTTTTTAAAAAGGAAGTAGAACCAAATGACTTCCTGAGTGTGAGTCTAACCATCTTGGCTAAGTTTTTAGTTCTTCAGAGGCAGGTGCTAGATACTACAGAGGATCCAGTGTAAGGCAGGAAAGCAGAAACAAAGGGGCCAAGCCTCCATTCAGGAAAGGGCTGTCATATACTTCCTTTTAGTTGAACAAGAAGTGTCAGCTCTGTTTAACACCTGGTTCTCTAAGATCCAAAAATAAAATGTGAGGCAGCTTTGGGAGTCTGCCTCCCCTTCTGACATAGTCTTGAACTTCCTGCCCCTTCAGCAAAAAGCCCTTCAGTGAAGATAAGCATTTAGTCAAAGTTACACTTCCTTTATGATCTTCAGTCCTGAACTGGGCAGTGGTTACCTCATTTTACAGATAAATTCAGGTTGAGTTTAAGTCCTTTTTCTAAGTATCTTAATTAGATACCCACCCAGAATTTTGTGTATTGCAGTAACCTATAATATTTCTACCATTAAACCACATTGCAGGGTGCTGGTGGGAAGCTGAGGATATGAGCCAGAGGTATGATGTGACAGGTGCAGTAGAACCAGTTGATCTGAGGAAGAAGTGCTTGATCCTTTGATCTCTGGACAGCATTTAAGTGCTTGCTTGCTCTTCTCAGCACCAAGAAGGATTGTGAGTTTTGCACTTTCCCAATCCTAGCTTCTCACCATACTAAAGTATAGGGAAAGGCTCTTTTGTTTTTTCTCCATTATCTCAGCTGCAACCCTGGGCTTTAGTTAACTTGGTTTCCAAAGAAAAATTAGGCTGGGAGGAGTCATAATATTAGAAGTGAGGCCTAAGAAAGGGGCTGAGTGTGATTCACAGTGCATTGATTTTATTTACAAATCAGAAGCCACTTAAGTAATCTGCAGACACAGTGCTGTCCAGAGAAGAAGCCTGGAGTCCAAATCAGCTTTTATCCTCCTGATGACCATCAGCCCAATGCTGCACATTCCATGGGCCAGCACAGACAGGTGCCACTTCTGCTGCCATGTTTGATCATCCAAGCCCAGATAAGAACTAGGTCCAGCCCCTTAGGGAATTCCTTTAATTCCCCAGGTCAAATAAGTGGTGATTCAGTGATGACAACAGCTGTAGAAGTAGGGATTTGCCTTCTGGCCCAGGTCCACGCCCTTGTCTTCTGTCAAAAAGAGAGGTGGCAGCTCAGCACCATTCTGTTGGGGGACGCGGTAACAAATGTGAAAAGGGCCTGGAGGAAGTCTCCAGAGAGGCTAGGGAAGTACACACCTGTCATCACCTCGAAGGCGGCCACACTGACGTAATCCTCTGCCACTTTCTGGAAGAGCTCGTCTGGCAGGGAAAAAGCGATCAGTGAAGGCCCAATTCCAGGAGCCCTGGGATCACCCAGTGACACAGCCCTCTAGGCTCTTTGCTTCCTCTGGTGCCCCTGCCTGTTCCTGCTGTGAGGCCCAGGACAGCACTCACCCACACTCTGGCCAGTCTTGCTGGACGTTTCAAAGAGCTGAGCTTTGATATCTGTAAAGAAAAGCGACTAAAGCTTCATATCTGAGCATCAGGTGGACACAGACAAAGGGGAAGTCTTCCGGACCCCACAGGTTCAGGGAAGCCGGAAAGCTTTCCCAGGCGATCTTGCCATGGTAGCCAAACAGTCCCTATTTTCTGTGACCCACCCAAACAGCCACTTCCCTCCCCCATTCCGAACAACTGAGAAGCAACTACTGTCTGCGTAGTCCTGGACATCGTGGAAGTCCACACGTCGACGCCGCCTGTCCTCCTCCAGCAGGTCACTCTTGGTGCCACACAGGTAGATCTGACAGCCCTGAAGCAGAAGACAAGGTCAGGGGAATGCATACAGACCACCAGAGCCCCAGCCTCCGGTTCTCTGGAAGGTCTGGCCACCTACCTCCTCTAGGTTCCGCAGTTCCTTCACCCAGAACTTGGCTCGCTCGAAGCTGCTGCTGTCTGTGAGGTCTTGGCAGGAAACAACCAAAGGTCGGGGCGAGTCGCTAAGGCCAGCCTGGCGCCCACCCCTTCTTGTGTGAGCAGACGAGACCCTCCCTTACCATAGCAGACGATGGCGGCCTTGGCACCTCGGTAGTAGATTCGGCTCATAGCCTCGTAGCGCTCAGAGCCTGCTGTGTCCTGGGGGGCAGGGGGAGCTCATCGTCGGCCCGCGTCACTGAGCTTCTCCCCAAGACTGCAAACTACTAGGTCCTCCAGACCCCCGTTTCTAAACGGGGGTCTCGGGAAGAGAAATTGCCTCTAACAAGGCCACCATCAGACACGGATAGGCAGGATTAAGCCTCAAGAATAGATATTCCCAGGACTCCCCGCCCAAGGGACTCACCCAAATACCCAAAGTCACAGTCCGGTCTCCGACAGACATCACCTTGGCCACGAAGGCGGCTCCGATGGTCTGCAACCGGGGGAAGCGATCAGGACCGCGGCTGCGGGCCGCCCCCCCCCCGTGCGGGGCCCGCGAGGCGCACTCACGTTCTGATAGGGCCCCACCAGGAAGCGGTCGTGCACGTATCGCTCTACCAGGCTCGTCTTACCCACGTACTCCTTGCCCAGCATAACCACCTTGACGTCCACGCGCTGCCCGCTCATGCTCTCGGGGCCGCCTCACCCGCCTCAGGGTTCTGGGCCCCGCGCTAGGCCAACCCGGGTCTCCGCCCGGGCCGGCGGCGCCCGAGCCCGTCCCCACCGCCCGGCACGGCGCCCGCCCCGCTCTCCGGCCTCGGGCGCCGATGCCGCCAGGAGCCCGGGAGCGTGTGGGACAGCGCGCTCGCCGGCGCCGCGCCCCGCCGCGCCCCGCCGCCCTCCGCCGCGCCCCGCCGCCCGGCTCGGACGGACTCCCCACGGAGCTCGCGGGGGCTCCCGCCCAGGTCCGCCCGCACCGACGCGGCTCCCGCCGGGGGAGTGGGCAGGAGGGGCGGGACCTAGGGTCACGTGCTCGGGCGCCGGAAGTGGTGGGTACAGCGAGTCTGCGCCGGAAGTGGCGGGCGGCCCGACAACTCCTCATGGCGGCGGCTGCTGTTGGGGTGCAGTGGGGCGGTGACTGAGCCGGTGCCTGGCGGGCGTGCGCCGAGCCCGGGCCTGGCCTCCGCGTGCCCCCGGGCCCCGCACCCCTGATGCTGCTCGGGTGCTGACCCCGCCCGGCCGGGACAATGGTGAAGTATTTCCTGGGCCACAGCGTGCTCCGGAGTTCCTGGGACCAAGTGTTCGCTGCCTTCTGGCAGCGGTACCCGAATCCCTACAGGTACGTGGCCGAGGAGCGGGCCGCCCGCCCCCCGCTGTTCGGTGACGGAAGCGTGGGGCCGGGGAGCACTCAGTGTCGAGTCCGAGGTGGGGGGTGGCGACCGGAGGGCCAGAGGACGCTGCGGGGGCGGGGGCCGGGCCTGGAAGGCGGGGGCGGGCGGGGGTTTTCCTGAGGCCCGCGTCCAAGGTTCTCCGGGGCGGCGGCGAGGCAGGAAGAGGCGGTACCCGGGGTTGAAGGTCCAGGCGCGCCCTCCTCTGCCGGTGGCCCTCTCGGGCGGTGCAGTAAGTCAGGAAGGCCCGCCGCGCAGGGACGCCCAGGAATGCAGGTCAGCGGGCGGGCGGGAGGAGGAATCTGCCCCGGGGTAGGTTCCAAGGAATGAGCCGCCACGCACATCACTGCAGCTTTGAGGGAAGGCTCGGCCACCCCGGGCCAGGAGGCCAGAGAGGGGAACCCCAGCGGGTAGTCCCGGAGGGGCAAGCTCCTGAGGGGCAGCGCCATTCTGACACCTGCAGCAAACATGTCTTGACGGAAGACATAGTGCACCGGGAGGTGACCCCTGACCAGAAGCTCCTGTCCCGGAGACTCCTGACCAAGACCAACAGGATGCCCCGCTGGGCCGAGCGACTCTTTCCTGCCAATGTCGCTCACTCAGTGTACATCCTGGAAGATTCTATTGTGGACCCACAGAACCAGACCATGACCACCTTCACCTGGAACATCAACCATGCCCGGCTGATGGTGAGGCTCCCTGGGTCCCTCCGAGCTCCATCCAGATAGATAGGTCTGGCCGGGGAGCCAGTGATGCTGATGGAGGGAGGCCCTGGTTTACAGACAGGGATCCATCCAGCCATGAGGGTGCCTTGGGTGTGCCTCAGAAGGGAGAGGATCTGGGCCCCAGGCCCCATGTGGACTGAAGGAGTAACATTCTTACTTAAGTAATGGATTTCTGCCTAAGAGTTTAGGGAAAAGAGGTTCTATATACCTTCGATCTCTTTGTTTTTAAAACTTGATGGGCACAAGGTGCAATATACAGATCTTATAACCTAGAAACCCACACCTGAAACCTGTATGTTCATGTTAACCAATGTCACCCCAGTAAATTTAATTTAAAAAAAAAACAACTTGAAAATACATGGTTTATATTAGGCAACAGTTGCCAATCTTTCTGACCTCATGGACCATTGGTTGGCAACTGCTGGTTGCCAATATCTTCTCACGTATGAATATCCTGAAGCGTTCAGGAAACTTTCATTCTCTTTCTCACTCAATCTTCACAGTAACCCTGAGAGGGGGTATTAATCTCTTGCGCAAAGAGAAAAGTTAGGTTCAAAGAGGGCAAGTGTCCTACCAGGTCACAGAATGAGCTGGCAACTTAATGCACTGCCCCAGGGTTATCTGAAGCCCCCCAGCATACTTCCCTGAGGGCACTGTCTGTTTTCTGTGTTACCAAGATAGTGGTCCTGCTGTGAGAAATGTCTTTCAGTCCAGCTGTGAGACAGGTCTCTGAAGGTTTCTATTGGAAGTACCGATCTACGTTTTCCTCTCTGATGAGAGCTGTGACAGTTGCCAGATTTCTATTTTTATTTGGACTTCCAGTGAGCTCAAGAGCTGCAACAGGGGGGGAGACAGGCTAAAAACCCTAATCATGACCAGACAAACCTACAAAACCAAATCCAGGGCCAGGATGAGCTGGAAGGCCCTCTGCTGTTCCACGTGCCTTCTAGTTCCAAGGGTCAGAGGAAAGGTTCTAGAGAGCAAAATGACCTTAATGTTCTTGTTCTTCTGTAAATGCAGCTTGGGGTGCATTCAGGGAAAGGAATGGATTTTCATTTTATTGCTCTACCTCGTGAAAAGAGACAGGAGATCAAATTTATGTGAAGGTAGCACATTGAAAGAATCCCACACAATTGTGGTTGGCCTGACTCCCTGCACAGGTGGTGGAGGAACGATGTGTTTACTGTGTGAACTCTGATAACAGCGGCTGGACCGAAATCCACCGGGAAGCTTGGGTCTCCTCTAGCTTATTTGGCGTCTCCAGAGCTGTCCAGGTGAGCAGCACTGTGGGAGTGCTAGGGCTCTGAGACCCAGGGCATTTGACATAGAGATGGGGCTGGGGTCAGTGGGCAACTCAGAATTCTTCCCCTTCTCATCTTTTGCCAGGAATTTGGTCTCGCCCGGTTCAAAAGCAACGTGACCAAGTCAATGAAGGGTTTTGAATACATCTTGGCCAAGCTTCAAGGTGAGAATCTCCCAGGCACAGGCCGGGGTCAAGTCCTAGCTGCCCTGACTGGTGTGGAACCTGGGCTGTCACTGCTCCTCTCTAAGCCTGGGGTCCCTCATCTGTTCCTGGGCAAAGACCACCTTTCCCGTGGGGCCTGGCTTGCAGGAAGTGAATGTTGTAGGGTGCGATTAGGTGGGTCTTCTTGGCATCCTCTCAAGCCAGCCTCCTGCCCTTTGCTGCAGGTGAGGCCCCTTCCAAAACCCTTGTTGAGTCAGCCAAGGAAGCCAAGGAGAAGGCAAAGGAGACGGCACTGGCAGCTACCGAGAAGGCCAAGGACCTTGCCAGCAAGGCAGCCACCAAGCAGCAGCAGCAGCAACAGTTTGTGTAGCCAGCCCAGACCCTGGTGCGGCCGCACCCCACACCACCTGCTGCACTCCCTCTGCCCTCCCCCCTGTATTTTATTATTAAAAGTCAACTTCCAGCCTGATCTACTCTCTGGGTAGTGGGTTGGAGGTGGTATCTGTTTGGCATCTACAATGCATCAGACATGCTATCCATGTCTGGGCCAGGCCTGCTTCTTCTTGCATTGGACAGCTGAGATTTGCCCAGGGTCACAGACAGCATGCAGACAAAGGGGTCATAAACACTAGACTGTAAGCTCCATGAGAGCAGGGACCTTTCTTTTGTTCTCTGCTGTGTCCCAAGTATCTGGAACAATATCTAGCTCATAATAGACACTCAATAAATATTTGTTGAATTCAAACAGCCCCAGCTGTAGAGTCAGAAAGCTTTGGTTCGAATCTTACTCCACTATATCTTGTTTTTGGGGCCTCAGGCAAGTCCTATCACTTGGCCTCAGTCCCACCTGCAAAGTGGGGAAAGACAGCTTAGCTGTGAGGATTAAAGGGGCACTGGAGCACAGTCAGTAGTGTTAGTTGAGAGACTGATCTCATTTCCTCTTTCCCATTTTGTGGCTGGAGTTTCCCCATTTTCATCAGGCAAGATCACGGGCAGGAAATGACGAAAGCCTTTTAATGAAAACACTGTACAGTATGTATGGGGCAAAGGCCAGGGGGCCTTGTCTAGGAAGAAATGTGGAGGTGGGCCCGTCCCTGTGAGGACAACAGGACGAAGTGCTACAAAAAGTGCCTGGAAGGGTGGCCCAGGCCTAAGCTGCCTGTCGTGCCGGCTCCGGAGGCCAGGCCCCCCCTCTCTGCAGCAGCCAGCAGAGGGCAGGAGGAGCACCTGCTCCCGCCAAGGTCCCTTTAGTCCATTTCAACAGGAGGTGACTGAGCAGCCCCTGAGGCTTGGGGAGGGCAGAGGCACGCCCTGGGGTGGCGAGGGTCATAGCCAGGTGCCGCTGTGTGAGTAGCTGTGCTCCTGGCCCGCACTGAAGCCCCGCAGCAGCTCGGCCTCACCCCCGAACACCACGCTCTCCACGTCCACCTCCAGCTCCTCTGCACAGGGACGGGTCTAGTCAGGAGACCTGGCCCACTGGCCCACCCACCCTCCGCTTCAGGGCACTCACCTTGGTCTGAGTCAGAACGCTCGGAGAAGAGGCCCGAGGAGTCCAGGCTGTCTGCCCGCAGCCGCTCCCGTTCGCCAGCCCCTGCCGGCGCCCGGAGCTGCTCCAGCTGCTGCTGCAGGCTCTGCTGCTTGCTGCGCAGCTGCTCCTTGAGCCTCTGGGCCCGCTGCTCCTGCTCCTCCAGCTTCTGCAGATTCCAGAGGGGCAAGGGCTGGGGTCAGCTGCCTGGGGCCTGGGCCTCAACCCAGCATAACTCGGCAGCAGGACATGGCCACTTGGTGACTGCCTGTTCCAGACGGGCTCGTTAAATCTGGGCTCCAAAGGGTTACCTCCACATCCTCCAGTGAATCCGGCCCTTCGGTCCCCTGTAAATGGCCCGTGAATCCTGTCTAGCTGGGCAAGGGAGGGAGAGCAACACAATCTCAAGACCTTCAGGGTTTAGTCAGGTGAGGCCTAGATAGGTGATGTGGAGTGATGAGTGCTGGTATCCAGCAACAGGAATGAGGTGTGGCAGGGGCTGTGACATGGCAAGTGTGAACTCCAACTGAAGGAGGCAGCCACCTCCGGGTTCCAGCCAATCACTGCCACGTGGAAAGAGGCCCAGTGTGGTCCAATCTCTCAGTGTCTTTAAGAGAGCTGGAAAGTCGGATTTTTCATGTCAAATGTCCCCTTAAGTACTGCCAAGTAGCTAAACTTAGAAAACTATACACTAAATAATGGCTACCAGTTTGTAAATCCTGGTCAAGACCCTCCTAGCAACCCTAAGGCTTTTTCATCATTAATCTGCCCTCTTCTTCCCCCTTCCACCCCTTATCAGAGCTCTGAGGGCAGGAGCCTGCAGTCAACAAGAAGGAAAGCATGGGGAGGGACATTGGGACTGGGTGTGGAAGGATGAGTGACAGGTGCCTAGGTCAGTGGTCGGCAAACTAGTCATGCTCTGACTGGTGTGGCTCAGTGGATAGAGTGTCGTTCTGCAGACTCGAGGTTCCTAGGTTCAATTCCAGTCAAGGGCACATACCCAGTAGGGAGTGTGCAGGAGACAGCTGATCCATGTTTCTCTCTGTCTCCCTTCCTCTCTGTTAAAAATCAATAAAATATATTTTTTTAAAAAACCATTAGTCAACAGAGCCAAATATCAACAGTACAACGATTGAAATTTCTTTTGAGAGCCGAAAACCAACTTCTGCACATGGGCCACAAAGTTTCAATCACACTGTATGTGTGCGCCCACATGTGGTATTTTGTGGAAGAGCCACACTCAAGGTGCCAAAGAGCCACATGTGGCTCGTGAGCCTCACTTTGCCGACCACTGGCCTAGGTGAAGATGGGGGAGGAGAAGCATTCAGGCAGAAGGAGGTCGGGAAGAGCACCAAGAATTTGGCTTTTGGCCCTGGCTGGTTTGGCTCAGTGGATAGAGCATTGGCCTGCGGACTGAAGGGTCCCAGGTTCAATTCCAGCTAAGGGCATGTACCTTAGTTGGTGGCACATCCTCAGTGGAGGGTGTGCAGGAGGCAGCTGATTGAGTTTCCTCTCTCATTGATGTTTCTAACTGTCTATCCCTCTCCCTTCCTCTCTGAAAAAAAGTCAATAAAATATATTTAAAAAATAAAAAAGAATTTGGCTTTTGGTGGGGAACAGGGAAGAGATGAGACTACAAAAGCAGCCAGTGGCAGCAGATGAGTGGTGAAGGGCCTTGAGTTCACAGGAAGTAAGACAGGCTATCCTGGCAGGAGACATGGGAAGTTTTCGGCAGAAGAGGCACCTGGACAGATCTAAGTGCAGCAAAGAAATCCTAAGGCAAAGTGGAAGCAGGGAGCACAGGGCGAGGTGATGGGGCTTAAGGAAAGAGCAATTCACAGGTCCTGCCCACCTGCCAGTCAGCACTTTAGGGGCACACCATCCCTCCAAGACACAGGCCAAGCGAGCCCAAGTGAGAAACAGGCCTGCTGTTCAGCGAGGGTGTTCCTCAGGCTCCATGAGGGGAATGCAGGCACCTCTGGGACAGTGCAGACAGTCCCACACGGTGATTTAGATCTGTCTGCCAAGGCTTGGGTATCTAGAATGGCCTAGCAGAGCAGATGCTCAGTACTTATTGAAGGAAAGAATGCAAGTAAGGGACCTGGGCCTGCGTTCCGAATCTACCTCTCCTGAGCCCGGCTGTACCCTCATTTCTTCCTCTGTCTGAAGAACCCAGAGGGCAAGAAAGGCCACTCCTAACCCCCTCTCTCTGGGGCTGCCTGGGGCTTTGAATCTGCACACAATACTCATGTCCACCAGGGGGCAGCAGCAAGAGCCTGAGAAAATGGTGACTGTCATCCTCAGTCCTTTAGTCTTCCTGGCCTCTGGAGCTACCTTTCAAAGTGGCTTCAGGACAGACTACCCAGAACAGGAGGCCTTAAAGGATGGGGAGAGGAAGAGCAAGGACCAGTCGTCTTACAGTCTAAGGCAGTGGTCGGCAAACTCATTAGTCAACAGAGCTAAATATCAACAGTACAATGATTGACATTTCTTTTGAGAGCCAGATTTTTTTAAACTTAAACGACTTCTAACACTACTTCTTCGAAATAGACTCCCCCAGGCCATGGTATTTTGTGGAAGAGCCACACTCAAGGGGCCAAAGAGCCGCATGTGGCTCGTGAGCCGCAGTTTGCCCACCACTGGTCTAAGGGACCCTTACCCATGACCCATCACATTATCTTCAACAGTCATGCCTCCCCATACAGAGGAGGAAAGGAAGTCAAGAGAGGTCAAGTGCCTGGCCCAGAGCCTCACAGTTGAAACAGAGGTAGTGATAGCTATAATAACAACAGTGAACATTTATTGGGCAAATGAAGCTTAACATCAATTGCCCAATCAATCCTGAGTTACTTTTTGCTTTTCTTCCCATTTAACAAATTTGGAAACTAAAAGCACATGGGCCCCTCTCCCCAATGTCACCCAAGCCCTTCCCTGCTATACCTCTCCACACATCCTGGTAACCTGGCTCCTCGGTGCAGAGGTAGCCCCTTACCTGGATGTGCATCCTGGCCCGGCGCAGGAGGCTCAGTGTGGTGTATCGCGCACAGTCTGCCCCCAGGGGCATCTGCTGCTTCAGCTGCTCCAGGCACCGCTTCAGCTGGGCCCTCCTGCAGGGGAAGGGGTCTGGAGGGCAGTGCCAGCCCAGCCTTGATAGCTCGAGGGCTGACAGGGGCGGGAAGGCCAGAGAGAGACAGTCCCTGAGGCCCAACGCTGTCAGGGCATGGCTGGGACTCACCTGCGCTTCTCCAGCTCGTTGTGCACAGACCTGCCAATGCCAGAGAGGATGGGGTGAGGGGCCATCAGTTGCTGTCCACACACACCCTCAGTCCCAGGCTCCCAGAGGCTCAAAATCCACTGCAGATCTCTGCCCCCAACTAGCTCAGTATGGCAACCTCGTGCTGGCCTCGGGCACCTGAGTTGCCAGGTGGAGGCAGAGATTCATGGGGAGCTGGTGGGGGGTGGAGCTAGGGGGCAAACGCTGAAAGAGGCCTGCCCTGGTAGCTGTGGAGTGCAAACAGAGGTGACAGTTTTAGCTGAGCCAGAAACACAGGTGACCCAAAGCGGGTAGTGGAGAAAGACACTCAAATTGGAGGGAACAGCTTGTGTAAAGGGTGGAGATGAATAGAGACAAGGAGGAAGCCTGTGGGGGAAAGTGAGTGATGTGATAGGTGGAGGACAGGAGTGTGAGTGGAGGCCTTGTTCACATCAGGGGCACTCAACAAATAACCTTTGAATGAACAGAGGGGTGTGTTTGGGGGGAGGGCAGATGGCAGGAGGGGTTTGAATGTCTCCAGAGTAGGGTACCTGGCTCAGAAGGTGCAAGCAACGGGGAGGAAGTGGGCTGAGGAGGGGCCCGAAGAGGGACAGCGCCACCCCCGCCTCCCCGTCGCCCCTCGCCCTCCTCACCGCCCACTGTCGAACGCGCCAAGAGCTTGGGGGGATCCCTTCCTCTTTCTGTGGACGGGGCCCGGACTTCGGTGCGGGAACAGGGATGCGTATCCGTGCTCAGCCTCTGCCAGAGAGAGCCCACGTCCGCGTCAGGAGCCGGTCCCAGCGGGCGCCCCTGGCATGGCACGGTCAGGGAGAGGCTTTTGGCGCCAGGACCCTGTCTCCAACACCCCCCACAGCCCGGCCGGCCGGGGACTCCTCTCCATTCTAAGACGGGGTGACCCGGGGCTCCTGTAGTTAAAGCCAGGTATGCACCCTTCAAGTTGGGAGCCAAGTCGAACCCAGGCCCGTGTCAGCAAGCTCGCAGCCTGGGGCCCAGCCAAGGGCCCTGCTCACCTCTCTCGCGGCGGTCCAGGAACTCGGCCGCCTGCAGCAGGACCTGGATGTTGCTGGCCACGGATTCCATGTCGGCGACAGCTGGCGGCGGGCGGGCCCGAGCGCAGGCTGCAGGAGCGGCAGCGCCACTTTTGTTACAATGTAACTGACACGGTGCAACACACACAGGAGCCCCGCCCCGCCCCCGGACGCCCCGCCCGCGGGACCGCCCAGCTCTTGGCCCGCCCCTCGAGGAAGCGCCCACCCACCACCGCCGCGAGTTGCCCGCCCCCCGGACACTGGCGGGAGAGACAGGGGCGCGCCAGCTCCGGGCTCTGCCCTTGGGCACACCCTCCGGCTGGGAGGTGAGGTCTCCTGCCCGCTTGGCTCAGCGAACCCGCACTCGCTCTTGGGCGTCTCCGGGCCTCAGTTCCCCACACGTGCGGGCGGCAAGGGCCGGCCATAGGGAACGTTGCTCCAGGAGCCCGGAGTCTCCGGAGGCCCCCGGCCCCGCGGCTGCACGTGGGCGCCGCGGAGACACGGCGAGTGCCTTCGCCCATTGGCTGGTCCTCTCGGGCGGCTCGCTGTCGTCACCTTCTGGGCGGGGCCTGGGAGTCTCTGAGGCGCTATTGGCTGCGCGCAACCCCGCCCTCTCTCGCTATTGGTTAACACATTTGGGCGGGAAAAGGAGCAGGTTTCAAATTTGAAAACCCAGGCGGCGGGGGCGGGGCTGAGCGGGGAGCGGGGCCGCAGTGCGCAGGCGCCACGAAGGGAGCCGGGACCCCGCTCTGCGCTCCGGGGTCTGTGTCTGGGCCTGCCGGCCTTCTGCCTCCGTGGGCCCCGCTGGGCTTCAGATTCCTGGGGTGACGAACGGGAGTAGTCTCCCAGCTTGTCCTGCTCGCCCACAGGGAAGCCACTGCCGCTACAAAACGTCAGTAGGGTTCCAACTTCCAGGCGAGCAGCCTCGCTAGAGAGCCCTGCGTTCTGGAGCCAACGGAGCTGGGCGCCTCTCCTGCCACCGCTGCTTCTCAGCTCCAGGCCTCGGCAAGGGACCTGCCCCCTGTAAGCTCGGGAAGCCCAGCGACAGCGCTGTGGAAGGAGCAGAGCCCGCGCCTTTGCCGTGCCCTGTAGGTAGGAGCTGCTTATTTCTACCGCAGGCCACCAGAGGGCGCCTCTCCTCCTCCGGAGCCCCTGTGCGCCCTCGCCTCGCCCGCAGGAGTGGCCACACCTGCGGCCACAGTCAGTGGGTGGAGGCAGGAAGATGAAAGCAGGTGTTTTAGGGTGTGGCATTTCTGCCGGAGGGGGGCTGAGTCTGTGAACCCGCAATAGAGAAGCGGGGAGCGGGGGTGGGGGAGGGGAGAGAGGAATCAGATTCTTTAAAAAGACATAGTGCTGGGTAAACACATGGCACATGGGAGTCAGTCCTCAGTTCCTTGGAGTTTCTCTGAGTCACTCCCAGAGAAATCACTTGACAGGCGCAGCCAGGAACTGAGCCACTCGCCCATCCCTTCACTCACCAAAAGTTTGCTGAGCACTTACTGGACCCCAGGAACTGTGCTGCGGGGGCCAGAGAATAGAATCATTGGCCAGACCGGGTTCCTGCCTTTGCAGAGCTCACAGGCGAGGGGGAGAGAGATGGACATAGTAGACACAAACGAGTTAGTTTTGACAGGTTCTCACAGGAAAAGATCCAGTGAGAGGGCATGACTTAAGGAGCATTTGACCTCAACAGGAAGGTCAGAGAAGGCTTTTCTGGGGAAATGCAGGAATAGGTGTTATCTATGTATAGAAAGGATGTAGGAGAATTCCAGACAAAGGAGCAGCAGGTGCAAAGCCCCTGAGGCTGAAAGGAATGTATGCTGACTGAAAGGCAGCCGCTGTGGCTAGCCAGCATAGAGAGCACAAAGAACAGGTGCAGGCCGGCGCTGAAAAGGTGGGCCGGGCTCAGAACAGGCTGATGTTCCCCAGATTCCCACCGGCACTTAGTTATGTCTGAAAAAAAAAAGGAGTCACAAGGCTTGTAAATGAATTTCCAATTTTATTTCACTAAAGTCTGCACCCACATAGCACAGGCACAAACCCACCGGTCAGATATCTGGGACACAGATGCCTGGTGCGGGGGTAGGATGAAGGGAGGGGTTCTGAAGGAGTGAGTCCCTGGCAGAGGAAGGGAGAGAGGCACACTCCCACAGCTGAAGATGCTCCCACTGGAGGTTGTGGAAGTGAGACAGGGGCTGCATGGGGCTGGAACGACACCCTCAGGAGCCTGGGCTTCCTCCTGGAGCCAGGGGTAGGGTTCAGACTAGGGAACAATATGGAGGCTAAGTACAGCCTGGCCTCGGGCCTCCCATGAATAGAGCTAGCTCAGGGCCACAGGCCAGGGGCACAGGCAGTAATACCTCCCAGGGAGCGGGACAGGTGGGAAGATGGAGCCCCTGCCCCAAGGCCTTACATGCCCTTCGAGGCCCCTCTGAGAAAATGCTAGTTCTCTGGGTGCAGGACTGAGCAAAGGACCTCTGGTTCTCCTACTCCCTTAGCACTGGCTTAGACGCTCTGCCCCCGACCCACAGGTCCGACAGGGTCCCGCCCCGATGGTGCAGCCCTGCGGCCGCCCTGCCAGCTCCCCGTCCCGTCGCCTTGCCTGCCCACAGGAACTGTGGCTGTGCTGCCTGCACGTCAGGACAGGTTCTGCTGGAGCTAGTGTCCTCTGGGTGCTAAGCCACAAAGCCTGCATCTGTGCCCTGAGGGGAGGGAGATGGGACCCACACCCTGCTGCTTTGCCCTAGTCAGGGCCGCCCGAAGAGGGCAGCTTGCAGGAGCCTCAGCTCCAGGCTCACCATCCTCTCCCACCCTATGGACGGGATGTCCAAGGAGATGGGGTCCTGCTGTCCCCCCAAAAGCCTTTCTCTTCTCTGTGGGTGAGAGTAGTGGTGGGAGGGGAGGGCAGAAATGGCCATATTGGGTCTGGAGCCTGGTTCAAACCCTGGACCCTACCCAGCCCCTTCCCTGGGCTCCCTGCCCCAGTTTCTCCCACTTCACTCAATCCTCCTCCCTTCCCAGAGAACAGCGTTCCTTGGTCATGGAGCTAGCCAGGTCATGCCCTTAGCAGAAGCCCCACTGACTCCCTGGCCCTCAGGGAATTTAAGTTAAGCTGTGCCTCCTGCTGTGTCACCTAAGATACCATGCCCTTGCCCATGTACCTGCTTCCGCCAGCTTAACTTAAATGTCACTTCCTCCCGAAAGTGTCCAGGCTTCTCTCCACAAGACCTCTTTTGGAAAACAGCAGTGTTCCTCTGCCCCTCAGGATGACCCTCTTCCACCTGACTCTGACCAAAGTGCTGAGCAAGGAGAGGGGGACCTGGCTGGACCTGGGTCTCCATGCCCACAGAAGGCGGTTGGTGTAGCATTCAGCAGACCCCCAACTTGGTGGTCACTTCTGGAATGCTATCCCAGGCTGGCTGGGGCAGCGCAGCACAATGATTAACAGAATCAGGGGACCAGGAAGTCCCTCACTTGAAATTGCAAGTGACTAGACCATGGGGCCTGGCTGGTCCAAGTCTCAGAAGTGGCTGCCAGTCCCAGTTACCTTGGGGATGGAGGTGGGGGGGCACCAGGAAGAGGTCTCTAAGAGCTATAATATGTCCCTGATGTAGGTCGTTTCTCTCCTCTCCCTCTGTCTTCTTACTAAATCTTACTAAGAGTTTATCAACTTTATTCATCTTTTCATAGAACCAGTTTTGGATTTAATTTGCTCCTGTGTTCCTAGCTTCTTAAGATGGAAAGGTAGCCGAAACCGGTTTGGCTCAGTGAATAGATCGTTGGCCTGCGGACTGGGTTTGGTTCCGGTCAAGGGTATGTACCTTGGTTGCAGGCACATCCCCAGTTGGGGGTGAGCAGGAGGCAGCTGATCGATGTTTCTCTCTCATCGATGTTTCTCTCTCATCGATGTTTCTGACTCTCCATCTCTCTACCTTCCTCTCTGTAAAAAATCAATAAAATATATTAAAAAAATATTTTGATATGGTTGAGTTTGTTTGTCAGCTTGATTTTTATTTTGTATTTGTACCATCTGTCCTTTTCCTTTTATCCCTTCTTTTCTGACTTCTTTTGGGTTGTTAGCATTCCATTCTATATATATCCACAAACTGGCTTCTTATCTGCACCTCTTTTAAGTGGCTATTTTTTATTTTTTTAAAATATTTTTGTATTGATTTCTGAGAAGGGAGATGGGAAGAGACAGAAATATTAATACTGAGAATCATTGAATGGCTCCTACTTCATGTCCACAATCAGGGATCAATCCCAGAACCTGGCATGTGTCCAGATTGGGAATCAGACCCTGACCTTCTAGTTTTTGTGACTTTTGTTTTTTAATCTTTATTGTTGAAAGTGTTACATATGTTCCCTTTTTCCCCCCATTGACTCCCACCAGCCCACCCCACCCTGCAACCCAGTCCTTCACCACCTTATTGTCTGTGTCTATGGGTTATGCATATCTGCATACAAGTCTTTGATTATCTCCCACTCACCCATCTTCCCTCTAAGATTCCACACAGTGTTCCATGCTTCCATGTCTCTGGATCCACTTAGTTCATCAGTTTATTTTGTTATAGATTCCACATATGGGATCAGGTGAAATGGTCTTTTTCTGGCTGACTTATTTCATTTAGCATGATATTCTCTAGGTCCCTCCATGATGTATCAAAAGGTAAGAGATTCTTCTTTTTACGGATGCACAGTATTCCATGGTGTAAATGTGCTACAGCTTTTTTATCCACTTGTTTATTGATGGGCACCTGGGCTGTTTCCAGATCTTAGCTATTATAAATTGCGCTGCTATGAACATAAGGGTGCATACATTATTTCTGATTGGTGTTTCTGGTTTCTTAGGATATATTTCTAGAAGTGGGATCACTGAGTCAAAATGGCAGTTCCATATTTAATTTTTTTAAGATCCATCCTGTTTTCCCTAATGGCTGCACCAGTCTGCATTCCCACCAGCAGTGCACGAGGGCTCCCTTTTCTGCACATCCTCACCAGCACTTGTCATTTGTTGATTTATTGATGGTAGCCATTCTGACAGGTGTGAAGTGATACTTCATAGTCATTTTAATTTGCATCTCTCTGATCAGTGACTTTGACCATTTTTTCAACATGTCTTGGCCATCTATATGTTCACTTTGGAGAAGTGTCTATTTAGGTCCTTTGCCTATTATTTAATTGGATTGTCTTCCTTTTGTTAAGTTGTATGAGTTCCTCATATATTTTTGGATATTACCCTCTATCAGATGTATCATTGCCAAATATGTTCTCCCATACAGTGGACTCCTTTCTCATTTTGTTGGTTTCTTTTGCTGTGCAGATTTATATTTCAGTGTAGTCCCATTTGTTAATTTTCTCCATTTCCTTGCCCTAGGACAGTGGGCGGCAAACCAAATATCAACAATACAAGAAGTGAAATTTGAGAGCCAAATTTTTTAAACTTCTTCTAATGCCACTTCTTCAAAATAGACTCGCCTAGGCTGTGGTATTTTGTGGAAGAGCCACACTCGGGCCAAAGAGCCACATGTGGTTCACGAGCCGCAGTTTGCCAACCACGGCTCTAGCTGTATCCATAAACATATTGCTATGTGTATGGTATTTGTGGTACAGTTTCAGTTTTTTTGCATGTAACTGTCCAATTATCCCATCATTTATTGAAGGAACTGTCTTAACTTCATTGTATCCTCTTGCCTTTGTCAAATATTGAGTATAATGGCTTGGGTAGATTTCTGGTTTCTCTGTTCTATTCCATTTACCTGTATGCCTGTTCTTGTGCCAGTACCAGGGTGTTTTGATTAGGGTGGCTTTGTAGTATAGCTTGGTATTTAGTACTGTGATCCCTCCAATTTTGTTCTTCTCAAGATTGCTGCAGTTATTCAGGTTCTTGGTTCCATATAAATTTTTGGAGTATTTGTTCTAGATCTGTGTAATATATTATTGGTATTTTAATAGGGATTGCTTTGGGTAGTATGAACATCTTAATGATGTTAATTCTACCAATCCATGAACACAGTTTATTCTTCCATTTGTTTATATCTTCTTTTTTCCAACATTCTGTAGTTTTCTGAGTACAGGTCTTTAACCCCTTGTTTAAAGTGTATTCCTGAGTATCTTAAGTTTTTTCTTGTAATGGCAAATGGTATTGTTTCCTTAGTGTGCTTTTTGAAAATTCATTATTGGTATATAAAAATGCCATCAATTTTTGGGTGTTAATTTTGCATCCTGCTGCACTGCCAAATTCATCTATTAAACCTAGTTTTTTGGTGGAGTCTTTGGTGTTTTCTATGTACAGTATCATGTCATCTACAAATGAGTTTTACATCCTCCTTCCCAGTTAAGATGCCTTTTTTTCTTCTTGTCTGATTGCTGTGGCTAGGACTTTCCAGTACTGTGTGGAATAAGTTCTTATTCTTCATCTACTCCTATATTACCTATTTTTTACAATGAGAATCTAATAGTGTTAATTACAAAAGGCCTGGTTGCAGCAGTTTTAGGGTTGCTCTTGCTTTTAAAATGGAGACTCAAATGTTATTGAACTGAGTGCAAAGACACTGAAAGTGGCTCTGGACTAGACAAGGACATACTGCTTCAAGGGGGGTTGGGATGGTCAGGAGGGGAGGACTGGACAGCACCAGCAGGCCAGAGCCTGGGTGGAGAGAACCATGAAAGCTGCCAGAAGCTTTCTTCCCCTCGAGACACCTCAGAGGGAATACCACTGCCGACCCAGCCTGTCCCCCGCACCTAATCTCTTCTAGATCGTCCTGAGTCCCCTAGAGTTTCCATAGGCTGGGGTCACACCTTCTGCGTGTTACCTCAAATTCTCCCACCAGACCCTTTCACCAAGAGGCCAGAGCAAATGAGAGGTGGCACAGGAACACAGAGCACCTGTCCCAGTGACTCCATGCTGGGCGACGTTGGGCACAGCACCTGCCCAAGGGGATGAGGCTGAGAGCTGGAAAGCCTGGCTATCTGGAAGGTATTTGAAGAAAACAAAAAGCCCTTGAGGGCAGTCACACAGGGTGGTTATTTCACTTTATTTAGCACATGTTGGTCTCACTCTGGGTCCCACCGAACTGCTCTCCTACGCCTTACTTGAGGGTCTGCCTTGGGAAGCTCAGAGGTGAACAGGAAGGCCTGGGTTCCACAAGTGGCCTCTTCAGCCACACACGCAGTGCAGCACAGAACAACTCACTGCTCGTGTCCTCAGGCGCCACCCATGTGGTTGGGGAAGGGTCTCCAAAGTTCCAGGCCACCTACTGGGGCCTCAGCCCAGCTCCAGGCACAGGCCCCCCTGCTCCTGAGATGCTGGCAATGGGCCAGGGCCTCTGTCCATGGCTGTAGGGACACCAAACCCTTACTTCCCAGCCCTGCAGCCTGTCCCTGCTGGGCAAGAAGCAAAATGTATGAAAATACTTTAATTATTTCTTTTAAACTGTTAAGAAATAAGGTCATCTTGTTTTTCTTTTACAATCCCAGTAAAAAAAAAAA
>JAAGEH010000293.1:10430112-10501103 GCA_011751065.1 Lasiurus cinereus
TGACAATGGCCCTGCTGAGGTTCCATCCCCAGGTGGAAGCTGTGGCTGCAAACAGCTGTACAGTGAGGGTCAAGGGAGTGGACAGAGGGGCAACCCTGAGGAGCCCAGAGATCAAGGCCTGGGTTGCCTGTTAGCTGATGGACATTGGATCCTGGGCTTCCCAGGAGCCCAGTCTGCCCGGGGAGGCCTAGGATCTGCTTTCACCAGCCCACCCCCACCGCAGTGCAGTGGTCTGAGGTCCCCATCTGCAGAAACACAACCCTGGCCAAACGCTGCCCTGACTCTCACCTGGATGCATTTGTTGGCTCCTAGGGGGTCCCAGGCCCCTACCCTGTCCTTCTGCTCTGGCCATATCACTACCCTGCCTGCTAACCCTGCCAATGATGAGTGTCAGGCCTGTAATTCCAACCACCCAGTGATACAGCTCTCCTCCCAGACAGGCCTGGAATACCAGCCATGAGCCCACTGATACCATCCTTTCCCAAAAGACCTGACCTGGCAAGCCTGCTCTCCTGCCACCAGCCCCTTCCCACCCCTGCACAGTGACAATAATGGCTTTTGCCTGAACCAGGAGCTCCCAAGCAGAGGCATTTCCAGGAAGCAGCTCAGCCTCAGGGCTCCAGGGCTTCCAAGCCCTTTCTGCCCCCCTCTTCACTTTAGTCACTAGACTGAACCCTGGGGCCGTGCCAGGACACAGCTAGGCACTGAGTGGAAGCTTTGGAATTGTCCACTGAAGGAACAAATGGATGAACACATCGGAAAAGTTAATCCCCGTCTGGAAAACCACATTGGGTTTCTGGATGGTTCACAGCACATGATTTCTCTGAGCCCTTGGCAGCCAGAAACCCTTCAATCAAAGTGGCAAGACAGGAGCCTATGGCAAGGTTTGTGTGACTCTCAAAATATTTAAAAGTAACCTGAATCTTTAAAAAGTGAGATATCTTCCTTAGCCGGTTTGGCTCAGTGGATAGAGAGAGCATTGGCCTGTGGACTGAAGGGTTCCAGGTTCAATTCCAGTCAAGGGCACATGCCCAGGCTGTGGGCTCAATCCCCAGTGGGGTGGCTACAGGAGGCAGCCAATCAATGATTCTCTCTCATCACTGATGTTTCTCTCTCTCTCCCTCTTATTTCCTCAATAAAAAATATATATATTTTTAAGTAAGATATCACATAAAATGCTGACTCCAGCTCACACACTGCATGATGACTTTGGGCTGGGCTGAGAGGCCTGTATCGGTGCTCTCCAGGCCATTCACTGAGGTCATGCATGTGCACTATCAGTGCCCTGCCCATCACCTACACCAGCCAACTGGCCCTTGTGGGCTTCACCTGCCATTATCCCAGCAGACTCCAGGTGCTCACACACTGCTTGTTAGCATGGCTTGCTAATCCAAAAGCCTAGGCCACAACCACAGCTAGAACCAGCAAAGGCAGAGGGACCATACACAGACACCAATGTTGGTCCTGGCCCAGACCCAGTCCTGCACAGGCCCAGACTAGAAGGGACCACAAACATACCTTTAGGTGACTTGAGGAAATTGACGCTGGGCTCAATTTTGGTCCAGTCAATGTTCTCCTCCTCGGGGGGGTGCTCTACCATCAGCTGGAACAGCTTCATGGAGATGATGTCGTGATTGTCTGCAGAGCCAAGTGTTAGCTTGTAAGAGGCCTGATGCCATGGCCCATGCATCTCCCAGACACACAGGTGGCCACATTCCCCAGGGAGAACCCTGCTCCTGCCTGGCTGAGGCTCAGCCCTGATACATGGTCAGCATCTGCACCTGAGGAAACTAGGGAATGGCCCAGTCCAGGCAGGAAAAAACCTCTGTTTGACAGTAATTGATCGTCCCATTTCTGAGATTAGGAGATTGAGGCTCAGAGCCAATATAAGGGTCCATCTGTCAGCTTTGCTAACCTAATGGAATCTAAGGAAAGGCCTGGAGAGGGAAGAGCCTAGGAGTGCAGAGCCAAGCAGCACCGATATGTGCAGCCCCTGGAGGCCCAGGGACACACACTGACTCTGAAGTCAGACTACAGTTCCCATCTGAGCTCTGCCACCTCCTGGGTATAAACCTGGGGAAATTCCTTCAACATTCATATTCCCAATGGTCTCCACTGTGTGAAAAGGGAAAGACCACTAGCTACCTAAGCATATATCACATGACTTTACAGGGTGTGTGCAGGTGTCTGGAGTATATGTGTGTACCATTTTAAACATTTTTTAAAAATATTTTATTGATTTTTTACAGAGAGGAAGGGAGAGGGACAGAAAATTAGAAACATCAATGAGAGACAATGATCAGCTGCCTCCTGTACGCCCCCTGCTGGGGATGTGCCCGCAACCAATGTACATGCCCTTGACCGGAATCGAACCTGGGGACCTTTCAGTCCGCAGGCCGACACTCTATCCACTGAGCCAAACCGGTTTCGGCTTGTGTGTACCATTTTAAACAAGGGAATCAGGGAAGACCCAACTGAGGATGTGACATCTGATCAAGACTTGAAGATGAGAGTGAGACACAAGCACAAAGGCCCGAGGCAGGAGGGCACTAGTGTGAAGAGCTGGAGGCAATGTAAATGGGAGCAATGTAAATGGGAGCTGGGAGCAAAGAATCAGAGATGATGCCACTGTTGGGGTGAATGGTGGCTTGCCTCTGAGAGAGCAGAGCCACGGCAGAGCTCTGAGCGGAACAGCAGTGACACCTCATGTGAACTTTAATGGGATCGGTCTTGCTGCAGAGATGGGAGTGACTGTTGGGGCTGGCATGGAAGGAGAGGACCAATTGGGGGCTGCTGCAGTTGTCCAAGTGAGGTAGGATGGTGGCCTGGGTCCTGTTTTTAACCTGAGCAACTAGGACAGAGGTGTCATTTATGTCGTGGTCTTCAGCCCTAGCTGATTTGGCTCAGTGGACAGAGTGTCATCCTGTGGACTGAAGGGTCCTGGGTTTGATTCCGGTCAAGGACGTATACCTGGGTTGTGTGCTCGGTCCCCAATAGGGGGCGTGCAGGAGGCATCTGATCAATGATTCTCTCTCATCATTGATGTTTCTATCTCCTTCTCCCTCTCCCTTCCTCTCTGAAATCGATAAAAATATTTTTTAAATGTGGTCTTCTCATTGTGGGCATGTAAAGACAGACACCTATTGAGCATCTAGGTGGAGATGTTGAGAGGGTTGTTTATAACACTGTGCTACAGATGGAAATCTGGGGTCTATAGCATCCAAATTCAAATCCTAAAGAGAGGGGAAGATCACCGAGGACTGCTCACAGAATGAGCCCTGTGTGTGCCAAAACTGACAGACAATGCAAAGAGGAGGAAGAAACCAGGCGAGTGTGGAACCAATGCAGGAAGGAAAGTGACCAGCTATGTCACAAGCTCCCAATAGACCAGGGAAGGTCAAAACTAAGATTTAATGCCCTGTGCAGCCCACTCACCAGATAGGTCACCAGTGCCAGCAGAGGCTCCGAAGTAGTAGCCGGTGGGGAGGCGCACACCCGTGATGTCAATGCAATTCTTCCATTGGTTCTTGTCCTCCAAGTCAGTCATCACCTGCAGCCAATCAGCAGGTAAAGCATGCCCCAGGCTCAGACTGCCCATCTACCCCTGCAGAGCTAGCGCAGGCAGAGGACAACCCCACCACCACCACCTCCTGCTCACCGTCAGGCGGCCCCGGGAGTAGCGTACAGCCAGAAAGGTGTCATGATCACGGTTGCGGAAGTCCGCCGTGCAGCCTGCCAGCTCAGTCCAGCGGCCATCCTTACTATGGTCGTAGGACAGGGAGCCATTGTTCACCATCACCGAGATGTACGGGAACACACGCTGAGACCAAGACACCGGTTACTCTATGGCCAGCCCAGCGTTTGGAAGTGGCAGGAGTACCCACCACCCCAATCCCTGGAGGCTCCTTTGTGCTGGGACCAGGGAGAAGTCCCTCAGTCAAATGCCTAGCCTTCCTGTCTGCTCTATGGGAGGGAGCAGGGGCCTACCTCCGTGGCCTCATCATTGGGATACGTGTCCAGGAAGATGGCTAAACCATGGAAGTTGTCTTTGCTTCCAAACACAGGCCCTGGAATGAGAAAGAAATGCTATAGTCATGGAGAAAATTGGGATTGTACCTGGGTAGCCTAAAGGACATAGTATTGCCAGTGGCGGTGGGGGTAAGAGATGGCAATCTGTTGGTCTTTCACCTAAGAAAGAGAAGAGACCCCTAGAGAGAAAAACCTGGATGTGGTCTCAGGGATGTGACAGAGAGGACTCAAGTTTGAAGCCTGAACTGTGAGGGGACAGCACCTGTCCATGTGCTCTGCAGTATCAAGTGACAAGACAGGACACAGCCTGTGAAAAGCAAGTGGCTATCAGGAAGCCCTATCCTCTAATCCAGGGGTCAGCAACTTTCTGTCCAGGTCCAGAGAGAAAATATTTTGGGCTTTTGGGCCACATACAGTCTTAGTCAGTCTTCCTTGCTTTTGCTTTTTAAAATATAACCCTTTAAGATGGTAAAAAAAAAATTCCTAGCTGTTGTACAACACCAGGCCACTCTTAGCTCGTGTACAACACCAGGCCACCATGGGGTACAGCAGAACCCAGCCCCTCCTCTTCTCAAAGGTCCCAGGTTTCCTCAAAGAGCAGCAGCACCCTATTAGGAGAGTACAGAGTGGAGAATCCTTGGCACAAATGCTCCCACATACATGTGCGCAGCCATACCTTGCACGAGGCGGTCCCGAGTGTACCACAACGCAATGCCATCTCCATGGAGATTCTTCTTCCCAGCACCATGGACTTTGAAGTGGACATGCATCTCCCAGTCTTTGAGGAAGCAAGGCTGGAGGGAAAGTAGAGAGGGTTGCTCTGAATTCTCTGGGCCTTCCTGCCACCTGGAGGTGACCTGGCACAGACCCTGCCCCACTGAGACTAGACATTCCTTTGTCAAAAGCACCACTGACCAACAGACCCTCTAGCTTTCTCAGCAGGAAGAAAGGGGGCTATTGGGCCTTCTAGGTAAGGAGAGGGAGGTCCAGACCCTACCAGCCCAGCACCAGTCTTCTCCATTTTGATTCACTTTCCTCAAAACCAGCCAAACCCGTCAGCCCCGTTTTCTCTCCAACCCCACTGCTCTTGCCCTGGGATCTTGTGAAAGGATCTGTTTGAGCGACATAGTTTACAAAACAGAAAACACATTCAGAGACAAAATAACTTGTCCACAACAGGTAAGTGGACAATCCTGAATCACCCAGGTCTGTCTGATGCAGAAACTGCGCTCTGTCATCTCTACCTCCCGTGGCTTTCACGTCAACACAAACTGCATCAGGTCCTTTCCAGCTTCCCACACCCACCATCTTCCCTTCTAATCCACCTTCCAAACTGAGGGACTCAAATCCAGGTGTGGCTGACTCCAAACCTCAAGCTCTTGGCCAGCATACCTCCTGACCCCTACAGCCCCATCTGACCCCAGAGTGGAGTCTGGAAGGGTCATGCTCTGGAGCCTCTGGGCTACCATGATCTGAGGGAATGTAGATGCTCTCTGGCATCCAGGAATACCGGGTGCAGAGCTGGGAATTGCTGCAGCAAGGGAAACAGCCTGGCCTTAACACACCAGGAAGTTACTCATGAAAACTACAGTGTGACACATACTTTGACAAGAATCCACAAGGGAAGTCTGCAGATCATTGTCTGAGCAAGTGATTAACGAAGCTCCATCAGTCAGGCAAATGGAAACAAGATATTGTTGACCCATCAGATTGGCAACTATTAAAAAGATCATTAATACCCCTGTGGATGATAAAGGAAAGAAACACACACTCAACCAGTAGGACTGTGAATGTTGTCTCCCGTCTTCTTGGGGCAATTTGGCTGTTGCAGTTTTTTAACAGGATGAGGCAGAGCCATGGCACTTACATTTAAAGATATCAAAGATACCACTGCAAAACAGTATCAATGTTATGTTCTCATTTTTGAAAAAGAAAGGAATGAGAATATGTGTAGAGAAAGAAAAAAGTGAAAGAAATATGAACCAACAATAGCTATAGGTGACTGGAAGGGGAACTAGAGAGAATGTTTACTTTCTATGTTTGAATTTTGTATAATGAACGTATTACCTATGTAATCAGAAAAAAACAACTCTAATAAAAAATAAAGACCTTTATGTCCCATCATGGCAAACTGTTGTGCATTCATGAAGTCATCAGACTCAATATTCTGGCTCTAGGCATCAAAACGCAGGAAATGGGGCCCTGCCCTCGCCTCTGAAGACACAGAACTAGCAAGCACCACAAGTAATGTGTAATCAGCCTTCCCTGTTCTTGACAGTTCATTGGCTGAGACAACCTGCACATTCCAGAGGAGCAAATGGGAGGTAATGAGGTAATGAGAACCAACTCTCAAGGACAGATGGACAAGGAATCTGGGCCCACAGCCTGCTGAGGAGTGGAAGTTCTGGTGAACTAACCTTGCTTTGGGTTGGGACCACATCGACAGTAAGCCAAAACTAAGAGTGAACCAGAAAGACCTCCCAGGAACAGTAACTCAGCTGAGTCAACTCAATCCTTGAGATTAGACTAGAGACTCATCTATCCTCAGATTTTAAAAAAAATCTTACAAATACAATACCTAGTACACAATAAAAAATACCAGACACATGAAAGACAAGAATGAACAAAAACCAGGAGGAGGAAGAAAGGGAAGAAGAAAGGTAGGAGGCTGACAGGAATTCCAGATATGTATCGGCCTTTAAAATAACTAGTTTACTATATTCAAGGAGATACAAGACAAGATGGAGAATTTTGGTAGATAATGAACATTTTTTAAAGTCATACTAAAAAAATTCCAGAACAGCCCAGCCAGCATAGCTCAGTAGCTTGAGTGTCAACCTATGAACCAGGAAATCACAGTTCCATTCCCGGCACATCCCCAGGTTGTGGGCTCAATCCCCAGTCTGGAGCCTGCAGGACCAATGATACTCTCTCATCATTGATATTTCTATCTCTCTCCCTCTCCCTTCTCTAAAATCAATAAGAATATTTTTTTTAATTCCAGAACAAAAAATACAATAACTTAAATTAACAATGTAATGAATAGGTTTTACAATAGATTTAAAATAGATGATGAGGGAATCAGTAAATTTCAGTCCAGTTCAGATAAAAATATCCAGAATAAAAGCATGGCAGACACAAAACACTAGGTAAGAGGCAGAGGAAAGAGTGAGAAAGTATAATTGGAGTTTCAGAAAGATTAGCAAAAGAATAAAGAAAATTTAAAGAGACGTCTAAGTACTTACTAAAACTGACTCTGACATTGTGCCACAAATCTTAAGTCTTACAATCAGAGATAAAAAAAAAAACCACAAACCAATAAATCAAAAGCATTTTTTAAAAAAACAAAGAAAAGGAATGGATATCAAGTTGGAATATTTCCATTCCACTGAAAACATTTAAGGGTACTGAACAGTTTTAACTTAACATGGCATTATTTCAAATATGCTGGAAACTAGATCCTTTGCATATATTTAAACCTATGTCAACTTTTAAAAATATATATTCTTAATTGATTTCAGAAAGGAAGGAAGAAACATTAATGATGAGAATCACTGATCGGCTGCCTCCTGCACACTGCCTACTGGGGATCCAGAATGAAACCTGGGCATGTGCTCTGACCAGGAATCGAACTGTGACCTCTTAGTTCACAAGTGGATGCTCAACCACTGAGCCACACCGGCCAGGCCCTATGTCAACTTTTTAAAAGTGAAGGGTTATATACTTTCAGACAGTACATAGCAAAAACAGCATCAAGACCATGCTGCAGCCTCCACACAAGACTCTCCCCTTCCCCTTACCCCCTCCCCCGCCCTCCCGCAGGATGGGCCTGACCAGTCCCTCAGGCTTCCCTGTGTCCTGTGCTCCAGCCATGAGACACATGGAGTTCTAGTCACCATGGGGCCACTCCTTCATCCGGACCAGTTCACCCCAGCACCCTAACAGACACTGTGTCTTATCTCTGTTCAGAGGACAGCTGGTACTTAGTAGTGTTTGCTAATTAGCTGCTCCTCCCAAATGGAGTGAGTAAATGGGGACAAAAGAGAGAAAAGTCTAGAAAATATCTCTCCAGCTCAGTACAGGAATAGGTGGCTCTTGGTAAACAATGGGCAGGAAATTTTAAGAGTGCTAAGCAGTTTCTTTCAGAAACTACAGGAAACACTCCAATCCTTTGGGAATATCTGTAGCACCAAACAGCAGGAGCTGAATGGAAGGTAGGGAAAGAAGGACTGCAAATTCCAGGAAGGCAAGTGCAGAATCCTGTCAGCCCAATGACAATGCCATACCACTGACAATGGCAACCACCAACCTACCTACAATCATAATTAAGTTACTTGTGATTGCACCCAGTTTCCAACAGTTCCAGCATTATTTGTACCTTACTTAAAAAAAAAACACACACCTTAATGTTATACTGAACTCATTTCTATAAAATATAAGGCTACATTAACATTTTAAAAAATTTATTTGACAAAATGTGACTCAGGGGAGTTATTGAAATACGCCTGAGTGGATGGCACTCGGCTGAGACTTCACAGATGAGAAGGAAGCAAGCAGGCATGAGAGCCAGGAGGCAGTGTCCCAGACAGAGGGAACAACAAGTGCAAAGGTCCTGAGGCAAGAAGCAACCAGAGAGGCTAGAAAAAAATTAACAAAAGCAAATTACTGGCAATGCCAGGTACCAGGGGCCAGAATGTGAACACTAATGCATGTTTATCCCTTCACAGGAGACCCAAGGCTCTAACGATTAGACTGAAGGCTGAGGGAAGCAACCCCAGATGTTCCGGGCAATTAAGGAGAGGAGAAGCTGAGGGAACAGCCAGATGAGGAAAACATGGAGACAGTGTGGACTCCCAGAACTAAAGGGGGATGTCAACCAGGGAGAAAACAAGGACAGTGACCAACACCTTAGGCATCGGAAGGGTTGGGGGTCAGACAGGCTGAGGCAGGAACAGATTCTATTATGAGCTATGATCCGGCCCAAACAGTGGGACAAATGGGCGGAACGGAATCTTTATTGGGCATTTTGCTGTGTGTTGTGCACTGACTTTAACATGCCTTATTGCATTTAATCCTCCAAGTAAACAGGAGGGTTCGATTCGGACATGACAGCTCCACTTGACCGAGTGGTAGCTTCTTAGTAAAATGGAAATAACTTCCCATGGGCTTTTAAAGGAATTAAGTGAGAAGGACGTAAAAGTGTCAAGCACAGTTCCTGACAATACAGTAACTTCAACAGCCCTCACAGATTGTTACCGGTGGGTGTGACTAAAATGAGCAAGGGCCGGAGGAGCAAGGGGGGCGAGCCTTCCAACGGGCCTGAGCTGCAGCGGAGGCTGGGAGTAGTGGCTTATAGAGGCTAAGCCTGGCCTCTGGGGAACCACTCACCTGGTGGTTCCAGATAGAGCCCTCTTTGCTGCGCTCATCGGGGGTCAGGCGCACGTACTGGCTCGTGAGTATAGTGCTGCCTTGGAAGTCCCAGAGGGGCATGGAGCTGGAGCCGACACCTGCGGGCAGCGATGGGCACAGATAGGCGCCAAAAAGGCCGTACCAGGACTGGCCTTGCCAGAGGCAGGAAACCCACAGGACGGCCCTGCTCGGAAGAAAGGGCCACCCTTTTCCCCACCCCGGGCGGCCTCGTCCTCACCTGCACTCGTTTCCCGCCTCAGGCCTCACCTTGGTAGGGCTTGATAAGCGAATGCTCCCGCTTGAGGTGTTCGCTGTTGCCGTCGGTTATATCCGCAGCCACCGGCCCCAGCAGCAGAAGAAGAAGTAGATGTGTCATGGGGCCAGGGCCGGGGCCGGGAAGCCCAGGCCTCCCCGGGCACCGCCGGCCCCAGCCCCTGCGCCAAATCCAACCTTCCGCCGCCATTCTCCGTTCCTCTCCGCCACTTCCGCCCGAGGACTTCCGCCTTCCGGGTGTCTCATCGAATAGCTTCCGGCCGGAAACCTCCCAACTTGGTGTCACCAGGAGTTAATGACAAAGCCTCGCAGTCTAGGGGACGGCGACTTTATTTGCTGAGCAGCCCCCATCCTGATCCAGTGCAATTCCATAGCATTGGCCGCCCCGACGTATCTGTCGTCCAGCCTGGGCAACGGGGGTCTTACGAGCCACAACCAATCGTGGAATAGCACGTTAGGACTGTGAGCAAATGGAGAGCAGAGGAATGGTTTAGTCGGGAGCAGAACCAGGGTCGCCCTCGAAGCGCGGCATGCTGGAACTTGTAGTTTTGGGTGGGCCACTCGCATGGGCTGGACAAACGAAGAATACAATGCTCTACACCTCTGGCCACTGACCGAATCTCTGGAGTAATATTTCCCATTCCGAGGGTAAAGGATCTCTAATTTGAAGGCAGAAGCCTAAATTCCAACTGCTGTGCCGCCTCGGACTCCCCAGGTGACCTCGGATGAGCCTTAGCTGGCTCTGGCTTCACCGCTCCAGCTTCACGCCTTTGAATACTTAGAATTCCCAGTGATTTGAAGACTTCCACTACTCCCAGGTCCTCAGGCCCATTGGGTTTAAACAGGACGGCAGACCTGTACCCTGCCCCGGATCCAGTGATGGCTGGGACGCATACAGATCCAAGTGGTCATAGTGCTTGCCTGCTGCAGCAAGAAGTGCCCATGAGCCCTAGCTGCTTTGGCTCAGTGAATAGAAAGCTTCGGCCTGCGGACTAAAATGTCCCGGGTTTCATCCCATCAAAGGCACGTGCCCGCGTTGCAGGTTCGAACCCCAGTAGGGGGCGTGCAGGAGGCAGCCGATGGATGATTCCCTCTCATCATTGATATTTCTATTGCTCTTACCCTTCCACTCTGAAATCAATTATATCCTATATAATAAAAGCATAGTATGCAAATTGTCCCCTCCATCAACGGGGAGTTCAACTGGAGTTGGACCAGGGAGCTGGCAGGGGAAGGGAGGAAGGCCAGGGCAGGTGAGGTGACAGGAGGCCCTGGGAGGCAGCGATGGCAGGGGCAGACCCTATAAATACAGGAATTTCATGCACTGGACCTCTAGTATTTTTAGTAGTGTCCATGAAAGGTGTAAGAAAGATGTCAGTGGACCAAAGTTCAAAAACTGGTGGCCCACAGCCAAATAGAACTCTGTTTTGCCTGCTAGTGCTATTTCAATTAATGATTTGCTCTACCTGGTTTGGCTCATTGTATAGAACGTCAGCCTGCAGACTGAAGGGTCCCAGGTTCAATTCTGGTCAAGGACACATGCCTGGGTTGTGGGCCTGATCCCCAGCAAGGGGTGTGCAGGAGGCAGCCAATCAGTGATTCTCATCATTGATGTTTCTATCTCTCTCTTTCTCCCCTCTCCCTTCCTCTCTGAAATCAATAAAAATATATTTTTTAAAAAAATTAATGATTTAACTACCGATATATTGAAATGAGGAGTCTTAAATTCACATTAGAAATCCAAATTTTCAGTTTCTTAGGAAAAATTGAAAGATCCAACCAAGATAAGCCGATGGGATGCCCCCCCACCCTTATAAATGCCATCCTCTTCTAAGTTAGTCTCCAGGCTGGCTTCTAATTGACCCTACCTGTCTGGTCCCTCTAGACCAGTAGTTCTCAACCTTTCTAATGCCATGACCCTTTAATACAGTTCCTCATGTTGTGGTGACCCCCAACCATAAAATTATTTTTGTTGCTACTTCATAACTGTAATTTTGCTACTGTTAATGAATTGTAATGTAATTATCTGTGCTTTCTGATGGTCTTAAGCGACCCTGCTAGTGGTCACATCCCACAGGTTCAGAACCGCTGCTCTAGACATTTAAATTAATGACCCCTGTTATAGATCACAACATGGGACTTTGATTGGTTGCTCCTTTATTTTATTTTAAGAAGCTTCCCTTTTGAATGAATGAACTTATTCAGGATTAACTGATGAGACATCTTTTCTGGCTCATCTATTTTTAATGAATCAGACATGTACAACAAGGGTCTTCTGCCACTCCTCTCCCAAGGGTTATACCCTTCCAGAGGTTTACTTATATCCATACAAACAAGGACATGTACAATCCACTAGACTTCCATGAGGGCTGGGATTTTTGTTAGCTATGGTCACTACTGAATCCCCAGCAGCTAGAACAGTACTTAGCATATAGGAGTTGATCAAGGCAAAGGCAAATTCAACACAGGGAACAGGAAATGCAGTCAGGGAAGGTCCCCTCAAAGGATAAGGAATGCAAACAGTTTGGAATGGCTGGAGAGTGGTGGGCAAGAGTTTGGTTGAGGTCGGAACTCAAAAGGCTTTGAACTCTTAGCTAAGGATCATGACCTTTTTTCCAGAAGGCAATGGGGTGGTTTTAAGCATGGGAGTGGCCAATGTGGGTTTCTCTTGCTTTGGTGAAGAGAAGAGACTGGAGCCAGGCAGCAGGTAGGGAGATTGAATAGGAGGTCACTAGGACCAGATTCGGGAGGGCAAGGCCTGGGCCAGGAAAGTCTGCATAGGAAAGGGGATCAGAAGTCCCACAGGAAGACTGGACATCAGTAACTGATCCCCTTTGGAAAACCAGAGAGAGAGAAGTTGAGAATAGTATTCTGTGGAATGGAGGTGCCACATACACCCATGGAGTGGAGAAAAGGAGATAAGGGCTCAGGGATGGGAAATCCCAGGGTTGCTTGGCGTCCCTGAGGTGAGTATGTGGTCAGAGTTAAAACTGGCATCCATGATGAAGAGGGAGGGAGAGGTGTCTTAGTAGCAGGAGAGGATGGCCTTAGGAAGGGGTCCCAGGCAGAGCCTGTGATTGGGCCTTTGGGGGAAGGAAGATGAACTATTGGCACTTGGGCTGATGGTGGCCCAGGGCTAACTCCTGGCACCCCACGCACAAATGTTCGCACAGCTTAGCATATCTCTAACTTGATGTGAACTCTTGGACAACTCACATCTCTCAAAGTCTCAGTCCCATGATCCCTACGATGGGAATAATGAAAACCACTCGCAAAGAGGTTGTGAGGATCAAATGAGGTCAGGATGGGAGAACGCTCTGTAAATTGTAAAGCCCCCTCTGAAACTCAAGCCCAGGTCCACGGCACAGCAGACAGGCAGGCAATGTCCACTCACATCATCACACACTCCACCCCCCCTCAGAGGCACGTTTACACTCCTTATTAAACCCACCATGGGTAATGCTCCAGGCCTCCCCAGTAAAAGCCCCATATACACACTAAGACTAAATAAATCCCTCTCTCTGGGTGGCCTGGAGCAAGGTGTGTGGAAGGAGATAAGAGTCGGGGGTAATGTAACTAGGGTAATGCTAGCTGCTATAACAAATAGACCCTAATGTGTGTAATGGCTCACAGTTTATTTCTCACTCATATGTAACAGTCCAAGACTGCTGTTTCTGGTTGATAAGTGGCTTGCCTTTGGGCACTAATGCAGAGACCCCCAGTTTCTTCCTTCTTGTGTCTCCACAATCCCCTGGAACCCCATCATCTTTCTTATCCAGCCAACTAAGGAAAAAGAGAATGTGGAGAGCATATACTACTTCAAAGCTTTGGTCCAGAAACAGCACACATCATTGCACTCATATTCAATTGGGGAGAGCTAGTCACGTGGTCATACCTTACAACAAGGGAGCCTGGGAAATTAAAGTTTAATCATGTTTCCAGGAAGTAAAGAACGTGAATTTGTGGTAAAGAAAGACTTAGTTTCTGCCACCAAAGGTTTCAGGTCACACGTCTAGAAAGGGACAAGGTGTAAAGGGTAGATTATGAAAAAGGGGGTGTCACTTTTTCCTTTATTTATTTTATTTTTTTCCTTTAGAGGAGGGGCCCAAACTGGAGGAATAGATGACTTAAGGACTCTAAGTCCATACTTAAAGTAGTGGGTACATGCATTTTTAAGAAAGAGGCAAACTGAGGTTTCTGGCTAAAGGGTCCAAGTTTACCTCGAACTGGGCCAGGCTGAGAGGGCAGGGTGGCACTCTTCAGTTGACAGGGCTCTACCGAGGTGGGTGGGATTTGTATGTAAGCAAGGTAGTGTGAATGCATGTGTGTCTTTGAGCACTGATGCACCTGATCCATGTCCCTGCCCAGATGGGCGAGAGTGGGCTTATACATGCCTAGGTGCAGGTGTGCCTGTCACATATACTGTCCATAGGACTGTGCATACATATGTATGAACACCAGGTGGTCCTTATGAGGTAGAGCATGTGTGTTTATAGACAGGCACACCTGAATGATCTGTGTGTGCATGAGCATGCATGCAAGGTGTCCATCTGTCTGCACAATTTAGGCACCTGCCTCAGAAGTGTCTGGGCACAACTGCCTGGAGGAGGTGTGCTGAATGTGCACAAGCCCAGCACACAGCAGGTGTGAGATAAGTGTGTTCTGAGTATACGCGAGGATACGCAGTGCACATGAACACAAGTCCATGGAAGCCCCTGCCAGGGTGTCCAGAGTTGCCTCGGTGTGTGAGCCTGCCTGCACTTCTGTGTGCCCAGGCTTGACCTTGGAGCTCCCGGGGCAGGGTCAGACCAGGCTGCGCTCCTCTCTGGGCACACAGAAGCCTCTGTGTGTGCTGGTGCCTGTGTGGGGCGCTGCAAGGTTATGTTGGTGGCATGTGTGTGTGTGTGTGTGTGTGAGTGTGTGTGTGTAGGAAGAGGCTGTTCACTCTCTTAGACCTTGCTTTTTTTCTGTGGTTCCGTTTCTATAGAGACACTTCCTGTGGCAGAGAAAAGAGGTAGTGAGCTAGTCTTTCAGGATGTGAGGGCCCACAGGAGCGGAGCTGGGCTCTCTCCGCCGCCTGCCTGCCGCCCTCCAAGCTCTGCCTGCGGTGCTGCCCACAGTCCCCATGGTGGGTACCCCCCGGGACGGGGACCGGTGAACAGCAGAGGCATGCCAGGGAAGCCCAAGCACCTGGGCGTCCCCAACGGACGCATGGTGAGTGGAGGCTCCAGGCCAGGCTCTTGGGGAGGGGTGGGCACACCCAGGGTGGAGCCCAGGAGCTCACCAGGCTGGGCAAGAAGAGCCTGCAGGCTGCTTGCGGGTGGAAAAGTTGGGTACAGATAGCAGGTGGTGGGACCTGGCGCCCTCACCCCAGCACCGTCCAGGTTGGCCTGCGGGGGACCTGGTTGCAGGCTCCGGGTCCAGCCCCTACTGCTCCCTCTCCTGCTGCTTTGGCACCATCGGAGCTGCCTGCATCCTAGGGCAGCAGGGACACTTGGCATGCCCCCTGACCCCTGCACACCCCATGGTGGCCCAAGCCCACACACCTCACTTAGCCTCAGCCTTCCCCTCCTTCACCCCATGCTCTGATGCCAAAGGTCAAGTAAGGGGCAGCCTGCACTGGGTCACTGCCCTGCAGCTGGACCTATTCCAGAGGCTTCCTGCCAGCACTGGCAGTCCTTGGGTAGCCTGGGGAGGGTGCAGCTTGTCTGTTCTATTCCGGGGCTACCAAGAAGCATAGAGGGAGCTGGGCTGTAGGATGCCCTGGCTGTTGCTCTGCCCACCCCCTGACCCCCCTCCCTGGCTCCTTGGCCTCTGGGTCAGAGCTGCCTGCCCTTGAAGGTCCAGCTTTTTTATTCCTGCAGCATATGGGGCAGACTGTGCTGGGCCTCCCTTCTCTCCTAGAATACCAGCCCACTTGGCAGATGCCTTGTCCCCCCTAACAACTCCAGAAAGGCCAGACTGTGGCCTAGCCCCTCATCCTCCTAGTATTATGGAACAAAGCCACTGGGTCTGGAAACCTGGGTTCCATTTTCCCTTACTAGGAGGTCCCCTCTGATCCTCAGTTTCTTCGCCTGTAAAATGAGAATAGAAGAGATATCAAAGGCTTGTTGAGATGATTAAGTGGAAGGTGAATATGAGGCCCCGGATCCATAAATGTCAGCCCAATCCCACCCCTTCATTATCAGCCACTCCTCAAGGATCCCCCGCCTCATCAAGAAACTGAGCCGCCCCCAAACACACTGCTGCCTCCAAATTCTCGAGATCTGTTTCCCTCTCTCCTTCTTCCAGCATCTGTTTATTGCCCAGCCCCAGGCTAGCTGTGGAGGAGAGAGGCAGATCCCTCCACATTAGCCTAGCCGTCCACCTGTCCACCTCACCGTTTCTACCCTCAAGCTTACTGAAAGTTCAGAAACCCATGGGCCTCGTACTCCTACCCTGGAGGCATGACACTTGGGTGTCCAGGCCAAGGGGGACAGGCCAACTCCCAGGCCCACCCCAGATGGCAGCTGCAGAGCCTGGAGACAGACTTTACCTCTACCCCTCCCTCACCAACGATGTCTGCTCTGCCCAGTCATCGAGAGCAAGGAGGGCACCCAGGCTAGGCGCCCGGCCTCAACAAGCCCACAGGCTTTCCTCTCAGCACCCGGCACAGAGGTTTATCTTTGCCCTTCCTGGGCCTGTTCTGAATGTTCTGTGCCACTGTGGGCGTCCCGAGGGCCACACATGGCCCACTTGTGGGTCATTGAGAGCTTTCTGAGGCCATGTTCAGCTAAAACGGGGAGAGACAGACCCACATTGGCATCTGCAGCAGGGATGAACAGAGAGAGGCACCTGTGAGCTAGGTACCCAGCTCCTTCCATGAATTACCTGCAGATAGAGGCTCGGAGGAATAAATGACCTGCTGAGGGCAGTTGGCAGATAGAAGGGCTTGCGTTTGAACCCAGCTAGTCTGACTCAATGCCGGGGCTCCTTTGCCTCCCCAAACTGCTTGGCTCTGTCCTCCCCCTCCTACCGCAGCTGCCACCCCACCCGCCATCATTCCCTGCAGAGGAGATTTTACCCGTCAGCCTTGTCTTTCTGCCATTCAGTATGTCAGGCAATTGCAGTAAAACCTGTCACTTAGAGATGACTCTCACCCCTCTTCCCAGAGATGTCTTCACAAGGCTCCAACTGCCACTTCATCTGTTTGCCCCTTCATTCAACCCCTCCTTAGGCGTGCTCCGTGCCACCCCTGCCCCAGGCACTCGAGACCCAGGCCCATCCTCCTGTCCCCTGCCCTCAAGCAGCTCCCAGTCACAAAAGACATGAGCACAAATACCAGGATAAAATTCAGGTTTAGGGAAGAGCACTGGTCAGAGATAGAGAAGGCTGGAGGGGGACTGGGGAGGGAGAGCTAACCTCTTCCCTCCCGTGATGCACTGTGTCATGGAAGGCATCCTATAAGGATGTGCCCGCTGGTGGAGGGCATGGCCTGGAGAAAGGCCCAGCTGTGGGAAACACTGAGGAGGGGTGGTAATTGTGTCTGTCACTCTCCAGAGGCCTGGTTAATCGCCCCCAACCTACAAGGAGACCTGGAAGGCACAGCCCCCTCTCCCTCTGGACCATCCATCTCAGGGCCAGGCCCTGAGTGACAGGTGGCCTTACCGAGGGGCCAATTCTGGGGTCAGCGCTCGGAACTGCCTCCAATGGAAGGGGCCAGGCTCCTAGGGTTCCCTGTGGGTATCTCTGGGCCTTTGTCTCCCCACTTTAGAATGAAATGAGAGGATGACACTCAGTAAACCCACCCTCCCTTTGAGGTCTGACCTCCCCAGGGCTCAGGGTGCATGAGAAACCACTAGGCTCTATACCCCCAATGGACCTTGCCTGCCCGTGGCCCAAGGGCTGAAGCCCCGGGCCTCCCAGCTCCCCTGGGATGTCTCCTTTCCATCCTGGGAGGCAACTTCGTGGAGGGGAGACCTTACCTTCCAGAGCCAGGCACACATGAGCTCCGATTTCAGTTCGGCTGCCTCGCAGCCACGTGACTTCTTGGGACCTAGGTTTCCTCACCTGTGAGATGGGAGCTATAGTCGTAGCCGCACAGGATCAGGGTGTGAGGACAGCATGAGAGCAGGGACAAGGACTGGCAGAACGTGCCCGTCACACAGGGAGCTCAGGAAATGGGCCACCTCGCCCTAGTGTTCTGATCCAGCGGCTCCCCCAGGTCCACTTCCTAAGAAAAAGTATGGCAGACTGAGGCCCGGCCATGGGCTGGGGATGCCACTGGCCACCACACCCTTCCTCATCCTCTCTTCCCCTTTTCTCCCCATTCACCGGCCACTTCTCCTCAGGCAGGCCGGGTGGGGCCAGGCCAGCCCTGCTCAGGCGATTTCCCCAGGCCCGGGAGCCTGGGCAGGTAGGAGCCGGGCATCAGCGTGTCAGCGGAGCCCTGACTGACCACCACCGGCCGGCGGCTTTCACGTCTAGGCCTCATTTGCTCTCCCAGCAGTCCCAGCAGGTTGGGAATGCTGAGCCACATGCTACCCAGTGGGGAAACTGAGGCGCAGAGAAGGGCAGTTACTTGCCCCAGAATAGTGGAATTGGAACTGGACGCCATCTCTGCCCCCAACCACCTTTGCATCTCCGTCCCTACCCTGCCTCGACCTCAGCCACAAAGATCAACAACCAGTAGGGCAAGAGGGGTTCAGGAAGGTTAACTGCAGGCTTCAGAGATGGGGTGTTCATAGTGGAGCATCCCTGGTGGAGAGGGGGTGCTGGGCCACCTGGGGGGGGCAGAGGAGGGCTACTTGGGAGCACTGGGGCAAGAAAGGGTCTTCATGGATGGAGTTCCGGTTAGTTCCCTCCTACTGCCCAGGCCTGTGCCCTGGATGCTACCAGACTGCTAAGGGAGAGAGGCCCAGAAATGGGTGGGTGAGGCTGTGTGGGCAGCTGGTATTTGGGGAAGACTGAGGTCAGTGGGCAGAGACTGGAGAGCTGTTGGGTAGGGGGCAGGAGAAGATACCAGGCAGAGGAAAGAGCAACGCGGGAAGCAGGAGTCTGTAGGGATGAGGGGAAAGGTTCGGTAAAGTGCAGGTGGAGGTGAGGGAGGGGAAAGAGGGAGGCTGGGGGGTTTATTCGCCAGGCCCTGGCAGGGCTTCAGCAGTAACTCGGCACCTGCTCGGCCTCCCAGGGCAGGGAGTGGGGCTGCGGAGGACCTGGGAGCTGGCTCCACCTAAAGACACAGAAAATCAATTCGACTCAGTGCAGAGAAGCAAACAAAACGAGGGAGGGCTGGCTCCGGGGTGGGAACCTTTGCCCTCTCTGTGGCCCTGGCCTGGCGCCTGCAGTCCTGGGGGCTCTGCCAAGGTTGGAGGGCAGGCCAGTGGGTACAGGAGGAGGCAGGACCAAGTGGTACCCCTGGAGGGGTGGGGGAGTCAGGATGGCTCCCAGAGACCTGCGGGGAGGGCTCTGACAGCGGTGATGAGGCTGGGAGCAGCGGCAGAGCAGGCAGGTGCCAGGAAGGGAAAGAGCAGGTGGGAAGGGACGTGTCATCCTCACACTTCCCAGCAGCTGGGACTTTCTCCTGCAGCCGGGTGAGATGACTCAGGTGAAACCATTAGATGGGACAGAGCAGAGGCAGGAGGGTGAGGGCCGGGCGGGGCGCACGGGGAACTGATTCCAGGCCCAGCCATGCCCTGGGGAAACGCTCCCTCCTCCGCAATGTCTGATCCGAGAGCTCCTGGTCCTGGTGGGAAAGGAGGCTCTGGGAGGAGATCACAGTTAGGAAACGAGAAGAGGACAGGGCTGGGATTTGAATCTGTGCTCTCTCCTCCAGGGCAGGGCTCACTAACTGGAAAGTGGGAGCAGGGTCAGCCACCAACACTAATTCAAGAACAAAGTTGTTGTCGATATACTTACATATGTCTGGTAGCGTCCTGCGTTCTTTATACATATTTACCTTATTTAATCACAGCAGCCCTTTGGAGTCAGGATCTTTATGTGCTCCATTTGTGTAGAAGAAGAAACTGAGGCACAGAGAGGCAAGGTGCCCTGTCCAAGTCACACAGCGCTGATTGAAACTCACACAGTCTGGGGCAGCACCTGCTTCTGTAGGCAACATAAATACATCAAACCAGCCCAGGGACCTGAGGAGAGGCTGAGCTCCTTCTTTTATGAATTGATTTCAGAGAGCGAGAGGGAAAGGAAGATAGACACATCAATGATGAGAACCATTGATAGGCTCCCTCCTGCACACGTCCTATTGGGGACTGAGCATCCAACCTGGGCATGTGCCCTTGATGGGAATCGAAACCAGGACCCTTCAGTCTGCAGGCTGACACTCTATCCACTGAGCCAAATGGGTTGTGTGTGTTTTTGACACTGGCTGCTGCTCAGTGCCAGCCAAGGTTGCCATGCTGGAAGGACTCAGGGTAGCTGGGGCATTACAGTCTTAAAGGCAAGATAGACTGCTCAGGGGAGAGGAGGTCTCTAAAACTCCTGATTTTTAAAAATATTTTTAGTGAATTTGGAGAGGGAGACGGTGGGAGAGAGAGACATTAATTGACTGCCTCCTGCATGCTCCCTACAGGGGATAGACCCCAAAACCCAGGCATGTGTCCTGACCAGGAATTGAATCGGCAACCTTTTGGTGCACAGGAGGACACCCAACCAACTGAGCCACCTTGGCCAGGGCAAAACTCCTGATTTTTAAATGTGGGAAACCACTTCAAACTTAAAAGAAAAAAAACACACATTTTTTCTAAGATATCAGTAATGTCCTCTATCTGCAGGCCAGCTCTGTGACCTGAGTGCCCCACGTGCCAGTGGGGGCAGAGAGGAAGACTGCCCCCGGAGAGGGAGGCAGGGAGCTTCCTAGGGGCAGGGTCTTTGCAGACCCGTTTCCAGTGGGGATGGGAAGAAGGCACAGGTGGTGGAAGCTCCTGTTTCAGGGCCTCGTGAAGATGTAGGAGGTGAGAGAGTGGGGGAAACTGGGGATGACTCACACCCTGATGTTGGGAGCTCAGGTGATGAGAAGAAAGGCAGGATGCAGGGAAACTGGTTGGGTGCCCTGCGGTGCTGGTGGCAGAGGTGGCTTCCATTTGGCACTGGATGCATTTGAAGCGCGTGTGGGACATTGGGCGGAGATGTTAGCAGGAAGTTGGCGATGCGTGTTTGGAGCTGGGGATATGTGGGTGGAAGAAAGGGCCCAGGACAGAGTGAGGAAGGGGTAGCGGCCATGTTTCGTGGGTAGGAGATGACGAGGAATCTGGAGAAGCTGCTAGGAAGGCAGGAACACTAAGCAAGAGTCACTTTGAAAGGAGGGTTTTCCTGTTCCACTAATGAGTGGGGCTCCCAGCGAAGTGGGAGTAATGTGTGGAGGGAAGGAGGGGGAGGGAGTTGGTCTCCCCAGCAATGCTACCCCCAGGGGGGGCCATGGACCCGCACTGTCAGCTTCCCCCAAGAGCTTGTTAGCAATGGCCCCATCCTGGACCTACTGAACTGGAATCACTGGAGGTGGAATCCAGTATTTCTAAAGCATACTGGAGTTTGAGGGCCACTGCTCTGTGCTGTAAAATAGCTTCCTGCGCCCTGCCCAAGGTTGGGTTGGGGGGACACAAGGGAGACCCTGGCCCCCAAAAGGAAACAGCTGCTATAAGGAAATCCTCAGTTTTAGAGGCACCCCTCCTTCCTCCAAGACAACATTGACAGAGCACGTACAGAATGCTGGCCACTGTTCCCGATGCTGCAAATAGTTTAAACGGATTTGATCACAACAGCCCCAGGAAGTAAGTTACTATTATTATCATCATCCCCTATTAGCAGATGGAGACAAACAACTGGCCCAAAGGCATACCTGCTAGTAAGTGGCAGAGACAGGATTCAAAGTCCACCCACCATGCTATATGCCTGGGCTTACCCAGCAGGCGCCGGAGGGAGCCAGGGCCGATTGGAGGACAGCAGCACACAGGGAAGGGGCACGTGAGGAAGGGGACCTGGGGACAGCCTAAGCAAACCTTGACAAGCAGGGGGCTGGCTGGGAATGCCCAGCACGGGCCTGCAGCAGAAGAGAACACAGCTGCAGTCTGTGGACTGGTCCCAGGGCTGGTCTTTGAGAATCCATCCTGGGTTGCACTCTCATTTTCTACCTCGGATCTCTTGTAGGTTTTGGCTGTCTCCGACGGAGGTAAGTGACAGGGCACGTGGAGGAAACCCGGCTGGGGTTAGCGTGGGGTGTATGTGAAAATGGGGTGGAATACTCCTGCCACTTGCTGTCTTTTTCCGGGGAAAGTATCTGCAGATGGGGTAGGGCCAAGGGAAAGGCTGCAAAGCTCATACCCACTTGTCTATCCCCCCTGCAGAGCTGAGCAGCACGGTGGGACCCCAGGACCAGAGCGAAGGCCGAGGCAGCTCCCTCAGCATCCACAGCCTCCCCAGTGGCCCCAGCAGCCCCTTCCCCACGGAGGAGCAGCCTGTGGCCAGCTGGGGCCTGTCCTTCGAGCGGCTGTTGCAGGACCCGCTGGGCCTGGCTTACTTCACCGTAATCCCCGGAGTGGGAGAGGGAGGGTGGATGGCAAGTGGGGCTGGGGGCATGGGCAGAGCTTCAGGCTGGCCAGTGGGATTCCTCTGTCAGCTGCCTCTTCCTCCTCTCCCAGCCGGGCACTTTGCTTCTCTCTGTCCTCGCCTCCGCCGCTCCTTTTCTCTCTGTGCTCTGGATCTGGCCCCATCGGTTTGCCTGGCACTGTGGGTCCGGCTTGGCCTCTTAGCCCTGAGTCTCTGTCCCAGTCTCTTTGACCACATCCCCTGACTGGGTCTCTGACCCTTCACTCCCCGGCCCCAGGAGTTCCTGAAGAAGGAGTTCAGTGCCGAGAACCTGACTTTCTGGAAGGCCTGCGAGCGCTTCCAGCAGATCCCTGCCAGCGACACCCAGCAGGTGGGGGCAACGGGGAGCTGAGGCAGAGAGCTGGGACCAGGGCCTGGGCGGCGCCCCTGACCTCTTCCTGCCCCCCCTGCCCCAGCTAGCTCAGGAGGCCCGCACCATCTACCAGGAGTTCCTGTCCAGCCAGGCGACGAGCCCCGTGAACATCGACCGGCAGGGCTGGGTCGGTGAGGAGATGCTGGCTGAGCCGCGACCGGACATGTTCCGGGCACAGCAGCTTCAGGTGAGAGGGCGTGGCCGGGGAAGGGACCGCGGTGGAGAAGAGGCGGGGCCAGATCCGGGGGCGGAGCCTGCGCGGCAGGGGGTGAGGGGTGGGGAGGGGGGAATTTGGTTGTGGGCTTGGGAGCAAATAAATAGGGCGGGCGGGGCGCTGTTCAGAGGTAGGCACCTGAGGCTGTGGTGAAGGAGGGGCCAGGGGCGGGACCCAGCAGGGGAGGGGCGGGCTGATGTGAGAGGTGGGCGGGGCTGAGGTGAGTGGTGGGCGGGGCCAAGAGCAGGGGCGGGGCCTGGAGGTGGGTGGGAAGGGCTCCCTCCCCAGGTAAGAGACCAGGCCAACGCCGGGAGCCCGGCCGGGGACGCGAGCTCACGGTCGAGGCGCCTGTCGCCGTAGATCTTCAACTTGATGAAGTTTGACAGCTATGCGCGCTTCGTCAAGTCCCCCCTGTACCGCGAGTGCCTCCTGGCGGAGGCCCAGGGGCGCCCCCTCCGGGAACCCGGCTCCTTGCGCCTCTGCAGCCCGGACGCCACCAGGAAGGTGCGGACCATGGGCTATGGGGACCGGGGCCCGGTGCAGATCTGCGGGGTTGCTGGGGTCTGCGTGCGGGCGAGGGGCCGGCCCGGTGCCAGCGCCTTTCTGCACCTGCAGAAGCCGAAGCTGAAGCCCGGAAACTCGCTGCCGCTGGGTGTGGAGGAGTTGGGGCAGCTGCCGCCGGCGGAGGGCCCTGGCGGCCGCCCGCTCCGCAAGTCCTTCCGCAGGGGTGAGCGCTGAGCTGGCCTCCGAGAGGAGTGGGGGCGGGCGTTTAGGGGAGCCCTGAGAATGCCCCTCCCTCCTTCTTGTCCCACAGACTGTACGTTTGTGAAAACCGAAATAAATGCAGGTCCCGGGGGCCACCGCGTTCCCCAGGGGGTCGGGTTCCCAGGCTAGACACCCACCGTCTGGGAAGCTTCCCCAGTGGCTGTGCTGGCAGGAACCCAAACCACGTTAGACCCATTGGAAGGCGCTCCAGCGGGGTCCCCCGGCAGGGGACAGGCCTCCGCGGAGGGAGGCGAGCGGGGAGGAGGCTGCCCTGCTTACTGCGCCCTCTCCCCTAGAACTGTCGGGCTCAGCAGCAAATGCAGCCTTGCGACAAGAGGGCCAGGGCTCCCTCAACTCCTCGGCCAGTCTGGACCTGGGCTTCCTGGCCTTCCTCAACAGCAAATCTGAGGTAAGCGTCCTGCTGGGGAGACAGAGTGTGGGCGAGGGCCACGTGGTGGGGCCACCATCATTCCTAGTCACCGTCCCACATCCATCTCCCCAGCTTGCTCCTCGTAGCCAGTCCCTCCATCTCCTCACTTGCTACCTGTCCTCACCATATGGGGCCCCTTGCATAGCATGGGTGCACCTCCTCTTCAGCCGATTTGTGTGCCCATATGTACACAGAATGTGTGTATGTGGGGGTGGGGGATGGGCCTGCCTCTGCGTGCCCATATGCCTAGTTGAGCAAGCAGTATGTGTTCCTGTAAGAGGACAGGTGTGCTCTTGGCGGGGGATGGGGTGCATGTGTGCATGTGTCCCAGTGAGCTTACCAGTCTGTGTACCTGTCTGCATGTCCCTGAATGTGTGCACATGCCTCCTCCCCACTCCTGCCCTGAATTAGTGCCATAGGAAGAGCCTTGGGGGCTCGGAAGGTGAGGGTGAAAGCCGGCCGGGGAAGTATTGCTGCGTGTACCTGCCTGACGGCACCGCCTCCTTGGTCCTGGCCCGACCTGGCCTCACCATCCGGGCCATGATGGCGAGCATCTGTGAGAAACGGGGCCTCTCTCTCCCTGACATCAAGGTCTACCTGGTGGGCAACGAGCAGGTGCGAACTCGGCCTGGTCCCCAACTCTAACTCCCTTTCTGATCCCGATCCCAACTCCATTTCTGTCTCTGCTCAGCCATGACCTCAACCCCATTTCCATTCCTAACCCCTGGACCACTAATTCGAATTCCATCCCATATCCTCACCCCCTTTCTAACTCCAGCCCCTGCTCACCCTACCCGTCTCATGCCCAACTCCCAATCAACTCAGCACCCACTCCTCACTTGAACTCAGATATCCACTCTCAACCTCCAAAAATCCTACCCCCACCCCCACCCCTCACCCCGCAGCCCAGCCCGCTTTCCAGCTTCACCCCTCATCCTCACTCCGATGGTTTCTGGGATGGGGAGGAGGGAGAAGCCCTGCTGGAGAGGTTTTCCTGCAGCACTCCCAGCTCAGACTGCCCATCCCTGAAATGACCATTTGGGGGAGCCCTTGTCTCCCCTGCTACTAGGAAACTGCACCTAACCTATGAAAACGTTCCTTTGGGTGCAAAGTAGCATAGCTTTAAAGAGAGGTTTAGGGGAAAACTCACTGTAAAGTAAGGCCTCCAGTAAGGGGGGTCTAAAGTAAGCTGCTGCAGCCCAGAGGACCTGTGGGGACTTCATTCGCCCTTAGGTAAGGCTTCAGGCCCTGTCAGGTGGGTGGGCAGAGGGACCTGGGCCTACACTCTGTCCTCCCGGCCCACAGGCTGGGGGTGAGCCAGGCAGGATGTGATCAGGGAGGAGGAGTGGTTTCTGGGGTGAGGTAGGCATTCCTGGTTGGTCGCAGGAAGGCTTCCTGGAGGAGGCAGCAATTGAGGAGGAGGAGGAGGAGGAGGAGGAGCTGTGGGGGGAGTGAAGGCCTGGAGGTGGGTAAGAAGTTCAGGGCATGTTCAGGGGCTCAGAGCGTGGGAGTGTGAGGGCAGGGGCCGCAGAGCTCTGCCTATTCTCTCAAGCCCCCAGAGCAGCCTCCACAGCCCAGACGGACTTTCACGTCTGCTAAATATAACGTCACCACCCACACTCCACCTGCCCCTGCAGCAGGGCGCAGGCCCGGGGTGAGGGGGGGCTGCCTCCCTGCCCTGGGCTGGTCCAGGTAGCAGAGCCTCTGGGAGCAGTAAGCACTGCAGCTACTGTTTATGTACTGACTGTGTGCCAGGCACTGTCCCAGACACTGCACATCCTCCAGTCCTCACAGCCTTTTTTGCAGTGAGGACACTTCTGGTGGGGATGGAGAGAAGTGGACAAATGTCCAAAAAGGGACAAGGCCTGGATAGCTGCCCAGCGGTGGGTGTTGAAGGAGGAAATGCGTCCACTGGTCTGGGTGGGATTCACATGCCTGAGGGGCAAGGGGCAGCTGTGCAGGAGGCAGACCCTGTCCTGGACCAGAAAGAGGCACCTTGGATCTAGGACCTAAGCCTGCCTCTTGCCCAAGCAACCCCATTACCATTTCATGTCCACCCCCTACCCCCATCTCCCAGCTTTCCCATAACTCCCTTCCTTTTGCAATCTGTCCCGCATTCTTGCCACCTTTCTCCCTGGCCTTGGCCATACCAGACTCCGCCTCCAGCCACGCTTCTAACGCATCCTCATCTGTACCTCTCACCTGCCCATCCGCCCTTCCCTCTAAACTTTAGGGCAGCCCCCAACGGGGTGTAGGTGGTTCCCAGGGGCAGCGGGGATACCTAGGGGTGGGGGGAGGACTCAGACCCTGCCTGGCGTCTGCAGAAGGCCCTGGTCCTGGATCAGGACTGCACCGTGCTGGCGGACCAGGAAGTGAGGCTGGAAAACAGGATCACCTTCCAGTGAGTGCCCCTCCCGCGAGGCCTGGGTTGGGGTCGGTGTTGGAGCCACTGTTCTGCCCTGCAGGCCCTTCCCCTGGTGCTAACACCTCTCCGGGGACTAAGTCCCCACCCGCCAGCCGGCACGTCTCCCCGGTTCAGGCTCCGCCTCCTCCCGGGGCGGGCGGGTGAGGGTCCGGGGAGAGGCGGGGCCGGCGCTCCGGCCTCCGCAGCCCGAGGGTCCCGTGCAGGCTGGAGCTGGCGGCGCTGCAGCGCGTGGTGCTGATCTCGGCCAAACCCACCAAGCGGCTGCAGGAGGCGCTGCAGCCCATCCTGGCGAAGCACTGCCTGAGCGCCCACCAGATCCAGCTGCGCCGGGTGAGCAGCGGGGCTGCGGGGCTGCGGGGCTGGGGCAGGGCAGGGCGGCGGGGAGCGGGCTGCCTGTCCCGCGGGCTGCTGACCTGAACCCGCAGCCAGGCGAGAAGCAGCCGCTGGATCTGGGGATGCTAGTGAGCTCGGTGGCGGCCCAGAGACTGGTCTTGGACACTCTCCCAGGTAGGGAGTGTTGGCCCCAGGTGTGGTCCCCGGGGGCTGACCGACCCAGGAGAAGGGGGGCTCCAGGCGGGAGATGAACACAAAAGGTGGCGCTCTCCGCCACAGGTGTGAAGATTTCCGAAACTGGCGACACACATCCCCACCGAAGCCAGGTGAGCGAGAGGCGGAGAGCTAGCCCCCTCTTGCCCACCACACCTCCCCTCCTGGTTGTGGTTCTGACCTCACGTTCTCGCAGCGCACCCCATCTGGAACCCAGGACAAGGGCATCCATCTCCCTCCACTGCCACTCAGCTCCCTGGCCGGGGCTCCCAGTAGTGTCACTGGGAAGCGACAGACCTGTGACATTGAAGGTACCTTGGGCATGGTGGGAGCTAGGGACCAGTGGAGTTGGGACCATGAAGATGGCATCAGGGGACCGACCACATGTCATTTGAGCTGGAACAGGAGGTTGGAGGACCAGCAGGTCAAGGGTAGGGGGGCAGAGGGGGCATTGGTGCAGGGGTCAGGAGGCTGTGGCCACGGTGTGGGCAGCAGGACGGTGGTGGCATCGTGTGTGCAGGTCTGTGTGGGTGGGACCCTGACTCTGTGGCCACCCCCAGGCCTGGTGGAGCTGCTGAACCGGGTACAAAGCAGCGGGGCCCATGACCAAAGGGGCGTTCTGCGCAAAGAGGACCTGGTGCTTCCAGAATTTCTGCAGCTTCCTGCCCAAGGGCCCAATTCCCCGAAGGCCCCTCCACAGACTGAAGCATCAGCCCCGCCCCAGAGGGGCCCCTTGGACTCCACTGCCCACTCTGCCCTATGACAGCTGTCCAACGGTCCAGGCTGGCCGCATGGCACCTGGCGGGCCACGCATGCCCTGGTCCCGCTCTGCATGCCGTGTCTGTGCTGTGAGTGTCCCTGGCCCCTTCCTGCCACGGCAGGCCCGAAGGACGAGCCAGGAGGGTTTGGGGCGGGGCTCTGAGTAGCCACACCCACAGCCACCACCCTTGGGTCCCTCACAGGCTTGCCCCTCCATCCCTTGCAGCCAGGCCACTGGGGGGAGGTGGGGCTCCCCTCTTTTCTTTCTCTACCCTGTGCAGGCATGGCCATCACAGAGGGGCGGTGTTGGCAGTGCCAGCCTCCCCACCCTGTGCCAAGCTTCGTCAGGGAGCAGGAGGAGGGGCAGGCCCCTCCTCAGGGAATCAGTATGAGTAAGGCCTGCGGGGGGGGGGGGGGGCCGGGGGGGAGCCCCTCCCTCTAGCCACCGGACTCTATTGGATATACAGATTTTGCATTTGGGTTGGGGCAGCTAGGTTTGTCCTGGATGTATAATATTGTTATATAATAATTATTGTTATTCTGCATTGAGGTGTGTTCCTTGTATACTCTGTACTCCACCCTCCAAACCACAATGCATCTGTCATCAAGGTCACAGTGCCCGGAGAGCCCCCTGACTTCCTGTTATCAGAAATTCTCTTCTTGACGGTACAGAGTGTGAGGTTGAGAGAGAGAGAGAACACACAAGAGGGAGGGAGAGGAAGGGGAAGACCCTCTGGCAGCTGTGCCTCTGCCCGGTATGATCGTACTATTCCTTGGTTTCTGATCTGAGTACAGTGTCTCGTTACCTACTGCTTCTTTATGGGACTGGGGGTCCCTGAAGACATGGCTGTGGTTTCTCTGGCTGCATTAAAGGCCTTGCAGGGGTCACTGGGCATGGTTCAGGGGCAGGTGCTGCCCCTTGCCTGCTTTAGCTGGGTGGTCTTCCCGGTCCCAGGCGGCCAGGGAAACCCCACGCAGGGAAGACCTTCCAGAAGGAAGGGCCCCAGCCTGTAGGCAGAGAAGCCAGATTCAGTCCTGGTGCTGAGACAGGGGAAGCAAGGGAACACAGGAGCTCAAGAAGGGAGTGAGGGGCCCTCTTGACCACCTCGCCAGGCTGAGCTCTCATCCCCATCCAGCTCTTTGCACTTTCTGTCCCCTCTGCCAGGAGCTCCAGCAGCACCAGCACCCCACCCCGCCACTGGAGAGATGGGGAGGGGATGGCGTTGTTGGCCCACCATGCTTTTCTCCAGAAGTCAAAGCCAAACCTTCCTATTTAGAGGACTTCAGCACTCTGCCCCCTCAGCCCATGTTGTTTGGCTGTGTTGACCCCTAGCTGCTGGCATGAGCTCATGACCCGGGCCTGGCCCGTCAGTTTAGTTCAGGGATGATCTCTCATCCGGTTAGAACACCAATCCCGGTCATTTTCTACCATCTGAGGACTTGCAGAACGGACCTGCAGGGAGAGAACCTTCATGCAAATGAAGGCAACACAGGAGGCCAGGACTGAGAGATGGAAGGAGATTCCTGACAAAATTATCTAAATGCCTGCATTCCTCGAAGTTAGCCCCTTGTAGACTTGCTCCTGCGATAAGCCCACGAACTCATTCTTTGGATGTGGGTCTACTTGTTATTTTACTGGGGTTTCTAAGATCTGAAACCACAGAGTCCCGCTTCATTGAAGCTCTTGTCTTAAACACCTCAGACGAGCCGTCCCTTGTCACCTCGTGCTGCGGCCTGTGTGTGTGTGTGTGTGTGTGTCCACACATTCTTTTTTTTTTTAATATATTTTATTGATATTTCACAGAGAGGAAGGGAAAGGGATAGAAAGGCAGAAATATCAATGAGAGAGAGACATTGATCAGCCGCCTCCTGCACACTCCCTACTGGGGATGTGCCGGCAACCAATGTACATGCCCCTGACCGGAATCGAACCCAGGACCCCTCAGTCCCCAGGCTGACGCTCTATCCACTGAGTCAAATCGGTTTCGGCTGTCCACACATTCTTATGTTCAAATCCCAACCCCCAGTGTAATGGTGCTTGGAGGTGTGGCCTTTGGAAGGTGACTAATATGAGGGTGGGTCAGTGCCTTTATAAGAGACCTCAGAGAGCTGCCTCACCACTCCCACCACGTGAGGGACACATGGAAAAGACGGCCATCTGCAGCCTGCAGAGAGCCCTCACCAGACCCCAACCATGCTGCCACCCTGATCTCAGACTTCCAGAAATACCTTCTGCGACTGTGAGAAATACGTTCTGCTGTTTATAAGCCACCCAGTCTCTGGTATAGTTGTTCTAGCAGCCCAAATGGATGAAGACATCGTGTACCAAGTGCTCCCCAACGTTATCCAGTTTTCTTCCTTCACAGCACTCAGCCCACTCTGTAACAACCTTATTTATTTATTTACTAGTATACTTATTTGCTGACAATATGATGTAGGTGCTTAATGGCAGAGACCTCATCCCTCTTCGTCACCTCTGTATCCCCTTGGCCTCGTGGGCTGACCAATGATGCCACAGCCTCGGATAGTCCCAGCAAAAGCTGCAGGGACAACAGGGCAGTGGGGATCCTGGCAGCGGACAGCTGGGCACCAGGGTCACAGTCTGTGGCTGAAGATGTGGGTAGGGAGACAACCCATGTCCCTTCCCTGATCAGCTGTAGAACCCTCACCCTTCCTGGGCCCCAGGGCTTGACCCTGTGGCAGAAGACACGCTTCCATGCCCCAGGATAGAGAGGTGGGGCACGAGGTCACAGACAGGTTATCTTCTCAAAGTTGGCAGATCCTCAGGCTCCGCCCACCCTTCTGCAGACCTCCCAACTGCCAGTGATGTGTGTGTCAAACTGAGGAACCAAGGAGGTTGCCTCATGAGAAAGGGGCCGTGAATCAGGTGGATGAGCCTTCCTGAAGGTTGGCCCAGCAGGCACATCCCATCCTTTATCTCATTTTTGTCCTCATAACAAAACAGTGGGTATGAAACCATGGCTACAGGAAGGGAAGTGAGGAGCCCAGGGGTCTGCAAGAAGCTTGACCAGCCAGCCCTCAGGCTGTGACTCAGGGACACAGCCCAGGAAGGGTCTGGGTGCTGTAGAAATTCCTGCTGGGAAGCCAGGACCTTTTCATGGAGGGGACATTGATATGGCTGCTCTGGGGGCAGTTTGGGAGTTCCTGCTAACAATTAAAACCACACAGGTGACCCCAGCAATACCACTAAAGAGTCACTCACGCCTGGGCATGAGGAAGCCCATCCTGCAGGGTTGCTTATGACCAGAAAACTGGCAAACAGCCCTGTGCACGGTGGGGGGTGCGGTGGGTGGGGAGGGTAACAATACCTGGTGGTGTACCCATGCTCTGCAGTGGGTCCTGATGTGGAAAGTGCTCTGATAGATCCTCCCTTCCCCCAGCTGGTGGGCAGAGTATGACATACTGTCATAACCTGTGTCTGCTGTGGGGACATTCCCAAGACATTGAACCACCAATCAGCGCATGCTGAGTGCCCTGGGCCCCACTCCCTCCCATTCCTCCCCTCAAAAGGCATGTTCACCTCTGCACGTGTTGCTATTCTCTCCTTTCGAGACAGCCCGGCTCCTCTAATCCTGGTTTTTCCACCCTCTTTCATAATGAATCTCACTCGTTAGTGCGGAATAAACTTCCTCTTTTAACTTGTCTGTGTCTCCGACTCCGTTTCCCTCGCCTCGAACCTTACATTCTCTAAGATGTGTTATTATTCATTAAGAAAAAAAAAGAGCGATGTAAAGGCATGAGATCTTTATATAAACCATAACCACACAGGAACTTGTAAGTGTACAGAACGGAAAAGAGAGACCACACATTTGCTGACCGCTCTGCAGCCTCCAATACCACCATCCTACAGAGGACACAGGCTGAGCCAGCAGCGGTGACTTCCTTAGGACCCCATGGAACCCACGTCATATGACCCCAAGCCTCCAAGAGAAGATCTTGTCCCCTGTCTCTCATCACCTAACCCCACTTAATGGCCTCGGAGATGAGGAAGGGGTTGGTATGAGATGGACACAGGCTGAGCACAGGCACACAGTGACCCAGGCTCTGGGCCGGGGGGGGGGCACGTAGGGGCAGGGGCTGCTCACCTGGGCCCAGAGGAAAGTGCTGATGCAGCTGTAGGCTCATGTTCCCTGGGCAGCCACCCCCACCCCCAAGGGTGAGCACAAGGTGCACCCTGCAGAGGCCTGGCCTGGTGGTCAAGTGACTCTGACTTCTGGGGGATTAGAGGCTGGAGTTCAGCTTCCACAAGGAAGCAAAGGCCCCGATAGAGAGGAACACTAATGGTTGCTCACATTGAATGAGATGCCGCCCAGGCTGGGCACAGACCCATATGGCTGCCCACCTGTCAGAGGTACCATTCACATCGTGTTGGTCCTGGGGGGTCCAAAAGGAGCTGGGGACATGCATATGTATGTGTCCTGTGACTCCTGCAGGGTCTGGGTGAGGGTGTGGCCATCTCAGCTGCTCTCTCCAAGGTACTGGCTTGGGGGTAGTACCAAGGCAGAAGCCAAGGAGAAGGGCCATAGAACCAGCATGCCACCTCCCGCAGAGCCCAGGGTGCTGGCTCCCAGGATGAAGTCCTGGCCAGCTAAGATGGGTGGGAGGGATAACCCCATCGGCCAAGGAAGCACCTCTTCCTGTGGCTTCCCTGTGCTGAGGAGCTGAGGACACCCAGAACCCAGATGCAGAGCCACAGCTTGGATTGGAGAACTGAGAATGCAGGACATGGAGCTACCTGTAGCATTCAGCTACCGAGTGCTGGAGCCCAGGGCCTGAGGTCTAAAGCCAGATCTCCGAGTTTCAGGTCCGGAACCTAGAAGCCAGAGCACGGCCTGCCATCTCAGAGCGTGCTGTCCACAGCCTCACGCTCAGGTGTGCTCTCTGAGGCCAGCATGAAGCCCTGGGGCTTAGGGCTGGAGAGACATGAGGAAGGGAGCTGTACGGGAAGAGGTGATTTCTGAGAAAAGCCTAAAGCTGCCTCAGCTCTTTGGGCCACAGACTTTGGCCTCATCAGTCAATGAGTGACCTACTCCTGAGCCCCCAGGATCAATCATTACCCAGGGTGCTTGTCCCCCAAAGAGAGACAGGACACTCTCAGATCAGCTGCCCATGCCCTGCCTCATAGGACCTAAGGTAGCTTTGGAAAACAGGATGGATGGAACATCTCAGGGTTCGGCCTGCCCTGTGTCGGGCAGCTCAGAGTGAAGTCCAGGATCTCCACGAAAGGACAAAGTCAAGAGGGTCCGGGGACAGATTGCTCAGTTCCCCAAAGGGAAGTGGCAGGTGGCCCCCTCTGTGTCCCCCACTCAACGGTGGAAACAGGTGCCTTGACCACAGATCAGAGAGGAGGCACCCATGTGTGCGCAGGGCACTCACAGATGTGTCAGTGTGCAAGCGTGCTGGCCTGACTGCTGGAGTAGAATGTTCACGGTCGGATTCTCAATGCCCAGCTCTGTGCTGATTCAGTGGGGCTTGTAAGTTGGTTGAATAAATAACCATGTTGGTGAGAAGAGGCAGGAGTTCTCAGACTGTGTCTATGAGGAGCCTTGCTGTGGGATTACACTGCTCATTAGCCAGTGCCTCCCCCAAATCCGAGTTCCTAGACAGATGGCCTGGAATGTTAGTTTTTCCTCCTTGATTGTCCTCAAACTTGAGGTCCTGCAGGAAACTCACCTGCATCGAACTGTGAGCATGTAAGGAGCAACAGATCTGAATGGAGAACTGCGGAGACAGCCGGTGGTGCCCACCTCCACCCTTGCTTCGTTCCTGGACACACAGGCTTGTTCTTGGATCTGTTCTCTCTGTGCAGCAGCCATGTGGCTCCTCGGGAACTTGTTTTCATTGGTGTGAAGAAATGCAATAACTGTCACCCTGGCACATGCCTGTTGGCCACGCTCTTCACGCATCCCACTCATTGCAAGCTGCCTCTCCCCCCAGCCCTGGCCCCGGAGGGCTCTCCAGAGTCACTCACCCCCTACTGAGGATGTGCCCGAAACCAGGATACATGCCTTTTTTTTCTTCTTCTTTTTTTAAAAAAATATATTTTATTGATTTTTTACAGAGAGGAAGGGAGAGAGAAAGTCAGAAACATCGATGAGAGAGAGACATCGATCAGCCGCCTCCTGCACGCCCCACAGTGGAAATGTGCCCGCAAGCAAGGTACATGCCCCCGACCGGAATCGAACCTGGGACCTTTTAGTCCGCAAGCCGACGCTCTGTCCACTGAGCCAAACTGGTCTCGGCAGGATACATGCCTTTTTAACCCGTGTGGGATTTCCTTGTCACCTTGGCTGCCATCTCAGCAGACTCAGATGACCAGGGTGTCTTTCAAAACATGGTGATTCTGGCCAAAACCGGTTTGGCTCAGTGGATAGAGTGTCAGTCTGCAGACTGAGAGGTCCCAGGTTCAATTCTGGTCAAGTGCATGTACCTTGATTGTGGGCACATCCCCAGTAGGGGGCGTGTAGGAGGCAGCTGATCGATGTTTCTGATTATCTCCCTTCCTCTCTGTAAAAAATCATTAAAATATATTTTTTAAAAAATAGAAAGCCACTGTTTAGGGTAGTTTTAAAAAAAATTACAACGTGGCGACTCTGGTTTCTGGGGCACTGCTTTCCTGCTTTCCTCCTGAACCCAGCTGCGGGCCAGTCTTGGGTTCCTGTGCTCAGTTTCCCCTTCTTCTGCCCTCTCAGAAATGTGGAGGCTCCTCAGGGCTTAGCCCAGCTGCCTTCCTCACCGCACACTCTCCCTGGGGCACCTTCACAGCCCCCAGGCCATGACGGATGCTGTCTTCAGGCTGGGAGGCTGGCAGGTTTGAAAGGGACAAGGTGACGTGATAAGAAGGGTATTTTGAAAAGCTGTCTGGCTGCATTTTTGGGGGTCTGGATCGGGAGGAGTGAGGGCAGAGCAGGAAGAATACCTGAGAGGATCTCACAATAACCCAGGAGGACCTGGTGGCCCAGAGCTCCTGAGAAACAAAACTGAGAGAAGCAGGTGATGGATTGGAGATGACGAGGTAGAGGAGAAGGGCCTCTCACAGATGACTGCTCTATTTCCCTCTCGAAGGACCGGCCTCATGCTTCTCCCTAAGGTCCCGATGTGCAGGAGGCCCCAGTGAGGCAAGGAGCACGTCCTGTGCTTTAGACCCAAAGATCCAACTGCTCAGATACAATTGGCACAGACGGGTCTTGGCATCTTCCCTCCAAGACTCCCTCCCCTGGAAGCCTTTTCTCAATGTGAGACACCACCCACCACCCAGGCTGTGGGCCCAGAGGTCTGGGAAGCACGTGAGCAGACAGGCAAAAGTCACCCTGCAGGTAGGTACACCCAGAGTCTGTCACAGATGGGTGGAAGAGGCAGGCTGGGAGTGGGGAGGAGGCTGCTGAAATGATCGAAGGGGCCGAGAGCCTGGGCTGGAGTACGGCCACCTTCTCCGCTGCCCTGGGGAGTCCAAAAGGCAGCTCTCGTCAGCTCCCATATTGCAGGGCTTTTCTAGGGTTGTAGCAGCCCCAACCCATCCCCAGAATGTTGGGGGATAATTTGGATGTGTACTAGTAAATCCACAGCATTTTGTAATGGTATCACTTCTGAATAATAACTGCCTCCCCTCTGATCCCTGAGCTCCATGAGAGCAGGGAAGGGAGAAGTCAAAACTGTCCAAGAGCCAAGACCGGTTTAGCTCAGTGGATAGAGAGTCAGCCTGAGGACTGAGGGGTCCCTGGGTTCAATTCCAGTTAAGGGCATGTACCTTGATTGTGGGCACGTCCCCGGTGGGGGGTGTGCAGGAGGCAGCTGATCAATGTCTCGCTCGCTCTCTGATTGATGTTTCTGGCTCTCTGTCCCTCTCCTTTCCTTTCTGCAGAAAATCAATAAAATATATTTTAAAAAAACAAACCTGTCCAAGATTGTTAAAAAGAAGAAGCATCCACTTCCTAAGGAGCGCCTTGGTACCAGCTGCTCCTGCCCAGGGTCTGACCCCAATAGTGCAGGAGAAATGGGGAGCAGACCTGTGGCCTGGGGTCTCTGGACACACTGTGGGTGTCAGGATCCCCGGGGTGGGGTGCTCCAGCAGCCTCAGACCCATCCCTAATGGGACTTGAACAGGCCTTCTCATTCCAACAAAATAACTCAGTAGCAACTGCATTTCCAGTGACACTCCTCCCACCACTGTATGAACCCTGACCTCACCCAATTCACTCCGCAAAGGTGGAAGAGGCTCCAGGACACCAAGAGGGTTCCTAGGTAAATTAGGGTTCATGACAGAATGTGATATGACCATTAAAAAACACATCTGTGCTGGCTGTAAAACACAGGAAAAGGCTTAAGCTAGAAGGGTAGATGAAAAAGTAGTCTCTCATAGACAAGGAAATACGACATGGGTTAAAAAGGCAGAGAGAGTCACCCTGACCAGTTTGGCTCAGTGGAGAGAGCGTCAACCTGTGGGCTCAAGGGTCCCAGGTTCAATTCCAGTCAAGGGCATGTACCTTGGTTGCAGGCACATCCTCAGTAAGGAGTGTGCAGGAGACAGCTGATAGATGTTTCTCTCTCATCGATGTTTCTAACTCTCTCTACCTCTCCCTTCTCTCTGTAAAAAATCAATAAAATATATATATTTTTAAAAAGGCAGAGCCGAGACCAGATTGGCCCAGTGGATAGAACGTCAGCCTGCGGACTGAAAGGTCCCGGGTTCGATTGTGATCGGGGGCATGTACCTTGCTTGCAGGCACATTTCCAGTAGGGGGCGTGCAGGAGGTGGCTGATCGATGTCTTTCTCATTGATGTTTCTGACTTTCTAGCCCTCTCCCTTCCTTGCTGTGAAAAATCAATAAAAATATATTTTTTAAAAAGGCAGAGAGAGTCCCTCCTTAACTCCACATGTATGAAGGGATGTGCAGAGCACTTGTGATTTGCTTCCCAGCATGCCATCAGTTTCACTCAAATAAACTCTTTAAAACATTAAAAAAGAAAAAGTCAGTGAGAAAAGGATGAGAGGCAGTATTCTAATAATTACAGCAATGTTGCTGAGAAGCAGGGTTATTTTTCATTTCCTTTTGCTATGAATGGAGACTTTTCTAGTAAACACCAGGTGGCTGATTCCCTGCCTCAGTCCCCCCGAACTCCCCAGAACAAGCTATAAGACTGTATGGCTCGCTGTCCTCCACACGGCACATTTCAGAGCAAAAAGGTCGCTGGGCCAAGATATGTGCCAGGACTTGTGGTCACTCTACCAAGCCAATCCCAGCCGTACCTCCCCCCTCTCCCACTTCTATTCCCTGTGGGTTCTGCAGCCTAAACTGACACAGCCACGATGTGGTGGAGCTGGGATAGGAACCCAGGCTTTCTGTGCTCTCTACTCTTAGCCACTTTGGCAGAGAGCTTATTCTGACCATTACTCCTCAATGCTCAACAGATTAAGCACTAACGACTTAACCTTTGTCACATTAAAGCGGGGGGCTGTGCAGATTTCTATCTTCCTTGATGGAAAGAGTCTGGGTCTGTGTCACCCGAACATATGCTCATTGTTGTGAGGACTTCATCTCTGGGGACTCTGAGCAGTCAGGGGCTGGCTGGTGACCCAAAAAACATTGTTGCCCTGAAACAGGACTGAGAAACTGGAGGACGTGGGGCCAGGTCCTTGGCCAGCACACTTCAGTCGCCTGGAGACGGCCAAAGGGCATAGAGCACGAGAGAGCAAACACGCTGAGGGATTCTTTTCTAGGCACAGAGATGGGTCATTTATCTTACTGAGTTCTACAATTCACTGAAAAAGCCAAGTAAATTGTCATTTTACAGTAAGGGACCTAGCAGTCAATCCAGGCTGACTCGGGGATTGTACCATTGTAGCAAGAGAGAAGCTGACCTGGACAATCTTGGCCCAACATAGAGTAGGAACTCAACTAATGTGCTCAGAAACCAACCAATGGATAGACACAGGCCAGATGGCTGGCTAGGTGGATGGGCAGGTGTATGGATGATGGGTGGATACTAGGTGTACCGGTTAATAATGCAGATTTTTTTCAAGAGATGGAGTTACACATCTGTTGATATGTATGCGATTTGATATGTATGCTATTTTATTGAATTGACAACAACCTTCAAAACTCCACATGTCAAATTTTCTGAAGGCCTTAACATCATAGATATTTTTACACTTAAAATTGTCAAATTTCGTGCCCAAAAAAGAGCATTTGTGGAAAGTTTTAATTCATTACTTTATTTTGAAGAAAAGTACTGCTGTGCCGAGACTGGTTTGACTCAGAGGATAGAGCGACGGCCTGCGGACTGAAAGGTCCCGGGTTCAATTCCGGTTGGGGGCATGTACCTTGCTTTCGGGCACAACTCCAGTAGGGGGCGTGCAGGAGGTGGCTGATCGATGTCTCTATCTCATAGATGTTTCTGACTTTCTATTCCTCTCCCTTCCTCTCTGTAAAAAAATCAATAAAATATATTTTTTTAAAAACCACACCCATGCTTTAAAAAAAGAAAGAAAGAAAGAAAGAAAGCAAAGTACTGCTGAAAGTTATTGTATACTTCGGGAAGCTTATGGTGGACATGCTCCATCTCAAGATACTTGTGAACGCTGTTTTAAACACTTTAAAAGTGATGATTTCGATGTGAAAGACAAAGAATGTTCAGGTCAACAGAAGAAGTTTGAAGGCCAACAATTGCAAGCATTACTGGATAAAGATGCATGTCAAACTCAAAAACAACTTGCAGAAAGATTAAACATTGCTCAGCAAACAATTTCCAATCATCTACAAGCAATGGGAAAGATTTTAAAGGAAGAAAAATGGGTGCCACACCAATTGAACGAAAGACAAATGGGAAACCGAAAAATCATCAGTAAAATGTTGCTTCCACGGCACGAAAGAAAGTCTTTTTTGCATCAAATTGTGACTGGTGATGAAAAGTGGATTTATTTTAAGAATCCCAAACGCACAAAATCATGGGTTGATCCAGGTCCACCATCAACATCGACTGCAAGGCCAAACACTTCGGAAAGAAAACAATGCTCTGCGTTTGGTGGGATCAGCAAGGTGTGGTGCATTATGAGCTTCTAAAACCAGGTGAAATCATTAATATTGATCGCTGCTGACAACAAATAATTATTTTGAACCACGCTTTGATCGTAAAACCACCAGAATGGACCAGAAGTAATTTTGCTTCATGGTGACACATCATCACACACTTCAAAACCAGTTAAAGACACGTTAAAAGATCTTGCCTGGGAAGTGTTAACCCACCTGCCGTATTCACCAGACCTTGCTCCTTCAGATTACCACTTGTTCCGATCAATGGCATATGCACTTTCTGAGCACCACTTCAAAACATACGAAGAAGAGGAAAATTGGGTCTCTGAATGATCTGCCTCAAAACAAGAAAACTTCTATTGGGATGGTATCCACAAATTACCTGAAAGATGGAGGAAATGTGTAGCGGTTAAAAATGCAGATACCGCCCTAACTGATTTGGCTCAGTGGATAGAGTGTCAGCCTGCGGATTGAAGAGTACCAGGTTCGATTCCAGTCAAGGGCATGTATCTTGGTTGCAGGCATATTCCCAGTGGGGGGTGTGCAGAAGGCAGCTGATCAATGTTTCTCTCTCATCGATGTTTCTAACTCTATCCCTCTTCCTTCCTCTCTGTAAAATAATCAATAAAATATCTATTTAAAAAATAAAAATAAAAATGAGGATAACGGTTAACCATTTACTGGTTAACAATGCGGATTTTGTAATCCAAGAAAACACAATAATTTCAAGGGAAATATCAAAAGTGCTTTATTCAAAGTAATGTCCAACACTAGCTATACAGGAAGTGTGGTCCCAAATACACATCCATAGAAATACTCCCTACCCCCAGGAAAGCACTTGATTTAATTCAAAATAAAATAATGAATTAAAACTTCCTGCAAATGCTCTTTTCTTGGTATGAAATTTGACATTTTTTAAGCGTAAAAATATCTAGAATGTTAACACCTTCAGAAAATTTGACATATGAAGTTTTGAAGCTTGTTGTCAATACAACAAAATAGCATACATACCAAATCACATATATATCAACAGATGTGTAACTCCATCTCTTGAAAAAAAATCCGCATTATTAACCGGTATATCTAGTAAGTTGGATGAATGAGTGGATGGGTGGATGAGTGGATAGATGGATGCATAATGTTAGGCAGTTGCCCAACTAAGTCTTGAATGGAACCCACCATTGCTGGATCTGACCAACCATAATCTCTTAAAAAGGAAGCTTCCTTCTCATCCTCCTGTGAATATGGTCCCCAAATTGGGCTCCATAGTCCTGGGAAAGGGAAACAAGCTTCTGAAAGACTTCCTTAAATCCCTCTGACTTTCATATCCTCATCAGTTTCCCAATCCAGAAACCGAACTTTCATATCTTTCCCTCCCACCCTCCCCATCACCAACTCTACTGCCCAAGTGCCCCTGGGATGTACCCTGTTCTCTCCATCCCTTCTGGTCCCACCTTGGTTCAGACCTCATCATCTCTCAGCCTCTTAACTGGTCTCTCTGCTTCCAGACTCACTCCCTATGACACATTCCAACCCCACCCCACCCAGAGGGACCATTCCAAAATGCAGGCAGGCCCTTGGTCTGGCAAGGGGCTCTCCTGGATCCGTGGAGCATTGGAGATGCTCCAAGAGTCCACATCCACAGCCCCTCCAATTTGTCTCCTGTGTTTCCTCCATTACACACCCACCCTCCTCCAAACACCCTCAAACACACACAAACCCACAGACACTCAGACACAAGGCAAGGCCACAGGACGTTTGGATCGCTCCTTGGGGAGTCCTGTCAGCTGGAGCCACAGAATATTTTTGGGGACTCTGGGAACGGGGCTCCTGGTGCCTTCATGGTCTCTGCCTGGGGACAGGGTGTGTCTGTGCCCGGTGTGTCTGTGCCCTCACTGGGTCGGGGTGGTGGTTCAGGCTGAGCATCTGTTGGGGGGAAGGGAGAGTAACTGCAGACTCCCCCTGCAGAGCTGACGATTAGCAATTAACTGGGAGGAATCTCAGGGGTGAGGTTAATCGGGGAATAGAGGGAGGGCAGCTAGGGTTCTAGGGACTTTGCCCTTGACCCAAGGGTATAAAGTGGAGGATTCCAGCTTCTCTTCGGGTCTTTGGGACTGCCCTGAGCAGCTGAGCAGGAGCTGAAACACAGAATCCTAAGGTGAGCCCAGAGTCCCCTCGTCCCAACCTCATCTTCAACTCTTAGTAGAAACAGCTCATTACCCCAGTCCCCCACTTCCTGCCCCCATAACGTCTCAGTCCCAGCCAGCCTGGCTCGCTCCCAAAGTGAAAGGTCTGTGCTCTCCAGGACTGGGAAATCAGCTCAGCACACTCCCCCACCCCACAGCCAAGGCCCCTTGGGACCATGTTAGGGGTGGGAGTGAGGAGGTGTTGCTGCAGCAGCCTGGGGCACTCCCACCCCAACAGCCAAGAACTTCAGGGGCATTTCCTGGGTGGGGGGACCGGACCTAAAACAAGCCTGGACTTCCCAGACTTGGGGACAGGGTGGGGACCCTGCTTACCTAAACCAGTCCTGGTCTGAGCCTCATTCATGGGAGCTAGGTGGCAGGATTTGTTTCCTATGAGGTGAGCAGGAGGAGAGGGTGGTCCCCCGAGGTCAGTGCTCGCTCAGCTGGTCCCTTGATCTGGAACAGGTGCCCGAGGTCCTCTCTGCTCTCGAGACGGGCAAAACAGCCGTGCCGCCCGTGCTTGGCCCCGGCCCACACCTGCAGCCTCTGCACATGTTCTGGCCCCTCCAGCTGCAGGGTGCCCGCAGCCTCTGCCTGCACATGGCTCTTGCACGTGTGCCGCCCCCTTCTCCTCCCGGCAGTGCCCACTGACGGTTCCTCTCAGCGTGACCCCTCTTCCCTCCCCCAAGGGCCCACCCCACTGTGAGACTGGTGGCACCCACACCTGTCATTAGAACACTTGTTCCCATTTTCTATCTACTTGAGGGATTATTTCATTGACAAATGTCTCCCCACCACCCTTTGAATTTCCTAGGGGCAGATGTGTCTGTATTTAGTCACCACTGTACCCCAGCATCTAGGATAGAATAAATGCTCAATAAATACTTGCTGAATGAATGAATGCATGCATGCTCAAATCTGTGCTGAGCACCTGAGTGTGCTTCCCTGGGTAAGGGAGTAGTGGGGTATGTCTACGGGTGTGTGTTTGGGACCACACTTCATGAATATCTGTGCAAGTGAGTGTGTGGGTGTGGGAGGTAGATGTGTGAGTGTGTGAGTGTCCAGGACACAGCAGTTGTCATTCAATGTTGTTGCAGACACCACTGCGTGTGCCCAGGATGCTGTCCTACGGGGAGAGGCTGGGGGCCCCTGCTGTCTCTCCAATCCCCGTCCGCAGGGGGCCCATGATGCATGGGGCAGCCTTTGCCTATGTGCCCAGCCCTCAGGGTGAGTGTGCTCCCACTCCCGCACCCTGCTTGCCCACAGTTGCCCACATCCCGGGTGAGACCTCCGCCCTCCTGCCCTCCCTGGGACCTGGGGCCTCTGAGAACTCCTGACCAGCCTCCCTCCCCAGTCCTGCACAGGATCCCAGGGACCTCCGCCTATGCCTTCCCCAGCCTGGGCCCCGTGGCCCTCGCCGAGCACAGCTGCCCCTTCGGGGAGGTTCTGGAGCTCCATGACCCGCTGCCTGCCAAGCTGGCCCTGGAGGAGGAGCAGAAGCCAGGTGCGCTGAGTGGGGCGGCAGGGACACCAGCAGTCACTGCCCTAGCCCTCTGGCCGCTGTGCTCATGGTTGTCCCATCCCCAGAGCCCGGACTGGCCCAGAAGCTGTGCCAGGCTGGCATGAAACTCCTCAAGGTGCCCCTGATGCTCACATTCCTCTACTTCTTTGTCTGCTCCCTGGACGTGCTCAGCTCAGCCTTCCAGCTGGCTGGAGGTAGGGGTAGGGGAGGGGCCTGGGGAAAGGCCCCTGAAGGCCTCCAGCAATGGTGACTCATGCTCCCCAGGGAAGGTGGCTGGTGACATCTTCAAGGACAATGCCATCCTGTCCAACCCGGTGGCGGGGCTGGTGGTGGGCATCCTGGTGACCGTGCTGGTGCAGAGCTCCAGCACCTCCACCTCCATCATCGTCAGCATGGTCTCCTCTGGCTGTGAGTCTACCCACTAGGGCCAGGGAGAGGGTGTGGGAAGCTGGGTCTGCTGCACCAGGGCTGGGGAGGGGCCAGGAGTGGGAACAGGGGACTGAGGGCTAAGGGCAGTGCTCTGGCAGCTCCCCCTCTGTCCTCTGGAGGGGTGCCCAGGAGCCTGAAAGGTAGCCCGTGGCGGGGCAGGGGGCAGAGCCCCAGGAAGGCTCGCCTCACACAGTTCTTCATCCATCAGCCGGGGAAACAGGAGCAGAGAAAGGAGGGCCAGGGACGCTGGGGGAGGCGCATATATGGTTTATTGCCGGGAAGCGGTTGCAGGACGCTGGGAAGGGCAGGCTGGGCTCAGCCCGGAGCCCTGCGCGTGCAGAGGTGGAATTTCCTCCTCCTCAGGGAGGCCCCTGTTGTGCTCTGAGGCCTTTTGCCTCATTGGCTGAGGGCCACCCAGAGTACCGAGGTTTACCTCCTTTGCTTAAGGTCAGCTGACTGTAGAGGTGAACCGCATCTGCAAGACCCCTTCGCAGCAACGTTTAGATTAGTGTTGGGTTGAATAACCAGGTACCATAGCCTTGCCAAGCTGACGCATGAAACTGACAGTCACACTCCTATGTACATGCCACGCCTCGTTGATTTGTAATGGCATGTACACATTTGCATCCAGAACACATGCCCTCATACACCCATGCCCCCACGCATGTTCACACATGGGCAGGTGCAGAGCATGTGCGTGGTTTCACGTGCATTCACATATATACAAATACACAGCACATGCCCACATGTACCTGTGACACAGAGGCTGGGTAGAGTTAGCGGCCCGGCAGGAATGCCCACCAGTGGCCAGAACATGGGCAGCGGGTCTGGCAGGAGGGGCTGTGCGGACAGGAGCTGGGTGGACACGACCCTCTAGTTACGCGGCCCCTTCCTCTCCCAGTGCTGGAGGTAAGCTCTGCCATCCCCATCATCATGGGCTCCAACATCGGCACCTCCGTCACCAACACCATCGTGGCCCTGATGCAGGCGGGGGACAGGACCGACTTCCGCAGGTGAGGGGGCAGAGCGGCGACGGGTCCGTGCTTGTGCAGGGAGGGTCGTCCCAGATGCCAGGAGCCCCAGAGGGAGCCAGTCCAGGCTCCGGCTACCTTGCCACGTCCCTCCCCCCCAGGGCCTTCGCGGGGGCCACAGTGCATGACTGCTTTAACTGGCTGTCAGTTCTGGTCCTGCTGCCCCTGGAGGTCGCCACTGGGTACCTGTACCATGCCACGCGGCTCGTGGTGGCCTCCTTCAACATCCACGGCGGCCAGGACGCCCCCGGGCTGCTGAAGATCATCACGGAGCCCTTCACTAAGCTCATCATCCAGGTGGGGCAGGGCTGCCCGGGCGGAGGCTGGGCACTGCCAGGGCCCCACACTCATTCACTCCGCCGCCCTCACCTGGCCCACAGCTGGACAAGTCTGTGATCACCAGCATTGCCCTGGGCGATGAATCCCTGAGGAACCACAGCCTCATCAGGATCTGGTGCCACCCAGACCCCACGGAGGTAAGTCCCAGGTCTGGCCCCAGGTGAGAAAACTCCCTTTTCAGACAGCTGACTGTTCCTGTCATTATCTTTTTTAAATGCCCCACGAAGACCTTATAGACCATTAGCCTAGAGAGGGAACGAGGTGACACTTTGACCATGAGACTGTGCCCTCGGCAGATATTGCTCATCTCTCCCAGCCTCACACCGGCTTTAGGCAGCTATTACCAGTCAATTAGAGTTGGCATGTAATCGCTCTAGCCCAGTGGTTCTCAAAGTGTGGACCAGTGGCACCTGTACTACCTGGAAACCTGTTAGACATGCAAAGGATTCAGCTCTTCTCCTCCACCTACTAAATCAGAAAAAACTCGGGGGTGGGGCCCCGCCGCCTAATTTCAACCTTTTTTCTGGTCTGCTCCAAGCTCAAGTTTAAGAACCACTGCTCTGGCTCAACCCTCTGGTTTCACAAACAGAGAAATGGGCTCCAATCGGCTAAGGAACTTGCTGTGGCAGATATTGCTGATCTCCCCCAGCCTCACGCCAGCTTTAGGCAGCCATTACAATCCTTGTCCTGCCATGTGAGGGCGCTGAGCCCAGGTCTCACCACCTAGGCCTCCTTTTTCCCCACTGGGGAGCAGGGGTTTAGTGACTCAGCTCTGCAGATTTGGGGGGCACAGGCATGAGGGGAGAGGGCAGGGTGGGAGTGCTATAAGCGTCCCCAGGAAAGCAGGATAAACAGGACACCGGCCCAGGACAAGCGGGCCGTGGAGAGGCCTCCCTGGAGACACAACAGCCCCTCGTGTCAACATCGGGGCTCCTCCCCTGGACACGCACACAGGCGTGTGTCCGCTTGCCCTTCTGCACTATTTCTGCTGCTTCCTGGCTTCCACTGCCTGGAGTGAAGATCTCTTTGGATGAGTTGGACACCCATGGACCGGCCACTACGCCAGGCTAACAAGGAAGCCGCCACAAATGGGAAACACTTCATCAAAAGCGTACGCCTCAGTACCGGCTTCCCCCTGATTACATACAAGAAGTAACTCCACTTAGAACAAGAGAGAAAGAAACTCAAAGCCCAAGCCTTCCCCCTCATCATCTCCTCTTGCTGCTTGAAGTCACGGAGCCTTTATCCCGGCATGAACAGAGAGCAACCTTTCCCCCGGCCCTGCTGCGAGGTTCCCCGGTCTGAATGGCACACAGCTCCAGCTCAGCCCTGCTGAGTCTCAGAGGCAGTTCGACATTAAAAAGCTCACGCAGGCAGCTTTTATGCTGCTTTGTGACCTCTCTACCAACCTCCGCCCCCCCCCCCACCGGCTCGCAGGGGGCCCTCCCCAAGCTCTTCCACTCATCACGATCCTCTCTGCTTCTTAGCGAAACCTGGAGGGAGAGGAACGACACACTTTGATCTTGACAGTAAAATAAGCCAGCACTCCTCGCTGCTCGGAAAGCCTACCTCCAGCAGGCCCCTCGCAGCACAGTCCACTGAACCCAGCCTCCTCCTGACATCCTCACGCAGGACAGGGGAGGTGGGCAGGAGCACCCCACTTTCCACAGAGCAGCCTGAGGTTCAGAGGCCTACAGCAACCCGTGCAAGGTCCCTCAGCGGGGCGGTGGTCACGGCTCCAGCTGCCACCTGCCTGAGCGCTGGTTTCTCAGCCAGCTCTCCCCGCAGACCCTTGAGGAGCAGTTTCCCTGGCGTGGAGAGTAACTGGCAGGTGGGACTCGAGCTCCCGTTCTTTCTCTCTCCCTCACGCTCTCGGGAGGTGATGGGTGCTAGCAGCTCCTCCCGCACTGAAGACTCGTTTTGCTTTGGCCGTGGAGTCTCCCTGTGCTCCCTTCCAACCTGTCCCAGTTGCCTTCGGCTTTCACCAACCTGGACCCGACTCACCCAAACCAGTCTCTGGGAACCGTGGCACCACGGAGAGGACTGGGAGTCTGAGCTTGTCCAGATGGTGGGGGGCGGGGGGACAGAAACAGGCAGTTTTAGTGTTTCAATCCCCCTTGGCACTCTGTGTAGTCACACTGTAGATTGTCAACCAAACCTGCCTAGTTCCAACAAGTGTTTTTTTTGAGGATTTGCAACCTGAGAAGCAGGGACCATTACATCCCTATTTACAGATGAGGAAACTGAGGCTCAGAAGGGTTTGTCCAAGTCCATGTGACTGAGGTAGAACTAAAATCCTGGCGGGATTTGGAGCCTGCGCCCCTGAATTTTCATCTTTAGCCTCTTCCAGATGTCAGCCTGGTGTCCTACCATTCGTGCCCATTCCCCACTCTGCCCATCAGACCTAGAGGCACCAGGCCACCACTACCAACCAGCTAACCCTCCAGGGTTGATGTACTGCTCTAAGGAATTTTCCTCTTTGCCACCAGATGGCGATGCTAGCATGGTACTCTCCCTCAGCTTTCAGAAACAAAAACCCTCAGCTCCCCTTCCCTAGAAGGGAAATGCCAGGCAGGCACACATCCTGGCTGTCTCCCCAGGGAAAGGATTCTTGGATCCCAACACTCCTTTGTGAGCTTAATCGTCTCCTTCATTTCCCAGAGGTGCCTCCTTAATTTAGGATGGCTCTTCAGGCCTTTAAATCCCAACGCTCTCTCCCAAAATTCCTCACCACTAGCTCCTGGGGAGAGGTGGGCAGCACAGTGGACCTCCGATGCAGAGGGAAAATGGAAGCCCTGAGAGGCTGTGTTTGGCCCAATGTCACACAGCCTGGAGTGGCTCAGCTGGGGTTTGAGGCCAGGCTGTCTGAGCTCATCCATTTGTTCTTCCCACAGAATTCGCCACCGCCACCATGTCCCCTTCCCACTCCACCAGGCCTGTAGGCCAGGAGGGATGGCCACATCCTGGGGGTATGCCCCAGATGCTGGGCTTGCTAGCTCTTTACCTAGGCTTCCACCTCCTCCCGCTTTCCCTTTACAGTCTCTGGGCTCTGCCCATGAGCGCAGCCAGGACCACACAATCCTCAGCAGGAACCCTGAAATCTTAGCCCTCGCCCTTTTCCTAACTCAACACTGCAAGCCCCAATCGGACCCCAGAGAAGCTCTTCTCTTCCTCCAGCCTCCCAGGATCCCAGGGGCCCTCCCCCACTCACCTCAGCAGTCATCTGTTTCCCGGCTCCAGGCTGAGATTCCCGGGAAGGAAGACCCACAAAGTACTCCCCACAAGGCCACGATCCTCAGGGAGATATGCAGCAACCATTGTTCCTGACCTAGGAAGGGCTCTCTCACACACACATACACACACACTCACACTCACACTCACATTCCCTCTCACTCACCTCCCATCCGATGGGTCGGGGATGCAAGGGATTGACCCTTATTTGAAGGCACTGTCATGAGCTAAGTCTTTAGGTGAGCATTTCACACACATTTTCTCTTGTAATCTTTTAAACAGCCCTTTTATTGTCCTGCTTTAGAAAAAACAAACTCAGGGAGGTGGTATGACATCTCTAAGGTAGTTAATATAAGAATCAGGATTTGAACTCAGATCTGTTAACAACAGACACATGGCTCTCTCCCTCACACCTGGCTCTCTCCCTCACACCTGGCTCTCTCCCTCACACCTGGCTCTCTCCCTCACACCTGGCTCTCTCTCATACCTGGCTCTCTCTCACACCTGGCTCTCTCTTACCTGCATAGCAGTTTCTACCACTTGCTTAGCTTTCCTAACAGCCCATCAGAGACTATTTCCTCCTGGTTCCTTTGCCTGCCTTTGGGGCTGGGCTTGAGGGCACCCCACGGCTCTGGTGTGGCTAGCTGGCAACACAGCTAAACATGTTGCCCCACACAAGGGAGCACATATCACTAACATAAACATAAACCCCGACTTAAAGCCAGGTGTCACGAATAGGTCTTATCTTTATCATACATTTTTAATTGACACAGTTTAGACTCAAGCCTAATGGAGCTGTAACATCAAAGTGCCAGGACCCCGGCTGTGCCCCTACCCTCAACATCAGGCGAGGCCAGAGGCTGTGGGATGCAGTTTCAGGAGGGAATGGAACTAGTATCCAGATCAGCTCCGAAGACCAGAATGTGTTTGTGGGGAGAAGAGAGAAGTTGTGGCTCTTGCATTCCGCCTGGGGCCCTGGGAGCCCCTTCCCGCTCCATTCCCCTCTGTGCGAAGGCAGGTTCCAGCCCACCCAGCCCACCTCCTCCTTTCATGCTCAGTCTGGGGGAAAGGGAAGGTGTACCAAGTTGCATTTAAAAAACAAACAAACAAACAAAACTCCTTAACCCAGTGAGGCTACAAATGAGTGCTCCCTAGACCAGACCAGCCTTCACAGAATTGTACAGCATGTCTTAAAGTGGCTGTCTGCATTTACAAATTGGGAGGTTTAATTTAAAATTATAGAGCCGTGGCCTCTCTTGTAGAATCAGACCCTCGCCATGCCAGGCTGTGTCCCTGGGTGACAGTGGTCTGGAGCCCAGTGGCTACTCTCCCTATAGGCTCTGCACATTGTGCCCCCTCCCCCACCACCGGCCTGAGCCCCTCACTTAGGCTACTTGCCTGGTTGGGGTCCTCTGAATTGAGGTGCCTCCCCAGGAACCCCCATCACTTTACTGATAGTAAGGGGTGGGGGGGAGGAAAGCAATGTGGGGCCTGGACTCGGCCCACCAGTGGTCCCCTGCCCCACAACCTTCTCCAGATAAGGAACTGAGCAAGAAGAAAATAGAGCTTGGGTTAGGTGCCTCAGATGAGAGGCTGGAGCAAGGATGCTGGGGGAGAAGGGGCCCCAGGAGGGAATAAAACATGGGGAAAGGAGAGTTTTCAGAAGAGAGCCATGGACAGCAGCATCATGCCAAGAAGAGGTGGGAGAAGCAAGGACAGGAAGCCCCTGGATCAGGAGGCCCTGTGCGCCCAGAGAGCAAGTTCAGTGCAGTGGGCTGACCGTGCCAGATTCTTGCATGGCAGAGGAGACAGGCTCAGAAAGAGCAAGTAAACCCCCCAAGAGCACGTAGCCAGGAGACCCATTGCCGTCCTCCCATGCCCCATCGCTCCCTGATCTCCGGTTGCATTTTCCTAAATTCCCTAAGTCACTCTCCTCTTAATCTAGGCTCCCACTCCCATGCCTAGGGCAGAAGCCAACGTCAGCCAGACCCTTGGAAATGCCAGCGTGGAGAAATGTGAGTGCCTGCAGCAGGGGATAGGTCTGGCTGGCAGGGGCAGAGCCTGGCAGAGACAGGGCTGTCTCCCAGGAAGGGTGACTGCCAATCAGCTCAGCTCCTGAGGTTTAAGGAGACTGAGGTGGGGCCTTTGGCTCCAAGCCCAAAGGGGTGGCAAAGGTGGGGGGCTGGGAGCTTGGATGGGGGGTCAGTTCTCAGCAGCTTGACACCCCTCCCAACAGGCAGCCACATCTTCGTGAACACAGTGCTGCCTGATCTGGCCGTGGGGCTCATCCTGCTGGCTGGCTCCTTGGTGGTGCTGTGTACTTGCCTCATCCTCCTGGTCAAGATGCTCAACTCCCTGCTCAAGGGCCAGGTGGCCAAGGTCATTCAGAGCATTATCAACACTGGTGAGCACCAGGCGGTGGGTGAGCCGGCCCCAGAATAGGCCCCTCCAGATCCCACTAACTCCTGCCTTGCTGTGCGCTCTGGGTAAAGCCCTACCATATCTGAGCCTCAGTTTCCCCGTATGAACAAAGAAGAGGTTTAGCTGGGTGGTTTCTGAGGCCGCTGAGATGCTGGCAGCTGGGGATCTGTGGCTGCCTCTGGCTATGGTTCCATTCCAGCAGGAGCTCTAAAAAGATTAACAGTGGCCTCTGCTTGGCCGAATCAGCAAATAATCATCCAGCCTGTACCATGGGCCAAGCATGGTATAGTGTTGGGAGTAAAGAGTTGAGGCACACAGCCTAGAGCGGGAGATGGCAATGAAAACCAAGTTATGGGGGGAGGGGAGGAGAATAAGCCAAGGAGAAAGAAAAACTGACAGCACAATAGGGAACAGAAGAGGCTGCTTTGGTCAGTGGCCTCCATGCAGATGTGACTTTTTTTGTTTTTAATTTTTTGAGGTAAATATTGACCTACTTTTGCAATTTTTTAAAATATTTTTTATTGATTTTTTCTTTACAGAGAGGAAGGGGGAGAGATAGAGAGCTAGAAACATTGATGAGAGAGAGACACCGATCAGCCACCTCCTACACACTTCCCACTGGGGATGTACCAGAAACCAAGATACATGCCCCGACCAGAATTGAACCCGCGACCCTGCAGTCCGCAGGCGGACGCTCTATCCACTGAGCCAAACCGGTTTCGGCCAGATGTAACATTTGAGCAAAGACCTAAGTGAGCAGTCAAGATGCGGACGGAGGGAACAGCAGTGCACAGGCCTGGAGGCAGGGACCAGCGGGGCAGGTGTGCGGCACAGAAAGGTAGCCAGCGGCATCCTGGCCTCTTGGCGGGAGCTCGGTGAGGGAGGAGGAGAGAGGCCGGGAGAGGTCAGAGAGGTAAGGAGGAGCGGATCCCAGGCCACAGGCTGAGCTCAGAGCCTGGACTTCATTGAGGGTAACGGGGGCAGTTGGGGGCTGAGGACAGGGAGGTGACACCGTCTGGTTTTTATTGGAAGCTTCATTCTGGCCCAGGCAGAGGCTGCATGGCAAATGCGGGGAAGGAGCTCGGAGGAGGGCGGAGGGGGAACAGTCTACCTGAGCGCCGGGTCAGAGGGCTTTCCGTGAGCAGCGATGTCCTCCCTGAGCTGAAGGTAGACCTGTAAGAGGGGGAAGGATAGCCAGGCCGAGGGAACAAAAGGTGTGGTAGAGCCAGGCTGAGCGGAGCCTTCAGTCCGAGATCAAAGGGCCGGCAGAGGCCCTCCCAGCTGAGCAGGGGGCTGACCAGGGTCCCACTTGGAAACTGGCATCCGAGACCTCCTCCCCCAGGAGGGTTGCTCCTCCGGTCCCGCCCTCACCCTGACCCTGCGGGGTGGTTTCCCCCACAGACTTCCCCACGCCCTTCAGCTGGGTCACCGGCTACTTTGCCATGGTGGTGGGTGCCGCCATGACATTTGCTGTCCAGAGCAGTTCTGTATTCACCTCGGCCATCACCCCACTCATCGGTGAGTGCTTATGCGGGGGGTAGGGGGGCGGCGTGGCAGGGAAAGAGCTGAGAGGGGACCTGGAAGACCACATCTTCCCCTCTCTCCCCCCAATCCCCCCAGGCCTGGGTGTGATCAGCATTGAGCGTGCATACCCCCTCACGCTGGGCTCCAACATCGGCACCACCACCACAGCCATCCTGGCTGCCCTGGCCAGCCCCCCGGAGAAGCTGTCCAGTGCCTTCCAGGTGTGCCTGGGAGCGTAGCCCTGCCAGAGAAGGGACCGTGCGCTGGGGGGTGGCGCTGACCTAGGGTGGGACCCTGAGTAGCAAACTGTTGACTGCTAACTAGGCCACTGGCTAGGCCAGCATCTGCAGCAACCACATGGGCAAGACAGAGCGGGTGCCACCCTCAGGACCTTGCTGTCTACCAGGAAGATGTGGCCCAGGGTCACACCAATAAACAGTGGATGGGATGTGCACTCTGAGAGAGGGGCCTGGCCAGTCTAGGGACCTGGTCAGCAAACTGTGGCTCACGAGCCACATGCAGCTCTTTGGCCCCTTGAATGTGGCTCTTTCACAGAATACCACAGCCTGGGTGAGTCTATTTTGAAGTGGTGCTAGAAGTTTAAGTTTAAAAAATTGGGCTCTCCAAAGAAATGTCAGTTGTTGTGTACTGTTGGTATTTGGCTCTGCTGACTAATGAGTTTGCCGACCACTGGTCTGGGGGATCAAGGGTAAGTAGGGGGGACTCGGCAGATGAGTGGCTTGTTCTAGAAGTAGTAACCACAAGCAGGGGAGCCCAGGTCAGGGTGGGGACCCATCAGGAGGCCAGAACTGCTAAGGCAGAAACTGGGAGAAATCATTTAGCTCCTGGATTTGGACAGCATCTGCTGGGGGATTCCGAGGAGACGGGTTTGAGGGGGAGATGTGGAGAGTTCCGGGCAGTGATTATTTGCCAACTGACCCAGAAGTGTTTAAGTGTTTTACTGGGGGCACGTCGACCCTAGTGTGCCTTTCCTGCTGCCCAGACCAGGCCAGACCCCTATATCTGTTCCCACTGTCCTGGCTTGGGAGGGGGCCCATGCCCACCGCAGCTCCTTTGCCCTTTTCTCTGCAGATCGCCCTCTGCCACTTCTTCTTCAACATCTCAGGCATCCTGCTGTGGTACCCAGTGCCCTGCACCCGCCTGCCCATCCGCATGGCCAAGGCCCTAGGCAAACGCACCGCCAAGTACCGCTGGTTTGCCGTCCTCTACCTCCTGGTGTGCTTTCTCTTGATGCCCTCGCTGGTATTTGGCGTCTCCATGGCAGGCTGGTGGGCCATGGTGGGCGTGGGTGCGCCCTTCGCGGCCCTGCTGGCCTTCGTGGTGCTCATCAACGTCCTGCAGAACCGCAGCCCCAGGCACCTTCCCAAGTGGCTGCAGACTTGGGACTTCCTGCCCCGATGGATGCACTCCCTACAGCCCCTGGACCGCCTCATCACCCGTGCCACCCTGTGCTGTGCCAGGCCCGAGACGCCCCGCTCACCCCCACTGCCCCCCAGGGTCTTCCTGGAGGAGCTGCCCCCGGCCACACCCTCTCCCCGCCTTGCCCTGCCTGCTCACCACAATGCCACCCGCCTCTAGGCTTCGGCCCAGACTGCCACCTGGGGCAAGGAAGGGCCTGTGCCCGGTGCCCGGGGTGGGAGGGCAGAGGGGTGTGTCTGTGTCCATGCTCCTGTCCTTGTGTAGGCCTCAGAAGCCTGGGCTGCGTGGCTGAGCTGCTGTCTGAGCCTGTGTTCGCCTGCACGTGTCCCTCATGGAGCCCCTGTCGGGGGCTCTACACAGGCGGCAGGGCCCCTGTGACTTCCAGGCCTTTGCACATTGTTTGGAGGCTGGTGCTTGTGTACTTGTGTCCACACAACTGCAACGGGGCTGGGTGGGAATGAGCGTGGTCTGAGCACCTGACTCCCAGCTGTTTGCTCATGCACAGGTGTCACTGGCTCAACTCTCACCCTCTCCCCCTTCCCTTCCTCCACGCCATTCTTCTCATCCTACCCAGCTTTCTGCATCACTGCTGCAACCTCCTTGCCCAACAGGGCCTGATTTTTAAAAAGAAAAAGGAATTAAACTTTCATTATGCATTGAAAATCTGTCCTCATTTTGGGGGGGGAGGAGAGACCATAGCTAGGGGTTCAGCAGCACTATCTCCCCTCCCAAAGACAACCCTGCTGTGTCCTGGGAGAGCCAGCCAACAAGCTCACCCCAACAATTTTCTGGACCTGCCTTCATGAGTCCAATCCCCAGCTCAGACTCCCTGAAAGCCCGCCAAGGTCGAGGGGCCACCTCCAGGCCAATGTTGGCAGGGCTCTCTGCACCTCCATCCCCCAACCCACCAGGCTGACCTCTGCTTTCTTCTGGTCTCTGGACTCACCTACCTCACTGACTCCCTCCCTCCCTCTTTCTGGCAGAGGATCAATTCTCCTCAAAGCAAGTGACAAGTGGGGCTTACGGGGACCACTATGGGAGGGGATCAGGAGGTTCGAAGTGCCCAGGACAAGCCAGGATAACAGGGGGCAGGAACCAGCCACCCTCCCTCCTCCTACCTTTGTCCATCTTTGACAATAAGCCATGTCTCATTTAAACCCACTCAAGTTTTCAATTCCTCTTCCTCTGTAGCCTTCCCCCCATCCCAGCTCAGGCCCACAGGGGAGGGTCCAGGGGAGGGAGATGCCAAAGTTCCTCCCTCTGGTCCGGGGATATCTGTGGAGCCTTTGGACACCGAGGGGACTGGAGGCTGTAGGGCCCAGACCTGGCTGTGATCTTGGACACATTCCTCCACCCCACCCTCTGTGAAGTATGTGGGGAAGATGCAAGAGACTGGCAGCCCCAGAGATACTCCCCAAACTACCAGCCACACCCCTGCCAGTGCTTCCTCTTGCCAAGTGGAAGAGGCAAGAAGCACACTGACCAGCCTGGGGAGGGGTGTGGGACAGTGGAAAGAGACTCCCTTGGGGTTCATGCTGCACGGCTGTGGGGAAAGTTTTGTGGGAAAGGATACTGAGCTAGAGAGTTTGAGAAGGCTGTTGCCTGGGACTCTTGCTCAGCTTCGTGTCCCTAGGGCCCTGGGAGTCTCCAAGGCCCACGCCCCTGACTCTGGCCTGGGGAGTCAGGTCAGAAGCCTCTGCAGGGCACTCAGTGGGAGGGCACCCAGTGGGAGTCATAATCCCCACTCCACCAGGTGACCTTTCTGCGAGGACCTTCCAGGAAGCCGGTGTCCTCTTCAGCAACTCCTTGCGGCCCCCGCCCCCGCCCCCCTCCCCCCCCCCCACCCCCTGCAACCCGAGGATGAGTCCGCCATTCCCAGGTCTGAGTTTATTTTGTCTCCACTGCCTCCTGGCTGTTCCGCTAGGTGCCCTGAGTGCGCAGCCATTGGATCAGCTGGTGCACCTTCTTGTTGAGGATGCCCCCGTGCACGCCCCGCCGGCCCATGAGCACGAGAAGCGCGCGCGGCGTGCGGCCCACGCAGACGGCGCGCCCATCCAGCCCCTTGGTGCGCGCGTCCAGCACGCCGTCGCCCTCCGCCAGCAGGTGGTCTCGGAGGACGCAGCAGCGGCGGCCCGCCACGCTCAGGCCGGCCTGCAGGAACGTGCTGCGGTCCGGCCCCGTGAGCACGCCCACCTCCTGCGGGGAGATGGCGGCCAGCAGCCCCCCGGGCCGCGATGCCCACACACAGCGGTTGTCCGAGTGGCCCACGATGGCCACGTCGTCGACGCGCTGGTCCTGCAGCACCGCGCTGATGTAGGATTTCCACTCGCTCATTCCGACGCACTCGCTCGGAGCGGGCCCCTCCCTCGCCTTGCACTTCGGAGGGTTGCCCGGCGGCGCCTGCTACAATGCCCGGGGCACTGTGACGGGGTGGGGCGGGGCTCTGACGCTAAGGGGTCACTGACCGCTCCCTCCCGCCGGAGAATGGGGACCGGGCTGCACCTGTCACCTGGTGAGGTTCAAAGTTAGCCTGCGGGAGCAGGTTGCATGAGAGTAAAAAATCCTTGAAAACCACCTTAGCCCATCACCTGGGTTTAAACACAAAAAGGTGCGCCTGGCAGGCGTGCCTCGGTGGCCCAGCGTTGACCTACGAACCAGGAGTTTGGGGTTCGATTCCTGGTCAGGGCACAGGAATCTGTGAGCTCCATCCCCGGTAGAGGGCATTCCGGAGGCAGCGGGTCAGTGATTCCTTCTCATCCTTGATGTTTCTATCTCTCTCCCTCTCCCTCTCTGACATCAATACAAACTTTTTTTAAAAAAAGATGTCACATCAGCCCTAACTGGTTTGGCTCAGTGGATAGAGCGGCGGCCTGAAGGGTCCCGGGTTCGATTCCGGTCAGGGGCACATCCCCAGAGTGTGTGCATGCGCGGTGTGTGTGTGTGTGTGTGTGTGTGTGTGTGTGCAGGAGGCAGCTGATCCATGTTTCACTCTCATCAATGTTTCTATCCCTCTCCCTTCCTCTCTGTAATATATATATAGACACACACTATATCTTCTTTAAAAAATAAAAAGATGCCACATTGGACAGTGGGACCCCCCTCCGCCTGGTCCCCAGAACATGGTTCTCTTGTTTTGAGAGCCCCAGACTCGCCTGGAAAGCTGTGGCACAGATTGCTGGGCCCAGCTCAGAGTTTGATTCAGGGGTATGGCGTGTCCCCCGAAACTGCGCATTCTGGCGCCTCCGCTGCTGATGGCCCCAGGTCCGCACCCGGAGGCCCACTGCCCCAGCAGGGTTGGGTGGAGGTGAGGGACCCCGCTCTGAGACCAGCCTTCAGGCTCCAACCAGCTTTAAGGTGAAGCATTTCTAACCACGGTTCCCAGCCCGCGGCACATGTCATCCCCGGAGAACGTTTAAACATACCCTGCCCCAGCCCCAGGGACGGGGGGTTAAGTGCTCTGCGGTGGACCTCGGGGTTGAGAACTGCTCTGGAGATTTAACATCTTAGTATCTCATACAAGAAGTAATATGTGGAGCCACTCGGACCGGGCTCAGCACCCCGGCTCGGCGAGCGTCCGCTGGGCAAGATCTCAGCAGACCCTGTTCTCTGGGGCTGCGGAGAGGCTTCGTCCCGCCTTCCCCAGCGGGACCCCGGAGAGCTGTGCCTCTCGAGCGTTTTCCAAAAGCACTTTATTAATAGAGTGTTTGCTCCGCGCCAGGAGCCGGACTGACGGCGCTGGGACGCAGCCTGCGGCCCGGGCTCGGGCCCGCCATCCTCCCATTCCTTTCGGAACCGCCGAGGAGGAAGGCGGAGCCCCGGGCGGTCAGGCGGCCATGTGCTCCTGGATCCAAGCCAGGTAGCTGGCCACGTCGGTGTACACACCCGGCTTGTTACGGTCGCCACAGCCCGAGCCCCAGCTGACGACGCCCCGCAGGATGAGCTGCCGCTCTGGGTCTTCGTCCTCACACACCAGCGGGCCCCCGGAGTCACCCTGGGTGGGGGTGGGGGTGGGGGTGGGACACACAGCTCGGCGCCCGGGGCCGGGGCCGCACGGACGGGCGGGGCAGGGCGCGGAGCGGCGCGCGGCTCACCTGGCACGCGTCGGTGCCGCCCTCGGGGAAGCCGGCGCAGAGCATGCCGGGCAGGAAGGCGGGGCCGTGCATGTCCTCAGCGGAGCAGCGCCCGGGCGCCATCAGCGGCACCTGCGCCTCCTGCAGGAAGCTGGCGTACTCCTCCGCCCCTGCGAGCGAAGGCAGGCTCCGCGCCGGCACCGCGGACCAGAGCCACGGATCGCCCGCCCCCCTCGCCACCAGCCCGGGAGGGAGGCCGCTGCCGGCGCCTCTGGTCACGGACCAGAAAACGGGCCCGCGAGGAGCGGGATGCGATGGGCGGGGCGGGGCGGGGCAGGACCGCCTCTTCCCAGCCAGCATCTCAGGACCTTAGCTCCCCCTGTTGGAGCGCAGGCCCGCGTCCCGGCCAGCCTTGCCTTGCAGCCCAGCGCCCGGTGGGAACCCAGAGGAAGTGCGGTGCTCCCTGTACTCCTCGGGCGTGGGGGGGGGGGGGGCAGCAGGGACTCCCAGGCCCTGGGCGGGGTGGCTGCAGAGACCAGGGCCTGCGCGTCCTCACAGCCACAGGCCAGTGCCTCCCGTCCCCTGGCGACACCGAAGCTGCGGGCCTTTTTGGCTACCCCGGTGCCCGAGGCCCCCCTCCCGCGCCCCGCGGTTCTGCCTACCCTCGAATTGGTGGCCCCAGCCGGCTACCTCGCAGAGCGCGGCCTCGGCTTCGGTGGGGCCAGCGGCGCTGCTCGGCAGGCACACGGGCCCCACGGCGGGCGACGGGCGCGCGCAGCTGCCGTCCTCGCTCTCCTGCAGGCGCAGCAGCGCTAACGCGGGCGGGGAGGAGCGTGAGGCCCGTGCGCCGGCCTCCGAGCCCTCCTCCCCCTTCCCCCGACCCCCGCGGGGCGCCCCCCACGTACCCAGGTCGTGCTGGTAGGTGAGGGGCGAGAAGGCCTCGTGCAGGTGGTAGGCGCGCACGGCCAGGGTCTGGCACTGCGCACAGCTCTGGTTGTGGCGGTCCTGGCCCAGCACCACCGTCAGCTCCTCGGGCGCCGGCCTGCGGGCGGGCAGTGGGGGCAGAGGGTGCCGGTTCAGAGCCGGCCGCCGGCGGCCAGGAGGGGCCCCCCGCTCCTGAGCCCCTGCCTGGGTTTCAGCTTCCTCCTGGGGCGCTGGGCGGGGGGGCGGGGGAGGGGAGGGCACTACGCGCGGCAGCGGTACTGGCCGGTTCTGCAGGCAGTGAGCTGCGGTCAGCACCCAGCAGGGGGCGATGAGGCTGCCGGCGCAGAAACTCTGGCCCCAGTACAGCGCGGCGATGTAGGGGTGCGCGCCGGGCAGCGCCACCAGTCCCCCGACGACACGTTTCTGGGAGGACAGCCGTTTCCGGAGCCGCTGCCCGCAGTCGGCCTGGGGAACCCGCTCCGGAGGCTCGTCCAAGGCTGCGGAGGAGCCGGGCGGGGGACAGGGAGCGCCGCGAGTGGCGAGGACGCAGCTCGCCCGCGCCCGCCCTGCTGGTCCTCCGGCCCCTTCCCAATTACCTGCGATCCCTGACACAGGCGGGGTCTGGGTCGTGAGCTCAGGCCCCCGCAGTCCTGGAAGCGAGGGTAAGGGGGGCTCCTGGCGCCCCAGAGGCGCGGCTGCGATTGGGGCTTGGCATCGTGCTAGGTCGCAATAGTCCCAGCTCAGCCGGTTGCCGCTCCACACGAAACACCACGGGTGGGTGTCGTTGTCTGGGTTCCTGTCACCACCGGAGGGGGTTCTGTGAGAGCTGGGGAGCCCCAACGGGCCCTAGAGAGGAGGGGAGCACCCGCCCTGCGCACTCGGCGGGCGGCGTACCGGCAGAAGGCGTGGTGGCCCAGACCCCGCTTCAGTGCGTGCTCTGCGGTCAGGTTCTGGAAAGTGGCCTCCGCCGACCACGGCTGACACCGCGCGCCCGAGATCGTGGTCCCAGCAGCGCCTCGGTAGCCGAACCCACGGCCCTCGTAGCAGTTGGCCTCTTTGTCTGGGAGAGAGGAGGCTCCCTGCAGCCAGGGGCTGGTGTGGTCCCCTCCCTGCCCTCCCCTCTTCTCCCCTCCCTTCCCCTCCCCTACCCCTTCTCCCTTCCCCTCTTCATCCCTTCCCTCCCCTCCCTTCCCCTCCCCTCCATCTCCATCTCTATCTGGTCTCTCCCCCTCCCCCTCTCTTCCCCCCTCTCCGCGAGCCCTCCAATGTGGAGGCGGGCCTCCTGCCTCCAGCTAGACCAGACTCACCCACTTCGCAGAAGCGTCCTGCATAGCCCTCGGGACAGCTGCACAGATGGTGACCCTCCGCCTCGAGGCAGCGGCCCCCGTGGAGGCATGGGTTGTGGCTGCAGACTGAGAGAAGGAGGCCCTGTGCCACCTCTGGGCCCAGAGACCCCACAGAGAGCCCTCCCCCACCCAGAGGCACACCGGAGACCGACCTGACCGACCTTCGCCAGCTTCTCCTCCCTCCTCCCGACCTTTGACCTTGGGCTCTCCTCCGGACCGGTTCCCAACCACTCACTCACCCTGGCTGGCCAGTGGCTTGCAGTGGGCTTGGGGGCCTTGGCACTGGCACTTGGCCACACCTCCCGGCTCAAGCCTATGCCATGTTTTATTCTCATGGAAGAACTGGAGAAGCTGGGGCTCGAAGCACTTCTCTGGGGACAAAGTGGGGTGCTGGTCTCTGGACAGGCTGGGACCATGCCAGGTCTCTGAGGGTCCTGGGACCGCTTCAGGCAGGGGCTGCGCCTGTTCCGAAGCCCCCGCCCACCCCCACCCCCAGCCGCATCTCCTTACCTCTCTGGCAGTGCCGCCCGGTGAAGTGTTCTGGACAGATGCAGCGTGGGCCACCTGGCATGTTCACACAGGTGCCTCCCTGCTGGCAAGGGTTGTGTGTGCTGCAGTGGTCTGAGAGATGGACACAGAGGGAGGAAGAGGGGAACCTGAGTCAGACCATGGGAGCCAAGTCCTTACCTGAACCTACTTGTCTTGTCTTTTGGCCTTGTTTCCGGGCCTTCCTTTACCCCCATGCAAAATGGGGCTACCCCCTCCCAGAATTTCTCCCTCTGGAGGGAGGGCCCCGAAACCCAGGTGTATAGGGTCTGATGAGACTCAGAAAAGTAACAAGTAGGGAGGAGAGAGCCTGGGGCCACCCCCAGAGGCTGTGTGTGTGGCACCTTGCACTTTCTGGGGCTTCAGGCAGTATGCCCATCGTTTGTCCTGGTCAAAGTTGGGGGTAGTAGCACACCTGGAGAAAGAGATAAGGCTCCCTGCTCTGCCCAGGGGATGGCCCACCCTCCTCCTCACAGCCCCTCTCTCCAAACAGGGCTCTTTGGGTAGAAGCAGGGCAGAGTCCATCTCCCCAGCCCCTGCCCCAACCCCTTCTGGGCCATCTTACCAGGGCCGGAGTCGGCCTCTGCGGGTGCACTTGTGATACAGCTGCCGGTGGTACTGGAAAGGGAAGTAGCAGGGCTCCCCAGTGACAGTGAGAACTGCAGAGAGAACACACTCTCTAATGCCATTCTCTGTGCCAGTCTCCCAGGCACCACGCTCAGGGTCTAGCTGGAAAGAATAGATCACTGTGCTGCCTGTCCCTCCGGTGTGGCTCAGTTGAGCACAGACCCAGGAACCAGGAGGTCACGGTTAGATTCCTGGTTAGGACACATGCCCGGATTAGAGGCTCAATCCCCAGCAGAGGGCCTTCAGGAGGCAGCCAACCAATGATTCTCTATCATTATTGATGTTTCTAACTCTCTCTTCCTCTCTCTGAAATCTTTTTTTTTTTTTTAATCGCTGTGCCTTCAATGCCTTCAAGCATCCTACTTAAGAAGTTGGGTCCAAGAGTTAGACAGTTGAAGTGGTCTCAGACTCCAGGACCTACTAAGTGTATAACCTGTGCAAGTCTGCAGCTGCCCTCCTCCCTCTCTCCTCCCCCCCGCCCCCCCCCCCCCCACCACACACACACTTTAGAAGAGTGCTTGCCACAAAGGAAGTGCTTTATCAATGCTAGTTGAATGGTGAAGTCACTTGACCACTCTGAACCTCAGTTTCCTCATTTGTAAGATGGCAATAATAATGGTACAGTCAAAGCGTTTTAGTTTTGCAAGATGAAGAGTTCTGGAGACAGTGGTGATGGTTGCACAATATGAATGTACTTAATACCACTGAATTGTACACTTAAAAATGGTTAGGATAGTAAATTTTATGTTATGTGTATTTTACACCAATAAAAATGTAAATGATATATTAGTAAGAAAGATGTTCATAATTTTATTTTTATTATTTTTAATATATATTTATTGATTTCAGAGAGGAAGGGAAAGGGAGAGATATAAACACAAATGCTGAGAGAGAATCATTGATTGTAATGCCCTCCACTGGGTATCGAGCCCACAACCCCGGGCATGTGCCCTGACCGAGAATCGAACTGTGACCTCCTGGTTCATAGATCAATGCTCAACCACTGAGCCACGCTGTCAGGCATTTTTATTATATTTTTTTAAATTCTTATCTGAGGACATGCTTAGAGAAAGGAAGAGAGAGAGAGAGAAAAAAAAAAAACATTGATGTGAGAAACATCAATCAGTTGCTTTCCATATGCTTCCCAACTGGGGATTAAACCTGCAACTGTCCAGGAATCAAAAAGGCAACTTTTCTCTGGGATGACACTCAGCCAACTGAGCCACTCCATCTGGGAGGGTATTCTTATTTATTTTTATTTTTTTGAGGGTATTCTTACTTAAATGAAGAATACCAAGTTACAAGCAGCATGTTTGGTATGATTTTATTTTTGTACAAATACATTTATGCATCAAAAAAAAATCTGGAAGGACATTCTCAAAATTTGCAAGAGTGGTTTTTGTAGCTTGTGGCTTATGACGGACTTTTTTCTTCTTTTGTATTTTTGTACTGTCTGAAGTTTTGACAATAAAAAATATTGCTATTATACTTTTTAAATGTAGTATAGCCAAGCCTTATCATTCACAGGTTCTATATTTGTAAATCTGCCTTCTTGCTAAAATTTATTTGTAAACCCCAAAACAGACCTCAAGGAGCTTTCACAGTCATTCACAGACATGCACAGATGGTGAAAATTTGAATTATTGAAAGCCAGAAGTACACATTCCCACCTGAGGTCAAACCAGATGTGACACTGCTTCTTGCTTCAGCTCTCCTGTTGTAAGCAAGTGTCCTTTTCATAGTTGATGTAGTGCTACATATTTCACATTGTGTGCTTTTGTTGATGAACATGGCCCCCATGGAGCTGAAGTGCTGTGCTCCAGGGTGCAAGTGGGCTGTGCTGTGCCTCATGGAGAATACATGTATCTTAGGTAAGTTTCATCCAGACATGAGTGAGTGCCATGGGCTGTGGGTTCGATGCTAATAAATCAACAATACATAGTAAGCCAGATGTCTTTAAACAGAATCCCACACAAAACAAGGTTATATATGGACAGTTGATGAAAACTTTGTGACCAGAGGCACACAGGAACCCAACTCTATATTTCCTCTAGGATCAATTGTTCGGTGTTTGTTCGGTGACTAGCAAAACAAAAGAATTGACTGTATCTATTTTAGAGGAACACTGTGAAGTTTAAATGAGATAGTGCCTATTAAAACACTTAGCATATAGTACCTGCTCAATAAGCATGAGCTGTTAGTTTGTTGTTAAAGGCACCGTGGCACTTGCTGAAAACCAAATCAACGATAGGACAGTAAAAGAAGAGAGAAGGGTCTGAGGTGGACTTTTTAAAAAAATATATTTTATTGATTTTTTACAGAGAGGAAGGGAGAGAGATAGACAGTTAGAAACATCGATGAGAGAGAAACATCCATCAGCCGCCTCCTGCACACCCCCTACTGGGGATGTGCCCACAACCAAGATATGTGTCCCTGACCGGAATCGAATCTGGGACCTTTCAGTCCACAAGCCGATGCTGTATCCACTGAGCCAGACCAGTTTCGGCTGAGATGGACTTTTAAGAGGCAAATGGGATGAACAGAGAGAGAAGCATCCTAAGTAGGTGATTAGGTGAGGGCAGATCACCTCGTTGGACTAGGCAAGAGGGTGGAGAGCCATTTGGATGGCTGTGGAGTGATGAGGAAAGGAGGCTGAGGCAGACAGGGTTGTATGTGCTAGTCCTCAGTGCCACGCTAAGGTGCTAGGCCTGACCCCACAGGCCAGGCTCACCAGGGCAGGGCCCATCAGTTCGCCACTCCAGGTGAATATTTAGTGCCTGGAAGAACGGAGGCAATGGGGAGCTCTGGTTGGGTTTGAGGAGGGGGGAGAAGGCAGACATCCCCACCTAAAAGAGAGCTTACTTAGAAAAGCTAATATGTTTTAAGCACTGAGCATGCGTCCGGCAGTGAGCTGAGTCCTTTCACATGGATTTATGACTCATTTCTCCTTCCCAAGAACCCTAAGGTGTTTCCTATCACCAGCTGGTTTTACAGGTGGGGGAACTGAAGTTTGGAGAGGCCGAGTCACTTGCTCAGAGGCATTTGGGCTCCAGACGCCTGCTTTTGAACATTCCTTGCCTATCAAGGCCACTGGCCTCTGTGTGGCATGACTGATGCCTGTGAGATGTATCGAGGAAAGGAAGAGAATGGGAGAGCATGAGGAAACAGAAACGGGCAGGTGCTGGCCTGGGCACTCACAAACAGCCCTACACTCAAGGAGTATACAGCTACTAGCATTCTGGGCCCCCAGTGCCCATCAACATGGACTTGGCACCCAGCAGGCACTCAGGTCCGAATGCCAGCCTGATGACTCTGGAGACAAGAGTGACAGTTGTACTCAGGATCCTGCCCCTGGTTCCAAGGGCCCGAGACAGACCCAATCACACTCAATCCCACCCAAAGGTCACTTAGGAGGCAGATCCAGGCTACTTACCCACTGTGTGTTCATCGGCTACGGACTCAGACACCTTGAGGCCTTTCCAAGGTGGAGTCTACAGGAGGGAAGAAGAGGACAGGGAATTTGCCCAGAAAGTCATAACCTGCCCCTGACCCCATGCTAATCCCCAGCTTCATCTCACCGCCCAGAGAAACAGAGCTTTCCTCACGAGACTCAGACCCCTCCTCCTCCCTCCTCAAGGACCGCGTCCTTCAGAAACGCAGGTCATGCCACAGGCTCTGGTGTCTCTCTCCTCCTCCTGGGCCTTCTGGGCCTTCTGGGCCTTCTGGGCTGACCTCAGCTTTCCACCCAGGCCTTTAGTCACCTGGACCAAGAGGTCACAGGCAAAGGCCAAGCTTGTGACAGGGACCCGCAGGGCCACCCCAGCACAATCCTCCTGGTTCCCACAGCCCTCACCAAAAGTGTTGATTCCAGGCTCCCCAACAGGGACCCCAGGAGCAGCAGAGCACTCATGGCGTCTGTCTGTTGGTCCACCCGCCTACGCAGGCAGGAGTCCAGATCAATAGAGTTGGCCAAAGGTCTCTGAGGCCTGGGAAGTGGAGATTCATTGAGCTGCCTGGTGGGGCACAGGCTGTTTGCGCAAAGCCAAAGGCAGGGAGCTGGCAGTGAGGGGATTGAGGTAGAACAATGAAGACCTGGTTTCCTTTTCTCTTTCCCAGATAGTGGTACTGGAAGCAGGAAGAGAGACTTCTTGTGTTCTGGGGTTGAAGAGGTTAAGGAGACCCAAGACAAGCTCCCTACTATAGGGATTGTATAGTACATTGGGAAGTGTATTCCTTTTCTATTGCTGCCCTAATGAACCCACAAACGTCACAACTTAAAACAATATTCATTTATTTGTTCACAAATTCGTAGGTTGAAAGTCCAGCACTATGCACCTAGTTTTTCTGCTTAGGGTCTCACAAGCAGAAAAACCCTGCTCTGGAGGCTCTGGGGAAAAACCCACTTCCAAGCTATTCAGATTGTTGGCAGAATTCAGTTCCTTGCATTTGTCAGACTGAGGTTACTGTTTTTTTGCAGGCTGTAAGCCAGGGCCTACCCTTTGCTCCTAGAAGCTGCCTGAAATTCTGACCATAAGGTCCCCTCCACTTCCCAAGCCAGCAGCAAAGTCTCCCCATGTTTACCCTCATAAGTTGAATCTCCTTTACCAGGAAGAATGCTGTTCCTCCTAAGGGCTCACCTGATTAGTATAATACCCCTATCTTAAAGTCAACTGACTTGGGACCTTAGTTACATCTGCAGCATTCTTCCACAGAAGCATCTAGATTAGGGTTTGATTGGCAGGAGAAGGTGAGCATACACCTTGGGATCCATCTTAGAATTCTACCAACCACAGAAATTGGAGCAATTGGAGCACAAAGAAGGGAGATGGGTGGACATAACGTTGTTTTTCCTGTCTTGGTTCACGATGGCACCCTGATTTATTTTATCTTATTTTGGGGGAACCACTCCTCCTTGATTCTCTCATGAGTCCCTAGTGCTGCCATTCTAGGGCTGGGGATTTGGCCTCTCTGACCAATAAGAACGTGGTATCTGGACCTCAGTGATTAGTTCAGGGAGAAGAATAGATACAAGTTTGTCCCATCAGAGTCAACCTTGGGACTTTCTCACCAAAACTTTTGGGAAAGGGGCACTTTATTCCCACTAGAGTCACTAAGAATGGGAGCTGAAGATGTTGATGGCCATTTCTGTCTCAGTGTGGGGAAGGCCTGCCTGAGAATGAAGCCTACACATAGTTGAAAAGCAGAGCAAACCGAGAAGGAATGAGTGCTTGCAACGTGGGAGGCAGTTTCCAAGATGGTCCCCAGTGATCACCTCTTGCAATCCATGCCCTTGTCATAGCCTTTTTCCACAGTGAGTCCAATAGCATATGGCAGAAGTGATGGTGTTGGACTTCTAAGCATCCTAATTGGTTTGGCTCAGTGGATAGAGCGTCAGCCTGCAGACTGAAGGGTTCTAGGTTTGATTCCTGTCAAGGACATGTTCCTTAACTGCAGGCACATCCCCAGTAGGAGGTGTGCAAAAGGCAGCTGATCAATGTTTCTCTCTCATCAATATTTCTAACTTTCTATCCCTCTTCCTTCCTTTCTGTGAAAAGTCAATAAAATGTATATATATTTTAAAAAGGCATTGCATTTGCTGCTGTGGTCTCTTGGATCATTCACTCTAGGAGAAGCCAGCTGCCACACTGGGAGGACACTGAAGCAGCCCTAGGGAGAGGCATGTGTAGGGAGAGAGTACCAATTTGACAGCCTTGTGAAAGGGTTATGTTGTAAGTGGATACTGCAGCCCCAGTCAACATATTGCCTGAAGCCTTATGAGTGACCTCAAGCCAGGACCATCCAGTTAAGCTGCAGTTAAATTTTACATTTATTAAGGTAGTAGAGGCCTGGTGCATGAAATTTGTTCACAGGGAGTCGGGTCGGAGGGGGTCCTCTCAGCCCAGCCTGCACCTTATCCAATCTGGGACCCTCAGGGGATGTCCAACTGCCGGTTTCAGCCTGTTGGACATCCCCCTTACAATCTGAGACTGCTGGCACTAAAAAAGTTACCTGTTGCATAGGACCTTACCATCCCTCATAAAAAGATGCACTCTCCACAATAAAAACCCTTAGCTTTTCTTCCCCCAAAGAAAAGATGCTGAGGCTCAAAAATAATTCTTTCTTGCCCTAGCTGGTTTGGTTTAGTGGGTTGAATGTCAGCCTGTGGACTGAAGGATCCCAGGTTCCAGTCAAGAGTACATGCCTGGGCTGTGGGCTTGGTCCCCAGTAGGGGGCGTGCAAGAGGCAGCCATTCAATGATTCTCTCATCATTGATGTTTCTATCTCCCTCTCCTTCTCTGAATTCAATTAAAATATATATAGTATTCCTGTACCAGAAAGGACCAAATTTTACCTAATCAATCCCTGTTAAGGATAATTAGTGCAGGACAGTCTTGGCTGAGAGTTGTCCCGGTTTCCTGCTTCAACAGTGCTTGGGCAGACCCAGCACTCATCTCCCATCCCTGTGGGTTGCATAGATCAGCCTTCCTTCACTCCTCTGGGCGCCCTCAGATGCCCCAAGACCCCCGCCACCCACCCAGAAAATTGTGTCTCCCTCTCAGTTGTGCCAGGACTATCACCAGGACTTGGAGGCCGCCATCAACCACCAAATCTGTGCCTTCTACATCTACCTATCCATGTCTTACTACTTTGACCGTGATTACCTGGCTTTAAAGATCTTGGCCAAATATGCTCTTCAACAATCTCATGAGAAGAAGGAACATGCTAAGAAACTGAGGAAGCTGTAGAGCCAACAAGGTGGTGGAATCTTCAGGGTATCAAGAAACCAGACTGTGATAACTGGGAGAATCAGATGAATGCAATTAGTGTGCATCACATTTGGAGAAAAGTGCGACTCGGTCACTATTGGAATTGCACCAACTGGCCACTGACAAAAATGACCCCCATTTGCGTGAGTTCGTTGAGACTTGTTACCTGAAGGAGCAGGCGAAATCCATCAAAGAATTGGGTGACCACATAACCAGCTTGTACAAGGTGAGGGCTCCTGAATCTAGCAGGACAGAGTACACTGTGGGAGATAGCGATGAGAGCTAAGCCTTAAGTTGCTGCCTATAGCCATGGATGACTTCCCTGGTCACCAAAGCAGTACATGAACACCGGGGTCACCTTTATCTTTTCTATAAGTTGTACCAAATCAGCTACTTATGTTCTTTCACTTCTACCATTCGTTCAAATAAAGTAATCTGCTACCCAAGAATAATTAGCATAGTTCATCTTTTCAGACAATGCTGCAAGGAATAACCTTGAAAATTCATTTCTTACTTTGTGTGCAATTATATCTCAATCTGGCCACTTGTTTGTGGCACCTCCTACTCACTGCCCCAGCACAAAGCCCCCTCATGGTTTATCCTGAAAGGCCTACTGCCCTGGCCAGTGGTGCTCAGTGGTTAGAATGTTGGCCCATGCATTGAAGGGTAGGAGTCTTGGGTTCAATTCCCGGTCAAGGGCACCTACCTGTGTTGCAGGTTCAATCCCCAGCCCTGGTCTGGGCATGTGCGGGAGGCAACCAATCAATGTGTCTCTCTCACATCCATGTTTTCCTCTCTCTCTCTCTCCCTCCTACCCCCTTCCCTCTCTTCTACTCTCTAAAAATCTATGGAAAAAATATCCTCTGGTAAGGATTAACAACAGAAAGGCCTCCCGCCTGTCTTACTCAGGATACTTGGCTGCAAACAAGGAAGACTATTCTGGGTAACAGACAGACAAGGAACTGATTGAATGTTCATGGGTCCTTATTGAGTCCCCATGCCCCAGAAAGAGCCTGCTTAACCACCTGCTCCTCCATTTCCACTGCCTCCATCATGAATCCTAAATGGTCCCTCTGATGTCTTATGTTAATCACTTGAATTGGATACAAATACTGACTTGGAAACATGTGCTAGCTATGAGAAGCCTTAAAGAGGAGATTCTGCCTCCCCTTTGATTTCCATAGTGGAATGCAGGGCCTGTCTTGGCATTTCATAAGTTTCTTCCTAAAGAGGAGGGGTGTTTGTTCAGATACCGGGCACCAAAATAACAGCTGCTCACAAAGCAACTGAGCCCCTCTCTCCCAACCCTTGATCCCTACTCCTAGCAGGTCCTCCACCGTGTGGCACAGAGTAAGAAAATCTGACCACACTTCTCCCTGGCTTAAAATATTCTTGACAGCTCCTGCTACCCTCAAAGTGAAGCACAAACTCTACGAGGCTTCCGAAGACCTCCGTGATCCAGGCCCCTCCAAAGCCTGGAGTCAGTTCTTGGCCCCCGTGCCCAATACAATGTGCACGTGAAACTCTAACCCAGTGCTCCGCCCTCAGGGGCCGAATGCATGAGCCCTTACTGTCTAGCTCCACAGAGCTTTGACTATGTGCTGGCTCTTGGTCCAGAAGGCTCTTTCCCTCCTCACTTCAGTTACCAGTCACCTCTGAAACCTGCACATTCTCACTCAACTCTCTCACTTGGACACAACAGTCTTCACTGGATGAGGTACTTGCCCTTTGTCCTACTAGATGGGTTTCCCTCCTTCAGAGTACTGACCTATACTTCCAAATGTGTCCTAGGTCCATGTACTTTTCTCCATATCAGCAATTTTCAACCAGTGTGCCACAAGAATGTTTGAAACATGAAGTACCTATTTAGTCAGGGGCACTGACCTCTTTTCCCTTAGGTTGACAATAGCCAGTGCAGCAATAGCCATTGGTGTGAGTGAATAAAAATTGTACCTATTTTTTTTGTCAAAAGGCAAAAAATGTGATTTCTGATGTGCCACAGAATTTTAGTAATTAGTGTATGTGTGCCATGAGGTGAAAAAGGTTGAACACTGCTGCTACATATCCACAGCCAACCTCTTGGTCCAAGTTGCCATCCTCTCTCCCTACTGGAATTCTGTAGCCTCCCAACTGCTCTCTTTGCTTCCACTCTTGCCTCTTAATGTCCACCAGCTAGAGTGATTTTTTAAAATATAAAGCATCCTTCCAAAGGCTTCACATTTCATGTAAGAAAAACAAATGCCTGACCATGTTCCTTCATCTCATGCCAGGCCCCTGGGCCCTGAAATGACACAGGCCATCCTCTTCCCTGAACACATCCAACTGGCTCTAGGCTCAGAACCCTTGCACTTGCTCCTTGCCTCTGCTGGAACTCTGTTGCCCCAGATCTTTGTGTGATTGGATCTGCTCAAATGTCATATATGCTGAGATCGCTTCCCTTCTCTCACATTTTTTGTCTTGTTGTCCTAAAAAATAAAACAGCCAGTTATTCTACCAACAAAGGAGGTTTATTTGGGAATAGCAGAGATTTGCAATTCGAGACAAGCACACTATAGCAAAACCATAGGCAAGTTCAAAAAGCAAAGGAGAGGAACATTATTTCATAGAGAAAAGGAAGGGAATTGAGAGAAGTTGTTTTAAAAGAAAGTCCACACCCGGCCAGCATGGATCAGGGGTTGAGCCTTATGAACCAGGAGGTCATGGTTTGAGTCCAGGTCAGGGCACATGCCTGGGGTTGTGGGCTCCATCCCCAGTGTGGGGCATGGAGGAGGCAGCTGATCAATGATTCTCTCTCAACGTGGATGTTTCTGTTTCTCCCTCTCCCTTCCTCTCTGAAATCAATAAACATTTATTTAAGAAAAAAAAAAGAGCATTTACTTAAAAATAAATAAGTAAATAAAGACAGCCCGCTTTCTTTTAAAGAGAGAAAAGGGTGAGTTCCAGGTAAGAAGGGAAATCTTCCTGCTAGAGTAGTTAAAAGTAGTATCAACTGGCAAGGTGTGTCTCTTCCTGTTGAGGTCCCTAATTGTCTTCATTTTGGGGTCTGTAATTAACCTCTAGGGGTAGTGCTCCCTCTTCTGGACTCCATTTCAAATGAGGGTTTTTATTAATTTTCCGTCTCAATAGCATTTACCACTCTCTGAGACCATCCTACTTATTTATTCATTAGATTTTCCTATTTGTCCTCCTTCTACCTTGCTGACTCCAGTGTATGCCCCAGCACCTGGCTCGGTGCGGAACACAAAGCGGATGCTCTGCATTTGGGGATGAATGAATGGAGAGGTAACAGAAAAGCCCAGTTAAATCTGGCAAGTCTCCGTTTCCGGGTGTGTGAAGTGGGGGTGGAGGGAGTAGGATGTTGAACTAGACAGTGTTGAATAGCTGCAAAGTTGTGGCCTTTCTTTCTCACTAGTCTTCGGCTGGGAGCCAGCCACTGGGCCTGCGGCGTCTCAGCTCCCCACCTGCAAAATGGGTGTGAACTCATCCCAACGTCTCGGCGTGGTAGCGCTGCCTTATAAGGCGGCAGAGGCCGAGGGCGGGCGAGGCCGTGTGGGTGGAGAGAAATCACAACATCCTGCAGCGGGGGCGGGGCAGGGGTGCCCAGGGCGCCGAGCCGGAGGCCGGGGAGACGCTGGGCAGGTCTGCAGCCTCCTCTGGGTCTCTCCTCGCTTCCTCTGTGCGCCTCCCAGGATGGGCCGACCCAAAGGAATACGACCCGACTATAGGCCACAGCGG